>CM041025.1:19850664-21058164 GCA_022984855.1 Dimocarpus longan | reverse complement strand
TTTTAATTATTTATTTATTAATTAATTAATTTAATATATATTAAATTAAATTTTTTATAAGGTGTGTATTGACCATTTTGCCGTTCACAATTTTGACTTGATGAAGGTTGACTGATAAACTAATGGTAAAGGAGGTTGATGCAAAGTTTTTGAAATATTAAGGAAGGTCAGTGTGAGTTACCCAAACTTCGTCATGTTTGTGCAATTTCGTCAAACCTCAGGGGATATTTGTGCAATTTACCCTTATTAAAACCATAAGATTCATAACTAGTCCGAGTTGAAACCAAAAAATGGCAGAATAAGGAGTACTTTTGTGCTCTTGATGCGCATCTTTGTTTGTTTTAAAAAAAAATTACAAAAATTACAAAAAAATTCATTATTTTTTCCCATTAATTTTTTTTCTTGTTATTGAATTCTGCCCTAACAAGTTGGCTAATTACTATGTTTTTGTTAATAGAGTCTTAATGCATGTTTTTGGTTGGAAATCTTTTCTAGAGAATAGCCATGAATATCTTTGCATGATTTGAGACTTTTGAATGTCATGATCTTAATTAATTGAGTGGATGAATATCATGTTTACATGAATTGTGGACTATTAGTGGAAATTACCCTTGGTGAGGATTTGAGCTTCTTAAACATTTCTTTTTGAGGGATTTATTTGTTTCTACTCTTAAACACTCTTCACTTTGTTCTTAATAAATTATCTCTATAGGTTTTGAATTGAATACTAAAGAACAAATCATCATTGTAGATAACATTAGTTGCTTTGATTTGAAAATTGAATCGACTTCTTAGAAGTGATATAGGTAATTTTTACTCTATAAAAGCCTATTTTCCTACTTTAAATTAAGATATTTCATAAACTCTTTGACGTCAAACACTTTAAACATTTTTCTTTATTTACCCTTATTAAATTATCCTATTGAGCTTTTAAATTTAGTCATACTTTATGAAGCTTGAGATCATGCTATATAGTGAAAGAGGAGAAGGAAATTGAAATGTTAATATTTATATGATATGTATATAGGCATATACTTTAAAAGAAGTGTGTTTCTAAATAGAATTGTGAAAAAAAAAAGGAAAATTGTTAGAAGCACGAGTTTTACAATGCTTAAATGTACAAAAGGATGTAAAAGTAAATGGAAAAAAAAAAAGTATTGAATTAAAAAATTCTGTGATAAAAAAAAATGAGGAGAGAGAAGTTTTGATAAATTAAAGAAAATAAATAAAGTACTTTGGTATGATCTTAAGTTCTTGTTGAATCTGTACCTTAAAATTTCTTACATATCAATTAACCATAGCCCAGATACAATCTTTAATAAAGCCTATTGATCTTCAAGAGGAAATCCAATTTGAGAGTTGAAGTATATTATCATGCTCTATCTACGTTCTTAGTATTTGATTCCAATCATGAGATCTATTCAGTTAAAAGCAAGATTTTTTTTAAACGTCTATATTCATATGTGATGTAAATTACGCTTGCTATGCCTTTACATAACCTCTATCACATATGATTGCATGAGTGTTTGTTTTAGGATTTATGAGAGTTATGAGAGATATCTTACAAGGATTAGGGTCGAGGCGAAATAAGTCCATGACGTGTGAATATGGTGTTTTGAAATGAAATTGCTTTGAGAGTGGTGTGAGATTGTTGATGATTGTGTTTTAGATCATTAGTGACTTATCTTTAGTCCTGATACAAGATCATACATATATGAGATTTTTGTTAATTTGCATTTAGTGAGATGTTGATGAGTTACCGGTTGAATCTTTTAACGTTTGTAGGTATCGTTGCCAGTAAACCCTCAAGAGACACAATTCTTCCTATTAGGGACATCTAAGGGTTTAAAGGCTTGTAGCATACGCTCAATCCCATCGTGTTTACCTACGAAAATGGATTGTGTTTTTATTTTCTATGTTTCTAGCTTAGGTTGTTATTTTTAGTTATGCTTGAAGACAAGTAAAATCTTAAGTTTGGGGGTGTAATAACTCTATTTTTGTAGAGTTATTTTATATTTTTAAACCTGAAGTCTTACTTAGTTCTTGATATTTTTATTATTATTAAGTAAATGATTATATCTTTTTGTATTTTTCATTTTCAGAATAAAATTGATAAAAAATAGCATGTGGACCCCATCAAGTACTATTATTCGTGACAAGTTCATCGTTGTAAAATGAATGTCATTCAAAGCATCTCATCGCTTCAAGAATAACTCGAATCGAAGATCGCATAAAAGGTTATCGCAGTTTAAAGATCGAATATTCTAGAAATAAATATTATGTCATACTGATGTAAGGACTTATGTCATTATAATGTAAGTAATAATATAATGTGAACAATGATGTAAGCAATGATGAATATAAAGTTTGACTTGCATGAGGTGGGTGAATCATGATGTAAGCGATGATGCAGAATGATGGAAAATTAGAAAAAGATGATGTATACGATGATATAATTGGAGGTGAACTTTGCCTATAAATAGGCTTTAAGATCACCATTCCAAGCATCCCATCAGAAATCAAAATAACAAGTAGATTTAGAGAAAGAGAGAGAGCTTGGAGAGGGGAGCAAAACAGAGGAAGAAATTATACGACGAAACGTCAATCCACTAAGTTTTTTTTATCTTTTGTGATGTTTAATTTTTTAGTCTTTTTAAATTTTGATTTAAGCATGGAGTAGATTTATTTTTCTGAGGTTATGATGTAGCCTAACTTTAATGTTCCAATCCTTTGTTCAATTCAATTAAAGATTTTCTATCTTGATTGATGCATTTAATACTGTTTTTAATGCTTCTAAATAACTTACCACTATTTAATTGAATTGTTAATCATAATGATAGCGAAAGCTGATTTATGTATCTAGTTCATTGTATTGAATGTCATAAATTATATACAGGATAGAAATATGTCTTCATGGTTTATGTAGTCTATAAAAGATATCCATAAATCTTAATGAATCCTTTAATATTTTGACTTTCATGGGAACATAGCAGTTAAGCTTTATAGGGTATTTTTCTTAGACCTCGGGAGGGGCTATGTGAATAATTCAGAGAATCTCGACTAGCAACAGGATAGTTAATTTTTGTTAAAAAGAACAAAAGGGAGGAACAGATTAGTTATGGTGAAATCAGAACCTTAGAGTTTTAATTTATTGAATTAATTTAAGTAAAAATTCATATTGGTAGTTAAATTTAGTTATAGTTGTCAGCTTCTTAAATCAAATTGTGTTCGTCAAATAAAAATTGAGTTACTATAATTTTTGGAATTAATTAACAACAATCGTCGTAAGACAATACTTTTCTCATATTATATTACTTGTTCAGCTCGTCCACTTGCGATTTTACACGACAAATATCATTAACAAAAATGGTTCAACACGAACAGGTATCCATCATCAATCATCAACACAAACAAAAGTCACTACCATCTTAATCCATCATCAACACAAACAAATAGTTCATTAATACATCGTCATGAATCATTAACATAAACAAAAGCTATAAGTATCTTCATCAAAAACCACTACCATCTTCATCAATCAAATTCACACACAACAACAATAACATCTAGGAGCAAACTCAATCGCAAAATCATCAACCCGGTTTTGGTGAGAGCAAAGAGAAAAAAAGGAGATAGAGGATACCAAATTGTCACCGATCTAGTTAATTAACAAGATATGTTTCAAGTTCGAACCAGACTGACGTCTAAGTTTCTAGATCGAAACCTAGACGTTGATATAAGCTTCCACTAGTTTCCATATCGTAACCCAGATATTGATCTAGATTTCTTGGAAGCCCAAATCGACATTTGGGCAAAGAACCAACTCGTCGATCTAGTGAAGACCAGATCAACAATCTAGCATGAGACCAAATCAGTGACGATTTGGCATTAGATTGTTGCCAATCTATTTATTTTTTATATTTTTGCTTTTTTTTCTTCTTTTGATTGTCTTCTTCACTAATTGAGTTTGATTGAGTTCGATGAAGATCCATATGGTTTGATTGAGTTTGATAAAGATATAGGTTGATGACGATTTGGGTTGATTTGGGTTTAATGGAGTTTGAAAAAAATTATTAGATCCATCTTCAACCTCTACATTGATGATGGTTCATTTTTTTTTTTTTCTGTTTTTTTCCAAATATGAAGGTGAATTTTTTATTTCTAATTTTTAATTTTAATTATTTTATAATTTAACAATGATTTTTAGTTATTTTTCAAAATTTTAACTATTTCTAGAATTTTATTTTTAAAAAAACTATATCTCAACCATTCATTTTCGAGATGAACGATTGAGATTTTTTAAGTTTTTAAATTTTTTTTTCCCACAAAAGTATGACCACAAATTAGTTAGTCAGGGTATCCTTGCCTTTTTGCTCTATCTTATCATTTTCTTATTATCTTAAACAATCAACATGGTCAAATCATTAGTGCAAGGAATGACATTATTACAAAAAAAAAAAAAAAAGTAGTTTTCGTTTATAATAAGACATATGTTCTGAGGATTTTGAGAAATCTGCTCAATATGAAACCAGTACAATCTCAATATGCTGGGCACCCCTCAAGGGCAAGGGTATATTGGACCTTTGAACACCAAACCTTCAACCATTAGATCAACCCTTGGGTTCAACACACACTTTTTCTTTGAGAAAATCCTAAAAAATCTCTCTAATGTTTGATAATATGCCATTTTTTACATGTTAGTTTTATTTTTATCCAAATCTCTCCTACCATCAATTTTTCAACGAAAACGTTGATAAATGTTATAATACCAAATTTACCCTTATCATTTGATATTAAAATATAAAATTATAAAAATTTAAAAAAATCAAAAATCAAAATACATAATAAAACATATAAAAAATAAAAGATCAAAATAAAAAATATTTTTTGAAACATAAAATAATATAAAAATATAAAAATAAACAATCAAAATGAATAATATTCAAATAAAAAATATAAAAAATTCCAAATAAATAACATTCAAATATACAAAATTGTTGAAAAAAGAAAAAGAAAAATTTTAAAAATCAAAATCCAATCCAAGGACATCTTTAACTATCTTCAAAAAAAAAAAAAAAAAAAAAAAGGTTTAACTTTTAAAAAAAAAATTGCAAAAAAAAAAAAAAAAAAAATCAGATCTTCAAACTAATTCAACTCAAACATTACTTGTTTCCCCTGCCTTTTTGTGGCAAATTGATTCATAAACTTCAAACCTCCCAATCCACACCAATAATCTTGAAATTAGGTGATTCTAAAAGTAAACTAACAAACATAGGCAACCTCAAATCAAAGCAACATTATATTTTATATGTATAAATCAAACAAAAACCATTATGTTACAACACTAACAAACATCAACAACACAAAGTGTATACATGTATACTTATAGATTGCAACAAATCGAAAAGACCATGGTTTTCAACAACAATAAATGGGAAAGACCATGGATTGGAGACCATTTCCACCATAGATGGTCCTCAAACTTTGAAATGAAGAAGATGAGAGAAGAATAAGAAGAAGATGTTGGATATAACTTTAATTGATGAAAACCATCTCCAAAATCTAAAATCTTATATTAAATCATTAAAAATTATTGTAGAGAAGACATATATAAATCCATGTCGACAAACTAGAGAAAGATAGAGTTTTCCATGATCAAATCTCTTTAAGATGTTCTATAGTTTTCTCCTTAAACCGGAAAGATGAAGGAGAGCAAAAATTTTATGTATATTGATTTGCCTTAGGGGCGACAACCTTTATAATGTCCCTTTATATACTAACTTAAATTATGTTCTCATTAACCTTCATTTAATTAGTATTAAGTTTCTACACACTAAAATCTATATCCAATAGATATCTCTAGGGCCCAATTATTAGATCACTTATCTAATCTTATTAAAATAAATAACGTATAATATAATTGTTATTTAATATACAAGTCCATAATAAGAAATTATTTAAAAAAAATCCCAATAACATCTCCCACTTGGGCTATATATGTTTCTTGAAACAATTATATTATTTATAGTCTTTAGTGTGCACTAAAAGGCTATCCGTTCTAAAATATTTCCTTAGTTTCAATCTGGTTCGTCTAGTATATTAGCATAGGATCAAAACGACCTTTTGTTATATATATATATATATATATATATATATTCGTAATTGGACTTATTAATGATCACCATACAACTATATTCAATGACATAGATCAAGTATGGATGCAAAGCATGGAAATTATATGCCATGTGATCTCAAACAAGCCTATTTCAAACTAGTCCAACATCTCCAGTAAGATCAAACATAAATAGCATTGAGAGTTTATAAATGAACAAAATACTTTATTCTGTAGAAAATAAATATAAAATATGTCTATAATAAAGAATATCAAAATATTAACTCTTACTAAACATGCACATCATCAATCAAAACAACACTTATATTAGCAGTGTGCTCATGAAAGACCTTGGGTGGTGTTGACACTTAATTTTGATCAACCTGATTCTTAAAGCCCAATACCTGCGAAACTACAACCAGCAAACAGAGCAATAATGACTAGAATCAAAACAAGTAAGACACCATGATTTTTACATGGTTCAGCAAAATAATGATCTACGTCCACGACTATCACCCTTATTCTCTCAGAGTAACAGTATATATTTCTCAACTCATCCTTTACAATGAATTTCATCCCCTATTTATAAAGGAGATATTATAATTTGAATAGGTTTAAGAATTTTACAAATAAGGTAAAAAATAATATACATTAATTGAGATAATATCTCCCAAGATTATCCCCACCGTATCTGCAACAATTGCCAAGAATGTTATGATTCGATTTGCATGAAAATAGGTAAGTTCACTCCTTTCCTGAATTGAATTGATTCGGCCTTCTAGAAGGTCAACTGGTCAAATTCAACGAGCACATTGAGCGAACAGACTATTCAAGGGATCAGATATCACTTCCAGCGAGCAGATTAATTAAGGAATCTGCCCCTATGACCGACGATCAGATAAGAGGATCTCTTGATCCTTCTAACAGCCTTTAAAGAATACTATCGAGCAGTTCTTGACCACGATCAGATTGTCTTAATGTCATAACATTCGGTCAGGCCTTCACGTGACCAAACATGCGCACAAACACTTACTCAATAGCTAAAACGATCAGCTGTTCAATCAGATGTGCTCGATACATAGGCCAAGAGTCAACTATATAATTGACTAGCCTTCTGGGCTTCTTCTCATAAAATATCATACTGGGCTCATCCCTGGGCCTTTGTCAGCCCATTCTTATGATCGCAAAAATGCCTCCCTTAATAAGGGGATCCTTAATCATAAAGTTTGTCTCAATATGTTCTATAGTCATTTGATAACTTTGAACCCTTTCTTTATCAAAGAGAAACTTGACGTCTATGTGCTTTGACTTCATAAAGCTTCTGTTGTTGTTGAAATGAAACACAGCTAAATTATGTCACAATATATATTTAATGGTTTTTCAATACAATCCACAACTTATAGCCTCATGACAAAATTTCTCATTCATATCTCATGATTAAATACCTTATAACAGACTATGAACTCAATTGTCATAATGGAAAAAGCTATTAGTGTCTACTAAGTACTCTTCCAGGAAATAACTCCTCTAGCTAGCAAGTAAATATAGTCTAACGTGGATTTTTTATTATCTTGGTATCAATATCGAACCATTTCTACATGATTTGATTTTCAATAAGTGAGCATGTAATCTTTTGTTCTCTACAAATAATAGATAACCCATTTAGTGCTTTTCAGTGATCCATCTCTATGTTTCTTAAATATCTATCAATATTCCTACTATAAATGCAATGTCTAGATGCATGCATACTTGAGTATACATTAAACTTCCTACAACTGATGCATAAGGGATCTTTTGCATTTATTTTTGTTTAAAATCATTCATAGGGCATTGATTAAGACTGAAGTTATCTCCTTTAACAATAAGGGTATCTCCTGGTGCACAACTTTTCATATCGAATCTATCAAGAACTCTTCCTACATAGCTCTTTTGTGATAACCCAAGGATACCTCGAGAGCGATCTCAATGTATCTATATACCTAATACAAAAGAGGCAACCCCAAGATCTTTTATCTCATAATTTTTTATCAGAAATCTTTTGGTTTTGTGCAATAAATCTATATCGTTGCTAGCGAGCAGTATGTCACTGACATATAACACCATAAATATGTACTTACTCTTACTGTACTTATGATATATACAATCTTCAACCTTATTTACCTCAAACCCATAGGAAATAATACCTTGACAAAATTTGTAATATCATTGACGGGAAACTTGTTTGAAACTCTAGATGGATTTTTTCAGTTTGTAAACCATTTTCTTTGAGTCATAGGATATAAAGTTTTCTAGCTACATCATAAATATTGTTTCGTTAATGTCACCATTGAGAAACGCAGCCTTTACATCCATCTAATATAGTTTAAAATCAAAATGAGCCACAAGTGTCATTATGATCCTAAAAGAGTCTTTCATTGAAACCGAAAAGAAAGTCTCTTTGTATCAATGTCTTCCTCTGAGTGAAACCCTCACCAACTAGATGAGTCTTACATCTCTCAAAATTGTCTTTTGAATCCCTTTTGGTCTTAAATATCCATTTATAACCAATGAGTTTTACACCTTCAGACAATTCGACAAGATCTCAAACGTCATTATCCTTTATAGATTTCATTTCATCATTCATGGCATCAACCACTTTCAAGAATTGAAATTTTGTTTGGCTTGATGAAAGTTGATTGAATGATTTTTCACCACTTGTATATCAACCTCATCTTTTTGGAGAAAAATAACATAGTCATTCGAAATCGCATTTCTCTTTTCTCTAGTGGATCTTTTTAATAGCATATTCTTTTGAAGTTGTTGAGTTTGCACTTTAGACATAATTTCTTCGTTTTATACAGTGAGCTCTTCTATATTGCCTTGATTTTTTGAATTTTTATTTTGAACAATTTCAAGAATAAAAGCTTGATCATTATTAATAGCAATAGCAAGAAGAGAAATAAATTTCTCTTCAAAAACAATATCTTTAACCTTATTCCCCACCCCTAACCACAAACTCAATATCCTCAAGAAATCTGGCACTGCCTGTCTCGAAAAATATCCTAAAGTAGGATCGTAAAATTTGAAACCCTTGACCATTCAAAGTACCCAATAAAGTAGCAATATATAGTTCTTGAGTTTAGTTTTCTTTTATTTGTCATGTAAGGTCTTGCCTCAATTGGACAACCCAAAATATGTAAATATTTAATACTAAGTTTCTTACTTGTTCATAGTTTATAAAGGGTTTTAGCTACTATTTTGCTCAAAACGCTATTGTAGATATATATCGTAGCCTTTAGTGCTTCTCCCCAGAGGGATTCTAATAAAGAAAAATGATTGATCATACTTTTTATTATGTCATTAAGCGTTCTGTTCGTCTGTTAGCAACACCATTCATGCTGGGTTTGCCTGGTATTATGTATTGTAGGACGATATCGCATTCCCCTAGAAATTTTATAAAAAAACCTTGGATATTGTTTATCAGATCCGTCATATATACCATAGTAATCACCACTACGGTCAGATTTGATAGCTTTAATTTTCTTACCAAATTGATTTTCAACTTCAGTTTTGAAAGCCTTAAATATATCTAGAAATTGAGACTTCTCATAAATCCAATATAAATACTCGTATCTTGAATAGTCATCTATGAACATAATAAAATACTGTTGATCATTCCAAGAGGCTGTAAGAAATGATCCACAAATATCAATATGAATTAGTTTCAAGACATTATAACACATGTTGGCATCCAGTCTCCTAATGTTTGTCTTTTTGCCTTTTATACACTCAATACAGGCTTGAAAATTTGTCAAATCAAGGGGATCAAGAATCTCACTAAATATAAGTCTCTAAATTCTCTTTTTAGAGATATGACCAAAAAGCTTGTGCCATAGTGTAGCGGAATCTCTATCAGTTAATTTTCATTTTATACCTCGTAAACTTGTATGCAAGTTTTCATTAATTAAGGTAATTGTAATAAAAATATATATATAAGTTATCATGCAAATATAAAGAATCAGTACCAATAAAATTAGAATGAAAAAAAATAAATTCACTATTTTCAAATGAACAAAAATAATCAAATTTGTTCAAAACAGAAACTAAAACCAAATTCCATCTAAAAGATGGTACAACATAAGTTTCTTCCAAATTCAAAAATTGACCAGTCTTTGACACTAACCTACAAGTTCCTATAGCCTATATTGTAACTATTTTACCATCACACATATAAATAAATCTTTCGGTATCACTTGGTTATCGACTCTATAGGTAATTTTGCATAGACACACTTTGTGAATAGTAGCACCATAATTTATCCACAAAATGAGTTTAGGTACAGTAAATTAACTTCAAAACAAATCAAATTAAGAAGTATACTTTCTTGACACGCTAGTTGGCATACTTGAGACATTCTTTCTTTATGTGTCTAGCTTTCTTGCAATTACCTATTTCTTATGAACCTTATGTTGTGATATTCTAGCTACAGTTCTTTTCCTCTTTTCCATTTTTTATCCTTAAAGGTGGTTGCTAAGTTAGCACTTTCAAATCCTTCTTGCTTCAGTCTTTCCTCTTCTTATACACAGTGGGATATGAGCTCATTAAAAATCCATTTGTCCTTTTGAGTATTGTAACTTTAAACTGATTGTATTGTGCAAGAAGAGAAATCAAAACTAAGTGCACCTATAAGTCTTCAAATAGCTATAACTTTAGTGTCTTTAATATGGAAGTGACATGAGACATTTCCATTATGTACTCCCTTATGTTCTCTTTTTCTTTATACTTTATTGAAACAAGGCTAGTTAAAAGAGTACTTGTTTTAGCCTTTTCGTTTTTCGTAAAACGTCGTTCTATTTTCTTAAGGAACTTCTTAGCATACTTCTCTTCGGACATAGAGCCTCTAAAAGTTTCTAGAATGGAATGTTTCGTGATCATAAGACTCATTCAATTAAAACGACCCCACTTCACCATGCCATTTTTTTCATTAATATAACTATTCTCATTAAGAGGTGAAGGTTGTTCTTTCCAAAGTGTAAGGTCAATATCCATGCAACTGAAAACAATAATAACATTCTCTTTCCAATTCTTGAAATTCGTGTCATTAAGCATAGGAATAGAATTTATATTGGTTGATGTTGTTGAAGCAGAAGTAGTAATTGAATCAAGAACAAAACCAATAACAAGCTCAATCAATAATCATGTCCTAATACGAGTACTCAATTAATAAATTCATAAATGACATGATTAAACAATTCATATAATGGTGGGCTCTAACACAAGATACCGAGCATAATAATGACATTTAGTCTTTGGATAAAAATATCAAATGTAAGTGGTGCTCTCCATGTTGTAATTAAATATTGACAATTAATCTCATCAAGCAATAAGCCTTTCTTTGGACCGACTTATTGTTCACACGGAAGATCTAATAATCGTCATACATTTATTACCACAAGTATGCCTATTTTTTGGTCAAACAACAACATTCCTTTGAGCCGATCATTATTCGCATAAACAATAGATATATACATCTTAATATTTCAAAGTAGACAAATTTATATTATAGAAGTTACTTTGGCAACATATAATTTCAATCAATTTATTTTGAAATATTAGACTACCCTTCGAATATGAAAGAAAAGCAAAAACACCAAGTTTAAACACATTAGGAAAAAAAAAAGGCAATTGTTTGATTACATATGAGACAACTTGATTAAAAATATACATATATTCTTGCTTTAACAATCCAACTCAGAGTCATGATTTGCTACATTATATATATATATATATATATTCTTCAATTGTTTTTAAAAAGCACCCATAGAAAACACAAAAAGCACCATCGTAATAAGTCAAATCAATTAATTTTTCTTCATAATAAATCATGGAAATAAAGGCATGAAAGACACCATAATTAATTTTTTTTCTTCATAATAAACCATTATATTAAAAATAAAAAATAAAAAAACATATACACACACAAAGAGGAAAGGCACCATCATCATAAAGGCACATCATGGAAATTTGAGATATATATATATATATATATATAACTTTTTTCTTCATGCTTCCATTACAACAACAATAAATCAATGAAGAATAAGAAATAAATTCTTAATTATTCAACATGAGTTGGGTTTGATACCACTGTTGGATATGACTTTAAAATATTAAAGCCGTCATTAAAATCGAGAATCTCATATTAAATAATTAAGCATTATTATAGAGAAGATATATATGAATCCATATTGACAAACTAAAAAAAGATGGAGTCTTCCATAGTCAAATATATGTAAGATGTTCTATAGTTTTCTTCTTGAATATGAAAGGAGAATGAGAGCAAAAATTTTATAGATATTGATTTGATTGGGGGCCACCCCCTATAACGTCCCCTTATATACTAACTTAAATTAGATTCTTATTAACCCTTATTTAATTAGTATTGAGTTTCTACATACTAAAGCTCATACCCAATATATATCTCTAAAGTCCAATTAATATATCACTTATCTAGTCCTATTAAAATAGTTAGCTTATAATATAATTGTCATTTCATATGTAAGCTCATAATAAGAAATTATAAAAAAATCTCAACAGAATATGACAGAGAGTGGTAAAGTGAAAGAGAGAGAGCAGTTGGGAGAAGAAGAAGATGATGATGAGAGAGAGTGGTGATGTGAAGTAGAGAGAGCAGATGAGAGAAGAAGAAAAAGACAATAAGAGAAGAGCAGTGAGGTTAGAGAAAGTGAGCCAATGAGAGAAGAAGAAAAATAAGACGATGAGAGAGAGCGATTGAGAAAGAGAGAGATTGTGGTGAGGTGAAAGAGAGAGTGATTAAGAAAAGAAGATGATGATGATGAGAATGAGTGGTAAGGTGAGAGAGAGAGAAGAAGAAGAAGAAGAAGAAGAAGACAAGGTGAGAGAAAGATAGTAGATGAGAGAAGAAGAAGAAGAAGAAAATGAGAGAGAGTAGTGAAGATGAAGATCGGAGAAAAAAATTATTTCTTTTTAATTTAATTTTTTATTTTTTATATTTCAATTAATTTTTCATTGCATTTCTCCTTTTGTCCATAGAGTCAATTTATCAACCACGTCAACCTAATAGAATATGTAACTATAAGAGTATTGTTATCATTTCACATGCCTCCAAGACGTATTTTAAATATTTATATTAATGTTAAGTTGTATTTCGCATAAAAACGAAACCATGACTAGTTTTCAACAAGATATTATCAAATATTAGACAGTTTTTGGGATTTTCCCCCTTTTCTTCTATAAGATTCGAAAAGGAACTTGCATCACTCCTAAAAATCCCAAGTCCATTGATTAGATGTACTTTTTCCTTGCATGAACTGTTACAACCAAAAATGCTGTTAGAGTTAATTCGCTATGAGTTTATCTCAACGTAAATGCACAGCCCTGAAAAATCATATCCTTCATTGCCTATAAGCCTAGGTCCTAATAATTTTGATTTATAATACCAGTTATCACCTGCTTTTGTAAAGCATCAGAAGCAGATCTTCATTTAAGATACAATTAAATTACACAAACCCATGATAGCACAGAAGCAATGAATTATCCAATCTACTAGGCCAAACCATCCAAGCCAACTCCTATAAGACAAGGTTGGGAGCCTGCACAATCAAGATTAGGACTGCAGTGGTTTTACATTATTAAGGTCTTCCGCTCGTGGAGAATATGAAATAATATTTTTCTCTCTTTCCTATGCACTTTTTATGTGTTTGTTAGGCAGTCTAGCTGGATCTTAGAAATGAAAAGTGCATCTCAGCGGCAAATTGGATATTTAGGAGGCAACCCCATAAATGATTGTTCCTTTTTCCAGAAATTAAGGCAACAGCAATTCAAATTTACTTTGTTCAAAATAATATGCAACTTGTTCTGCAGCCTCATTCACCACAAATCTTTATTTAAATGTTGCATGGCATGCTTGGGGTCAACCAATGTAACAACCCCAGCTAGTTTAAGGTATCGCGAAACAAGATCATCACTACAAAAGGTTTTCTGTAACAGGAGCTGTCTTAGCTAATAA
Organism: Dimocarpus longan; assembly: GCA_022984855.1. Taxonomy (NCBI): domain Eukaryota; kingdom Viridiplantae; phylum Streptophyta; class Magnoliopsida; order Sapindales; family Sapindaceae; genus Dimocarpus; species Dimocarpus longan. Next base: position 21,044,023 of record CM041025.1, on the reverse strand, counting down.
ATGGAATAATTAAAGTTTGAGTATAGACATATGATGCAGTTGTTACTCATGTAAACAACTAGAGCTATTACGATAGTCATAATCAATAGGCGCAACTGTAATGAATTAACCTCTAGTTTCAATAACAATATGATCAAATAGGTTTTGTTCATCTTAGTTAGATTCGCAAAACCAAGAAGGGGAAACTTTATTTTTATCTCTAAGGTAGTGTTTGGATACATTTTGAAAAATGATTTTTCATTTTCAAAAACAAAAAATGAAAGAAAAGTGTTTTAGACCATTTCGTAAAACATGTTTTTGAAAATGAAAAACACACTTTTAAAAATTATAATTAAAAAGTGAAAAACATTTTTTTTTTTCATCATTTTCAAAATATATTTTCAAAATAAGTCAAATTTTTCACTCTAAACAATTATTTTATTCAGTTTCAAAAACAAAATCAAAACACATTTACATCATTTTTTGTTTTTCAAAATAAATTTAATAAAATCCTACTAAACACATTATATTTTCAAAAATATATTTTTTAGAACATGTTTTTCATTTTTAAAAATAATTTTCCAAAGTAGCATTTTAAAAATGAATCCAAACGCATTTTAAGTTTTCCAAAATTTACGCTATCATAATCATGTTTCCATTAGTAAGTTTTTGAGGTAAGTAAAATTGTAAAAATCCATCAATTTCGTCCCTTTTGACTAGATTTTTAATGTTTGACCATGATAAAAATTATTAAATACCTTTTTTACTTTTGATAGTTTAAAAAAAGATAAAAGTACCATTTTACCCTTTTACTTTGAAATTATTTACACTAAAAAATATATTTACTTCATAAAAGTAAAGAAAAAATCTAGTTGATCTCCTGGATCTCCATCAACAGTGCAAAATTACACCTATATTAAAATTTTTAAATACTACACCCTTTTAAATAAAAGCAAAAATCAACTTAAAAACCATTTTGTTTGAACCCAATTTATGACCTTTCCATCAAAACAAATTTAGGTCATAAATTTTGACCTAATTAAGTTCTAATTCACACTCTAACAAGTTTAACTCATTTCAAGGTATTACATAACATCAAATCCGACCCATGGAATTTCAAATTTTAAGATTTGATCTAATCCAATCATATTCTCAATTCAAATCCTAGCCAATCCAATAGATCTTATTATCAAATTGATCCTCCACACCCTACCTTTGACAATGGCCCCGTCTTTGGCATAAGAGACCTGAAAAATTGTATTTACGTTAACCAAACAAAACGGTATCAAGAAAGGAATTAAATAGCTTTAAGAGAGGGAAAAAAAAGGAAGAAATTTACTAAAACAAATAATATGATGCAGAGATAGTCCTTAAATAGCTTTCGAGGAAGAAATTTATTGAAACAGTTAATATGCTACAGAGATGGTCCTAATATTCTTTGAATAATTAAATGAGAGCATTGAAAGCCTAGGCTTTATGCTTACAAAAAGATTGACATTTTCGGATTCGAGTTAATTTGGATTGAAAATTTACCAATCTAGCCCAATAAATCTTTTAAGCTAATCCAACCCAACCTAACCTAACAATAATTGGGTTGGATTGATCATGCTGGATTCAATTCATCACAAAGGCACAAAAGATTCAATCAATATTCTCATAATTATGACAATTTGATTATAAATGAAACAAGTACAAATAAATATTCAATTACTACAAATAAAAGATTCAATCACCCATAAAGGTTGTCTTTAATTCTCATTCCTAACAAGTGTTCTTTCAGAGGAAGAAGAAAACCTTAAATTGAAAATAAGGGTGGGCGTTTGTCGAGTGGAGTTGGATTGGATTGAAAATTTTTCAATCTAACCTAACCCAATTTAATTTTTAATCCAACGAATCCTAGCTTTTTAAAGATTAACCCAACTGAACCCGATCAAAAATGATCAAGTTGGGTTGGAACTGTTGGATTAGGTTAAAGATGCCCACCCTTACTGCCTCAACATTCTTCATGACATTCGGTTTTTTTATTTAATAACTTAACCAATTCAAGATTTGTAGAATGGGAAAATTTTGGGGGCAAGGTCATCAATGGTTCATCTCCATTAAGATTTTGATGTGCAATCCCCAGTGCATATCCTAAGGCTCGGGCCACAAATACAGGAACTGCATTCCCAACCTGACAATACCTGCATGAATAACCAAAGAGCAAAACTCGCTACGTTAACGTTCAAAAATAAATAAGCTTCCAAAAAGAACACGTTCAATATATAGCATGCTTTATATGTGTCAACCGGCTTACAGATATTTTTTAAGGTAGGGTGGTGGGTTGTTAGTTATGTAAAGAATCAGATGGAATAAATCAAGGAAAACCTCAATTAGAATATGAAACATACAAATCACATCCTACTTTATATGCAATATTTAACCCTGAATGAAAGCAAATCTCCTCTCGGAAAATGATGGATTCGCATGATGTGGATTATGCTAGATGCTTAAATACAGTGTTGTAGAAAAAGAAGGATTCATACCGCTGTTTAACTGTTCCACTAAATCTATAATAATCAGGAAACCCTTGCAACCTTGCACATTCTCGTATAGTGAGAACTCGATCCTGCTCTGGATGTAGCACTGCCTACAGAAATTTACACTCAATTATATCTCATACATGTGTGATTCTGTTACGAACTAAATTAAAGCAAGAACAAACCATGCTGTGAAGAGCTGGGAAAGTCACTATAGTTGGCACTGTCTCATCCCACCATAATCTAGCAAATGGTCTGCATATATACACATCTATATATGTATTAAAACATTAGCAAGGTGGGAAAAGACATCAAAAGGCGGCAGAAGAAAATATCTAACCTTTTGGATTTTCCTTGTTCAAAAGCCAAGGCATAATCTGGTACCTGTAAGCACACAAGTAGATAACAACATTAGCAGCTTTGTTATTTTGTTTGGAAGTTGCATTCTATTCTAGAAGTTTCATAGTATTTCTATCTTTGGATGTTCCATATTAAGAAAAAAATAATAATAATCATCAAAGAATTCGTGAATTTCTTATCAACAAGATTATCATGACGAAATAATATTTGGTGTACAACAGATCAGAACAGGAAACTCGAACAAGCTAAGCAACAAGAGGAAAGGAAGACCTATGTACATACAAAGACACACAGGCATAATTGAAACAATTTCAGCAGCATGATCATTGATATTAAGGATTTTCATTATAAAAAGATGGGTAGATAAATTTTCAAACTTCACAACTCACTTTTTGTCCAGGAACCTGTTAGAATTTGACCCATAGTTTGGGCAACAAACAATGTAGAATACAAAATCTGGAAAACGAACAGAATAAATGAACACTTGTGGGCTTGCAAACAGAGGCAAGAAGAGAGACTTACAGCTGCAAATTATATGCTTTTATCAAACATGGAAGGAAAATTAATGCTAATTTCCTTCGGGGAGAAGAATAAAATAAACATCTCACCAATGGTTTTCCAGATGGCAATAGCATTTGCTCTTTTTTTGGATCCCGCCGAGCCACGTTGTCATGTCCTACAACTACACCAGGGAGGTCCCTGAAATTTGCTCCCTGAAACATTGATAAAATAATATTACCAGTAAGTATCAAAAGCTCAACCTGTCATTTCAAATAGTTCAAATTCATCTAACCTTTCTTTTTGGGATTTGACAAACCCGATTGTAATCATCCTCAGACAATGGGTATGGCCGATGGTCATATAATTTACCATTTGCTCTTACAGTGTCATCAAGTGCAGAACCGGTCACTTCTAGAGAGCCAAGAAAAAAGGGGACAAATTAAAGAAAAATTCCACGGACAATAATTAGCTCCATCATATCTTCAATTCTCTCTCCCTCAGCAAAAGCAGAACATGAATACAAGAACCGCCACATCTAGGTGCATCGTCCATACATATGTATGCAAGTATATCTGCATATATGTACATGTGAGAATACATGCACACATGCAGGATATACCTGTGTACAAGCATACCTACTTATGTATGTACATGTTCATACTATTTATGTATGACCATCTAAAGTAAACGCAAAATACAGGGACCAACAAACAATAGTTGAAAACAATATAAGCGTTCATTTCAGATCAAAAGCTTAACATGCAAATGGCCATGTTAACTGTAAAACCAATTTCTGATGAAGCTTTCATATAATTAGCTCTAAGGTTTAAATACAAATTAACAATGGGACACAACAAATCGTAACAGTAGAGAACTCAATATCCTAAACAACAGAAACCGTGATCATGCACTTGAAATATATAGCATTTGTGGCAACTGAACTAAAATCTTGAGAAAATGAAGTAAAAAATCAGCCATGTGATGGAGAGTTTATGCAGGCAGTGCATTCAGTCGATCAAGTTTATACTAAATGGAAGATGTTCACAACAAAGTAATAGTTGTGGATGATTCAATCAACATTATACTATGATTAAGGATGTTCATAACGAAGTCGTAGTTGTGGAAAAATCACTAAGGCAACCAAGTCGGCTACTGTAATTTAAGCACAGGGTTAATTCAACCGTATGATGGAATATTATAGGACTCCACACAAAATGTCTCATATTATCAATCAAGGATTGCAAGAAAATGTTATGTATATTTACAGCTGAGTAATTGAGATTTAATGAAATGATCAGATTTGCCAAGAAACAAACAATAAAATATCACTATGACCACCAGAAAAGTTTATGTAATTGTCCAAATCCAGAAAGTAACACCACTGAACAGGCAGACATACTAATCCAACAAAGACTTATGTTAATATTAAATCGATTGCTATCGATTAACAAATAATTGATATACCAGATTCGCTTGACCTCATAAATCTTTGAAACCCTGTTTCCGGAGGCTTTATGTATGATATTTCCTCCTGCGCTTCATGGCTTGTAACCTATAAAGCAGTAGGTCAATCAAATGAAGATATGAATACAGTTAAATTGAATTACCAGAGCGTAACAATCAGATAAAATATGATGAGCATACAGTTGGAAGATCAGAGATGGCATCTTGAAGAACAACAGCTTTTTCTAGGTCAGGAGATTGGTTTTCATCATAAGCAACAGTATTGCGCTGTACATGAAGATCAAATTAGTTCCTGGCACATAGAACCACAGCTTATTAAACTTAATAAAACAAAATAAATACCTCAAATTCAGGAGGAGGCCAATATCTGACGATAACATCATGAGTGGGAAGTGGAAATTGGGGTAGTTTCTACATGCCAAGAGGAAAGAAATAAAAAGTTCAGTACTTGTTTGACCACCAACATCAACCGAAGTCATTGAATCCATCTTGCAAACCTTTCACAAGTTTTTTAATTTTATTTTACTTTTTTTACATTCGTTTCACATTAATGTTAATCAACCATTATGGCACTTAAATTGAGTCCTTTTATTGAATACAAGATAGCACTTCAATACTTAAGCAATGATTGGTTTTCCTCGGAGTTTGGGAATGTTTTAAACATCCCACAGAAATTTCATTATTTCAGTGCGACTAAAAGAATTAAAACCTCACCACATTAGGATGGGCTCCCCACAGGAAAACACGCAGGCGGAATTGTGGAAGACCATAACAACCAGCTGCAATGATACCAAGCCTCGCTTGGTATTTCATATGTACCAAACGACTTAAGGCATACCTTCCAAGAGAAGCCTTATCAAATCTCAAAATGTCAACCACATTCTCCATCAAAACAAACGTAGGTTTTAAAAATTCCACTATGTCCATGAAGACCATAATTTGACGATTTCTTTCATCATCTAAAGGGGAATCAACATTTCTAAAGCGATTGTAGCCACTAATTCCTTGGCATGGAGGACCTCCACAAATAACATTGACATCACCCTGGAGTTCAATAGTTGATAAGAGAATAAGTGGCACATAAGTCATATGCTTCTACAGTTTTACTAATCATGCAGTTCTCAGTCAGTAAAAGGAAACTTACAGGAAGTGGCAAGATCTTAGATTCGTGCCCTTTCCTTACAAATTCTTGTATCCGCTCATGGCAATTACTGATAAATTTTGTGTATCAGTAAAAATGCACCAACTGAAGAAAGAAAATCAAAATGTAACTAAAGCATACCTTAATCCTTCAATTGGTTCCCAAGTATCTTCACTTGAACTGTATCCCTTCCAGTGCACCTAATGAAACAGCTATGAGTAGAAAATCATCATCACCAAACTACAATCAAACAAAATTCAATGATGCAAATCAAATAGAACAAAAAATGTACTGATACGTCAAAGATAGCTGAACATACAACAAAGAATGCAAATTGATATTAATTAGAAAATGTCATTTTTTATGCAGTACCTTAAAGTTTAGTTTATGCTTGCCTTTCTTATCGGGATCACCATAACAAATATCAACAAGTTCTGCAACTTCATATTCACCATGAGGGATATCATCATCCTGCATAGAAGTCACATCGGTTCTTCCTTCTGTTGAGGCTACTGACCTTAATCGTTTTTCCCTTTCAACATCATTCACCACATACCTTTTGCAAAGTTTTTGCCATTCCTTCAGTAGTTGAAGAAAATTCTCAGCTTTTTCATTCCAAACCTATCAGAAAGAAGCACAATAGCGTGTAATATATACATTAAAAGATTTTTAGCTAGTTTGGAAGTAGTCAAATTGAAAGCGGTAAGATATACGCACTCGTGTGTCTGGATGATTCAACCTGAAGCTTTGACATGCAGATTTATCACTATCAACAGCCCATTTCTGAATGAAGGGAAAAAGACAACATAAAGGAAGTAAGATTGTCATTTTATCACGTTCGATGGGTTAGAAGTTATTAAATAAGTGAAAAAATAAAAATAAATCATAATTTATGCAAATACCGTCACAAGATTAATGCGTGAAACTTTGGCTCCAAGGCATAATCCAGTTGACATTCCACCACAACCAGAATAAAGATCTAATAGCACTAAGTCTGCCTTGTAAGTTTCACAATTAGGCACATTTTCCAAGGAATGTGTGCTGGCTTCTGTAGGAATATTCTTGATGCAATGGGGTAACAATAACTCATGGATCTCTAGGGACTTGTCTGAAGTAATGTAGAAAATTAGATTTGGCAGCAAAATAATGTGTTACATCCATCGACACTTTGAAAAATAAATTGTCACTGGTTACACAAGGTTAACCTAAATTATAATGATTTTTTTTTTCCGATAGGAAACAAAGACTTTATTTAATAATAGATAAATAAGTCACAAACGTGAACTAGAAGTCCACCAACACAACAACATAAATTGTAATAATGATCATAAGAAAGAACAGAAAAAATATCAGGACAGAATTTTAAGCAAAAGATGAGAGTTTTTGACATCAATTTACCCACTCCAAACGATGATATTAGAAAAAGATAACAAACAGCGGATATTATTGCAGTAGATGTCACATGTTGCAAATATAACTACTATTGAACAGTTCACATTTAATGTATCAAGTTGAGTGGTCCAACATTGCAACATAGTCTGCTTCTACTTTAAGGAGGTGCTGCTCTTGCCATAAAGATGAAAATTGTAATGCAACTACATAAAAAGCCATCATTAAATCCAATTATATAATTTGTAACATGTAATGCAGAAGATCTAACAATTTACTGATGAAAACATCAGCAGATCTGAGAGGGTGAAAGACAAGCACGATCTAAACCATTGGATGCAACCAGCGGCACACCCCTACAGGATTAATCCAGAGAGAGCACCCATGACTTACGCCACTACGCTGCTAGATGCATCCAACAGTGTATCCTGCAGAACTATTCCAGAAAGGAACCGCAACTTACATCACGAGTTGCAACCCGCAATGCAAGTCATGGGGAAGGCATCCGGTGCAAGCTAGCTGATTCCAAGACTCAAGGACTTTAATTCAATTTAGGATTTTAGTGTTATTTCTTAATTTAATTGGAGTTATTTCCTTTTATTAATTAATGCTATTTTCTCTTAGGATTCTATTTCCTAAGGTTATTTCCTAAGGAAGACTTATTTCCTAAGCAAAGTAAAATTGTCTTGATATAAATAGAACTTCAACTTTAAGGTTGTAATTATTCTTTGGCTGGCTTTTAGGAATATATCAATACAATTTTGCAACTTAATGAGGCAAATCTCTTATGTTTTGATTCAGCTTTTTTGGATATTCTTGTTTGGGATTGCTTAGACTAATTTTAGCTCAGTTTTATGATCTAATTCTAGAAAATCAATCTGCCCATTCTATGAGCTGATTGGTTCAATATACAACCTAACGTCTGGTACGAGTCAGGACAGTTAAGGCTTGTTGTTAGATCGATAGTCAAGTTCTCAAAAATTTGATGCTTTCATTGAGAGTATTCCAATGATAATTTCATTAAGAGTGTTTCAACAATAATTTCATTGAGAGACATGGATGTCAGAAGGTTGGAAGCTTTGGAAAAGAGTCAATCCAAAATTTCTAAGACAATAGAGAAAGTGGCTACATCCAAAACTCAGTTAACAATGACCAAGAACCAATCAATGAAAGAAAAGAAGAACGACCAAGGAAAGGCTAAAGCGGATAGAGAAGAGATTGGTCGAAGGTAGAGGAGATAGGGATAGCAGACAAACTCTTGGAGAAAAACTGTGAGCAAATATTCCTATACATGCAGACAAATGTAACAACAGATGATTTAGATGAAAGCAATGTGCATGGAGCACATGGAAGATATAGAAAAGGTCATATTGAATTATTGATGCAACCTCCAAGGATAATTTGGTTTCAACATCATCAACCCCTTCTATTGTAGCTTAGTCTGTCTGCCTTGAAGATGAAATTCAGACAACTGTCATTAGAGATGTTGAAACAGTGAATAATTCCAATAACTTGTCAATTATAGATGAAGTTTCTGGGCAAAATAGAAAGAAACAGGGAAAGATGTGGTGACAAGTGAAAAAGCTAATGATGTATTGGAAGAGAAAACTGTCGAACAGGAACAATTATCTTATGCTAATAAGCCAGATGCCAAAATTGTCTTTAAGGTGGTTTTGAAATCTAAAAATATTAGGTTTGAATGGTCTTGGGATTAGGCAAGTAGAGTAATCATTAAGGTTAGAAGATATAGTGCACTAAGAAAATTTAGGAAATGGAAGCAAGCTCTTAATAAGTTCTTGGTTCAAAGGGAAAAAACTAAAGAAAATTGAAAGGAGCACGAAAGAGAGCCAAGGAGAAACATCAAAAGAAAGCTAAGAAACGTAAATACCTTGCGGATGAATTTTTTTGATCTACTGCATTCTTTCAAGGATATTTCTGCTCCTTAGGAAGATTATGATGACATGGTGGAGAAATTGCCAGATGTTGCCATTAAGGACAAAAGTATTCTTGAAGAATAGGGAAATTATGAGAACAATAGCAAATTCAAAGTTGTAAAAGACAAGCACGATCTACACCGCTAGATGCAACTTACGAGATTAATCCGAAGAGCACCCACAACTTACATTGCTACATGCAATTAGCGATGCATCCAACGAGATTATTCCAGTAAGCTCTAGCGACTTGCACCTTTAGATACACCCAGTGACATATCCAATGGAATTATTCCAGAAAGAACAGCAACTTACACCAAGTTACAACCCAAGATGCAAGTCGCGAGAAAGACGTCTAATGTGGGCTGATTGATTCCGATATTCAAGGACTCTAATTCAATTTAGGATTTAAGTGTCATTTCTTAATTTAATTGGAGTTATATCCTTTTATTAATTATTATTATTTTATTTTAGAAGTCTATTTCCTAAGAAAGACTTATTTCCAAGGAAAATTAGTATTGTCTTAGTATAAATAAAAATTCAAATTTAGAGTTGTGATTTTCCTTTTCCCTTTGGGAATACATCAATAGATCTTGCAACTTTGCAAGGCAAATCTTGTGTTTTTTATTTGGCTTTTTTGAGTATTCATACTTGGAATTATTTGAACTAAGATTAGGTCAGTTCTGTAATCTAATTCTAGATGATCGATCTATCCATTCTGTGAACTAGTTAGTTTAAGCTCGAACCTAATGAGTGGTGTAAGTCAAGGTGGTTAAGGCTTGTTTTTAGATCGATAATTAGATCCTCAACATTTACATTGAACTAACAATAGTTTTGCATCATTGTCCCACAACTTCTAATACAAAAACACAAAACAATTCATTCTTGAAGGGTATCATATACCTTTATAAGACAACTTCACTATAACTGGCTTGAATTTAACAAAAAAAATAAAATACTAAAAATATTTGTTTTCCAATATTGTAGAACACCTATTTTCGGTTTGTTTTGCAACTCTCTTTGCCTCAAGCAAAGGTCGAATCTTCTACGAAATTATAGATGATCCCATTTCCAAGTAATATCAACTAGAATTTATGTCGCAGTCACACCCTATCACTATGTCAGTGAAGAAACTAAAGACAGAAAAGGTTTGAAGAAGTTTGTACACATATTTCATTCAAAACTTGAAAACAAAACATTCAACCTTATACTAATATATATATATATAGTCATTAACCTATAGGCAACCAATAATAAGAAAAAATACAATCACTAAAAACTAGCATTAAATAATATTTACAACAAAATAAGTAAGTTGACCAAATCTCCCAAATAGAAAACTAACCAATCATAACCTTACTTATATAAGATAAGTTGACCAAATCTCTCAAATAGGAAATTGATCAATCATAACCTCCCCCATACCTTCCCCCTCCCCAAGCTAGGCAGTAAATGTTGATCATACCCAACTTGGGACACAACTCTTTGAATGATACTCTAAGAAGAGCTGTTGTGAAGACATCTGCTACTTGGGACTTTGTAGGATGTGTAAATCAACCTAACCATCTCTAAATCTATCTTCTCTTTTATAAAGTGTTGACCTATCAACACGTGCTTTGTTCCATCATAATGCACCGAGGTTCTTAGTTATATTAATAGTTGTTTAATTGTCACACAATAACATAGAAGGTGTGGACATAGGCATTTTTACTTCCTTTAGTAGTCTTCATAGCTGAATTTTCTCACAAATCCCACGAGCCATAGCTCTGAACTCTACTTCAACACTACTCCAAGATAGAACAATTTGCTACTCGTTGCGCCAAGTGACCAAATTGCCCCACATGTAGCAATAATACCCTAAAGTAGACCTCCTATCTACCACTAAGCCTGTCCAATCCGCATCAATAAACACACTAACCTCTCGGATCTTATTCTTCCTAAAACAAATCCCTTGTCTAGGTGTCTTCTTCAAATACCTAAGAATTCACTGAACAACTCCCATATGCTCTTCGTTTGGGTTATTCATGAACTGACTCGCAATGCTTACAGAGAAGGTCTCCAATCTAATATGTGACAAATAGATTAGTTTTCTTACCAACCATTGATATCTTCCTTTATCTACCGCAAGATTACCTTAAACTAAAGCCAATTTATTTGTACTATTTATAGGAGTGTCTACAGGCTTGCAATCTATCATCCAAGTTTCTTTAAGAGGTCCAGTACATACTTTCTTTGGTTGATAAAAATTCCAGCTTTTGATCTTGCATCTTCCATTCCAAAGAAGTATATCAGATCAAACTCTTGGGCTAGAAAACAATTCAATTCTGAATCTCCACTTCACTGTTCCTAGTTATCATTATGTCATCCACATATACTATAAGCATAATAATTATGTTACTTGTAGAATGCTTGACAAACAAAGTATGGTCAGCTTGACATTGAGTGTAACCATACTTTCTAACTGCCTTGATGAGCCTCTCAAACCACCCTAAGTGACTGTTTCAAACTGTACAATGATTTCTTCCATTTACATACTTTCTTTTCAAAGACTGTTTCAAAACCTAATGGCCCCACCAAGGAACTTCTTCATTCAACTCTCCATTCAAGAAAGCATTTTTAACATGAATCTGCTGAAGCTTCCAATTCAGATACATTGCAATAGAGAAAAAGAAAAAAGAAAAAAATCGAATGGCATTCAACTTAACCACTAGAGCAAACATCTCCCTATAATCAATGTCATATGTTTGTGTAAAACCTTTAGCAACCAATCTAACTTTATAGTGCTCTACACTCCCATCAACCCTGTACTTTACTATAAACACCCATTTGTACCCTATAGCCTTTTTTCCACTTGGTAAATCTATTATATCCCACGTTTTGTTTCTTTAAGAGCTTTTAACTCTTCTAGGACAATCTTCCTCCATTTTAAAACTATCCGAGCTTCCTTAATGTTGGCTAGTACAGATACACCAGTGATAAAGATGGCAAATTTCCTATAATTTGATGACATGCCTTCCTATTATAGGTACTTACATAATGGATATAAAGTTCTAGATCTAGATTCTCTTACCAACTTCCCCAAAGCAATTGGTTTTCTCTTCATCAACGTAAGGCTCCTCACAATTTTCATTTAAACTAGGATTTTTTGGCTTCTTTTTTGTTTCACTCAAAGGTCTACTATCAAGATCAAGGGTATAAATAAATCACCCCAGGCCTGATTCATGCTTTGTGGAGGCACAACGAGGCCCAACTCATCCTACTTTGCTCTTGGCCTCATAGAGTATACAATAGGTATAGCTGGATATTTAGAAGAAGTTTCATAGTTGTTTAACTTAGACAAAGACAATTTTTGAGACTATTGTTAAGATTGTTTTTAACCAAATATAGGAGACTTCAGAAGAAGATTTGACTCAAACTTAAAAGTGTCAAAAACAGTAGATGACTCAGAGGACTTAGTGTGCTGTGAACCTAGAACCATCTTACTAGGACTGGGTGTTCCACTAAATGCATGATTTTGAGATTCACCAACATTCAAAAACTGAAATTCAGATTCAATCCCCCCTTAAATTTTAGTTAGAGGAAAGAAAGGTTGGTCTTTAACAAAGGTAACATCCAAGGACTTATACCACTTCCTCTTCACTGGGTCATAGCATTTGTATCCTTTTTGGTTAAGAAAGTACCCTAAAAATAGAAACCTTACTGCTCTTGGGTCAAGTTTGTTACGTGCATGGGGATGAACACGTACAAAACCTGTACACCCAAAAACTCAAATAGGTCTGAGTATATATTTTAAGTAGACTTTGAACAGAAGTTTTATATTGTAGCACCTTTAATGGTTGTTTATTAATCAAATATACAGCTATAAAAATATTTTCTCCCCCAAAATCTAATAGGGACTCTCATATAAAATAGCATAGAATGGGCAACCTCTAGTAAATGTAGGTTCTTTCTTTCAAACACCCCATTTTATTAGAGAGTATCAACACATGATATTTGGTGAATTGTACCCTCACTCAATAAATATTCCTTTAACCCTTGGTTTATAAAATCTTTCCCATTATCAAACCTCAACACTTGGATTTTTGTCTAAATCATAAAATTATAGTTCTTGAAAATGTTGGTAACCTCAGATTTTTGTTTTCATTAGGAACACCCAAGTCAACCTAGCATGATTATTTATAAAGATGACAAACCACTTGGCTCTAGTGATGTTAGGAACCCTAGAAGGCCTCCAAACATCACTATGAATCAAAGAAAAAGATATAGATGCCTTATAGCTACTAGGAGGAAACACAGTGCGTATATCCTTAAATAACTCACAAATGCCACAATGAAAATCTTTAGAATGTTTATCGATGAATAAGTCAGGAAACAACTTTTCAAGGTTCATGAAATTTAAGTGCCCTAACCTAGAGTGCTACAACATGATTGCACTACTTTTATTAGACCTACGACTAGACTCAAAAGGAGCTAATTCAGAGTCAACAGAATTACAATGTATAACTTTTAGAGCTTTAGCATTAAGAAGATAGAGACCAGATTTTACCTTAACAATTGCAATCATCTTCCACGAGATCATGAGCTGAAAAGCACAATACGAAGGATAGAATTTTGTCACACATTTTTCATCAAAAGTGAGTTTCGAGATTGACAACAGATTACAGTCCAAATTAGGAACAAACAGAATTGAATGAAAGGTTAGAGTATCTAAAATCACAGCTGAACTAGACCCAATAACTTTAGATAGAGAACCATCACCAATTTTAACTCCATAATTACCTTCACATAACTCAAAAGTACTAAAGACTCTAGCATCACCTGTTATGTGATCAGTTGCACCTAAGTCCACAATCCAGTACCTAAGAACCTCTTGTTTTACATTCAAGGCAAACGAGTATGTACCTTTTTTCGCAACAGAACCTATCCCAACAACTAAGGTATTCATGTCTGTAAGTACCATTTACAAGTGCTCTAATTGCTATAGACTAAACAAGACCCAATCTACTCCTAAACTTTCATTCCCATTCGCTACCCTTAACATCCCTGTCACTTTGGTTTTAAGGTTTCCAATCTTGAGGTTTGTCATGAAGCTTCCAGCAGGTGTCTTTGACATGGCCAAGTTTTCGGCAATCGTCACACCAAGGTTTATCTCTTTTTTGCCTATTGTCAAACGCCTGATTCATATTTCCTCTAACAGTGGCAAGTGTGGATGCCTCTCTCTTGCTTCCACAAGCATTCGATTTAGGGAGCATAACCTTTTTCCGATTTTCTTCTAGGCGCACTTCAGATATAACTTCTCGAATTTTTGAAAGAGGTTTTGTACCCAATATTCTACCACGTACTTCATCTAGGTTTTCATTCAAACCCAATAGAAACTTAAAGACTCTTCTTTCTTCAATAAAATCTCGAAATAGCACTCCATCTTCTGAACACTTCTAAGGAAGCTTTGCAAAAGTATCCAACTACTACCGATGCCTACAAAGTTTGGTATAATATTCAATTATTGACGTCTCATCCTGTCTTAGGTTATGTAAGAGTCCTTCAAGACTGAATAATTCAGAGATGTTATCTCTATTTGATTAAGTTTCTTTGACAGCATTGCACATCTCTTTCACTATCTCATATAGTAGAAAATTCTTTCTTATTTTCGATGTCATTGAATTAACAAGTCATGCCCATGTCATGACTTTAATGTTCTCAGTCTCCAACATTTTATAGGCTTTGTCCTCCTTTTTAAGGATTATAGCTTCCATTGTAATGACATCCGCCTTTCCCTTCCCTTTGATGAACATTAGCACAGACTGAGAGCAAGGTAAGTTATGCTGCCCGTTGAGTTTATGGCTCGTGATCGGCATGTGAGGATTGGGTTGCAAGTCGTTGAGACCTCCATTGCAAAGGAAGTCTCAACAGTTGAATCCTCACCCGATTTGGACATGATCTGTAATCAAAGATGCTCTGATACCATGAAGAAAAAAAAAAGGTTGAAGAGGTTTGTATGTGTAGTTCACTAAAAACTTGATAACAAAACATACAACCTTATACTAAGATATATATACAGTCATTGACCTATAGGCAGCCAATAATAAGAAAAAACACAACTAAAACTAGCACTAAATAATATTTACAACAAAATAGGCAAGTTGACCAAATCTCCCAAATAGGAAACTAATTAATAATAACCTTACTAACGTAAGGTACATTGACCAAATCTCTCAAATAGGAAACTAATCAATCATAACCTTACTAATAGAAATCAACATAAACACTAACCGCTTGGCAAGGTGCGAAATGTCGAGTACTCCACACAATACTCCATATCAAAGTAGAAGCCATTGGGTGGAATAGAATTTGATTTCTGCAATAAATCATAAAATACCAACAATTCTCATAAAATTGTTGAAACCTTTAACATAATTCAGAAAACTAGAACAGCCATATAAATCAATTCAAAATTAAAAAATAATAATAAAAAAAAAAAAAATTTAAAATGAAAACTTAATTCAAAATTGCAGCTTACCATAGGTCGTATTTGTGTGATACTAACTTTAGAAATAATGCAATCTATTGGATTGTCATTCATGACAGTAGAATAGAATAAACGCCTGTTATCATGAAAAGCGGCAGCTTCCTTCATAACCTAATCACAAACACAAATGAGTAGTGCCAACTAATAGAATAATATAACATGACAAAGTAAACCCCAATAAAATCCATAAACTCACAGTATCTTCAGCTCTATAAAACCACTGAACCCTAAAATAATCTTCTCCATCTGTTGTTCTGAAGAATTCTAAAATCCGGCCAACATGTTTTTGAGCTCCTTCACCCTGCAAAAATTGCTTAAGATGTGATTAATACCTTGCTTCCGTAGCCAGAACATTGAATTCATGGCATATATTAATATACTTCAACTCGAATGTTAGCCACAAGCCTTGTTATGAAAATGCCTAGTGAACATTATACTTAAAAGCCAAGTTACTCAATCTGCTGAAAATGTATCTACACGCATGCTGTGTCAGAACAATAAAAATATATTTTAGAACAGACAAGTAGTCAATTTGGAAATTTAGGATCGATTATCGAGAAGTCCTGAATTGTTTGTAAGAAATTCACATTGTTAGCTTTAGATAACATAAGATTGACAAACCTGCTTCTGCATATCCAATGTAAAATCCTACTGTTTGAAGCTTCTCCTACTGTTTTTGGACTGACAAACATGAAAACTGTGAAATCCTACTGTTTTTGGATTTGGCCAACTTCTAATTGCTTTAACTGTGCTTTCATCAACTTTTAGCCCTCGCCAACCTAAAATCCTAAAACGACAAATTTGCACAGCCTACATGTTCACATAAAGTTTCTTTTTTGATACCATCAAATGCACTTCCAACTTGTAGGCATATAAAGTCTCTCTTTGAGTTAATCCAATACGCCTATTAGGTTTTGCAATTAAGGCCTTCGAATGGACTATAAAATAAGTATGCCAGTCATATGCAACCAATAACTTTTCTTTTTTTTTTTTTTTTTTTTTTTTTTTTGAAACGACAATCACTAACTTTTCAGTTAAAGGTTTTAGTACAATATCTATCAAATGAATTAATCTGCCGGGCATATTTGATAAACCATATGGCACTATTGTCATTCATAAAATCTAACCTTAGTTTTTAATTTCCTTCTTTGTTGATCACCTTTATCTAACTCTAATTTGGGATTGCCACTCTTAAGATCAACTTTATAAAATACCTTAGCCCCACTTAACACACCAGCCTATCGTCTAGCCTTGAGATAAGTATCAATACTATATTATTATAAAATCTATTACCCGACTGTCAATGTAGGTCTCATAATTTGCTAATATATCCCTTTCCACAAGCTCGTCAACCTGCTTTCTGTAAGGTGGCAAGTCCTGTTCTTAGATCAATATAGTGTTGGATGATTTTCTTTAGAGGCATTTAGCAACTCTTGGAAATTGCTCTATAAATCCTCATCAACCATACTGTGATGTGATTAGATAACCCTAGAGCCAATTGATTTGGATTTAGCAACTCTAGGAAATTGTTCTACAAATCCTCGTCCACCATATCTTGATGTGATTAGTCAACAGTAGCTTGAACTGATTTAGAACTGCTTTGGATATCAGCCGAACCAAACTAATGTCAATCAATTTTGCTTTAGTCTATAGGTCAAACTAAACCAAACCATTTTAGAAGCCCAAACCCACAAAACCAATACTAGTCTTTTAATTTGGTTTAAGTCATTAATTTGTTAGAAAAATGGGTGTTACCCATTTTAAGGACCTATTTTTTATTGAGATAAAGATCTTGATTCAGGCGGATTAACATGGATTCATGGGAAAAAGAATGATGCTTGAATGAATGAGAATTAAATTGAAGATTTAATTTTCAAAATGTAACTGCTAGATTAAATACCATGAATACAACTATTGAATTTGAAAAGATGTTACTACAAAATCGAATTGCAGATTTAATTTGCAGACGCAACTGTTGAATTTAAGTATCGTGAATTGCAAGTATTAAATTTGGGAAGTTGAAACGGCAAAATTAAATTATAGATTTAATGTTTCAAGATTGTAACTGTTTAGATTCAATTTGGTTTAATGGTTGAGTAAAATCATTTTTTTTTTTGAAATATTAAAATCAATTTTGTAACCGCCCTACATGGAGTCTATAAATCGACATCCTTTCTAGGTTTTCAAACACAATTGGAGTCCATTTTATTTTTCAGTTTTACTTTCTCTTAAACATTATTCTTAATCATAAAATTCCAAAACAATAGAGATTCAGTTATAGTGTTCACCAGATGATTCTGATCGGTATTGTTATATCTTTGGAGACAAACATTGACCAACACAAGGATGAACAACGAATTTATCTTAAGGACACCGTATTTCACATGGGCCACTATACTTTTGTTTATTTGTTTTGTTTAATTTCATTATTACAAATTCACCGTAATCTGGAGAGTCTCCAAAATTTTAATTTTGATATTATTATTTGTTCATGTTATTACTAAATCTCTAATAATCTTAAGACAAATCTCTGCGTGTTTATATTGAAGAATAGGTACTACAACAATTGAGATTGTTTAGTTGAATTTTCAATTGTTTAACCATTTTCAGATCTTCAATTCTTCATTCTATATTTATTTAGTTTCAAAACGAATTTACAAAAAAAAAAAAAAAAAAAGTGTTGTTTGGAAATTTTTCTTTTAAAGAAAACAATTTTCTTTGTGAAATTGTATTGTTCAATAGGAGAAAAAAGAGATTTCTATCAGCTTTGTTTTGCAATTGTTTCGGTTCAATCAGTTTAAAAGAAAATCAATTTCTTTTAACTAGTTTACTAAAATGATTTTGATTTAATTCATTTGATAAGGCAGTGTGATCGAATTTTAATTTGTTTTATTAAACAGATTGTGGATTTATGGTGATCAAAGATAACAGTGCAACTGTTGTTTTGAAACTTTGATAAGTAAGTCTTTTTCTTCTTGAATTTGATTTGAAAAAGAATTCAATTTTAATAAATTGATATTCTTAATTAATCAAGAAAACTATTAGTGATTTGACTCAAACCAATAGGGCTAAAATTTCCAAAATATTAAAATTCGATTCTGATTAGTTTGATTTGAATTTTAAGATAAGAATTTTGAGATTTTTCATTCATTTTATTAATTACTATTAGATCCAAAAGTTTAAACTGATAGAATAAAACCCAACTAAAATATTTAAGACTTTAGATTATAAAACATTAACACATCCTCTCACGTGCAACATGAACATATGACAAATATTGGACATATGCTATGTAGAATCCTAGGTCCCATTTTCGGGTGAATAGTATTTTCGAATGAAAAGTGTCCGCATGAATAGTAATTTTCAAAAAATGGACTCCGGACATCAAAAGTCTCGGAATAGAAATTAGAGTTATTAGAAATTAAAATGGATCAAAAATGAATTCATTTGAATAAGTTTTAAACGATCCAAAATTAATTTATGATAATACCCTTTTTGACGAATAATGGATATTAGTGATTTAGTATCTATTTGAATTTTTTTTAAAAGCATGGGATTAAGAGGTTTTATACCCAATTAGAGTATTATATGGTCAATTAGATGATAGGATAATCATGAAATATTTTAGGAATTTATTTGTGTGTAAATAATAATTAATTATATTAAGGGCAAAATGGTCATTTCAAGCTTTGTCAATACTATGGATTTGGTGTGAGTATCATATGGAATGAACTTGAGTAAGAAACACAATGCATGTCATAAGAAATGAACCAATGAATGAGTGACAAATCAAAATTTAATTATGGATTTTTTTAATATTAATTATCATGTATTAATTGATAATTATCTTTTTAATTCATAAGTTACCAAGGGCATTAAGATAAATGAAACTAGTGGATTTAATGGTTATTTTAAGATTTGATGGAGGGTATTTCTATCAAGTAAAGAGTGGCATTATATAAAGTGAATTGAGTAAAGCACACTCATTTGGACGGCAAAAGAGGAAGAAAAAGTGAGGGGGTGAAGGGCAGTTCGGTCCAGCCAAGGAGAGGAGGAAAATCAAGGTGTTGATCCATGATTTCATGCCAAAATCACTCAAGAAAGGTGTTAGAGTGAAGATTAAGCAAAATGGTGGAGAAAAGTAGGTAAGAAAATTGACTTTAGTGTTGATTTTTAATAGAATTATTATGGGTTTTGATGGTTGTGTGATGGCTTGAGTTATTGATAGAATTTTTTGTGTGATTAGAGGTGGATTAACTTGAAATTAAGCTTGGAATTGAAAGAAAATTCAAAGAAGTTGTAGTGGCAAGTAAACTAATGAGGTAAAGTAAGGGTTTATGTGATTTTTTTCAAGTAAATTTCAATTGAGTTGTGATTGAATATTAGATGAATTAAGATATGATTTTAATGGGTTTAATGATCATGAAATTGAAGAAAATTTATGGGATGCTATAAGGGTGATTTCGATCAAGTTAGTTTAGTTAGGGGTTTGAGTAGATTTTTGACATTTAATGAACTTAATGGATGTTTGATATAATTTTAAGTTGATATGGATTACTGGAATCGAAAAGAAAAAGTTCGTAGTTGGTGGTTAGTATTTGATCAACGTAGGGAATTTATGCGTCCGACTTTATTTTTATCGTTTGATAAATTTAGTTGATGTGTGATATGAATTTAAAATGACATAAGTCAAGAAAATGAAAAGAAAATGGTTCGATCGGTATGTTAGGTAATTCAGCTAAGGGAGATAATTGGTGTCCAAGCGATTGTTCAATTATCTTGATGAGTTATAATGTATTTATGTATGTAATTGAGTAAGTTCTAAATGAAAATTATATTATGCTAAGTGTAGGAGTTCGAATTAAGAAAGCGAAAGAAAAGACTCGGAAAAGTGATGCACTAATTGGAATCAAATTGTGAGTGTGGTTGTGTTCAAAGTTTTATGAATTTTAATTGTTATTGATTTATATTTGCAAGCATATAATTTAGTATTCAATTTATATAATTGATTTAATTAGATTTTGAGCACGTAATTCTTTTATTTTATGATGCTAATAAGTTTCTTGATTCATGTTATAAACGTATTTATACTTTAAAATTAAAGCAAATTAATAAGTTAAACAAATTATATGCTAAGAGTATTTACAAATATTTAGGCTTTCGCCTTAAAGAAATAGTGTTTTTCGATTGAGAATTTTTATACTAAAGAATGAAGATGTTCTAACTAAGCTAAATTATTTTTATGTCTGGGGAAATTAAGAATTTCTTATTAAAGCAAAAAAAACCATAAAGGCAAAGTTTACCCTAATCCTCAGGATACTTGACCAAAATACCCTATACGTGTATAGTAGGAGTGAGGAGAGTCACTAACTTAAGAGTGGAGTCAAGGCGACTCCTGAGAAATGAGTCAATGTGTCACCCTCTGCACGTATGAAGTAGTGTAGATTTGTTTGATGTTGGCAGAGGCAGAGGATCATGACACTAGAGTTTCCCACATCTACGACTACATATGGTAGCATTCTCGAGCTCTAGTGACGATGAAAAATTCCGTCACAATAGAGCAACTTTCACTGGGTTGCTTTAACTAGTTCTTAAAAGAAAAAAAAGCATGTCATTAGATGCGAAGTTTAAAAAGTAAATAAATATTATGAAGTAAAGTATTTACACTTTATTAAAGTTATTTATATTAATTTTCTAATTTTATAAAATTTAAGTGAAATCGATAGTTTTCTAAAACTATTTTGGGAGGACATTAATATATTTTAAAAAGTAATTTATTATTCGAAAATTTACCCACTTACTGAGTTATATACTCATCACTCTATTTTTATGTTTTCTAAAAAATCCTCTCAGGTATAGGAACGAGCCAATATACAGACGCAGCTCCATCAAATATGTAAGTGGGCTGCAAACACTATACTATTGCACTAGTCCACTTCTTTCACATGTATGAGCATGCATCATATATCATACTTCATTGTATTTTTGTAAATATTATTTTTAAATGTTTATAAATCTTTTGAAAACATTTATTTGTAAATTAAGTTTTGGATGTAAATAACGAATTTATATAAATGAATTTATTTTCAAGTTTATTTTGAACTGAAAGCATGTTTATGTTTGATTGTGAAAATGAGGACCTGAGGCCCGGTAGTGTTTTTCTAAAAATTTACATGTCATAGAAGTGTTTTTCTAAAAATTTACAGGATGATATGTTCAAAAAGCAACCGTAATGTTGTCGAAATTTTTATAAATTCACTTTACAATTTTTCGTAAAAGAAAATGTTTCATTCATTTCCTCAAAAAAAGAGTTTCTGAATGAGATGGGTACCTCCACGAGACCCATTCGGGCCAGAGTGACGGTCCGATTGAGTTTCGTAGGGGTGTTCCGTAGGGACTCCCGTCGGATCCAATAGAGGGATCCAGAACGGGTCCTTACATGCTAAATGTCTCTTACTATATAATATATATACCAACAATTCAAGATATTAAGGAAAGTGGTCCTGATAGAAACCAAGAAAGCAAGCCTATGGATCCTTTGAGTATCAATGGAAAACCTATAATAAGGGCTCGAGCTAAAAGGATAAAAGAAGCTTTAAATGAGCTCACTCAATAGATTTAGGTCAAGAGTCTTACACAATATAGCTTGGATGGCTTCGAGGGGACATCGAGGCTTCAAAATATCATTCAAGTTTAAGACCTAACCCAAAAACATCAATATGTATTATAGGTTGGGTTTTAAATTAGTGTAGTATGTTTAATTTTATATTGGGCTTTTAATTATTAGGTTAAAAGTTAATTAAATTAGGATTTTATTTTAGTTTCCTATTCGGTTTAGGATTGAAAGTTTATTTTAATTTCTTATTAGATTTAGGATTATATACGTATAAAAGGTTTATTAAACCTAAACTTTCAATCAAACGTTTATTCAATAAAGCTTTAACTTTTCTCCATTGTTCTTTTCAGAACTTTGAGATTGCATTAAGAACTGTTCTTGATTTATTAACCTTGACTTATTTCTCACATTCTCAACTCTTTCTTAGGAGTGACGTCATTATATCTTTAGATTTTGGTTCACTAATCAATGGGTCAGATTTTCTATAATCTAAAATAACTTTCTTGGGGGTTGTGTTTCAATTTGGTCGTGGATGTCGTATCGTTACATACGGGATTCGCATCAATTGGTATCAAAGCTTCGGTCAATTAATTCAAGTTTGGGTTTTCAATTTAAGTTTCTTGTTCTGATTCTTTTTTCTTTTGCCGCATAATCATCCTAATTCTCATGAGTGCCAAACTAATATCATCTGCATCGCATCACCCACTAACATCTCAATATGTCGATTGCTTCTTTCTTGCTTCAATTTTAAATAGAAATCTTGCTTAATTTGTCTTCTAGTGCTACATAACATCACGCATCATTCAATTAGCATTCTTTCTATTCTTATATCTTGTGGTACTGCACGCCAACTTCTTTTATCTGTCATATATATATATATATATATATTCTTGAGTTTCTTGTAGTCGGCACATCACCATCTATCTTAACCGATTACAACAAACTTGATTTGAATTTTTATATTTTGCACTTGAACCGTATCCAAAAATCAAGATTCTTGCAAAACACATTCTAGGGTTTCTTGATTCATCATCATATTTCTTGATTTGCAAGATTCATATCAATATCTTATTTTTGGTTCAACTCCATAATTTACAATCTATATAATTGTGCATTCTAGTTTGATTTAAAAAAAAAAAAAAAAATCCAAAAAATAAAAGTATCAAAAAAATAAATGAATGTCATAAATTGCTTGAATTGAAGTGAATTGATATTAATTCACCTTATTTGCAAATCAAGATCTTTACGGTGTTCAAAATCTTTCTTGAAGCGAGATTGCTTTTCGTTATTTTCGTCATTTTAGTGTCATTGTTGGTCCTTATTTCTTTTGTGTTCTTTATGTGTACCTTTTTTTCTTTGTTGAGATTTGTCTAGGGCGATTATTTTAAAGATGACTTTATTGTGATCGATTAGTTCTATAAAGAACTTAGTGAGGAAAGTTTGAGTGTGGACAGGGAGTGTTGAGTTAAATCAAAATCATCGAGTGTCAAACACGTGAGTGATTAGAGTGAAACACATGAAGGAGTGTTATGAGGTTACTTTTACTAACATTCTTGCAGGTATCAATCATGTCTACGGATAACGATAAAGAAGTTAAAGGAGAAGAAAAGGGTAATGAGTCGTTTGTTCTCAAAGCGATGTAACAACAATTTGAGAGGATAAACATGATGTTTGGAGATATTAGAGATCAAATGGATAGGCAAGATGAAACTATAGCCACTTTGCAAAGAGAGCAGCAAATGAGAGCTCCGAAAAAACGTAGTAGTAATGATGAATTTAAAGTTGATTATGAGGTGTTCTATGGAGAAGATTTGGAAGGAAATGATAATGTCATTAATGTTAATAAGGGCCGAATTAGAGGTGGTAGAGGTGGTCGTAGAGGAAGATATAACGACAATGGAGATCGTAGATACTATAGGGATGGGAATGAGAGAGGAAGATGGGATGATAGATCGGATAAAGATCTTGGTAACATTAAGATGAAGATACCCTCTTTTCAAGGGAAGCTAATCCTGAAGTATATTTAGAGTGGGAAAAGCGAGTAAAGTAAGTCTTTGAGTGTCATAACTTTACTGAAGAGAGGAATATGAAGTCAGCCACAACTGAGTTTATGGATTATATTGTGGTTTGATAAGGGCAAGTAGTGCTAGCTAGAAGGAGAAATGAGAAACGTCCTATAAACACTTGGGGTGAGATGAAGACTGTTATGAGGAAGCGATTTGTTCCTAAATCATACTATAGGGAACTATACCGACCATCGCAGAGCCTAACACAAGGTTCTAAGAGTGTGGAGGACTATTATAAAGAGATTGAGATAGTCATTGTTAGAGCTAATATAGAAAAGGATAGAAAGGCTACTATGACATGATTTCTGCAAGGATTGAATGAAAATATTATCAATATTGTTGAATTACAGCATTATATGAAGCTTGAAAACTTGGTTCATATAGCTCTGAAGGTGGAAAGGCAACTCAAAAGAAGGGGTTCAACGTCACGATATGGTAACAAATAGGGTTCCATATCGACTTGGAATTCGAATTGGAGTAGAAAGGAAGATAAGGCATCTCAAAAGCCTAAGACTGAAACTACTAAGCCTAAGGAGAGCAGAGATAAAAGCCATGATAAGAGCAAAGTCAAAGCAACCCAAGGGAGAAGTAAGGATATCAAATGTTTTAGCTGTTTGGGAAGAGGTCACATAGCTTCTCAATGTCCTAACAAGCGAACTATGATCTTAAGGAAGGATGGAGATATAGAGACCGAAAGGAAAAGTGATGATGATGAGATGCCACCTTTGGAAGATGCTAGTGATGTTGAAATTGAATATCCCGTAGATAGAAAGTTGTTAGTGGCAAGACGTGCTTTAAGCGTGCAAGTAAAGGAAGAAGAGAATGAGGTACAACGTGATAATATTTTTCATACTAGATGCCATATCAAGGATAAGGTGTGTAGTGTGATTATTGATGGAGATAGTTGCACCAATGTTGCTAACATCGAGTTAGTAAAGAAACTTAGTTTATCTACTTCAAAATATCCTAGACCATACAAGTTGCAATGATTAAACGATTGTGGAGAGGTTAAGGTAACAAGACAAGTGCTAGTTTCTTTCGCTATAGGTGGGTACAAAGATGAGGTGTTGTGTGATGTTGTACCTATACATGCTGGTCACTTGTTTTTGGGTCGTCTATAGCAATATGATAGGAGAGTAATACATTATGGGTTTAAGAATAAATATTCTTTTATCATAGATGGGCGAATGATCACTTTAGTACCTTTAACACCTAGACAGGTGTATGAAGATTAGGTAAGGATAAAAGAGAGAGAGAAAAAGAGAGGCTAAGAGTTCAAACACTAGTGAGGCCGAGAGAAAGGGAGCTGAATGTGAGAAAAAAAGTGACAAAACACTAGAGTGTGTACAAAAAAAAAATTGGGAAGGTCGAGTGTAGAGGAGAGAATAAAAGAAAGAAAAATGAGAAAAAGAAAATGAATATTTATGCAAACGGAAGCGATGTGAGAGCTGTTTTTCTAACCAAGCAACAAATATTTGTACTTTTGTATAAAAATTCTTATTTTTCTAATTCTGACTTTAATGTTTCTTTGCCTATACTGTTGCAACTCTTTTGTAGGATTTTAAGGATGTATTCCCTAAGAAGATGCCCAATGGATTACCACCGAAAAGGAAAATAAAGTATCAAATTGATTTCATACCCGAAGTTACAATTCCAATCCGAACTCCATATATATATTGATTAGGTTGAGTTATATCTTTAAAAAAATTGAGATTGATTGGATTAGATTGGGTTCAAAATTAGATTGGGTTAGGTTGGGTTCAAAATTAGATTGAGTTGAGATGGATTGAAAAATTTTTAACCTAACCCAACAAATGTCCATCCCTAATTTTAAATCCAATTTTTTCTTTTTTTTCTAAAAACACATTTGCTAGAGATGAAAATCAAGAATAGTCTATGTGGTGAATTAAATCTTTTATTTTTAATCATTAAATATTTATTTGTATCTATTTTATTTGTAATTAAGTTGCTAAGACTATAAGAATTACTAACTAAATTTTTTATGTCTTCGTAGTGGATTAAATTCAATCCGATCAACTTAATATAAATCAACTCGATTATTATTGAGTTAGGTTGGGTTGGGTTGAAGAATTTATTAGATTGAGTAACCCAACCCATATTGAGTTGAGAGATTTTTAACTCAACCCAACCCGAACCCGAAAACGTCCACCACTACCCATATAGAAGTAATCTCGATGAGGCAAAATAGCTTTAAATGCAGGCTAAAAAGTTGATGAAGAAGGGGTATATGAGAGAGAGCATGAGTCTATGTGTCGTACCGGTTCTACTTGTACCTAAAAATGATAGAACTTGGTGTATGTACATCGATTGCAAAGTTGTCAACAAAATTATAGTTAAGTATTGACATCCCATACCTAGATTAGATGACATGTTAGATGAGTTGCATGGATCTTATGTGTTTTTTAAGATTGATCTTAAAAGTGGATATCATCAAATTAAAATAAAAATTAAAATTAAAAAAAAAAAAAAAAAAAAAGATGAATGGAAAACTGCATTTAAAACAAAACATAGTTTGTATGAATGGTTAGTCATGTCTTTTGGTTTAATTAATTCACCTAGTACTTTTATGAGATTAATGAATTATGTTTTGCGTTCTTTTATTGAAAAATTTGTTGTGATACTTTGATGACATATTAGTATATAACAAGAGCATAGATGAACATGTTAGGCAGTTACATTGTGTGTTTGATGTGTTAAGGAAAGAAAAATTATATATTAATTTGAAAAAGGGATATTATGAAAAAAAAAAAAAACCCCTAAAATGGAAATTAATAGGAATTTACCCCCTATTTTCATTTTAATAGGTAAACCGCTCCTTACCGGCTAAAAAAATCAGATGGTATTAAGTTATGAGGGCATAACGGTAATTGACTTTAATAAAATTAAATAAACATTAAAAAAATAAAAACCTCACAGATTTTTCATCTCTCTCTGTACCATTCTCTCACTCATTCATCTCTCTCACTTCACCATTTTCTTCTTTCTCTTACCCTCTCTCTCTTTTTCTCTAGCCACCCGCGTCCTCCATCGCCGACGATCAATCCACACCCTTCTCTTCCATCTCCATCTCCTTTTCTCTTTTTTTTTTACTTTATCTGGTTCTTGGGTACCCTAAAACCGTCTGGAACTGGGTTCAGCAGACTCAGAACCGATGTCGTTCTGGGTTTGGAAACCCAGAACCAAACTAGTTCTAAGTTCAAATCGACCCAAAACAGAAAGGTTCTGGGTTCAACTCTGGTTTTGGGTTGGTTCGTCCCCAAAACCGTCTATTTCTGGGTTTCAAAACCCAGAACCAGATGGTTCTAGGTATGACAGACCCAGAACCAGTGTGTTCTGGGTTTCCAAATCCAGAACCAGAATGGTTTTAGGTTAACCCAGAACCAGTCTGGTTCTAGGTTTGGAAACCCAGAACACACTGGTTCTGTAAAACCGTTTGGTTCTGGACCAGTCGAACTAGGATTTGGGTTTTGAAACCCAGAACCAAACAATTCTGGGTGGGGTGTGATGGTGGGTTGGTGGTTCTGTCTGGTTCTAGGTGGGGTATAATGGTAGGTTGGTGGTGGTGGTAATGATTGATGGTAGGTTGGTGGTGGTGGGTTGGTGGTTCTATAAAACCCAGAATCATACTGGTTTTGGGTTCAAATCGACCCAGAACCAGTCTGGTTTTGGGTTTGGAAACCTAGAACCACGAACCTAGAGCCATCTAGTTCTGGGTTTCGAAACCTAGAACCAGACGGTTCTGGGTTGGGTGTGATGATGGGTTGATGGTGATGGGTGATTGATTTAAGGTTGTTCTGGGTAGTGAGTGGGTGGTTTAAGGTTGTTCTTAGTGGTTTGTGGTGGGTGGAGAGAGTTTCTATTGTATGGAATTGGATACAATAGGTTTGAGTTTTTTTTTTTTCAAATGGTTGATGATGTTGGTGATGATGTTGGTGCTGATGTTGTAAATTGACGTTGATAATGGCTAGTTGAATAATGTTGTCATTACATAATTTGGAAAATAAGTTTAGTCATTTCATAATTTGGAAGGGTGTAATAGGGATTTTAAATAATCTTATTAAGGGTGTTTTGGTCATTTCATAAGTTTGGGCGGAAAATATTAATCTTTTGGATAGAAAATTAACGATAGGAAACGATTTACCTAATAAAAATAAAACTGGTGGTAAATTTTCATTAGTTTTCATTCTGGGGGGGTTTTTCATAATTTCACTTTGAAAAAATGTTCCTTTTACACAGATAAGGTAGTGTTTTTGGGTTATGTTGTTACGTCAAAAGGAATAGAAGTAGATGAGGAGAAAGTTAAGACTATTAGATAGTGGCCTAGACCTAGGAATGTTAGTAAAGTTCGCAGCTTTCATGAGATAGCTAGTTTTTATAGGAGATTTGTTAAGACTTTTAACATCATAATGGCATCATTAACTGAAGTTGTGAGAAAGAGTGTGGGTTTCAAATGGGGTACATGCATTTAAATTGATTAAGGATAAATTGTGTACTGCAACATTGCTTGCTTTACTTGTTTCTCTAAGACATTTGAGATTGAATGTGATGCATCGAAAATAAATATAGGGGCTATTCTTATGCAAGGTAGGCATCCTATAGCTTATTTTAATTAAAAATTGAGTGGAGCATCATTGAATTATCCTACTTATGACAAAGAATTATATGTTTTAGTTAGGACCTTAAAAACTTGACAATATTATTTGTGGCTTAAGGAATTTATGATTCAAACTGATCATGAGTCCTTAAAACATTTAAAAGGGCAAAGTAGGTTGAGTATGAGGCATGCTAAATGGGTAGAATTCATAAAAACGTTTCCTTATGTGATTAAATATAAGCAAGGAAAGGAAAACGTAATAGCTTATGCATTATCTTGCAGGTATACAATGATTTCTACTTTGAATGCAAGATTGTTGGGTTTTAAACATATAAAAGAATTGTATGTTAATGATCCTGATTTTGCTAGTGTGTATGTTGCTTGTGAGAAAACTCTTTTTGGAAAGTTTTATAGACATGAGAGGTATTTGTTTAGGGAAAGTAGATTGTGCATTCCTCAAAGGTCTATAAGAAAGATATTTATCAGAGAGGCCCATGGGGATGATTTAATGGGACATTTTGGTGTTTATAAAACTTTAGATGTATTAGATAAACATTTTTTTTAGCCACACATGAAGAGAGATGTTAAGTGAATTTGTGAAAGATGCATAACATATAAAAAGTCTAAATCTAAAGTTTTACCCCATGATTTGTATATACCTTTGCCCATACCTAGTGAACCTTGGATTGATATTTCTATGGATTTTATATTAGGTTTACCTAGGTCCAAAAAGGGCCGAGATTCGGTGTTTGTTATGGTTGACAGGTTTTCAAAGATGGGCTTACTTTATACCATGTCACAAGACCGATGACGCCATATCTGTTGCTGATTTATTCTTCAAGGAAATTGTTCGACTTCATAGAGTGCCAAAGAGCATTGTTTCAGATCGAGATGTGAAGTTCTTAATCCACTTTTGGAGGACTTTGTGGGGAAAGCTAAGAACAAAGCTATTATTTTCAACTGCTTGTCATCCGCAAACTGACGGACAAACGAAGATTGTTAATAGAACTTTGGGTACTTTGTTGCGTTCCATCATCCAAAAATACTTGAAGAATTGGGAAGATTGCTTACCACATGTCGAATTTGCTTACAATAAGAGTGTGCATTCGACTATAGGTTGTTCACCATTCCAAGTTGTGTATGGGTTTAATCCACTTACTCCTTTGGATTTAATACTTTTACCTATGACAGAAAGAGCTAACTTGGATGATAAGAAGAAAGCTGAATTTGCTAAACAATTGCACGAGAAAGTTAAACAACATATTGAGCGACGAATTGAACAATATGCTATTCAAGTTAACAAATGGTGAAAGAAAATTGTGTTTGAACTAGGAGATTGGGTTTGGGTGCATATGCGTAAAGCGAGGTTTCCTGATCAACGCAAATCTAAATTGCAACCGCGTGGAGATGGCCCTTTCCAAGTGCTTGAACGTATCAATGATAATACGTACAAGATAGACTTGCCAGGTGAGTATAATGTTTAGTGCTACTTTCAATGTTTCTGATTTTTCTCCTTTTGATTTTGATGCAGATGCAGATGCCGATTTAAAGATAAATCCTTTTGAGGAGAGGGGGAATGATAGAAACCAAGAAAGCAAGCCTATGAATCCTTTGAGCATCAATGGAGGACCTATGATAAGGACTCGAGCTAAAAGGATGAAAAAAGCTTTAAATGAACTCACTCAAGAGATTTAGATCAAGAGTCTTACACAACATGACTTGGATGGCTTTGAGGGGACATTGAGACTTCAAAATATCGTTTAAGTTCAAAGCCCAATCCAAGAACATCAATCTTAAGGCTTGGACAGCAATTTTAAAACAAATTAGGCCGTTATTTATTTGTTTATATTAATTTAGGTTTAATCTGTATTATGGATTAGGTTTTAAATTAGTTTAGTATATTTAATTTTATATTGAGCTTTTAATTATTGGGCTGTGAGTTAATTAAATTAGGATTTTATTTTAGTTTCCTATTAGGTTTAGCGTTGAGAGTTTATTTTGGTTTCTTATTAGATTTAAGATTGTATGCCTATAAAAGACTTATTAAACCTAAACTTTCAATCAAACGTTTATTCAATAAAGCTTTAACTTTTCTCCATTGTTCTTTTGAGAACTTTGCGATTATATCAAGAATTGTTCTTAATTTATTAACCTTGACTTATCTCCCACATTCTCAACTCTTTCTTGGAAGTTACGTCATTATATCTTTGATTCTTAGTTCTTTAATCAACAGATCAAAGATTTTCTATAATCTAAATTAAGTTTCTTAGAGTTATGTTTCAATTTAGTCATGGGTGTCATATCATTATATACGAGATTTGCATCGAGTCCTTTGGATTCAAATGAGTTTTGGAAAACATTTTGATAATAAGGAAAATATTAAACATTTAGATTGGTTAATATTATTAAATTTTCCTGAAAGTTTTAATTGGTTGCTTAATAACTTATTAATAACCAGTTGCGATAATTGACTTTTAAAATATTTGTTTAAGTCAATTGTAGAATTAAAATTGGTTTCACAGAAATGGCTTCAACATCTACTGATAACCAAAATGAGACTCACACTTCTACACCTATGCAAGCATCTGCGAGTGCTCTAATGACTATGACCATACCAATGTCTATACAAGTGCCCAATCCATTACTGGTTCCAGCTTCAATGAATCACTTGGAAAAACCACAAAAATTTAGTAGGCAGCATTTTAAAAGGTGGCGACAAAAGATGTTATTTTACTTGACCGTCTTGAACCTTGCAAAGTTTTTAATGGAAGATGCTCCTAAGGCAAAAGATGGCAAGATAGACATTCAAGATATTAGTGTCATTGATGCATGGCACCATTTAGATTCCCTTTGTACAAATTATATTATGAATGGTTTAGTCGATATATTGTACAATGTGCACACATCTAAAAGTCATCAAGGAGTTATGGGAGTCCTTAGATAAAAAAATATAAGACAGAGGGCACTGAAACTAAGAAGTTTGTGGTTGGGCGGTTTTAAACTATAAGACGGTGGACTCCATAATGATGATAAGTCAAGTGCATGAGATTCAAGTGATCTTGTATGAAATCCATTATGAGGGAATGAACTTAAGTGAGACCTTCCAAGTGGCAACAATCATTGAAAAGTTGCCTCCTGCCTAGAAAGACTTAAAGAATTACCTAAAGCATAAGCGGTAGGAAATGAATATCAAAGAGCTCATTGTTAGGTTTCGTATTGAAAAAAATAACAGAAATTCTAGAAAAATTTAAAAAAAAAATGGTCAAAGCTTCATATAGTCAAGGCAAATATGGTGAAACATAGTCAAAGCTCCAAATTCAAGAAAAACTCCAATTCCAAAGAAAATTTTTCAATTGTGATAGGATAGGTCACAATTCTTCGAAGTGTCGATTAATAGTGAAGAATCATATTGCAATCATGGCAAATAGCATCTCTAAAGATGTTTCCGGGGTCATTTTTTGTGTTGTGGTCTCAGAGGTTAATTTGGTTGGATCAAATCTCAAGAAGTGGTGGATTAATACTAGTGCTACCAAACACGTATAATATAATAAGGAGTTATTTTCTTCCTTCCAATCAATTGAGAATGAAGAGAAGTTGTATCATGGAAATCTTCAAAATAAACATGTATAGTCAAATCCGTAATAAAATCTAAATTTATTGTTACAAAGAAGTGTGATGGTATTAAAGTGCATGTCTAAAAAAAATTTTAACTATAAAAGCTTTAATATTTAAGTGTGTCTATTATGACCAACTTCTTTTTTCGAGGAACTTACCTAGTATACTATTCACGGACTACGTATACTATTTCAACAAACTATTATTATGTCAAAGTTTTCAACCTTATGAGATTTGATGTAGAGAAATTTGATGAAAATACCAGTTTCCATCAAAGCCTATTTGAATAAGTATGAAATCTAAATTTATTGCTTCAAACAAGTGTGATAAAGAGACTAAGTGGCTACGCCACTTCTTAAAAGATATTCTAATAAGGTAAAAGCATGTGTCAGCAATTTGTTTCCCTATGCATGGTTTCAAAAATCGTTACTCACTAATCAATTGACGAGACAGCGATTTTATCGATCACTCGACGAATAATAAACGATTAATCGACAAGTACTGTTTTAAAGAAAAATTATTATTTTTTAAAATCTAAAGGTATAAACTTGTATTTTTTTTTAAACATTAAAGACTAAAACTTAGGGATTGGTGTAATTTTATCAAACCTTAGGGGAGGTTTGTGTAATTTGCCATGATCTATATAAACTCACACAAACCCTACCATTTCAACACTGCCCATAGTTTTAAAAGGCGCAAGGCGCACCGAGGCACAAAGAGGCTTCGTAGCCCTAGGCACGAGGCGCAAGGCGCCTTTTTGAGGCAAGACGCACATTTTATAAAAAAACTTAAAATATTATAAAATCATAAAATTGAAATCTTTTTATATATGTATATATAATTATAGGGGTTTTTTATTTATTCTTCAAATTAATGGGTTTAATTGGATATTTTATAATAATTTAAGGTCTTTTTTGTAATTTTTCCTAGCTTTAATTAGTTATTTTGTCATACATTGGGGAGTTTTTTGCAATTTTCCTACACATTTATATCTAAATTTTGGACTATCCAAACCTAGCCATCAACCCTTTTCACTTCTCTCTACCTCAGCCTCTCCCTTCACCGTTCACCGTTGCCTTTCTCTATCCAACTCTCCTCACCGTCGACAGCCGGCAACCACTACCTTGGAGTGTCAATTTCGACAACTAGAACGCCGACGTGAGCAGAGGGGAGTGGATCGACGACAGGAAGGCTGGTTTTGACGGTTGTTTGGCCAGTTTCGGTGGTTGTTTGGCCAGTTTTGGTGGCGGTTTTGGCCGCTAAGTGGTCGGAGTAACTCATCGGGCGGTTTTTGCCCTTTATTTTGCCCAAGCGCGCCTAGGCGCTCTACGGGCTTCTCTGCCAAGGCGCTCCAGGCGAACGCCTCTTCAAGGGGGCTGCGCCTGACCGTCATTCAGGCGCCGACGATGCGCCTCGTTGTGCCTGTCGCTTAGGCACGCACCCAGGCGCGCCTTTTAAAACTATGACACTACCTCCACCTCTCTCCCTCTCTCTCTTTCTCTCTCTAAAACGTTGGGCTTCTTTTTCTTCTTATTTTCTTTCGTTCAGGTACGTAATAAAGGTGATGACAATGAGGCAAAGATGATGACCCCAACCTCGACACTATCCACCAATGTAGTGATTGCGCCCCAAACCCTCTATCACTCTCCTCAACCACTGTCTCTCCAATTTGTTTCTTTTTATTGTTTTTTGGATGTTTATTCGATTGGAACCATTTCTTTTTGTGGTGTTTAGGATGATTTAAGGTCGGTCACTCACTTCCGACGAGCAAATCTCCGATTTGCTAGTTATCAAATCGACACAATGCTGATTATCGATTTACCAATAGAAAATCTACAAATTCGATCGATTTTTGAACATTGTCCCTGTGATAGTCGTCAATTTGCAATAGAAAGGGCATATTAATATGTATAATGGTAAATCTAAGCATATATATCCTATATATAATATTGTAAAGCAATTACTCTCAACTGGAGTTATCTCTATTGACTATATAAAGTCAAAAGATAACATTGTGGAACTGCTAAAGGGTTAAACATGAAATTAGTTGAAAAATCATCAAGAGGAATGAGACTAAAGTCCATGAAAGAATAAGTCATTATAAAGGAAACCTAACTAAATGACTAGAGATCTCAAGATCTAGATTCAATAAGACAACCTAACTATAAAGATTTGATTGTATCATTATAGAGAATATCTTTCTGTCCATTAGAGATTATCTTTCTGTCCATTCCTATGATAAAATAGCAATGCCTGTAAAAGTTAAAATAAGCTATACATTTAATGATCTTTATGCATCGGAAATCTTAATGGAATAATACGGGTTACTCTAAATTAAGAGATCACCTATATAAGAAAAAATAGGACCGCTTCTAAAAGAAATTGTGGGGGCTTAATTCTTTAGTAACTCTCACAGAACTAGGCAGATGTTCATAATCAAAACGAACATAACAGTGAGAATTGAAAAGTGTCAGGAAAGAAATCTGTTGAGATATATAATCTTTTACATAAATGGCAAAACAATTTAAGAACATCGTGTCTACTAATCAACCCATAAAGAAAATATATTTTCACAAGAAAATGTGCAAAGGCCAAAACCTACTCATCCTATGTAGATTTCAACCGTAGAAATCTTTCACCAAATTATAAGTGTTTTTTTAAGTAATAACTTTTGTCTCCTCCATCAATTTCATTCCATATAAGGGATCGTTAAAAAAATGGGTGTTACTTATTTTTATTGGGTTAGAAATCTTAATTGAAGTGGATCAAGATGGATTCATTGAAAAAAAAAAATGATACTTGAATAAATAATAATTGAATTGAAGATTTAATTTTAAAATTATAACTACTGAATTAAGTATCATAAATGTAACTATTGAATTTAAAAATATATATATAATTATAAAATTAAATTGCAGATTTAATTTCCAAAATGTAACTCCTAGATTTAAATTCTTTTTTTTTAATTGCTGCAAATTCACCATAATCTGGAAAGTCTCCAAAATTTTAATTTTTATATTATAACCTGTTCATATTATTATATTACCAACATAATTAAGATTTAAACCCAAAAAGAAAAAAAAAAAAAAATCTAGAAAATTTTCTAAACGTGACCAGCAAATATATGATAGAAAAATTAGTTGGATTCACTATGTAAATGACTAGATTCAAAAGTATTCATAGATAAATATTTCAAAGTCCATCAAACTACTAATAACACAAAAAATAAAATATAATTTAGGCTTATTAAGGTGGTGAGGAAAAAAGAATGACAAATTGCAAGATCAAGATGTTTGAGTCAGTTGTGAGAGTTACTAGAGTGCTTAGATAACATTATCTGATTATTTCCTAATAACTTAAGCCTTTGGGTTAAATGGCTATTGACACGGTATCAAAGCATTAGTTTTTTCCAAGAGTGTCCCAATTCAAGTCTCCCTACATTATTATATTTTAATATATTAAATATTATTTGTTATATGATTTGTTAGGTTTTTATGTTTAAACTTGGTCCACATGGCTAATAAGTAAGAAGACTTTATCACTATAAGTGAAATTTATATCAATATTACTTAAAAGATGCTAACTATTCATTGTAAATTTCTAAATCTAGATATTGTCATCCTTTTCCTTTGCAAATGCAATTTGGCCATCAAGCCATTATTTTTATGGCTAATAGTCATATGTTGCATATGTATGAAACATTTCAAAGTTGGTTGTTTAGTTCATGACTCTATAATGCCCAAGCATAAGACTCCATATTTCCATTTTGAAGATCAATTTGGTTCTTTAAAAAAACCTTTAACTTCAAGTCTTTTCGATGATTTGAGCATTTTCCTTGATTCTAAAAGATTAAGGGTTCAAATTTCATCTTTATCTTAAGATACAAAGTATTAATAGTCTTCTCTTAATTAAATTCCCCCTCCCCCACCCAAAAACAAAAAGTCTTTTCAATGTTTGTCTCCCAAGCTAACATTTTTTGTCTTTATGCATTAAAAGAGATATGCCAGAGTAATAATATCTTAAATAACTAGTATAGTGCAATTAAAACTAATGCATATTTTAGATGGTAGCGGAAAAGAAATTTCAATTGAATTTTGACTTCTAACCTTGACAACGAAGCTACATCTTGAACAAAGAAAACAAACTATGAATGAACACTTCAACATCTTGACAACCAAAATCATAATAAGTTACACCTGGAAAAATATCGCTACAAAGAAAGGTGGGCTGCTTAACTTTAAATATTGACTACAAGCTCCCCAAAGCCAATAACAATTAGCCTAGAAGCACGGTAATTATTGTACGTTAGCTGTCAAAGTAAACGTAGATTGTAAAATTATTTCATCCTTGTATTATTCTCCTCATGTAAGCTAAAGGCATTTTTACTTGATGATTTGTAATTCAGATTTACATTAGCTCATACACTAGAGCTAATTTCTAAATAGACAAGAAGCTCCTAGTTGTACTTTTCCAAATACATATCAATATAAATTTTATTTAGCAACCTACATAGTATATTTTATAAGACTATAGGCAAACAATAAACAATATCAACATGCCAAGATAAATTGTAAAACAACCATACATAAATGAACCTAGTTGTCAAATTAAAAGATTAAAGGATCCTAATGTCCATAATAGCCTTACCTAGACAAACAAGTCGTGTTGCAGAATTTCAAATTTTTTGTTATCTAATAAATGAACAAAGAAATGCTTCAAAGTACAATGTCTCATTAACTAAAAGCAAAGATAAGAAGAAAATTCTGTTGTCATGATTCCTAGAATTAAAGGATATTTACCTCTATAAATGCACAATCTCCAAGATTAAAAATGCATTCACCAATTTGAGCCTGAGCATAATGGCATTCCACATTTGACACTATCTTATCTTCATCATCATCACTATAATAAGAAGCACACACAATGTGAAAAAATAATAATTTCAAACAACTGGAGAAAGGAGATAACAAGAACAAGTTGGAGAGAAGTTTCATTACTTCAAATTTAATACAAGTTAATAAATGCAATAGCAATAACAACAAATATATCTATAATAAAACTTAAGGGGTATAATTAAATTTTTGTTGAACTAGCCATTAGACTAGTTAGTAAATTAAGTGATATTATAAAAACACCTCAAACAATGAAACTAATGTGAAATCACCCCTTTTATGTTCAAAAATATGGTTCAATGATATTATTTTCTATTTTATAAGGTTTTTCAGATTTTTTCCATATAATTAATTAAAGTTAATATCACTGATCCCCCTATCTTCTAAGTTAGATATAGGAAAGCACATAATATATGATTCATCATAATTCAAAATTGTCAAGTCTTCCTTAGATTTTGTCAAAATTAGTTAGAAACCACCCATAAAGAATCTAAAATTAGTTAGAAACCACCCATAAAGAATCTAGATTCACGTGTTCGACTATATTTAACCTACAAGTTGAAGGTCACTCACATCCTATGAGTTGTTTGCTCAACTGTTTTTTTTAATAAAATGAAGAAATTTTATCCATGAAAAAAGCAAAGGATGCAAAAAGTGAACAAGTAATTCATCAAAACAGAATACAAAATAAAAATTAAGAAAAAACACAAATTAACACAAAAGTCTTCCAATTAAGGCAAAATCAAATTCTGGCAATATCACTGAATTCCTTTTGTTCAACTGATCTAAAATTTTTATAAAGGATTCTCCTCTTTTAAACCCAAGAAATAACATCTTACATAGAAGAGTCTCCACTTTATGCTCCATATGCATATTTTTTCCAGAATTTTTTAGTTTATTTTGATGTGCCTCCTCTATGCATAAACCGATACATTATTATTTGGCTTTCAAATTACACTTAAGTATGTGCTTCCTCAATGCATAAACCAAAACTTTTTTACATCTAGTTTTATTACATAATTGTGAATTTAAGTAAATATTAATGTGCTTGATTACTAGTATTGAGTCATATTCTAAGAAGCTAAGTTTTTGAAAATAGCAGTTACTAACACAGTAATATAGCTAATTTATTAAGAATATTTGGGCTCGACCCCCCAATTGTATTTAAATTAATTATCTACTATCTAAATTTATTTGCAGGTTTTTGTTTGGACTTGAGCTTAACAGCTATTGAAGCTATTTTAAGGTAGGATAGCTAGCAGTTAGTGGCGTTTGACTTGGTATCTATCTGTGGAAATTTATTTCTCTTTTCTCTCTTGTTCTTGTCCTATTTATTCTTGTGTTAGTTGGTGAATGTGATATCAATTCAGACTCTTCTCAATGACTTTTTCACTCAGTTAACATGGCATCATAAAGTAACAATGTAATCTAGTTCTTGCCCTTCATTCTTTTCTTTTCAAGCTTGTAAATTATTACTTACTCTGATCTGTGGCCTTTCTCTATAGATCTCTGAATCTGCAAAATCCAAAACATTCATGGTAAATATTGGAAGCAATGATAGTTATGGAAATTTTTTCTCTTTTCATTATGCTAGAATATTCCCACCCAACAAAGTTGAAATTAAGATTATTGATAACCTAGTCAAGATTAAATGATTAAAATTATACATGGCAATTGGGAACATCATAGATTGAGCTTCCCCAAGAATCACAAAAGCATTAGTTGTCTTTGCATTAATAGTCCGCACCGAAGTCTTGAAATCAATATCAACTCCCTTTAAAATTTTGATATTACTCTCTTGCCAAATGACCCAAATCAAGGATAGTAGGCCCACTTCCATAGAACCTTGGCAGTGTCTACTTTACTAAAAGAAGAAAACCTTTCCAAGAGTAATTGAAAAACTCGGGCTAGATGATAGCTTCACTTTATAGTCTAGAGCTTAGATTACAAGCGACATTGCGATAGATAAAAAGTTCTCATTCTCCTTACACATAATGCAAAACAAAGGTCTACCAAGCCAAACAATTCAATCCTTCAAGAACTTTTGCCTTTTAAATTTCAATAAACCAATGGAATTTCCTTAAGCATTCTTAAACTATGATTTACATGTTTAAAAGCTTGAAAAAGAAGCTTCCACAATCTTATATATTCTCTCACTTCTTTAAAGCGAATTTAGCGAGGCTACCAACAAGGAGTTCAGTTCTAGTAATTCTCTATCATTTAGATTTCTCTCAAATGAAGTTCAAATTCCAATTAGTTAGTTGATTTCTCTCAAATGAAGTTCAAATTCCAATTAGTTAGTTGACAAAGATGAAGTTCTCATCCAATGCTTTTTAGGAGTATTAGAAGATAATTCCACCTCATAAAATCTAAGGCAAGAAACATAAAAGATGGCCTCTCCACACCATCTATCTTCCCAAAAATGGATTTTCTCTATTTCCCACCTCTAAAGAGGTGTGAGCATAAAAACAAAGGTATTCCTTAAAAGTGTCTTTTAGAAAACTTCCGCAGGAACCCTTGCTCACTAGATTTGAATCCTAATAATTTCTATAATAACAATGTTTTCTCCTACTTACAGTGCACCAATGTAGCAACAGACTCCTATTCTTCTTCACATTACTAATGTCTAAACCAACCTCCTCATTAGCCCGAACCAGATATTCCCATCTAACAAGATAAACATCACTAACTACAAAACCATCCTAGACAAAATTCCTCAGTAATTTTTTTTTATTATATTAATTTTATAAAGAACTTTAGATGAATAATATTAAAAAATAAAAAATTAATTTAAAAATAAAATAAAGTATACATGAAAATAAGAAAACACTGATGGAATTTAAGTTGGAGATGCAAGATTTCCACTTTATCCTTGCAACACTTCCTAAATATAGAAGCATCAACAACCATATCCCTTAATCTACTCCATTAATCCTTGCCAAATTAAAAGACAAAGGGAGAAAAAGCCTTCTTGACTAAGAATTCATGAAGCTTTGAATCAACCTATTGAAAAGTTCACTAGCAAAATAAAGAAATTAATGAATCAGAATAAATTGCCATTAAGTCATCTTATTCCTATGTTTACAAAACCCTTTTCTCATAAAAAAATAATTCTACGAAATCTAAATCCACATAGTCATCACACTAAGATATGTTCTCGCTATCATCCTGTTAGGGATGCCTTCATAGGAAAGCAGTATATGCGCCGAAATAGGAAGGCATAAATAGCTAGCTATCAAATCTTTTTACTTAATATGTAGTTTCCTTTAGTTTCAATATTTTATTTCCTTATTAGGGAGAGTTTTGTTTTGGTAGTCATTTATGTTAGGAATGCCTAAATTGGTAACAAATAAATTGTAATCTTGATTAGAACCATTCTCTAATTATAAAAGAGGATGTTATGAAATAAAGAGGTTTCATGGAGGTTTTTCAATAAGAAAAGTGAGGAGAGTTGGGTGATCTCTTAAGAACAAACACCCGCAATTTGAGTTCCAAAATAGGTTCTTCAAAGAAAGAGAGAAACGCCAACAAGGGTAACTATCAGGATTTCCCGGTAAACAGACCTGTGACGAGATCCTATTCGCGGGAGCTTAACACATCCTTTTTTGACATTCATGGACAACTTTTTGGCCACTAAAATTGCATTTCCATTAAAAAAACTAGACTGAGAAGCAAATATTGTCTCTTTGAACGCCTCTCTCAATCTTGAGAATAGCACCTTCGTCATGAGTTTGTACTACCAAATGAACCAATCTATGGTCTCTTTTCTTCAAAGACTTAATTCTTCAAGACTTATTCTACAATCCCCTCACTTTTCTTCAAATTGTAATTTTATCCTTTAAATTTTTTCTCTGAAATTACTCTCATAACCTTTTTAAAAAATATCAGCCATTTTGGTCCCTTGCATAATCATGATATCCAACTTGTCCTTTTTACCTTGACAATCCTTCTTTTCATGTCCCCAGAACTTCTAAGATGCCGACTTACTATCTTCATGATCTAGAAAAATTTTCCCTTTAAATTGCACTTTTGAATTCAAAAACTAAAACCAAAACCAAGTTCCATTTACCCAAAAGTTCTCCAGATAGTTTTCAGGTTTTCTTCATCAATGCTCAAACCCCTCATGTTCTATATTCCTTTTATCTCCACGCTTTTCAAGCTTCTTTTCTTTTTGAATATAGTGGATTATTAGAGGCTTCTATCTAATATCTTTTCTTACAATATCGTGCTTTACCCATTTTACTTTACCCTTCTCTGTATTCTAATACAATTTTCATACTCCATACTCTTCCTTTTTGCATAATTAATCAATTGATGTAAACAATATGCTTTGGTGTAAGTTGACATCTAAAGGACATAATTTTTCACATTATCCAAGTTTCCAGCTCTATGATACTTCTTCCTCCCATTAGACTTCTCTCTCTGAAAGGACCTATATAATAGTTGAATTTCATATGATTACCTATTCTTAGCTGCCATAAGAAAGTGCTAATAACAGATCTTCATTATCGACCAACTTTTTGAATAAATCCCAAGAGATTCAAAACTCCCTCTCTCCCATTTACAAATATACTAATAAAAGAGCCTTTAATATTCTTGAATCTTCATAACCAAATTGTCCCTGCAATTCATCATGGACTTCTTCCAATGAAATTGTTTGGAGAGGAAATTAACCTCATAATATTATAATGGATGCAGACCATAAAGCCCAAAGAGGAAGGTCAAGGTTAGTTCGTAGGAGAATCGCAAAGGGGAAGCCCAGGAGATAAGCCCAAGGTCAACTCGTGAAAGAAACCCGAAAGAGAACCTTAAAGGATAAGCCCAAGGCCAATTCATATAAGAAGCCAAAAAGGAAAGCCCAAGAGATGGACCAGAAAGGGCATAATGGCTTCTAGCCCAAACACCATAAAAAAGAATATAAAAAGGACAAAAATACCCCTGACAAAGGGCTATAAGACAAATTAAATGAAACTTTATCTTGAAATTCAAATAAGTCTCCAAATCATCTGACAGCCCTTATACCGTCATAAAGGCAAGGGTTTCAGATCTGACAACAGTCTAAATGAGATTGATACCTAAAGATGTCAAGCCTAGTAGTGGGCAAAAAAAGGGAAACCGACCTATTCGAACCTACTCGAAAAACTATATTTTTAATTAATATTTGGATCAAGTCGGTTTTCAGTGTCAAAAATCGATCCAAATCTGTTTCAGATCAATTTTAGGTTAAAAAACCTAAAACTAACTTTAAAAATTTAAATATATATATAAACCTAAACCTAAAAATCTTGCTCTCAAACTCTCACAACTCTCACTCTCATCCTAGCCACCGCCCCTCTCCTACTTTGAAAAGTCTCTCCTCAATTCTCTCCTTCTAAAAGTCTTTCAGCTCATCTTCAACTTTATTCTTCATTGCTGTCAAAACCAAACACTTGTTTATCATCCTTTATCAACATCGCCCTTCCATCCGTCATCTAACTTCAACAACCTCCTCGTCAAACTCACCGACCCTACCAAACCTTCATTTTCGCTATTTGCTCGTTTGTGGTAATGGGTTTTTGGTTTGTTCTAGGTTTCTTGTCTTCTATCATTGTTTGCTTAAAGCTCTCACATTTGATTTCACCTTTGACTTCATCAATGGTTTGTGGTGATTTGTGCTGGTTTTCTTGTCCTCCATCTTGGCTTGATTAATTAATATATATATATTGTGATTTTACCATAAATATCTCCTAATTTTAAAAAGTTAGAATGAACCAATCAAATTCATCCATTACATTTGAATTAAATAGAAAAGAAAATTTGTTTTTAAAAAAAAAGAATTAATTGATGAACTTGATTGGTTTGTCCTAACTTTTTAAAGTTAAGAAGCACTGACCATAAAAATTTTATATTTGTGCGTATGTATATATATATAGTTTTAATTTGTTTTTCTTGTCACATGTTTGTAATTAATGTATTTGGTGATATTAGTTTTGGCAATGAATTGAAAATTTTGTTTTTACGAAATAAAAATTGGTGGTGTTGATTTTGGATTTTCAATTTGGTTTGGATTTGATAGTGAACTGCTAAGAAATCGACATAAACTAATCGAACTAGGCTGACACTAGACATTCAAATCAGTTTTTCACCCTAAATCAAATCAAGTTGATTTTCGATTTGAAAAATTGAAAAAAATCAGTTTCGATTTGGTTTTGTCCAAAACCGACCTAACTAGGCTCATCCCTAATTAGGCCTATAGTCATAGAGAGAAAAAAAAAAAAAAATTAAAAAAAAACCTAAGATCAACCACATAACCCTATTTCAGAATCGACAAATGATAGAA
This sequence comes from Dimocarpus longan, assembly GCA_022984855.1. Lineage (NCBI taxonomy): Eukaryota > Viridiplantae > Streptophyta > Magnoliopsida > Sapindales > Sapindaceae > Dimocarpus > Dimocarpus longan. Next base: position 21,000,090 of record CM041025.1, on the reverse strand, counting down.
TACGTGTCTATATCAGAATGGGCTACAAAAGGACCCAAAATGAGGAAAAACATGAAAGGGACAAGACGGACCAAAACGTAGAGGAATGAAAAAGGGCTCAAGAATAGTCACATGGCCTTTTATCAAAATGGACAAATGAGAGAACATCAAGTGTCCTTGCATCAAAACAAGCAACAAAAAGACGCAAAACAAAGAAAAACATAAAAAGGAAAAGACGAACTAAGCCACAAAGTAAAAACAAAATGCCCATAATTAACCACGTGGCCCTTTGTCAGAACAGACAAACGAGGATCAACCACAAGGCCCCGTGTCAAAAAGGACAACAAAAGGAGCTGACCACTAGCTTAAGAAAATATGAAAAGGCCAAACACACTAAAGGAGAAAGGAGCTTAACCAGAGGAAGTCTTAACCAACGAGAAGAGAATACATAAAAACACCAAGACCAAGCAAAGAGACCATAAATAAAGACATTATTCCATCACTATAAGGAGACATCTGGTCTAAAGACCTTAAAAAAATTGAAAAGCTTCCCTCGAGATTTGTTATCTAAAATTCAAATAATATCTACCTCTTTTTATTTACAAAAACGGTATATCCATAACACCAATTCATATGGGGGTGAAAGAGGTTTAATATCTCATAATGTTTAAAAAGCGAGACGACACGACACCTCAATAAGCCATCTCACCTCTTTGAGGCCTCACGCGCCTCAAGATGACCGCCTTAAGAGGAAAGGATGAAAAGCACACCTCTGGAGACTGAGGTGAACGCCTTTGACCAACCTCGAGGCAAGGCAGATTGATGCAACAGTGAGGTGTCATCCATTGACAATCTAAAAATCAACTTTTTATTTATTAAAAAAAATAAAAAAAATAAAAAACTTATCCTACCTATATTAAAATACAATCGACCTTTTATATGTCGATTGAGAAAGAGCCGCTTAAGACTTGGAAGTCCTCATCCAACCCAAAAATTCTATTTTCTTCGTAACTCTAAATACGTCTCAAACAATTCTAATCAACACATTTCAATCACTTATCTTATCAACTCATATGGCTTCTCTTTAGAATTTGCTTGGTCTGCTTCTAAGCATGTTTATTTTGAAAACCTAGATAATCCAGATTCAATTCTCCACTTTTTTGAAAAACATCAATTTGAGAGAGAGAAGAAGGGGGAGAAAGCCAATTAAATGAGGTGAGAAGGGAGAAAACCAATTAAGAAGAAAATAGAGGAGAGAGAAAGAGAGAGCTTAACGTTGAAAGAAGTCTAGAAGTGTTTTGAGATAGCCAAACGGTTGAGAAGTCTAAAAGGCTCTTAAGTTTGACTTCTTTATATAGTTTTTATTTTTATTATATGTATTAAATATTATATTATCAATTTTTTAAAACAGCCCATAATATTTCATATAATTACACATGAATGTTAAAGTTTTTTTTTTCCATTTTTTTTTCATTTCGAATTTAAACAGTCACCTTAAGGCGATCGCCTCGCCTCAACTCTACCACCTCGCCTCCTTTTCTACCTTTTAAACATTGGTGTCATCTACAAACGCCATCTAAAAGCAAAAGGACCTTCAAGTAACAACTATAAAGTAGAAACTTACTATACTAGGAGGCAATAAACTAATTAATTGTAAAACTTAGTTAAGGGTCGTGATTCACACTTTCGAGGCTTAACGATTAAGTTATGACCGAGCCATTAAGCATCACATCCTTAAGGGTAAAAATTCCAAAAGTAGACCTCAATGAAAAGAAACCAACTAAAGATGATAGCTACACTTTCGAGGTTTAATGGCTAGGTCATAACCAAGGCTCCTTGGCATTGTTCCTTTTAACGCAAAACATCCCTTTAGGAAACCTTGGTGAAAAGAAACCGAGTGATAATTGCTATGTTCTAAAGAATAATTGGCTAATTTTAAAATATTCTTATTAGTTTTAGGCATCTCGCTTCTTTTCATTCCATAAGCTAGGAGGCTATTGTTTGGGGAGAAAATTAGCTTAATAAAATTAAAATAGATGCAGACCATAAAGCCCAAAGGGAAAGCTTAAGGTTAGTCTGTAAGAGAAGCGCAAAAAGAAAGCTTAAGGGATGAGTACTTTGTAAGAGAAGCACAAAAGGGAAGTCTAAAGGATGAGCTCAAGATCAACCCATAAAAGAAACCCAAAAAAGAAACTCAAAGCATAAACCTAAGATCGGCTCATAGGAGAAGCTTAAAAGGAAAGCCAAAGAGATAGTCTTGAAAGGGCGCAATGGCCTCCAACTCGGTCACCTTGAGAGGAGGTACAAAAATGACCAAAATACAACTAACAAAGGGCAAAAAGACAAATCAAAGGAAACTCTACCTTAAAATTCAAATAAGTCTCAACGTCATCTGATAGCTTTTGTACATAGAGGTAGGCACAAGTCTAGTCAGTTTTGGACAAAACCAACTATAATTCAACTTTATTTGGTTTTTCAAATCGAAAATTAACCCGACCAATTTAGGGAAGGAAACCAACCTGAAACAACTAGTTTCAAGTAAATTCGGTCTCATCAGTTTTTCAACTGTTCACCAACAAATCCAAACCAAAATCCAAAAACCAAATTCAACACCACTCATTACTAGTTTACAACAAAAATTAAAAACACATGCGATAAGAAATTAAAATTAAAAACAATACAAACCAAAATTCAACACCAAAATTTAGTTCATCAACAAAACCGCTGATTAAAAACACATGTGATAAGAAAAACAAATTAAAAAAAAAAAAAAACATAAATTAAGCAAACCAATTACAGAGGACAAAAAGAAAACCCATCAGTGACCACCATTATAAGGTGCGAACAACAGAGATGAAGATTTTGCAAGATCAACAAGGTTGATGGGGGAGGTTGTTAGAGTCGGATGACAAATGGAAGGGCGACGATAATAAAGGACGAACGACAATGAAGGACGAGCGACAACAAGGAAGACAAAGATTGAAAATGGCGATGGCAATGAAGTACAAACAACAACAACGATGGTGCATGGGTTGCGGTTTTGATGGTGATGGTGTGGGTCAAAGATAAAATAGAATAGGGAGGTTGTTAGAGCGATAATAGACAATTGAAGAAAGGATGTATGGGTTGAAGATGAAGACTTTTAAGAAGATGAAAGGGGCGACGGCATGGTAAGAGTGAGAGTGAGGGTGAGAGACATCTGATAATTGATAAAAATGATGTGTTGGTTGTTTAGGTTTAGGTTTTATAATTTTTTTTATTTCTTAAATCATTTTTCAGGTTCGACCCGAAATCGACTTTCATCGATTTTTTACACTGAAACTGACCCTACCCAAATATTAATTGAAATTAACTTTTTCGAATCGGGTTGATTCTAGTCCCGTCGAGCCAAATCTGTCCAACTTTTTTTTCCCACCCCTACTTTTACCATCAAAAGGACGAGAGTTCAAATTTGGCAGCAAGCCTAAATGACACAGACCCTTAAAGATGTCAAACCACAGGCCATAGAGAAAAAAGGAAGAGACTAGGATCAACCATCAAGGTTCGTAAATACGTGGTACGGTATGATACGAGCATCCCGTCGTAGTACGATACAGTACAACCAATATGCATTATACGGGACATATATATGACAAATGGCCTTTTTATATATGTATATACAATTGTAGGGATTTTTTATTTATTTTTCAAATCAATGGGTTTAATTGGGTATTTTATCATAATTCAGTGATTATTTATAATTTTTCAGGTCTGATTGGATATTTTATCATAAATTAGGGTTTTTTTAATACTTGTTTTAGGTTCAATTGGATATTTTATAATAACTTGGGGGTTTTTTACAATTTTTATCTATATATTTTCACATTTTAGGTTAGCTGTTAGTCATTCTTCTTCACCCTCTCTTCCTTCACTCTCTCCATTGCTTCACTATAACTCTGCCCAAAGTTCTCTCTTCCTTCACTGAACATTCCTGCATCGTCGAAAATGGACGATTTCGAAGTCGGTGATGACAAACGTTGGAAGGGATGAGATGTCGTCGGAAATGGACAACTTGGACTCCAAAAATGAAAGCCTTTGGCGCCGGTGAGGACAGAGTTTAAGAGGGATGGAATGTAGTTGAAAATGCAAGTTTTTGGTGCCAAAAACGGAGCTTTTCATGCCGATGAACAGAGTGTGAGAGGGAGGCGGGCAATCAGGAAAAAATGGGGAGATTTTGAGGGTGGACAGCATTTTATACCCTTTTTTCTTGACTATTTTGACCCTTAGTTCAAATAAAGTTGTATATTACATACGGCCTTATTCGTACGATACGACTATATACAGCCATACCGATGCGCAATATACGAAAAAAATCAGATACGGACCGTATCTATTCGTCCCACAACCAAACAACCGTATCAGCGTATATACGACCTGATACAACCATATTTACGAACACTGTCAACCATATGACCTTATTTCAGAATTAACAAGCTAGAGAATGTCACATGTTTCTGTGTCAGAACAAGCAGCAAAAGGACGTAAACAAGGAAAAGCATGAAAATGACAGAACGAACTAGGCCACAAAGGAAAAAGAAAGAGCCTAGGAAAAGTAAGCTATATAGAAAGACATTATTTCATCACTAAGGAGGGATATATGGTCTAAGGAAACCCAAAAAGCTCTCCTAGGGGTTTGTTCTCTAAAATTCAAAGGATCATTACCTTTTTTTATCTACAAAAGGGATATCTTCATAACACTCATTCATATGAAGGGCCAAGGGGCCGGAGAAATAACTAAATTGTTGCTCACCAAGAAAGTCTCATCACCCCTCGGGAAATCTAAATGCATAAAATCTACCTTTTGGGCACTCAAGGATTCATATCACCTAAATCAAGCCCTAATGTCCCTTTTAGTCAAAAGGGGCTAAGGAGGTCCTAAATTAATCACTCGACCTCCATCAAACAATTAAAGGAAATGTACCTCAATCTTCACTATTCTCATAAATTAATCACTCATCCTAAGAGTCTGTCTTCGTCTACCCTTTCTGACTTGAACGTTGAAAATTCTTTACTGACAAACTCGCTGATGAACCCCTGATGGTTTTCCCTATCTCGCAAGTGCTTGCAAACCTAAGACCCATCATACTTAGATGCCAAACCCTTAGGATCCACCTCATCCCCTACTATAGGCTAGAGCAAATGTGGACCTAACCTGCTCCTCAGGACATTCTTACCTGGTAACCATCCAACGAAAGGGAGTTGAAACACTTCAGAAAGCCCCCTAGTGTCCCATGATCCTAACATCCCTAACGCTATTAAGGATATCTTTTACCATCGCCTAAGGGATTAGAAACGTTGTTTTACTCGTTGGAGCAAAAGACAATGTTTTGCATCAACAATAACACTTCCTAACCATCCATATAGTCCCAATCCACCTTAATGAACTAGTGCCTATATCTACTTGTTTCCGTAATATTATCACATTTCTCAAAAGTGCTTCATCAATTTCCAAAATAAAGAGTTTATCACAAATAATGAGAAAAAGTTTATGCTTTTTTACATGATTGTTAAGAGTGATAACCAACACAAGTAAAGCGCAACTGACGAAGTCAAAATGGTGAGTGAGAGTTACCACATGATGGGCTTCCACATTAGGTTGCGGCAACATTGAAATGACATATGAAAGTGGGAGAAATCCATTACCTTTAAATCGTAACGCCAACGCCACCTTTGTTGAGCTTCCTCAGCGGGAATCGGATCTCCAATAAAATAAGAGACATGCATTTGCTTCTTCTGCTTCTTGTCTGACGCATTCACCTTCTCCTGGAAAAACAAATGGACAACATGAGAGGCATTGGGGAGTTTAGACAAATAATCAGTCGGTATGTATGGTAACAGCATACCTGATTGGAGGAAGTGCGGGAGCGTGACCTTTTGGGGTCAGATTTTGGGATGTCGGTGGGGGAGAGCAATCTGGGTGACCTTCTCACCCCATTTTGAAGCATGGGAGTTTGTGGGGGGTCAGATTTGTTTGTACTGGGGAATCTGGGTGACCTCCTCACGCAAGTGTGAGATCTAGGTTGGTGGTGGGGGTCATTGAAACTCAATGAGAGTGAATGTTGTTGCTCCTCATCCTCAACCTCAATCAACGACATTGACATACATTCTTCTGGGTTGGAGGCTGCTTCTTCCATCACTGAGAAGAAATCAAGTTGAAGAAGAAGAAGAAGAAGAAATGGGAGACCGAGCTGAGCAACCCACTGCCAACAACTCTCTAATTTGATAAGTTACAGTCAACACCTGCTGCTGACGTGGATTTATCATTATTATTATTTTAGTTTGTTTTTCCAGTGCTTTTAAGCGCCATCAACTTTTCAAATTTTTGGATGTGCGCCTTGCGCGAACTCTCCCTAATTTTTTAATTAATATTTTTATTCACATTTAATTATCGGAATTCGCTAATATCTCCTCGTTTTGACGCAGCTCAACTTTTTAAAGTGAAATTTTCGAACTTTGATATTTAAAAAATAAAATAATTAACCATATCCGATTAGAATAGGGTTAATTTGCACAAACTAGTCTAATTGCAGGTGGATGAATATTTTACTTAGAATTACTTAAACTTCCCTCAGGATTACTTGTACTCTGTCATAACTTATAACCGTTTAGGGGCAAAAACATGGATTCCTTTCTAAGTTCATTTATGTGACATAATTAATAAATTAAAAATGAGTAAATTACACAAAAGCTTAATGTTCAGTTTTAACAAACGAAAACAATGTTTGCATTTTTTTGCAGCGACATGCTCTATACTAACCATAGGAACTAGTTTGACTGTTAATAAAGTTTTGTGATTGTCAAAAGTGAATTCAAAGACTAAAATGCCCTTATATCCATTTCCACCATAGGATTAAAAAATAAAAAACATCTCCACTATTCATCTCGAAAATAAATGTTGAGATCAATTTAAAAAAAATAAAAATATCATTTTTCAAATGGATCTGTACCGTCCATTTGGAAATGATGGATAGTAGAGATCGTGTTAAAAAAAACATAGAAACATAAATGAAAAGAAAAAAATTGAAAGTTTAAAACAAAAAAGAGTATAGAAAAAAAAAATCAAATGGGCAATGGAGGTTCACTCCACCATCCATGTTACAATAGCCAGTGAAGATCCAAATGGAGATTCAATTTAGATCTTTATCGTTCAGATTGTCTTCCACATCTCGAAAGCCAAATTCCTCCATCGTCTAACAATCCCTAATACTCGGTTCATTAAAAAAAAAAAAACAATACCAATCCTTTACACGTCTTCATTCCTCAACATAGCAATTGTAATAAAAAAAAAAAAAAAAATCAAGAACTTAGATTATATATGTGTTCAACCATGATCTAGTTTCGAGAACTAGATCTCTTGAAATCAAATCGTCCACGTCTAGGCTTCAATACCAAATAACTAGATCTAGGATTTGAAACCCAACTAGTTAAATGAACCTCCTGGGTTTCATTTGACGATGATAGTGGTTTAATGATTTAATTGTGGTTTCGATAATGGTTCTATAGGTTGTTTGAAAATGGTTTTAATGGCGATTTTACTGGTTGTAAAGGTTTGTTGATGATTGGATGGTGGTTTGATGGTTTGATTGGTTTGGATTCCGGGTTCGATAGTTTTGATGATCAGTTGATCGCTTGATGATGATAAATTGGTGGTATGGGGAAAGGTTGAAAGTGAGTTCAAGATGATGAAGTTTTGTTGATGGTAGTTCATAGTTTGAAAAATGAGAGGTTGAAGATGGCTGTAAAAATTTATATTGGATCTCCACTGTTCATCTTTTAAAATGAACAGTGGATATTCAAAATTCAATATTTTTTTCTTTTTTCCTTTTTATTTTTAATTTTTAATGTTTTCAAAATTGAGCTTGACCATTTATCTTTAAGACGAATGACTCTGATTCTTTTGAAAAAAAAAAATTATTTTTTATATTTAAAATGTTCTTTTCATTATTTTTAAATTTCAAAATCATTTAATTTTTAATTTATTTTATAATTTTTAAAATTTTAAATTATTTTAAAATGAATCTCCACTGTCCATCTGGTTTCAAGATGAATAGTAGAGATCCAAATAGCTTATTAAATAATAAATATTTTTTTTTTTAAAAAAAAAACACCCAAATACCCTTAATGAAGTTAATATTGACTGTTAAATAAGGTCAAGCCATCTGAATAGGGGAGGACGCAGCAAAAAATACAGAAGTTATTTCTGTTTGTCAAAAACCAAAAGCCAAGAAGCTTTTCAATAGTTTGTTTAATCAATTTTTTTTTAATATATATAAAATAAATGATCATTAATTGTGTTTTCTATTTGCAGTTTCATTTTGGTAAAAAAAAAAAAAAAGGCTTGGATAAAAGGGGCGGAGGGGGAGGCGGTGGTAGGGTGGGGGATGGTTGGGGGAAGCCAGTGACCTGTGAAGGGAAAGGATTAAATATCCTGATCCCATCAAACCTGGGTTTGGCACCAGAAGAGGATGCAGGAAGGGGAAAGCAAATTCCCTTCCTAGGCCAACTTGAAATCCTATTCAGGCAAGATTTCAAGAACTCACCAATTTTTTGGGTTTTGAAGTCTTGCCCAACATAGGATTTCAATGTTTATTTATTTTTTTTAATTATTAAATAGAATATTAATTATGTATGATAATAAAAGAATTATAAATTTCTTAAAATTATTGTTACAAAATTAATAATTTTAATATCAATTAAAATACATTTTATTTTTAATATAATTAATTTTTCTACTTCTGTTTAATTTATTTGTTATTCATATTAACTCTATTTAAAAATTAATTTATTGTTAAAAATCAATATAATCTAAATATTAAATTAATTTAGTCAAATCTAATCAAATACAATCTCAACTACACCATGCACATTACAATACTAAATTAATCTCAGTCAATCATATCTCTGTTTATCTCATTCAATTAGATTCGATCTATTTTCGCACACCAAATAGGGTTTAAAAGTAATCAAGCTGCAATTGTTAGAAGGGTACTTTCTAGAAAACGTCAATATCAATTAATGTTTTAAAGACGAAAAGCGAGGCAAAATGGTGGAGTCTTGGCGAGACGAGACAGTCACCTCAATTTCAAATCTTAAAAAAATAATAATAATAAAAAAATAAAAAAAGTTAGTTAGGAGAGGATGTGATGAGACTTAAATGATGCAAATGATTTTATTTTTTTATCATTATATATATATAGTATAAAACCGCACCCTACTAACTTATTTTAGATAGGTGCATTTGAGAATAAAAATCTAAGTTCCATATTATATCATTTTTGAAAGATCTCATTCTATTTCAGACTGAGACCATGGGAAGCAGTTACGGCCATTAAACTTATGGCTGGTAATGAGGAAGATTAGGAAGGTTTGAGCTTTCAGAACCTACTCCACCATTGGTTACAGGTGTTGGTTCTGGGTTGGATGAGATATCTAAGGGAGAACTAGGAGAGGCCACACCGTACTTAGTCATCAGGCATAAATTATGCTTACATACCTTATGGAATTTTATGAGAGAACTCAGTTGATGAATTTTAATCCTCACAACTTTATAAAGTTGTTGATTTTATACATTAAAATAGATACAGAAACTACTATATATACTCTTCTAATGAGGAGTTATCTATAATATGTATCTGAACAACCAAGGATAAAAAATAACATCCCATTCTTAAGTGATTAGTAGTAACACAATCCTAATCAGTAATCACACTTAATTCTCCTGACAAACTTAACTAACATGACTAAACATGTCATTTTGAAAAACAATAGCCATTGACATAAATATAAATATATAACAGTAATCCGACACCTTCCAGAAAATTATTGTCACCGACCTTCAACCATAGTTCCATGTGAAGCTACCATGTCAAACACAGGTCACTATGCAAGTCATTGTTACATGATCATAAATTGAAAATTTCCTTGCCTTCTGAAAAGTTGATGGCAGAATTAACCATTACAGCCATGAAAAACCCAACAATTCAATGAAGATTGCATTTGTTTAACAGCTTCATACAAAGGACAATCATTCAACTACAAAATCACTGCAATGTTTGTAGCTGACCCTGACTCTAAATACTATAAACTTACGCAAATGAAGAGAGATAATCAAAGGTGAACACTCTGCCAGTACCTACAGCAGCTTCCAGAGACTTAACCACAAAAGTTCAGCTTCTTCATCACTTTGGCATAAGCTGCAGGGACCAATGCTGGCTGTCTGAGTCTCCTTTTAGCCTTTTTTGACTGCATTAAATAGCAGAATTTCAAAATTTTCAAATCATTTTAACATAATTGTGTTTTCCTATGCAAATCTTCAATAAGAACATTAGCATAGTCGGTTTCCAGTGACTCAGAAAGTACTAGTTTTCAATTTGAAAAACTAGATGATTTTGAGACATACACAAGACCATGACACTACTAGCTATCTTCTCCCCACAACACAAATTCTAAGATCTAAGAACATTTCGATTTCCAGACAATCTGAAACTTGTCAATATGAGCTGGCAATGGTTATAACTAATGCAATTTGTGAAACATATAGCTAGACAGTATATGTAATAGCTTTTTGTGTGGCCATGCTTCTGCCTAAAACTTTACAATGTAATTCTGTGAAATGCAAAAGGTGAAGAAACCAATTGAGTAATACAACAATCGCAATCACTGCATATATATATATATGTATATAACAGGTAGGCAAGAAAACTAATAGGCTTCATATTGTTACAATCAACGGGTGATAAAATAGGCAAAAGACACTTATCTAGGGTCAAAAGCTCATTGAACAAAATTGCATTGAATAGCATGGAGTAATTTTATACAAGAAAAAAGGACACAGGAAAAACATTTATTTCATTACGAGAATCTCCACTATTTGTCGATGGATGTCAATAATCACTCTCATGCTATGACATCATGAAGGTATAGAAATAATCAACTCTAATATGACTCTGAAAAGCTTAGCAAAGAAAGACTAACCACACAGTATGTAATGGCATTCTACATATTTATATCAAGCAAACGAAAGATCTTCTCATAGTGAAAACAATCAATCATAAGCAAATTGATTAAAAGAATTAAACATTATTCCATATTATTTCAAAATGTCATAAGATATCAATAAAAGTCATATCTAATGCTAACAAGTTGTCAAAAGGTCTTCTATCAATCCCATCCAATGTGATTAATTGTGAAGATACGACAATCAGACAGAACAAGGTATAAAAGTGTACTTATCCAACCTTGACATATAGCAAACAAATTTATAGACAGGAGCTGGGCAGGTAAGTCTACCTATATTACAAGTGTTGCTTGGTTGGGGCCTTACCATGTCAAAATTTCCTTTTGCCATCTTAAACATGACATAAACTTAAATTTACACCAGAGATAACTAAGATATGTGGCTGGACAATTAAAAAATGCGGAAAAAAGATGATACACACAGTTCTGTCACTCTACATTTGAGATTTGTCCTAAAATTACTGTACACAAATAAGCGCATCAGGTTAACAGAAGAACCTCAAGGGATTTACATTAATCACCATTATTTGCTAACAAGCAACGCCATACTAGTCTATGTCATTGCCAAAAGGCTTTTGGATTTGTCTAGTCTTTGAGGGTAATTATTCACCTTCTCACCATTTAACCTCTTTGTTATTAGAGATTCTTGTATCATTAGTTGGGCCTTTTCCTATCAACTTAAACTTTAGGATCTTATGGTAACTAACATAATATCAGAACTTGGATTGTCTTGTGAGTCCTAATTTGATTCCCTCACGTGATTTTATAATATTTGAATTTATTGTGCATTTGTATTGGGTTTGGTCCACATGCCAAGTAGTTGATTTGGCACTTGAGGGGGGCATGTCAGAGAGCCATGTATAATAACTCAAGTCATTCGCGATCAGCTTAAATGTTGGGTTTGATGGTACCTAACATTGACAATATTTTTCTCTTAACATAACATTTTGTTCTGACGTAATATATCAAATCAAAATGAATAACAAGTTCATAGCCTTTGACATGCTAATTGATGAAAATGAGAAAGCAAAGTACATATAAGTTGTATGGCAGGAAATTAAGAATACCTTGAGATGGGCATTGTGTCTTTTGCCTTCATGCCAACGACGTATACTGCCATCATTCAATGTCCTGAATCTGGACTTGTAGGACCTGATCAATTCAAAAACAACATCATCATCATCGTTAGACCATCAAATCTATGAGTAGAATAACAACAACAACCAAAACAACAGCGATATATAACACCTACGAATAAGACTTGATTTTGATTTTCTTCACTTTGGAAGTAACGGGGGTCATTGGCTTCCTCCTCGTCTTCCGCTCCCTAGATGAAACATGCCGCACTTGAACCACTGAAGTAGCAGTGAAAGGGTGGTAACAAGGAGGGGTTGTAGTTGTGGGAGAAGTCAAAAGCTGAGATTTGCATATCTTCGAAGTGGGAAAATGGAAGGTTGGAAGAATCGGCGGTGAAGAGTGGAGGAGACGCCGTGAGAAGACGAGGGTTTGGGTTGATTGAGCCGCCAAACCTCGAATTTTGAGGCATAGTCTCTGCATTCTTCAATTAACAAAAACCCCCAAACATGTTTCTCTTTCAACTTTCGGTACTCTCCACTGTTTCCACTATTTACCAGAGCGATGATCCAACGGTTCACGCCTCATCTCATCTCCGTACCCAATTATATATGGAGAAACTTTATTACAATCCTAAACTTTTAAAAAATATCATATTTTTAAAATTCTTTTAAAAATAATTTTTTATCCCTAATTTTTCTAAAACTCTCCAAAAAAATTCAAACCATCGGATAACTGAAGATCGACATTAATATAATACATAGAAAAATATTTTTATTTTTGATGATTATTAGCAATACGTAAATTACTGAATTATCATCGTAAAATAATGAATTTATAAGTTAAATTTTTAAAAATATATCTGAATTTAAGTTGTTAAATTACAGTTTAAATTATCTAAAGTCACTGATAATCATTAGTTGATCAATGATTTAAACTTTTTTGAAGAATTTAAAATATTATTATAAAAAGAATTATTTCTAAACAAATTTTAAAATTTGATATTTTTTAAAATTTTAAGGATTAAAATAAAATCTTCTCTTATATATTTACTTCCCTGTGAAAATTTCGACTTTCAATGTCGTCCATTGTTTTCACTCAATCTGCTTGAGCGATCATCAAACGGTTCACGTCTCATCTCATCGTTGCACCCTATTATATATTACAACTTTTACTTTTTAACAATTAATTTTAATTAAACTCAAACTCATCGTATTATAAAGTTCATTGAAATTTATAAGATTTTGGAAGTTTATATATTTACTCTGGACTTTTAAACAGCCACAAAAATTTGGATGAATTCAATTTAAATTTGTATGGATTTTATTAAAGTTTCTATGTATTTAGTTTAGTCAAATAAATTCAGTATTTTAAATGGTGAAATTCAGTGAATTTTTATAGATTTTAAAGAGAAATTTATGAATTAAAAAAGTCTATAATAAAGCTTATCATATTTTTATAGATTTTTATTAGATTTTATTGGGAAAAAAATTAAAAATTTTATTTGAAATTTATAGAATCCATGAATTTCATCAAATTCATCAAATTCCAACAAATTCTAAATTAAGTATAGATTGAAAGTTCAAGTTTCATTGATAGCATTTTACAAGTCTTTTGTATTGTATATAAGTTATAAAAATTATATATTCAAACTGTATAACTAGTGATTAATCTTAACAAAAATCTAAGGGATAATAACTTGAATGTAAAATATTATCGAGCTAATTGGTCAGTACACTCTACTACCATGTTACATTGAGCAAATAGCAAATACTGCATTATCTGTGTATAATTTAATTTTGAGCAACCAGGTAAGAACTTAAGAATCATCCTTAATAAAATAAATAAAGTATCCATTTAAAATAAGAAGTTTAACTTATCAATTCATAGTTTTGAATAATAATAATAACTCTTACAATATTATTATAGATCCTATAATTTATAATTTTATCCTAAATTCAATTGACTACTTTCATTAATATAAGAGTTATTATTATTTCAACCTCTAGATTTGAAAATAATGTCAAACCACACTAACATTGAAATTATTATTCAAAATGGTCCAATCGTAAAAGGGATAGTGATTTCTGTCAATAAATTAACGGTTTTGTAAGGTTCTAAGTGCAGAAAGGTGAATTTACTTAAAAAAGACAACTAGATGGAAAAATAAAATTTTTAATTATTAAATAAAATAAAAATAATTATTTTTTTAGTCTCTCTCTCAACATCGACCACCTATTTGCCTCTCTCTCTCTCTCTTTCCCCATCTCTCTTCACCGTCTTTCACTATGTCCCTTAACTATTAGTTGGAGGGCTCGTTGATCGGATTGGATTTTGTTTCTATGGAAACTAGATTAACGACAATTGATTTAGTTTTTAAGGAAACCAGATCACTAAATTATCTGAGTTTAAAACAAAGATCATTGACGACAATTTGAGTTTCAAATTTAGATTATCTAATGAACCCATTAGGTTTGCTAACGAACCTAAGTAAACCAAGGTAGATTCATCTGGATTATTGAACTCAGAAGGGTTTGTTCGACGACGAACCTAGGTTAGCGGGACATGACAATTTTTTTTTTAGATACTTGTGTTTTTTTTTTTTTTTTTTTTCAAGATTTTGTTTATACTTTTTTTTTTTTTTTAAGATACAGGTTGAACCCAAATATTTAATTTATTTTTCTTTTTTTTTTTGGGCGGGGGGTATTTGTTAAAGATCTAGGTTGATCTTCAATTATTTTTCTGAAAGTATTATTTTTTTTTTTTTATTAAAGACCAGGGTTCTATCTAGATCTACAACGTTATTGATATCTTCAATTGTATTTTCAAAAGTAATTTTTTTTTCCTTTATTTGTTGAAGATCCAAGATCAACTCAAATTGTTGAAAGTCTAGGTTGAACCCATATCTTCAATTTGTTTTCAAATTTTTGTTTTTATTTATGTTTTTAGTTTATTTGTTGAAGATCAACCTAGATCTTCAACTTGTTTTTCAAAATTTTATTTTTATTTTTTATTTTTTGACTTCAATCGTTTTTTCCAAAGTAATTTATTTATTTTTTGAGATTTGTTGAAGATCTAAGTTTAATCCGTATCTTCAATTTTTCAATTCAATATTTTTTCTTTATTTAGTGATCTTCAATTTTTTTCTTGTCAAAATTTTGATTTTCTTTTTTAAATGAAGATCTGGGTTCAATCCATATTTTCATTTTTTTTTTGGTTTTAATTAAATTTTTTTCAATTTTAATTATTTAATATTAAATAATTTAATTCAATTATAATTTTTTTTTTAATTTTTCAATTTAGGAAAGGCATTTTTCACTTTTCACTATTTTGTCACAAAACCACTCACTTTTAGATGAAAATTGCCTTTTGGAATGATGCAAGGAGGTCTTTTGCTTAATATTTTCGGAAGTTCGAGTGAAGTACTGATAATACTTTGCATTTCGGGAAATAGCTTGAAATATAATGGAAAAAAAATTGAGAAAAAGTAATATGTTTTGATAGGAAAAATGATTGAACCATGTTGGGTAGAAGGAAAAAAAAATCCATGCCATATAAATATATAAAAAAAAAAAAAACCACACACACATTTTGTAAAAAAAACCCACACACACATTTACGAACAAAGCAACAATTATGTGTGTATAAAAGGAACAATTATGTGTGTATAAAAGGAAAAAAAAAACATTTATGAGAAAAAGGGAATCGAACTAGTGATCAAGGTACAGAACCATCAACGTGCTTCTGTTGGCATTTTATAAAGTAAGGGGAGAAAAAGTGAAATTTTTTGGTTGGTGCTCGGGATCGAACGAGGGAGAAACGCGCGCCTCAACCTTTAGCGCTATCCTGGGCTGGTGTTTTACTGTGGCATTATATTTATATATTTACATGACTAAGAACTATATAGTAAACTTTATTTATTTTTGAAATATTCCGGGGAGGGGGAAGTGGGTCCGCCCTGAGAGTGAGAGCATAACACTATCTAATAAATTTAATTCCAAAAATGAATAATTAGTTAAAAGAAAATAACATGAAATTAAGCAAGCAAAGAATTTGTATACATCATATGTTTATTACATCAAAAACATGAACACAAGCACATCAACAACATTTGCTGCTGACAAATTGGCCACAATCCTTTCCAGAAAAAATGTAAGAGAGAATTCACTCACTATCTGTATATGTTAAAGAACTAAATTATTTCTTCAGGCAAAGGTTTAGTATCGAGACCAGGCACGGGTGATCCTTTCTCACTGTCTTCCTGCACAATCCCAGCAGCTTTGGCTCCTCCAACATCACTGATATTCCCAAATATCAAAGTGAATATTCCAATGATTGCTGAGTAGAAAGCTATTCTAAAAGAAGCAGAAATGTTTCCAGGCAGAGCTGAGGCAACCACAAAGCCAACACAAGTTCCTAGAGCTTTTACCCACGAGTACCACATAGAGAATGCACCTTCTTTTCCATGAGGTGAGCAATCCAGTAACAAAACTCTTCCAAAAGCATGCAATAGCCCTGCACTAGTGCTTTGGATCCCACCAAAAACCAATATGTGTTGTCTCTTCCAGTGCTTTTCCCGGAAGTGACGTCCCATTCCTGAAGTAAGCACAGCTAAGAAGAAACCTACAAGTTGCATTTTCACTGCATCTGATTTCATAACATGTTGTAGAGGCTGTGATAATAGGAGAGAAAAGGATGGGAAAATGAAGTAGGTCAACCAGAAATAAAGTATGAAAATGGGTGTAAGGCACTGCTTGCCTACTAGATACAACACCCCTCCTGTGAAAATGCACATGGTTGTAAATGAAGAAAGAAAAACAACAACTAGGGTTCCAACTGCATGAGGATACTTGAATAGGGTAAGAAAATGGAGTTTGGAACCAATGGGAGGTGTTGGAGCACCAGGTCTCAAGGAGACGACATGAAGCATACCCAGAAGCCATATCAAGCCACTGAAGATCGAGACAACCCAGAGACTAACAAAACTCTCAGAGTTTTTAACCATATGATAAGTGAAAGCAGACATAACAGCAGAGCCTAAGCAGCCAAAAAGAGTGGAGTACAAAGAGAACCAACTGGACACGCCCCTTCTGACTGGGAACTGGCTTGTGCGAAGGGCTGGTCCAGTGTATCCTCGAACCATCAGACCAAGATGGCGGGTGTGGGAGGCGGAGGCAACAACGTAAGCTGAGACAATGGCTGCGATATATAGTGGGAAAATGCGGGTGGTTTTGAAGAATCCGACTGGGAGAAAAAGGAGAGAACCGAAAGCCGTGGCTGCTCCGGCGATGAGCTGCTGGTTATGGGAGTAGTCAATGTGGGTGGAAATGAAGGGGATCAGGGGAGAAGACAGAATTAAACCAATAATCCAGGAAATGGAAGTCCATTGTAATGCCGAGAATTTTAGATCTTTCACTGATATCCAACGCTGTGTTAGTCTCTCGTACCTGCCATATAGATTTCAACCCAAGGTAATTTATTTGTTACGAAGAATCTTCCGTCCGGAAAATTGTAAATAAGGGTTTGACTATCTTACTTAATTACTAACGTTATTTATAAATTATAACCTTTAGATTGACTTCAATAAATATTTTTATAACTAATCTAAAAATTATAATTTATAGGTAATATTACTGGTTGTGTAATGTAACTAAACCTAATAAATATATAAAAAAAAAATTTATTCCCACTTAAATAGTAAATACACATGATAGAACTCTATTTTGTGAATGTAAAAGTTCATTGGAAGAGTGATGATGGTATGTGAGGAATCCCAAGAAAAAAAAAAATTATCATAAAATATTTGAAAGTGAATTTGCATTACTCTCACATATGTAATGTAAGAATACAGCCAATACCTAATTTAGAATACAAAATTGAAACACAAAGTTGATTGTTATATTATGAAATTGTTGATGATAACTACTTAACCAAGACTTTGCTTTTATAAATTTAGGTTGTATTTGAGTTATTAATAAGCTACCCTGGCCTGGTTTAAAATAAACAAATAAATCAGCTACCCGGGCCTTCTATGAATGAGATCATCGTGAGCATATTGGTTTAATTGACGGAAGATTTTGGGTATAGCCCAAAAGAATGCATTAGGCAGCTACAGAAAATATTGAAGTATATCTTTTCAGTCCAACAATAGCCCACATCTATTAGGCTGTTTTGAGTGTCGAATATTTCCACCCTTCTAAAAGTGTTTTTACACTCCTTTGGTAAATTCACCTTGTCTCGTTAACTGAGTTATAATTATAAGGGTAAATTATATAAATATACTTAACTTTAGGTCTAATTGCAATTAGATAAGAACTCTTATTGTAATTACCTAACCATCTTCTATTGTAAGTCGACTTTCATAAACTCAAACAATTTTAATGTAAAATGATTACAATATTCTTATTAGGGTTAAAAATGTCTTTTGAAGTAAAAAAAAAAGTAATTAATCAATTAATAATAAAAAGATTTTTTTCAAATATATATATTTTTAAATATTGCTAGTGGGGATATTCACTGATGATGCATCAAATTTGCTCATTCAATGAAGCGTATTTGCACTGGAGATCTCATTCATACCAGATCTCCAATGGAGATCATGTAACATTTTTTTTTTTTTAATTTCATAAAAAAATAAAAATCACAAATCCTCAAATGCCCAACAAGAAAGTTTGTTTGTTTTGTATATGAATTTTCTTAAAAATTTTACTTAAAAATTGGTTTTTTGAGAGATTAAAAAATTACTTTATATTATTAATTATTTAAATTATTTATCAATTTAGTTATGACGTAATTATGTGATTGGATAAAATAATTTGAATATATAAAAAGACTATTTTACCCCTCAAGTGTTAATAATTCCATGAAATTTCTATTAGTTAAGAGTATTGTAGTTATTTCACATTGAAATAATGATAAATAGTTTGAGTTTACGGAAGTTAATTGAAGGTAGGGGTATGTTTGTATAATTATAATCAAATTCCCATTTAGCTGTAATTACATCTGAACTTAAAAGCATTTTTCACACATAAGGAGTTAAATTTTCAAATATTAACGTTGGAATTCTTACCTACAAAGTTAATAGAAAATTGGCTACTCTAAGAATACATCTATGTATTTTTAATTAGAAAGAACATAAACTGAGCATCTTCCTATCTCAATGTAAACGGAATTTAAATCCAAGATATTAAGTACAATAGCAAGAGATTATATATACTAATTAAACTAGGTAATCTCGCACACCATATAAGTTGATAAGTATTATTCTAAAAAACTATTGAAAAGTGTGGCGATGAAAACTAAACTCACATTTGTATTTGGCGAGAGGTACAGACAAAGGAGTTGAGGTTCAATGGCCAAGCAGGGTCTTGATGATCAGGCAACTGGCGAACTTCACTGATGATGAGAGGAAAGAGGACGGGCAAAATGATTGTAAGCACGAAATAGGAGCAGAGTCCGTACAAATACCAACCCCATATTTCAAACTTTGAAGGCTTCTCTTCTAGCTCCACGTACCCCCTGTAGGCTTCTCTACCCCTCTCGATTTGCATTGCAGCATTCTGCATATCTGGGGTTGCCATGTCTTTCGATTCCTCCATTGACGTCGATGCTGGTGATCCTTGCTTGTTTTCCATGTCACGATCAGCAGGAGCTGCCTCTGCCATATATACAATTATATGAGATTAATGCTGGTAGCTGACTAGGTGCAATCCTATGAGATTATAATGGGAGATACAAGAATGTTGAATATTGTTGGTGTGTGGCATGCAATGCAACAGCTGGTCCGAAATTTCCAAGAGTTTGAAAAACCTCGATTTTCTCATTCTTTTTTAATATATGTGTAAATTATCTTCAAGGCATTTCAGCATCATCCATTCTTTCTTTTTAATATCTCCTGTTCTTTTCTTTCGAAAGAAACGTTGGTATTACCATCGCACTCTACATGACGCCGAATTTAAATATATATTTTAAACATAATTATAAGGTGATTGAATTTTTATGAATATCAATAGTGAGAGATCTATAGGAACTTACGTATTGAGATTAATTAAATACTATATATACTTCCTCGTACATATTAATAGGTACTCAAACTCTTATCATGAATATAAAAATAATACACTAATCATTTAACCTATAAATGGATGTGTACTAAAATTAAATATTACTATCATGATTTTGATATTGTTCGACCCAATGTATAATATCATTTTTATTAGGCATATCACAAGTTCGAGTGTTTGTAATCTCAAGACAATGTTTGTTACACCATACATACATATACATATATAAAACTGAATTAATGGACCTATTAAATTAGTGCTATATATATGTATCATACTAAGTTTTGTATGGATTCGAATAATAAAGAAAAAAAAAAAACAGAAGTTATATATGGATTTATATAGTTGTAACTTTAAGTTAAATAGTTAGATTATGTTTGGTACATGGAAAATGGGATGAGATTGGGATTTACATTTTCTTATCCTATCACATCCCATGTTTGGAGTAGTTTGGAGCAGTTTGGAGCAGGTGAAGGAATGAATTTTTTCATTCTTGGGCCCACCTCTAATTCTAATCAACATGGGAAATGGAAACCCAAGTTTAATTGTGGGTTTCTCATTTCCTACATTGAAAGGAATCCATTTTTTTTTTAAGAAAAAAAAAAAATTCATCCTCTCTTATCAAACAACCACCAACTCTTCATCTCTCTCTTATCTCCACTACACACACTCACCACCACCACAAACCACTCTTCATTTCTCTTATCTCGCCTCTATCTATGGAGATGAACTAGTAGCGGTAATTGTCTTCCTCTTTGCCCTCTCTCATTAGTCTTTTCCTCTCCCTTTCTTCCGCTTATTCTCTTGTCGTCATTCTTTTCACCTCCGTCCCGACCTTCAGTCTTCATTTTTTTTTTTTTTTGAGTTTGTTCTAGGTTCATGGAACCCAGAACCAAATGGTTCTTGGTTTGTCTGACCTAGAACCATATGGTACTCGTCGATGTTGGGGTTTGTACTATAAGAATTTATAATTATATAAACGGTTTTAATAAATATTAAACAATTAAAAAAATGAATATTTAAATTATAAATTAAAATACGTTAGTTCAATTCTAAGATAATTTGAGATGAAATGTATTTAGATTTTACTTTTCAAATATATTTTTTATAAGTATCAAGGAAAAAAAGAAAAAAAAATTGAGTAATATAAAATTAGAATAAATTTGAAATTATGCTATTTTGAAGATAATAGATTTAGAATAAAAACTTTTAAATGTCATTAAATGATTTACAATTAAGTGAAAAGTTAAAAATTCTTACTTAATTTTTTCAGTTTTTTTTTTTTTTTTTTTTTTTTTTTTTTTTTTTTTTTTTTTGTAGTTTTAAGTGGTTTGACCACTTAAAAAAAACAAACGAAAATATCTTAATAGGTGCAATTCAGCGCCTTAAGTGGAAAAAACAAATGGTCTCGTAGAGTTCCTTGGTCATCGCATTCGAGAAGGAAAACTTATGATGGACCAAGCGAAGATGAAGGCCATATAAGATTAGTAGCCACCCACCAAGGTACCAGAGTTAAGATCGTTCCTTGGATTAACAAACTACTACCGTTGCTTCATCCAAGGCTACTCAACGAAAGCTACACCTTCGACAGACCTACTCAAGAAAAACCACACTTGGCATTGGTCCGGTAAATGCCAATGTGGCCTTTGAAGATATAAAGAAGGCCATTTCTGAGGAATCAGTGTTGGTCTTACCTAATCACACCAAGCTATTCGAGATACACACTAATGCTTCTGACTTTGCCATTGGGGGAGTTCTCATGCAAGAAGGGCACCTTATTGCTTGTAAGAGTTGAAAGCTTAATGACAACGAGCGGCGATACACTGTGCAAGAAAAGGAAATGACAGCCATCATCCATTATCTAAGGGTGTGGCGGTACTACTTGCTCGGGTCACATTTTCTCATCCTGACAGACAACATTGCCACGAGTTACTTCCAAGCGCAAAAGAAGTTAAGTCCCAAACAAGCTCGATGGCAAGACTTTTTGACCAAGTTTGACTATCGCTTGGAGTATAAGCCTAGGAAAGCCAATTTGGTGGTCGATGCACTAAGCAAGAAGGCGGAACTTGCTACCTTAAGCATAAGCCAACCTTAGAGCTAACTCATCGAGCGCATCAAAGAAGGCATGAAGCAAGTTCACATAGCTAAAGACTTAATCAAGCTAGCGAACGAAGGCAAAACTAGGCGGTTTTGGGTGGAAAATGACCTACTCTTCACAACCAGTAGCAGAGTGTACATGCCAAGGCATGGGAGTTTGCGGAAAGAAATCATCAAGGAATGGCATGATTTTAAGTGGGCTGGTCACCCAAGTATGACACGCACACTAGCACTTCTTCAAAATTCCTACTATTGACCACAAATGCAAGATGATGTGGAAGCCTATGTACGTACTTGTCTTGTGTGCCAATAAGATAAGGTAGAGCACCAACATCCAACAGGATTATTGGAGCCCTTACCTATTACCGAACGGCCATGACAAAGCATATCTATGGATTTCATCATGACCTTACCAAAGTCAAAAGGATACAAGAGTATTATGGTGGTGGTAAACCAATATAGCAAATATGCCATTTTCATCCCCATATCAACCGATTGTACAACTGAGGAAGCTGCCCGTTCCATCCTTAAACATGTGGTAAAGTTTTAGAGAGTTCCACAGAACATCATAAGCGATCGTGACTCCCGTTTCATAAGAAGGTTTTGGATCAAACTTTTCCAGCTGTTGGGGACCGATCTCAATTTCTCCACTAGCTTTCATCCTTCGAGTGATGGGCAAACCGAGCATGTCAATGGCCTACTCGAGCTATACTTGAGGTACTACATAAGCACTCATCAACAAGATTGGGTTAAGTTGTTAGATGTCGCCCAATTCTCCTATAATCTTTAGAGAAGTGAGGCAACAGGCAAAAGTCCTTTTAAGATAGTGACTGGACAACAACCGATCACACCCAATTCTATTGCCTCAACTTATGGTGGGAAAAGCCTCGCGGCCTATAAGCTTACTAGAGAGTGGCACGAGCAAGCCGACATCACTAGAGCTTGTCTAGATAAAGTAACTCACAAAATGAAGAAGTAGACTGATGTAAAAAGGAGACATGTCGAGTTTCATGAAGGAGACGTTGTGCTTATCAAGCTTCTACCCCAGCAATTTAAGTCATTATGCAAGGTACACAAGGGGTTAGTCCGAAGGTATGAAAGTCCCTTCCCGATCATCAAATGTGTTGGCAAAGTCTTTTACGAAGTTCAACTCCTACCAGGACTCAAAATCCATCCAGTCTTCCATGTAAGTTTTCTTAAGTCATACCATGAAGATAAGGAAGACCCAAGCAGGAGTGAATCTAAGCGTGCACCAACTGCTGTGGTTACTGCGTTTGACAAAGATATAGAATGCATCCTTACTAATCGAGTGATTCGAAAAAGAGGCGTTCCAAACTACAATGAGTACTTAGTAAAGTGGAATTGATAGCGAGGCAAGTTGGGAATGTAAGGACATCTTGTGGCAATTTAATGAGCATATCTAATGTTACAAGAATGAAGAGGCACCGATGACGTCGTAAGCTTAAGTGAGGGAGCATTTCATAGCTTGCAAGTCCACTAAGCCAAAAAAGGTCATTTAGGCCCAAAATATCAGGTTTGGTCCAATTCCCGTACTGAACCCATTTACCTCTCAATTTATCTACTAGATTCTAGAAGGGTTCTAGAACTTTCCCACCATACAAATATCAAGAGTGTTTATCCAGGATTAACTAATAGCTATAACCATGTAAATATCTAGAATAGTTCTAAAATTCTCTAGTGAGATATTCATATAGATTTCTTTAACATTTATTGATATGTGTGCCCAAATGGCTATAAATACCCATGTAAAACTCATTTGTAAAGTATCTCAAAAAGTTCAATAAAAGCTTCCTTACAAAGCTTACTTAGCCTCTTACTCTTAGCTTCTTTCCATAAGACTTACTTAGCAACTGAAGGGCGAAAGTTGTCTAAATGCCGCACGAGTTAGTGGTGTCAAGTCTAACTCCGTGACACTTAGCTCCCTTTCTCTCGGCCTCACTAGTATTTAAACTCTCGGCTTCCCTTTTTCTCTCACTCTCTTTAATCCTTACTTGATCTTCATACGTCTATCTAGGTGTTAAAGGTACAAAAGTGATCGTTCGCTTATTCATAGTAAAAGAATATCTATTCTTAAACCCATCATGTATTACTCTCCTATCATATTACCATGGACGACCCAAAAGAAAGTGAACAGCATACATAGGTACAACATCACACAACACCTCATCTTTGTACCTGCCAATAGCGAAAGGAACTAGCACTTGTTTCTTTACAATCGTTTAACAATTACAACTTATATGGTTTAGGAAATTTTAAAGTAGACTCAATTTCTCCCTGATAGGCCCCTTCCCTGAGGCAGCTTACCCGGCAATCCTACGATAACCTTCTAGTTGATTTCCCATCCGGCTGAAAGATTTTCGTAGAGTTAAGCCGTTAATTTTTAAACCTTTCTAAACTTTCCAATTTCTAGTGGAAACATGAGGAAAATTTTTTGTTTTATTTTAAAACATTTGCAAAATGATTTATAAAAATTTGAACAACATAACGACTGTAATTCTGACTATGTCATTCTATAAGTTTTAATAAAATATGCACACTTCTAATAGTAAACATTTTCCCCAAATATCGGGCCTCCAACCCTCGTTTTCTCAACCACAATCAACCACAACATATATTTGCAATTTAAAAATCACATTAACAGGAATTTCACATGTCATGCATCAATTTTCAATAGAATTTCAACTTTACACAAAACATCAATTTAAACCAACATTTTCATATCATCTCAATTAACATCAAAGTAATTATGTATATACATAAACCTTAGTTTACATTTATTTAAATTAAATACATCATTTTCAAAACATCATAATAGCATCATCAGCACGGCACGTTAATCGCGACTCGGTGTTCCTGCTGCCTGAATACCTGAACATGTATATGCTCATATGAAGGTTTTTATTTATAAAACATAAAATAATTGTGAGCTTGATAGCCCAGTGAGCGTTATATAATTTCCAGATAAATCTAATTATATAAAATGAACTCCCTAAAATTTGTTTTTAAAATATTTTGGGAATAAACATTTTGCTATGATATGAAATTCGATCTCGATTTCTTTGAAAATCACATTTCTATTAATTTCAATAACATAAATCACCGTTTAATAAAATTCATGCTTTTATAACTAAATCATAAATATGAGTTGTATGGTTTACATTTTTTATCAAAACATCTATCAGTGGTGGCAATATTTCTTTATAAAACTATTTTAGTATAAAAACGAGCCACCCACTGACTATCCATACTACATGGTATCCTATATTGGGAGTGGAATTGTCCTCGCTCAGGCCATTCCAAAATATTACCTAGGGTAGGTAGTCGATCCGGTGTTCGTAGGGGAATTTTCCTCACTACAGAGCGAAATTATTCTCGCTCGGGTGGAAGCTAGCTTATAATATACCTCATACGTGCATTGGACGACTCCCTGATTGACTGACTCAGTTAACCCCATGTAGGTACCTCTCGCGGTTAGTATGGTTAGTGGCGGACTAACATAAATACCCCGACTCAGCCAACGTATGCTTCGGATACTCAACCCAAACCGGAGATATCTATATCATATCTAGGCTTACCATAGGTTTTAAATCACATTTCATATACATTTCCAATTTATTTGAATTCATTTCTCATAATATTCATTTTATTTATCAAATACCCATTTCATGTAAAAATCATTTTGTATCTATGCAATTGATATAATTAATTTCATATAATTCATAGTACCATTTCATATATATTTCAAGCATGAATTTTAAAATCAAAATATCAAATCGATTTCGAATAAAATGACACTTACAATTTTCTAGCTCATGTTCGGACATTTGCTTGGCTCCCTCATTTCCGTTTTCCCTACACATTTTCCATTTTAATTTCAATACGTACTCATTCTCTTTTGGTACACAAACATATCATCCATTCGAATTTTACTTAGTCTCCATTCAAGCTATTCAAATACCCATTTATATTGATCATATAAAAACAACCGATCGCCCTTTTTCACCTATGTTGACCGGATGCTTGCCCTGTTAAATTTAATGGTCCCCATTTCAATTTCACTTTACCTTTATTGCCTAAACACCTTATTTGATCAATTAGATTGATGAGTACCAAGGTGGGTTGGTTGACAAGAATAAGAATGATCCTTTACACATTCCGGATGGGCCAATAACAAGATCAAGAGCGAAGAAGATCAAAGAAGCAATGCAAGGACTTGTGCAATCTACTTGGGCTAAAAGTGCAACTAGCAAGACACCAACAACATTCAAGATGGGCTCAAACGAGGTGGAACCATCCTTCGTTCATGTAATTGAAGTCGGGGAGAAGACGTCCTAGCATTTGAAGCATTGGACGTGTGGGTTGGCATCATGGCTGTTGGAGTCTTATTGTGTGGGCTTCCGAAGCAATTATTTTTTTAAATAAGTTTATGTGTAATTTGGGCTAGAGTTTTTGTAATCAAGAGGCCTTATTTGTGACTTGGTTACTGTTCACGTATGAGGGGTTAAGTTGATTAGTATTGAGTTTATTTTAAGTAATGGGCCTTTGAAGCCAATTAGGGTTTGGACCCATTTAGGAGCAGTTATTTTATTTGGCCTTAATATAAATAAGGCAAAACCCTAATTTTGTAGGAGTTTTCAGCAGCCATCAAATAGAAGAATTGAGAGAATTTGTTTCCTCTTCTTGTTCTTGAATGAACTTAGAACTTATCAAAGGATCAAACCTTTGTGGCGTTCCTACTATCAATCCAGGTTCTTGAAACGAGTTTTCAACGGGTCTGGAACAATTAAAAATCTGATTCTTGGCTTTCTTGGGGTGTTTATTGATTTGTTTGTGGGTTCTAAGGTTTTAATCCTACGGGTTCACATCATAGATTGTTTAGATCCATTTAAAATATCACCCTAATCACATTTGAATTAATTTGTTTCCAATTGCCCATAAACGTGTTCTAATAATCCGATTTTCACCAAATCAATTTCATTTCTATTTCTTACTAAATCTACTCAATTTTTAACTCATTCAAGCACTTAAATTCACCCAAAATCACACAAGACACCAAGGGGATAGCAACTTCACAATAGCCCACATTTTATTTCAAAAATCATTTCAAACTCATCTAATTAATTCCATTTAAATTTCATACCAATTCTATTATCAATTTAACCTTAGTTGACATCAATTAAACATGAAAAATCATCCAAATCACACAAATATACCCTAGGACAGCATCTTACCCAACCAATTTCACATGACCCAACTCAATGAAATTACAACAATTTACCAAACTATTTTCATTCTAATCAACATCAATCCAATTTCTATCATTCTAACACATGCAAATCCATCCAAAACACATCAAAACCACATCATTTCATCACCTACACATGTAGTCATGGGTCATTCTTCCATCACACAAAAATCTTATTTAATTTATTTCAACCAAAATCAATTCCAAACCAACTTAAAACAACAACAAAATCATCAACGCAAACTACTTTCAAAATCACTTCAAACATAATTTTTTTCTTTCAAAACCCTTACCTATTTCACCTCCGACTTGGTGCTTTGCCTCTCCACCAATTTTAGACTTCAAATCACTTTAATAGAAGAACTCTCTAGTGTAACATACCCTCTCGATTCTAGTATAGAATATGTTCGGAATACTTATGTATATGTAAAACCCAAAAGTTCGTTTGGCAGAAAACGAATTATTTTTTATGGGTCGTGTTTTCGAACGGAAAATATCCGTGGTAATATTAATTTTTTGAAAGGCAGAGTTAGTGAATGAAAAGTTTCGAAATTTATTTTCGAGTTGAATAAAAGTGAAAAGGATCAATAACGAATCCATTTGGATAAATTCCGAGTGATTCGAAAATTTATCGGACAGAAATATATTTTTTGATTTTAGATCGTACGAAATATTTTTAGAAAAATAAAATAATTCCAAGTGCTCGGAGATGAAATCGAAATTTAAAAATAATTTCGGAGGCATAATTGAGTTAAACAGGTTTCCAAATGAGTGGAATCGAATTTGAATGGATAGAGTAATAAGTGAAATGGCTAATACATGGAAATTAACACTTGTCGCACATGTAAAAAGGAAGTGAGGTAAGTGGCATAATGAACTTGTGCATGAGGGACAAGTATCAAGAATTTATGGCTCATATATATATGTTATTTGAAAGTGAAAAGAGGTAGCAAAACTTTCATCATTCAGTTTTTCCTTCTAAAACCGAGAGAGAGTGTGAGTTTTAGAGAGAGACAAGATCGAGAGAGAGCATTAGAGAGAGAGAGAACTCATGAGATTTAAGAGAGCAAAGACTGAGAGCCAAAGAGAGATCAGACCGTGAGCAACTCCATCAACTCGTGAGCTTCACTTAGAGAGAACCAAGAGCACAAAACTGATAGGGAGCTCAAGCAAGTAAGAAAGAGCTAATGAGAAAAAGAGCTGTTTGGTTTTGGGTGATTGAGAGCAGAACCGAGTGCATGTAAAGGAAGAAGAAGCTTGAGAGAGAAAAAGTCGTTACCAAGGTGAGTGTGAGGTGTAAGAACTCAAGTGCAGCACCCATTTGGACGATTTTAAGAACAAAATACGGACCGAGTGCAGTAAGAAGGAAGCAGTTCAGTGTTGCAAATCTGACTATGAGCATGCTCCAACCAGACCAGAGTAAAACAGCCATCATCCTCCTCCCCATTCAGTCTTCAGCAGATATGAGAGTGGGTATTCAATTTCAGCAGCCTTGTGAGTGAATTAGAGAGCTGTTTTAGAGTAATTTCAGCTCGTGAAGGTTGTGTGCAGTTTTGAAAGTGGATAGACCCATGCATGATGAAATTAGAGGTCATTTTGGATTATAACTCTCATGCAAGATCATTGAGGTAAGTTACTGTTTTGTCAATATTTCTAAGCTGATTTTGAGAGGTTTTTTTTAAACATGCATGTCTATTTAGGATTGAAGGAAGCTCAGTCAAAAAAGGAATATATGGGAGTACCTTTGTAAGTGTATTTCGAAGTTTTCGATTCGATTTTTGAGAGGTATGTTGAGTTTTTATGGTTTTCGTTGTGATGAAAAATGTTTACGATAGAATATGTTTGGATTATGTTGATAAAATGATTGAGTTTTAGGATTTAGAACCTCGTTAGTGCGAATGTTCGTTTGCTTGTGTATTCGATGCGATATTGGTTGAATTTGGATGTTGAAATGGTTGTGAAAAATCTGCATAAGGGGCTGTTATGATTCGTATGACATTTTTGATTTCATTGTCTTGGAAAATGATGCGTAATGGTGTGTTTTAAAGTATCGAATAGTTGTTTGGTTATCGAAAAATTGTTTCCGGATGATTCAGATGACTTTTCTTTGCGTACAAACATGTTTAATTTGCGGATTTCGTTGTTGAATTGAAAAATGGATATGAGACTAATAAGTCATCATGATGTTTGTTTGAGATCGTTAAAATGATAAATATTGACGTTAGGATTGTTTGAATTATATTAAAATTACTCGGATAATTTTAGTTACGAACGAATAAGTTTAATTGTTGATTTTCGAAGTTGAAGCAAAAAACGAATAAATAAATAGTATGCTATCATGATTTGTGTTTATGGGTATCGAAGTGTTTAAATCTTGATTTTATATGGTTTGAATGTAATAATAAGTTGTTTTGATGTTAAGTTTGATTTGAATAAAAAAAAAATGCACGAATCGTTAAAAGGATCATTCGTGATAAAATTATCGCAAGTGCGAAAGTTTTACATCTATTCGTTTTGATTCGAAACCTCATTTTATTGAATCCGTTTAAGTGTGATTTCGATGAGATAATTGATTGAGAATTGATGGTGTTAACATTGGTTTGAAAATAGTCAAAGAAACTAGAATAATTGTAAAGTTTTGATGGTTGCGTTTTATAGAAATGATATGATTTCCTATTCATATTGTGTGAGATTAATTGAAGTTATTCCTCCTTGAAAAATGTTGATTCGAAATCCTCGCGTGGTTAAAGTTTAAGTGTTAATGTGAACATCGATATTAATGAAAATTCAATCGTAAATAAATGTAGGTGAATCGACAAGCAGACGAGAACCACAACAAGAGTGGTTGAGATTTTATTGGAAGCAAGTTGTAAATGTAAATTATTTTATGAAATGACAAATGCATTATGTTTAATATGCTTTTATGATGTTCTGCGAAGATTTTAGCATTTTAATAACTAACGGAATTTATATGAATGTTCTATTTTAAACTTTATGATTTCATGCTAGCTTATTTAAGTTAAATGATGTTATTAAATCTTAGGTTATGAAGTTTTATATGACATTTAAATTCTATGATCAATTATGTTATGATATGAATTTAAATTAATTGTGATATCTTCCTTTATGACTTATTATGTTCAAGTATGAAATACGGATTTTATATGAAATACAGCTTATTTTATAAATGTTTCATCAAGTCTATGGTATTTCTTAGAGTAATCTCATGATGTTATTGGTAATGGTAGAATACCCTAAAACAATGTAAGATTCTAATGAGAGTTGCGATGTAGGATTCCGCCTCTTCCTAGGGTACATTATGAGCTAGCTTACTACCTGAGCGATGTAAGATTCCGCTTGGGAGTTGCGATGTAAGATTACGCCTCTCCCTAAGGTACATTATGAGCTAACTTACTACCTGAGCGATGTAGGATTTCACTTAGGAGTTGCGATGTAGGATTCCGCCTCTCCCTAAGGTATATTATAAACTAGTTTACTACCTGAGCGATGTAGGATTTCGCTCGTAGCGATGTAGGATACCGCTACTTAGTTATCGATCATATGGCCTTGTGATATAAGCTTTCGCGTTGCCATATGCTTAAGGTGCCACAGGTGAACAAATGATTGGTGGTTGATTTACTTTATTATTACGCAATGATTTTTAATTAGCTCGTATACTATCATTTTTATTTTACAGGCTTATGTTATATTGAAACGATATAAACTGCTGGATTTTATTACAGATTTACCAATTATGTTTTACGATTTTATTTAAAGTTTAAATGCAATGATTTAATTATGTTTTATGAATAATTTATTAAACATTAGGGAGGATATAAGTTTGTGTTTAAGTGTGATATTCAACGATATGAATCTTATAAATGTTTTGGCATGAATAAATTTTTTTTAAGTTTTATGACTTCATTAAAGTTTAAATAGAAGTGCATAATACTCACTGGGCTTTTTAGGTCACTATTTCTTGTTTGTTGTCATGAAAAATCTCCCCAAATGTAGGAGCAAATACTCAAGGCTAGCGATTTTCGATGCGAAGTTAGGCGAGCACATCTGATGATGTTACTATGAAATTAAAACAAATATTTTGATATAAAATGAATTTGCAATAAGTAAATACTTTTGATTTCATATTGATGCCTACGATTTTATGCATATTAAAATGATTTTAAGTTTGAAATAGTTTTGATTTAAATACTTTGAGTTATGATTGAATGTGAATTTTGAGATGGTGTCCAATAAGGAAGTGAAGAAGAATGTATACATTTAGAAATGTTTATAAAATGATTCACAGGTGTTTTGAAATAGCCACTGTGCTGCCAAAATTTTCCTCCCCAAATTTTTAAATGATTAAGGAATGATATAATATGATGGTTTTGCTCAATAGAGTCCTTTTGAGTCACCTATATGAAGACTACAATGATTTCTATTGGGGGGCCGGGAAGGCTCCGCTCGGATTCAGATAAAGAAAATCTGAATTGGGTCCTTTCAACTAGTGTTGTTCTCGACCTTTGGATTGCTTGAAAACAACCTAGAAATGGCTTGAGAAGAGAAGAGATTGCAGTTGTCTTATTTCGATGTTTGCCAAACTGTACCCCCCTTTTCTCTCTCAATTTCTCTTGAGTTCTCTACACCATTCCATGCTTATACATACATACATATATATATATATATATATATATATTAAATGTCTTGACAAATTGCTCTCAAAATTTGACATAAAATTACATGGTATGCCATTGCTTTTCTTTTCCAAAATTGCCCTCAATTTGTCACCTATTTTACATGCTTTGAAATTTTATAAATTTTCATCTCTTATATCTTTTCTAATCACTTTAAAAACTCATTCCAGCTCTTGAAAATCTCTTCAACACCAATCCTAATATGTGTTTTGATGGGCCATAGCATCATCTCTCGAATTTCAAATCCGTTTCCGATCCGTTTGGAAACTTTTATCATTACGCGATTAAATATAAAAATTTAATCATAATCGAAAAATTAATCGATTTTTATTATTCCATTAGGTGAATATACACTTATATAACATTCTAATGTCACTCGTCATTATTATATCTCCTATATAACACTAAACCGGGGAGGGGTATTACACTCCACGAACTGATGCTAGCGACATTGGTACAATTACCCTCATCAATAATCACACTACACACCCTATCCTTGATGTGACATCTAGTATGAAAAATATTATCATATTGCACCTCATCATTATCTTCCTTTACTTGCATGCTTAAAGCACAC
The DNA here is from genome assembly GCA_022984855.1 of Dimocarpus longan. Classification (NCBI taxonomy): domain Eukaryota; kingdom Viridiplantae; phylum Streptophyta; class Magnoliopsida; order Sapindales; family Sapindaceae; genus Dimocarpus; species Dimocarpus longan. The sequence continues at coordinate 20,967,285 of CM041025.1, read as the reverse complement.
CTTGCCACTAACAACTTTCCATCTGTGATATACTCAATTTCAACATCACTAGCATCTTTCAAAGCAGGGGCGAAACCAGGATTTTATGTATAGGGGGGCTAAACTAAATACAGATAAAAAAATTTTATGTGAAAAAATAATTCATTGATAAGAAAATAAATATATGATGCACTAAGATACGTAATAAATCTAACATCTCATAATACATAATATTCCAACAAAATACATTAACTAATAAGTAAAAAAGGTAAAAAAAAACATACTATGTAGTACAATCAAACAATTTTAGTGATAGTATGTTTTACTCTACGAGACTTCTCATCAAACTCATCTATTATGGATTCAACATCTACTGAATCAGCAAACTCTCGTTCAATATAAACAACCATGCAATCTGCAAGGAAATCATTGTCCATCTTATTGCGAAGTGGCGTCTTAACAAGATTCATTGCTGAAAATGCTCTCTCTGTAGTTGCTGTGGAAACGGGAAGAGTCAACACTAAGCGAATTAATCTATCAACTAAAAAAAAGTGTTCAGATTTTCTAGTTTCAACCAATGCTTGACATAACTCAGAAAGAGAAGCAATATTCTGAAAATCTGCATGACGAACTACTGCATACTCATAATGCTCAAATTGTCTTCTCAAAGTATCTAATTCAGTTCGAGTAAAATCTTGAGGATAGAATTTTTGAGCAAGAGTACAAATATCCTCAATACTAAATGATTTAAACCCATCAACAGGATTCAAAGTTGAGCTAAGAGTTAGGAGTTCCATTGTTTGTTCAGTGAATCTATTATTCAACTCCATCAATTGAAAATCTATTACAACATTGAATATGTTAATGTGATAATAATGTTCAACCGTGATATCATTTTTCTGTTGACAAGAACGTCTTGTGCCTTCCATATATCGAGCACTCATGCTAGGCACCTCAATGTGATATCTTTAAGAAAAAAAAAGTGTTAATGTCATATACTATATTTCATTTAAAAATAAGAATTAAATGATTAAATAAATAAAATTCATACCTTTCACAAAACTTCACCACGTCTTTTAGAAATTTCTTCCATCCAACTTCACGTAACTTTTGGAGAAGTATCTTGGTTGATGAGACTAAATTGATTGCATTCAAAATGTTTTGGGATTTCATTTGTAATGCTTGACAAAGAATATTAGAGATTCCTAAAACTTCATTCATCAAGTGCAAGATAAATACAAATTCGAATGACATCATTTCTTTGTAAATGCTTTTAGCTTCTCCACGTATGTTACTATTGAATCCATTGTCAATCATTCTTTCAAGAAGGAGACAAGTTGCACCAAACATATCAATTAAGTTACTAACAGAAGCAAAATGAGAGCTCCAACGAGTAGCTCCAGCTCGTTGTAAAGTACGAATTTGATTAGCCCCTGTAGCAGTTTTAAGTTCTCCTGAAGCTATCATATCAACAATTTCATCTTTTCGAATAGATTTTAACTCACAATGACGCTTGAAGGAAGAGCCAAAAAAATTGACAATAGAACTCAATTTTGAAAAGAATAGCCATACCTCATGCACTTCTTTGGATACCGCAACTAAAGCAAGTTGTAAACGGTGAGCGAAGCAATGCACATAATAGGCATATGGGCAATCTTTGCGAAATAAGGCTTGTAATCCATTCCATTCACCCCGCATATTACTAGCTCCATCATATCCTTGACCTCGTAAATTTTCAACTAAAAGATTGTGACGAGAAAGCACATTACATATCTCTTTTTTGAGATTTAATGCATTTGTATCATTCACATTAACAACTTCAAAGAAACGTTCTCGAACAAAACCCTTACAATCCACATATCTCAAAATGATAGCCATTTGTTCCTTATTAGATTCATCAAGAGCTTCATCAACAAGAATACAAAACTTGGCATCCCTAACTTCTTCACGGATCATATTGCGCACTTTATTAGCAAGAATATGCAATAGTTCTTTTTGAATCTTAGATGATGTGTACTTAGCATTTTGAGGAGCATTTTCTAAGACAAGTGAAGCAATTTCTTCATTTGCTCTTGCTTGCAACTTTATCAATTCAATAAAATTTCCACGATTAGTAGAATGTATGGATTCATCATGACCTCTAAAAGCACAACCTTGCATAGCTAACCATTTTATACTTTCTATTGAAATCTTAAGTCGCAATCGATTATCCAAAATTTCTTGAGAAGTTACCTTATTCATGACTTTGTCAATGTGTTGAGATGTGTTCACTAAGTTATTCCATTTTTCCATAGCAACATTATGTAGTGAACCATGATTGCCTTCATGTTGTGCAAATGGACATTTCTTCCTTTCTTTAACCCTTTTCCAATCTTGAAATCCTTCACGAGTAAATGTGATATACTTTGAAGAACAACTATCAAAAAGATAACATGGAAAACAAAAGGCACTATTTTTTTCTATTGAGTACTCAAGCCATGAGAATTGTGCAAACCAAGCATATTGAAAATATCGATTTTGACTTGCATACGAAATAGGTGGATACTTACTTAATTTAGGTTGATATGGTCCCATCTTGATATACTCCTTTCTAACATCATCACGCATATCAACAGGATATGACCATATTGGCGAGCGTAATCCTGGATCACGTTCCAAGTAAGGACCACTAGTAGTTGATGGAATATCAACTTTCTCAACTTCAACTCTTCGAAATTTAGAAGGAGAACATGAGACATCAATATTTGGTGAAGAACTTATTTGACCATCATTTATTTTGTTGTAAAAATGATGGAGAGTTAACTTTGACTTTGTCCGCTTAGAGATATGTTCGTTTGACATTATAATCAATGACCTACATTAATTTTTATTAATAAATTAATTAAAAACTAATATAGAAATTTAAAGATACATAAGAATAAAATATAACAAGTAAATTTTCTAATTTCAAATTTTGGTAAGTACCACATATAGATTTGCATGGCTTTTAATCAAAATTGTCTATCTAGATTTTTTATCAAACAAAAATATTTAAGCACATGATCTATAACCATAAAAAAAAAAGAATAATAAACTATTATACTAACTATTAACCACTACTCAAATCTAATGTTCACCACTTACCATCTAATTAATTTATGACATATAAACATAATTAATTATAATAATCAATTTCAACCTCAAATATAGTAATCTTTTTTCAATTATTGAAAGTAGCAAGCAAACTATAATTATTTATATTTTTGTTCAAAATACAATTTAAGCACAAATGGGGAAAATAAAAACCCTAACAAATCACATACATATTTAATTAAATCAAGGCTAATCTACATGTATAAAAACCCCAAACATGAATAATCAACTATTATACTAACTATTAACCACTACTCAAATCTAATGTTCACCATTTACAATCTAATTAATTTAAGACATATGAAACATAACTAATTATAATCATCAATTTCAACCTCAAATATAGTAATATTTTTTCAATTATTGAAAGTATCAAGCAAACTATAATTATTTGTATTTTTGTTCAAAATACAATTTAAGCACAAATAGGGAAAATAAAAACCCTAACAATTACAAATCACATACATATTTAATTAAATCAAGACTAATCTAAATGTATAAATCAATTTTAGCAAAACAAAAGAAAAAGAAGAAGAAGAAGAAGCAAAAAGCTAACCCTAACAAAATAATTAATAAGTTAACAATAAATTAATAAATAAACAAATAATATTACCTTTGAGAGAGAGAGAGTGTGGATCACTAAAGTAAAAAAGTCAAAAGGGAAGTGGTCCAAATATTCTTTTGGTTTTTTTGATAAAAGTGAGCAGAAGTTTTGTGTTTTTGTTGGCGTCTGAAAATTTTGGTTTTTGAAGTTTTGCGTGGTGGGGACTGCACGGCTGCAGTTGACAGGGGAAGACAACAGTTTTAAGACAACAGCACGTGATGGGCTTGCTTTAAATACTATAAAACTTGTGATTTTTTAAAAACTCAGACTGGGCTGAAGCCCAGTGTAGCCCACTTAATGTGTCGCCCCTGTTTCAAAGGTGGCAACTTATCGTCATCATTCTCCCCTTCAGTCTCTACATCTCCATCCTCCCTCAAGATCATAATTCACTTGTTAGGACATTGAGAAGCTATATGACCTCTTCCTAAACATCTAAAACATATTATATCCCTATTTCTCCTTGGGTTGTCTCAGCTTTGGCCTTATTATGGCTTTTATCTCTACCTTCTTTAGGCTTAGTAGTTTCAGCCTTTAGGATTTTAAGATGCCTTATCTTATTGTCTACTCTAATTCGACTTCCAAGTGGATGTGGAACCCAAATTGCAACCATATCATGACATTGAATTCCTTCTTTTCAGTTGCCTCTCCACCTTCATAGTCATATGAACCAAATCTTTAAGCTTTATATAATGCTACAACTCAACAATATTGGCAATATTTTCATTCAATTCTTGCAGAAATCGTGTCATAGTAGCATTTTCATCTTCCTCTACATTAGCTCTAACCATGGCTATCTTCATCTCTTTATAATAGTCCTCTACATTTTTAAAACCTTGTGTTAAGCTTTGTAATCACTGATATAGTCCCTTATAGTATGATCTAGGAACAAACTGCTTCCTTAAAACAGTTTTTATCTCACGCCAAGTGTTTATAGGACATTCCTCATTTCTCCTTCTATCTAGCACTAATTGACCCCACCAAACCACAACATAATCTGCAAACTCAGTTGCGGCTAATTTTACCTTCTTCTTCTCAATAAAGTTATGACACTCAAAGATCAACTCCACTTGTTTCTCTCACTTTAGGTACACATCAAGATCAGCATTCTCTTGGAAAAAGGGTATATTCATCTTAATGCTACCAAGATCCCTATCTGGTCTATCGACTCTATCATCTCATCTTCCTCTCTCAATCCTATCCCTATAGTACTTATGATCTCTATTACCATTACTTCTACCTCTACCTCTACTACCTTTAATTCGGCCCTTATCAATATTAATGACATTTTCATCTCCTTCCAAATATTCTCCATAAAACACCTCATAATCAGCTTCAAATTCTTTATTACCATTACACTCTTTCGAAGCTCTCTTTTATTATCCCCTTTGCAAAATAGCTATTGTCTTATCTTGCCTATCCATTCGATCTCTAATCTCTCCAAATACCATGTTCATCCTCTTAAATTATTGTTGCATGGCTTTAAGAACGAACGACTCATTGCCCTTTTCTTCTCCTTCAACATCTCTATTGTTTTCCGTAGACATGATTGATACTTGTAAGAATGTTAGTAAAAAGAACCTCACAACACTCCCTCACGTGTTTCGCTCTAAACACTTATGTGTTTATCACTTAATTATTTTGATTTAAATTAACACTTCCTATCCATATTTAAATTTTTCTCACTAAGTTTTTTATGGAACTAATCGATCACAATAAGGTCACCCTTGAAATAATTGCCCCAAAAAATCTCAAAAAAAAAAAAATACACAAAAAAAAAAAAAACACAAAGAATTAAGGACTAACAAATAAGAGTAGAATGATAGAATAATGGAAAGCAATTTGATTTCAAGCAAAAATTTTGAAAATCGCAAAGAACTTGAATTACAAATAAGACGAATTGATATCGACTCACTTCAATCCAAGCAATTTATTGTATTCATTTTTTTTTTTTTTACTTTTTTTTCTTTGACACTTTTTTTTATACTTCTTTTTTTTTTTTTTAATCCAACTAATGCACAATTAGTTAGAATGTAGATTGTGGAGCTGAACAAAAAGTAAGATACGGATATGAATCTTACAAATCAAGAAATAAATATGATGATGAATCAAGAATTCAAGAAATCCTAGAAAGTGTTTTCAAGAATCCTGATTGTTGATGCAGTTCAAGAACAAAATATGAAGATTCAAACCAAGACTGTTGTATTCGATCAAGATAATTGATGATGTACAGACTGCAAGAAACTAAGAATAATATATATATGATAGATAAAAGAAGTTGACATGTAGTACCACAGGAGTCAAAGAAAAATAATGTATATAAAAAATGGGTGACGTGTGGAACTCAAAATACAAAGGACAAGAACATTAATTGATTAATGATGATGATAGACGGTAACACTATTTAAAAAAGAATAAAATAAAAAAATGAATTAAAGATAATGGTGATGGTGTACTGAAAACAATTAAGAAGCAACAAAATACAAAGATGATAGTGGATGATGCGATGAAGATGATATTGGTTCTGCACTCAATTAAGTTATGTGAACTAGGATGATATACGACAAAAAAAATCAGAATTAAAACAAAAAATTTAAATGAAGACTTAGACTTGAATTAATTAACCAAAGCTCTTATATCAACTGATGCGAACCCCATACATAAAAATACGACACCCACTATCAAATTGAAACACAACTCTAAGAAAGTTAATTCAGACTAAAGAAAATCTTTGACCCGTTGATTAGAGAACCAAAAACTAAAGATATAACGACGTCACTCCCAAGAAAGAGATGAGAATATGAGAGATAAGTCAAAGTTGATAAATCAAGAACAATTATTGATGTAATTTCAAAGTTCTCAAAAGAACAATGAAGAAAAGTATATTCAATAAAACGTCTAATTGAAATTTTAGTTAATAAGCCTTTTATAGGCACACAACCCTAAATCTAATAGAAAACTAAAATAAATCCTAATTAATTAACCCTACACAATTACTCTTCCAAACACACCCACATTAAACTTTTAATTTAATTAAATGTCTCAACCCAATAATTAAAAGTCTAATAAAATTAAATATACTAAACTAATTTAAAAACCTAACCATAATATAAATTAAGCTCAAATTAATACAAACAAATAAATAATAACCCAATTTGCATTAAAATTGTTGTCCAAGCCTCAAGAATGATGCTATTGGATTAGGTCTTAGACTTGAATAATATTTTGAAGCCTCGACGTCCCCTCCAAGTCGTCCAAATCATGTTGTGCAAGACTCTTAACTCAAGTCTTTTGAATGAGCATATTTAAAGCTTCCTTTATCATTTTAGCTTAAGCTCTTGTTATAGGTCCTCTATTGATGGCCAAAGGATTTGTAGGCTTGCTTCTTTAGTTTTTATCATTGAATTTTAAGTGGGACCATTGTGACCTCTTAAATTTTTCTAAAAACTTTCTTGGCAGTTCAAAGCTCTCGGTGGAATGTTTATAATCTTTTTCAAAAGTCCTACACAACCAAATTTGAATGGCAGCGATGGTAGTGGACGACGGAAAGAGCATAAAAATTGAGAAGTTGCATGGTAAAGATTTTAGCTTTTGGAAGACATAGATTGAAGATTATTTATATTGGAAGGTGATGTGAACCACGTATATAACGATACGACATCCACGACCAAATTGAAACACAATCTCAAAAAAGATTAAAATAGGTTTATAAAATAAGAAATTTTGACCGAATAATTAGAACTCAATCAAGAACCAAAATTATAAAAGAAGGATATTGACGCCACTCCCAAGACATAGATGAGAAGGTGAGAGATAAGTCATGGTTTTGATCGTCACAAGTATAGCTTAATAAGATCACATGTTTATAAAGAATAAAAGAGAAAATTTACTCTCTCATGTAAACATAATTAGCTGTATTTTCATTCATCTTCTTATTTTCTTTTAGGGTTACAAGACAAGCCTTTTTATAGGTAAATAAAATAAACTAGTTTTGGAACATAATTAATTCCTAAACAAAAAAGTCTAAATTGTAAAACTTAAAATCTAGGAAAATAAAACCAACATGAAAAGTAAATAATCCTAACAAAATAACCTACTAAATTAGAGATTGAGTGATATTAAATTTACAAGATCTTCTGAATATCCAAGATTTACAAGATATACATTAAATTTTCAATATCTTCTGAATCTCCAAGATTTGCTAGATATGTATTGAATTTTCAAGATCTTCTGAATCTTCAAAGTTTGCTAGATATTTTGAATAACACCAAAGTAGCCCATTGTAGTTTAAGCCCAAATCTTGCTTGCTTCCTTGGATTCCATCATTCCCTTTTTCCTCAAAACGATTTGTCCTCAAATCGTGACTCATCTTTATTGTTGTTCGAAGAGGTGATTGAAACCTGAAAATAGTGTTAGAAAATCCTCACGTGTGTCACTCCAATCACTCGTGTGTTTCACAATTTTTTTTTTCGTCCCTCTCTTATTTTTAATAAAACTAGAAAAATAAAAATAAAAATAAATAAAAATAAATCAGACTAGGAAATACTGCGAAAACAGTTTTGAAACTAACTTGATATGGTGCGGAAAAGTTGTGGTGATAAACGAATCAACAGAATGATTTGATGAAGTAAGATGAGACAAAAAATAATAATAATAATAAAATGAAAGGTAGATTGATGTTGGGTGGTGTAGACAAGAACAAAGAAAAATAAAAACGAAACATGAAAAACTAATTGATAAACTGAAATGATGGATATGCTGAAAATAAAAAAAATAAATAAATTTGATAACCAAACCTAAATTAATTCTCAAAGCTCTGATACCAACTGATGCGAACCCCGTATATAATGATACGACACCCACAATCAAATTGAAACACAATCTTAAGAAAGATTAAAACAGGTTTATAAAATAAGAAATTTTGACCTATTAATTATATGTCAATCAAGAACCAAAGTTATAAAAAACTTTGACCAAATTATTAGAACTCAATCAAGAACCAAAATTATAAAAGAAGGATATTAACGTCACTCCCAAGACATAGATGAGAAGGTAGGAGATAAGTCATGATTTTGATCGCCATAAGTATAGCTTGATAAGATCACATGTTTATAAAGAACAAAAGAGAAAATTTACTCTCTCATGTAAACATAATTAGTTGTATTTTCATTTATCTTCTTATTTTTTTTTAGGGTTACAAGACAAGCCTTTTTATAAGCAAAGAAAATAAACTAGTTTTGGAACATAATTAATTCTTAAACAAAAAAGTCTAAATTGTAAGGCTTAAAATCTAGAAAAATAAAAACAACATGAAAAGTAAATAATCCTAACAAAATAACCTATTAAATAAGAGATTGAGTGATATTAAATTTACAAGATCTTTTGAATCTCCAAGATTTGCTAGATATGTATTGAATTTTCAAGATCTTTTGAATTTTCAAAGTTTGCTAGATATTTTGAATAATACCAAAGTGGCCAATTGTAGTTTAAGCCCAAATCTTGCTTACTTCCTTGGGTTCCATCAGAATGGCATGCACTTACCTCTTTTGGGAAAAAAGTCAAAAGATATAAAAGATGTAGATTGGACTCTACTGGATAGATAGGTGCTTGATATTATCCTATTGACATTATCTTACAATGTCGCTTTTAACATAACGAAAGAGAAGACCATGAAAGGTCTTATAGTAACTCTCTATAAGATGTATGAGAAGTCATCTACTTTAAATAAAGTGCACTTGATGAGATAGTAGTTCAATTTATAATGACATAAGACACGTCAGTAGCAGTTCACATAAATGAATTTAATATGATCACAACACAACTAAGTTCTGTGGAAATTGATTTCGACAATGAAGTTCGAGCATTAATCCTTCTATTCTCTCTACAGGAAAGCTAAAACGCTATAGTGACAACAATAAGTAATTCTTCTAGGTGTAAGAAGATGGTATTGAAAGATGTTCGAGACATAATTCTGAGCGAAGAGATACGTAGGAGCGAATTAGAAGAAATATCAAGCTCTACCTATAACACAAAATCCAGAGGCATATCAAATGATAGAAACTCAAATCAAAGCAAATCAAAATTAAGACGGAGTAAGTCTAGATCTTGGAAGAAAGAATATAATTGTTACAACTGTAGCAAGAACGATCATTTAAAGAAGGATTGTAGAGCACTGAAGAAGAACAATGATAGTGCTAAGGAATCCATAAATGTGGCCAAAAATAATGGAGATGCTCTAATCCTGAGTGTCCATAGTCAAATTGAATCCTAACTTTTAGATTATGGGGTATCGTTTCACTGTACCTTACCGAGAAATCATAGAGAATTATATTAGTGGTGATTTCGGAAAGGTTTATCTGGTTGGTGATGAGACCTTTAAGATTATGAAGAAAGAAGATATCCAAGTGACGCTGCCAAATCGGACTACATGGAAGTTGAAGGATGTAAGATTTATTCCTGGTCTAAAAAGGAATTTAATCTCAATGGGTCAATTTAATCAATAAGATTATCATACAACCTTTGCGATAGTGAATGGAAGATAACCAAAGAAGTTACAGTCGTAACTCGTGGAAAGAAGAATGGTACTCTCTATGTTACTTCTAACATGGAGAATATCGTAACAGTTGTGGAATCAGATGGTAAGTCAAAAAATTTGGCACCAGAGACTCGATCATATGAGCAAGAAAGGATTAAAGGTTCTTGTTTCAAAAGCGAAGTTGTTAGATCTAAAGCTTGTAGACATTGTCTATATGAGGACTATATTTTCAATAAACAGAAAATAGTCAGTTTCTCAAAGATTGGCAAGCTACCTAAAGCAAAGAAATTAGAGTTGATTCACATAGACATGTGGGGATCATCACTAGTTTCATCCATTGAAGGCACATTATATCATGTCACTTTCATCGATGACTCTACAAGGAAAGTATGAGTTTATTTTCTGTGAAAAATTAATAATCAGAGGTTTGTGATGTTTTCAAAAAATGGAAAGCCATGGTAGAGGACGAAAGAGGTTTAAAAGGAAACGATTAAGAATAGACAATTGAGGAGAATACATGAGCGAGAAACTAAAGGAGTTTTATGCAGCAAGTGGAATTAAACTAGTAAAGACTACTTCTAAGACACCTTAACAAAACAATATAGCAGAACGTATAAACAGAACTTTGAATGAACTTGCTCGAAGTATAAGAATACATGCAAGCTTACTCAAGATGTTCTAGGTTGAAGTTGTTAGCATCGCGGCCTACCTTATTTTGTACCTTTGGAAGAAAAGTTACCTGAGGAAGTATGAACCAGTAAAGAGGTAAACTTTTCACATTTAAGATTATTCGACTATATTTCTTATGTTCATATTGACTCATCTAAAAGAAGCAAGCTTGACCCAAAGTCCAATAAATATGATTTCATTGGCTAATGCATTGATGAGTTTAGTTATCGATTTTGAGATTTGAAAAAGTGAAAAATCATCAGCAGTAGAGATGTCATTTTCAATGAGAAAACAATGTCTAAGGTTAGATTATCTACAGAAACTACCAGTATAAAAGTTTAAGATTGTTATGGGTAATTTAACGATCAGGCCTATTGGGCCAGAGGGGATCTACAGTGCGGGCCCGACAACCCAAAGGCTCAGTAATTTGCTTCTCATCCTGACCATCATTCTGACAACAAATCTGTACAACAAACAGACTCTCCATTCTGTTCGTATCCCCAGCCCCTTATTGATCGTCAATCTACTCACGAATAATGTTGGTTCCCCGATCAGTGATGTGCTTGTTATTCGGTATGAATGGCGATCAGTTCTGTTCGCCCAAGCTGACTGCCAGTTCTATTCGCTTGGGTTGATCACCAGTTCTGTTCGCTCGGGCTGATCATTGTATATGTTCGCTTGAACTAATAACTGTATCTGCCCGTCTGGGCTGCCTGCTATGCTTGTTCGCCAATTCTAGTCGCTTAAACTGTTCACTGGAAGATGACCGACAGAGTCTATTCCGCTCAGGTATGTTCGCCCAGAATTGCTCTCCTTGCTACTCGATAACTTCTAAGCATGTCCGTACGCCTACTCGCCATTGAAATCGCTTGCCTAATTTTGCGACTGGTCGCGGAAGTATTAATTCATAATTCGTCTCTTGAACCCTCCAAGTACCCGCTCTGCCAGAAGTTTATCTGTTTGCTACTCCAATTGAATATTCTGTCCGTAGGAAAGTCTATCTCAGCTGTGCCCCCATAATTCGCAAGTCAGCAGAAGTCAAAGATGCCATGCAAAATACAGCACAAGACGTGCCAAGCACACCATCTCTGCCAGGAGACGACAGCCAAGATTATGGTGGCCTCCAATGACCCGTACAGATTTGCTACCCGAGATCTTGCTTGGGCAAAGCTCAGAAGTGACGGATTCGGTCGCATTAAATGATAGAAACCAAGAAAGCAAGCTTATGGATCCTTTGAGCATCAATGAAGGAACTGTGACAAGGGCAAGAGCTAAAAGGATGAAGAAAGGTTTAAATGGGCTCATTTAAGAGATTTGGGCCAAGAGTCTTACACAACATGACTTGGATGGCTTGGAGGGAACATCGAGGCTTCAAAATATCATTCAAGTTCAAGACCCAGTCCAAAAGCATTAATCTTGAGGCTTGGATAGCAATTTTAATACAAATTGGGCTATTATTGATTTGTTGTATTAATTTGGGCTTAATTTATATTATGGGTTAGGTTTTAAATTAGTTAGTATATGTTACATTATATTGGGCTTTTAATTATTGGGCTGAGAGTTAATTAAATTAGGGTTTTATTTTAGTTTTCTACTAGGTTTAGAATTGAGAGTTTATTTTGGGTTTCTTATTAGACTTAGGATTTTATGCCTATAAAAGGCTTATTAAACCTAAAATTTCAATCAGAAGTTTATTGAATAAAGTTTTAGCTTTTCTCCATTATTTTTTTGAGAACTTTGAGATTGCATCAAGAATTGTTCTTGATTTATTAACCTTGACTTATCTCCCACATTCTCATCTCTTTATTGGGAGTGGCGTCGTTATATCTTTGGTTCTTGGTTCTCTAATCAACGGGTCAAAGATTTTCTATAATCTGAATTAACTTTCTTGGGGGTTGTGTTTCAATTTGATTGTGGGTGTCGTATCTTTATATACGGGGTTCGCATCATTAAATGTAATTTCGACCGTATTAAATGAAATCTCGGCGCATTAAATGCGTCCCATCATTGTGTTTCAGTCTACTATGTATTATTGTCTTATTCTATCTTATTGTAGCTTCTCCCCGTCTCTATAAATAGGGGAGGATTTTCAATGTAAAAACAGAGACAATCTTTTTGAGTGCCGTTGCTCTGCCAAAATAGTGAGAGAGTAAACAATGGACGTAGGCATTTTTTTGGGCCGAACCACTCTAAAAATCTCTATGTGTTTTTCTCCTCGCCTCTGTCCCCTTCTTCTTGTTTCCTTTACCTTGCACGTTCCATACCAACTACCCGAAACTGCAGCTTGGGCCCAAAAATGAATCGCGTTGACTAGGGAGCCAAATCCGGACGTCAACATTTTTGGCGCTAAAAGAAGGGGGCCCATCTTCAGTTTCGCCACCTTTCGCCTTTTATCTTTCAGAGCTCGCCTTTTTCACTCGCCATGGTCAGAGGGAGGATTCCTAGAAACTATAACGTGACAGATAACCATCCTGAAGCTTCAGACCAACAACAACATACCATCTCCACCGGAGGGTTACCCGACGTTGGTGTAGGGACATCCAGTGTACCCGTAGAAAGGGATGTTTAAGGTATACCTCTTCTTCCTACTCACTAACCTGTGTCTAATGTTGCAGAAGGGGATGCTATGCAGGTGTTGCACTGATGACAGGAAATGCTGGAAACTACGGTGGCGCAGCTACTCGGTGAAGTCAGAACACTGATTCGGACCCAAGGCCAGCCTTCTCAGGAACCTCACCATACCACTCAAGGGAGGGATGTTCCCCGAGGGCGGTATGCAGAAGACCCTGACGCGAATGGTAGAGACATCAGGGAGTCAGAACAAGAAGGATCGGTCCACTATTCTAGCATGCATTCTAGCGCTCGACTCCCTTAGGCTCGTAATGAACATCAATTGGGACAAGCGGGCAGCTGCCATGATCAAATCCCAATCCGTAGAGACAGGAATGGATCGGGGGCCAATAATGAAGGACGGGGGTTCGAGGCCGCCGATCTCCAAGCAGGCAGGACGGACAATCCGCTATCAGGAGAACCGAAATGCAGGGCACGTTAATCGAAGAACTCCTTCAGATGGTTCGACAACTTGAAGCACCACGTAGAGTACAGGAACAAAGCGGCCGGAGTGGGGAGAGGACCTCATTTGCTTCAAAAATTGAGTCAGAGCCACTTCTTCCCAGATTTAAGGTTCCTAACATCCCTTAGTATAAGGGGAACTCTGACCCTTTTGACCATCTGCTGACATTCAGATGGATCTCCAAACGACCAGCCCACTAGTAAAATGTCGTGTGTTCCCGGCTACACTCGGGGACATCCCGCGGACGTGGTTCAGGAACCTTCTCCCCCGTAGCATCAACAACTGGGAAGAATGTCAGCAGAAATTCCTGAATCAGTATAAGGTGCCGAAGAGGCAGCTCGCGCCACCATGCCATCTTGCTACCATCTACCAGCGTCCCGATGAGTTGCTAAGGGACTATATCCACAGGTTTAGGCGTAAGGTGATCAATGTGGAGAATCTGATGGATGAGGGGGTACTAACAGCTATCTCGTTGGGTTTGAGAAATGACGAAAAATTGTACGAGAGCATCTACAAATCCCCAGTGAAAGATTTAGGGGAATTCTATGAGCGGACAGAAAAAGAGATTCGGTGGGAAGAAGCAACCAACCCTAGAAAAGCCAGTCCCAGAGGGATGAAATTGGTAGTTCCCGTCAAGGGAGGAAAAGGAGCAACGGAGGAAACAACCCTGAAAACTGAAGGGACAGTAATCAGATCGTGAAGAAGGCTAGGAACTGGCCCAGACCAAGGGATAACTAGGGGCGGGCACGACCCTAATATTAAGACCGTTACAATACATACAATGCCCTGTCTTATACCCAAGATAGAATCTACGCGACCGAGAATAACAGAGAGAATTTCGGGCGACCAGCCCCCATTCAGACTCCCAAAGGGTGAAAAGACAAGAGCAAGTTTTGTGCTTATCACAACGAAGTGGGGCATAACACCTCAGACTACTGGGCGCTTAAAGTCGCGATTGAAAAGATGATCAGAAACGGTCGTCTGAGGGATTATGTTGTGAGACCCCCAAGGCGACCATCCTAACAGCAACGTCCTCGCCAACGCTCGTAGGACCCATTGTTCTGAACTCAGCCGGAGCCTAACTCTACCCAAGAGCCTTCGGTTAGAATGATTCATACCATTCACGGGGGTCCCTCGGAAGTGGGAGAGTCCAATAGATCCCAAGAACGATTTATGCGTGAAGCGAGACGTGTCTAGCCTGGAGGGCAAAGAGAGTTAGGGGGACCTGGGAAAAAAGCCAGAAGGGTGTCAAAGGACATTGTGTTCACAGATGAAGATGTCCGGGATGTTCGCCTCACCCACAATGACGCATTAGTGATTCGGGCGCGTATTGGCAACTTGGTGGTCAAGAGGATAATGATTGACATAGGGAGTTCAGTTAATATGATGTATAAGGGATGCTATGATCAAATGGGGATTGGAGACGAACAGCTCAGACCGTCCTCCGAACCTTTGTATTGTTTCACTGGAGACTCGGTCATCCCAACTGGACAGATAAAATTACCTCTGACCCTTAGAGATGCTACTCATTAGTCCACGATGCTTGCAGCTTTCCTCATCATCGACTTTCCCTCTGCGTACAATGTAGTGCTGGGAATACCTGCCATGAATGATCTCGACATGGTCACCTCCACTAGGGCTCTTACGGTAAAATTTCCAACTCCCAACCGGATAGGATGTGTGTGGGGCGAAAAGTCCTTGGTCCGTCGCTGTTTCGTGGATTCAATAAGAAGAGGAGTTCGGGGGAAGAAGGTGGATGTGACCCCGGAGCATGAGCTACAAACAATCACCTCACCTGAAATTAGCCACGATTTGGATCCCAGGGAATTCGATATATATATCAGAGTACAAGTCTAGTGGAAGAGCTTGAAGACATCCAGGTTAGTGAAGCAGATGCAGCAAGATGTCTTAAGCTAGGTAGAAACTTGACCCCAGAGGTAAAGACTCAGCTGATAGATTGCCTCAAATCAAATATAGATGTGTTCGCCTGGAATCATGAGGACATGGTGGGAATAGATCCAAATGTAATGACCCATAAGCTAAATGTCAATCCGCGCCACAATCCAGTCTGTCAGAAAAGGAGGCAAATGAACAGGGAGCGTTGCGAAGTTCTGAAGGAGTAAATAGACAAGCTCTTGGCCAACAAGTTCATCCGAGAAGTCCAGTACCCAGCTTGGATAACTAACCCAGTATTGGTAAAGAAAAAGAATGGGAAATGGAGAACCTACATAGACTTCACGGATCTGAACAAAGCTTGTCCGAAGGATAACTTTCCGCTACCCAGAATCGATCAGCTGGTTGATACAACGGTCGGGCATGAGCTCCTTAGCTTCATGGATGCTTACTTGGGATATAATCAGATCCCTATGGATCCTGAAGATGAAGAGTGTACATCGTTCACCACAGACCGAGGATTATACTGCTACAAGGTGATGCCCTTTGGATTGAAAAATGTAGGGGCGACTTATCAAAGGCTGGTGAATAGGATGTTTGAAGATCTGATCGGAAAATCCATGGAGGTGTATGTGGATGACATGCTCGTAAAATCCGAGAAGGCTACTAACCATGTCCGGGATCTCGAGAAAATGTTTCACATCCTAAGGAGATACCAGATGAAACTCAACCCCCTCAAATGCGCTTTTGGGGTCTCCTCAAGTAAATTTCTGGGTTTTATAGTGAATAACAGGGGAATTGAGGCCAACCCAGAGAAGATCCAAGCCTTACTGGACATGAGGTCACCGACCAGCGTAAAGGAGATTCAGAGTCTGAACGGCCAGATAGCAGCCTTGAGTAGATTTGTGTCCAAAGCCTCCAATAGATGTGCTCCATTCTTTGAGGTACTGAAGAAGGCCAAGAACTTCAAGTGGAAAGAAGAATGCGAGGTCGTGTTCCTACAACTGAAAGAATATATGGGGCGAGCCCCGCTGCTGACCAAGCCAAAGGAAGGAGAAACTCTGACGGTCTACCTAGGGGTATCCCAGCATGCCTTGAGCGCGGCTCTGATAAGAAAAGAAGGGAACAGAGCACAGGTCCCTGTTTATTATGTTAGTAAGAAGTTGGTAGAAGCTGAAACGAGATATACCCCAATGGAGCTGCTCGCCTACTGCCTGGTGATGGTGTCCAGGAAACTGCATTCTTACTTCCAGGCGCACAAGATTAAAGTCCTGACGAAGTACCCGCTAAAGCAAATCTTACAGAAACCAAATACTTCAGACCGACTCATCAAATGGGCCATCGAGATTGCCCAGTTTGACATTGAATTTAGACCGAGATCAGCAATCAAGGGGCAAGCGCTGGCTGATTTTATTGTTGAGTTCACCGGACCTATGGATGATGAGGCTGAACCTTCTGAGGGTCCATACTGTGAGTTGTTTGTGGATGGGTCCTCCTATGAAAGGAGTGCAGGGGCTGGGATACTGCTGATTAGTCCAAATGGGAGTAAGTTCCTCTGTGCACTCAAGTTTGGTTTTAGGGCGACTAACAACGAAGCAGAATATGAAGCATTGTTAGCAGGGCTCTGTCTGCCTAAAAAGATGTCGGTCGAGCGGCTAAGGATATTCAGTGACTCGTAGCTGGTGGTCTGCCAAATAAGAGATGAATATCAAGCCAGAGGATCGAAAATGACAGTCTATCTGCAGAAGGTACAAGAGTTCTTGGGAACTTTCAAGAAATTTGAGTTGAATCAGATTCTGCGCACCCAGAACTCCCACGCAGATGCATTGGCCCGCCTAGCGACAGCTCAGGATACAAATTTTGTTGGAAGTGTACCTATGGAATTCCTGCCAAAGCCGAGCACTGAGCCCAGCACAGAAGTGATGACATTGACAGTGGCAGCAGACTCATGGATGAAACCACTGGTCAATTACCTATAAGAAGGGAGACTGCCAGAAGATAAGATGGAGGCCCGCTGCTTACGCATAAGGGCAGCAAGGTACTATATATATGGTGATGTCCTCAATAAAAGGGGCCTTTCGGGCCCCCTTACTCATGTGTATCGACAAGCTAGATTGCATCGCGTTGATGAGGGACATTGTGGTAACCATGCTGAGGGACTATCTTTAGCCCAAAATGCGCTCAGGCAAGGATTCTATTGGCCAACCATGAAGCAAGATGCCATCGACCTGGTGAGGATGTGTGATAAATGCTAAAAATTCTCCAAAGTTCCCCGAGCACCGCCAGCCTATCTCTGACAGATGATTAGTCCGTGGCCCTTCGCTATCTGGGGCATGGACCTGATCGGACCTCTCCTAGTAGGCCGAGCAAGATACAAGTACGCCATCGTAGCGGTTGACTATTTCACAAAATGGGCAGAGACGAAAGAGCTAGCTAAAATCTCCACGACAAAGGTTGAGAAGTTCGCGTGGGACAACATTATTTGCAGGTTTGGTATTCCCCAGCAACTCGTGACAGACAACGGGACTCAGTTCACCAGCGAACAGTTCTTGGAATTCTGCAGTAGCCTCAGCATTAGCTTCTCAGCGGTAGACGACCCGCAGGCCAACGGTCAGGTGGAAGCGATCAACAATATCATTAAGCAAATTCTAAAGACCAGGCTTGAAGCTAGAAAAGGAGCATGGGTAGATGAATTGCAAAAAGTGTTGTGGGTTTACCGAACGACTGCTCCCAGTATCATAAGAGAGACCTCTTTCTCAATGGTTTATGGATCCGAAGCTATGATTCCTGCAGAGTTTGAGGTTTTCAATCAGCGAAGAGTGAATTTTAACCCCGAAGAGAACGACCAGCTCCTAGCCGTTAGTTCTGATCTGCTCGAAGAATCTAGGAAAACTGCTTGTCTAAGAGCTGCCATCTATCAGCAGAGGATGACGAAGCACTACAACAAGAAGGTCTAAGTGCGCCAAATCAAGCCAGGTGATCTCATACTTCGAGAAATTTTGCCTGGCGCTCGTAAAACCAGTGAATGTGTGTTAGGGCCTAATTGGGAATGACCCTACATAATCCAAGAAGACTTGAAGAAATGAGCTTACCACTTGGCACACATGAGCGGAGCAATGCTTCTGAGGACATGGAATGCCACCCATTTAAGGCCCTATTATACATGATTGTTGTAATCTTGTCGGCATTTTGTTATCTCTGTAAAGTTAAATGTGTATAGACATAATGAAAACAACCTATATATTGTCATAAACTGTCACTAACGTGAAAATGCTCGTGTGTGTTCTTATGTGTGAGGTACGCAACCATGAAAGGCAAGGAGTCGGCTTAAAGCTCAAACATTTATTAGCCTTGTAGGGGTAAGGGGTTGAATATCGGTGGATACTGACCCCACACCTGCCCTACGGGGATAAGGGGCTGAATATCGGTGGATATCGAC
Organism: Dimocarpus longan; assembly: GCA_022984855.1. NCBI lineage: Eukaryota > Viridiplantae > Streptophyta > Magnoliopsida > Sapindales > Sapindaceae > Dimocarpus > Dimocarpus longan. The sequence continues at coordinate 20,947,964 of CM041025.1, read as the reverse complement.
CTTATACCTACCCTACGAGGTTAGAAGGGTTAAAATGGCCACGAGCCTACGCACCTAATCGCCGCTCTTTGATCGGCCTCCCCTTCTATAAGTTGTTCTACACACACCGAAACCTGATCCATCGTGCGCGAACAGAACAGGAGACTGATCAATAAGCGCTCAACCCGACACTCACTGTAGATGCTCAGGTTACGACCTTGTGAGCGCAACTGAGGCCTAAACATCTATAACTTTCGTTGTGAATGCTCAGGCTTTGGCCTTGTGAGCGCAGCTTAAGAGGTTCGACAGGCTGTATAGCTCAGGTATCGGCCCTGTGAGTGCAGTACGCTATAAATGCTCAGGTTTAACCTTGTGAGCGCAGTCGGCTGTATATGCTCGGCCCCCTACCTTTCGAGCACAACCTCTATCGACCTTAGTAGCAATCAGAAAGATCTGCGAGCATCGTCGCGCACCCATTGTCTGGTTTCTTCTCGGTTCATGTCTTTTTATCGACGCTATCTTACGATATATTTGTTAACAACTGCACGACCACATCAGCTGATTTGCTTTTTGATAGTTAATGCTTATAATCCAATCAGTGGACCTATTATACATGATAAGATATTTTCTGATTTGGGTTACCAACTCACTTGAGGGAGTCCTCTTCGATTCTTTAGGTAGCGATTCATGTTAGGGGCCATCTATTGAATGACTTGAAGGTACACTCGTAATCCAAAAAATCGTTTTCCTTATTTTACCCCTTAGATAATATTTATGTGGGCGATCAGATTCAATGTTAATTTGATTTGCTACCTGCCTTATTGAACATGTTCGTTTCCAAATTGTTATAACAATATGTATGAGAAGCAGAAAGTGACGAAGCAAATTAGCAGGAATCCATCACTGATAAAAAATAGTTGAAAAACATTATGAAATTAAATGAAAATAATATCCACAATGTCAATATCCAACAAGTGAGCCTCATTGGCAATAAAGACAAATTTTACATTTATCTACTTTAAGAAGTCTTGAAAGAGCTGGCCGGAGCATCTTTCGGATCCTTCTCGCTGGGGGCTCCTTATGAAGACGGACCCCGCTCCCTACCTGGCATCGACTTTTGAGGACCTGAGGAGGAACCGCCCTGGGCAGGTGGGGCGCCAGTCTGGGTAGGCGAAGATTCAGAACTCTTCTTCGGGGCTACAAGAACGATCCCTTTCTGGATTGGTTGTGCGGCCTTTACCTGGGTTTCTTTGGCTGCACAAGCTGTGTACTTTTTGACCTCCTCTACCACTTCCTCCCCGAAGAATGAGAAGTCCAGCTTAGGGTGATGTTTCCATAAGGTATATAAGAACTTACTACTCGTCTTCTCAATTGCTTCCTAACGAGCTCGCACAACCCGGCCCTCCGACTAGCCGAACAACTCCCTTAAGCAAGCAAGATTGTCCCTTACCGTGGTTAAATCCTGCAACACCAACTCGGTCTTCTTCTCAACATCCTCAGGCCATCTCTTCTGGAAGAAAGCCTCCTGAGTGACCCTGTCTATATCAGTGGTGGCATCTTTGAGCGAAGAGGCAGTAATATGTCGAAACTTCTTCTCTTGAGCCAACAACTCTTCTACATCCTTGAGTTTCTGCTCGAGCTCGCGAACAGTTTTCTTAGCAGCCTCTGATTCCTCTCTGAGCTTCTTGTTTTCGGCCTCCAGCTTTCCATTCGCCTCATCGAGTGAAGTTTTCTCTCTTACCAGGTCGGGAAAGTCCCAACGCATCTTCATCAGAGCCAATGAAGTCTGAAGTGATAATGTGTCAGTAATATGTATGAAAATAATACATGGTTACAAAATAAAGAACAAGGTCTACCAGCACGTCGTGGCGCGCAGCATAAGCGATCAGCTAGTCTTCGCGAACATGTTTCTGATAGATGTTCGGCTTATCGGATTCCAGCAATTCTGGCAGCTGATCCAACAGGTCATTAAAGTATTCTCCTACATTAGCCTCCTAGGCATGTTCCTCATCAGCCCCTCATGTCATGGGCGCCTTGCCCTTAGACTTTTGACGTTTAACGGAAGGCTCCATGGCCTCTTTTCCTTGGTCTTCGGCCCCTGAGGGCCTTGCTAATTCTCCTTCGGAGATCGAGATTCCCTTGCTAGCAGCATCCTTTGGTGGGGGTATGTATTTCACGGTTTTCTTCCCCACGGTCGTATACTTTAGTCCCGGCCTTTTAACAGATGGGGCGACCACTATGTGTGATTGCTCTGTTGCTTGTGTTGGGGGTTCATTCAAACTTGTTATCTCTACTTCAGGCCCTTCTGTCTCGGTTACTGGCGAAGATGGGGGAGTATACATCTCGAGGTGCACCATGGTTCTAGGCTTCTTTGGGGCTGGGGTAGAGGCACCCTCGTCAGAACCTACAAAAACAGAGGAAACCTCTGACTCTTTCGCACTCCCACATCCAATCCTAGATGGAGGGGCTTAGTTCCAAGCCCAGACGTGAGCCCTAAATCTCTTAAGAAATAGTTTGCTAGGAAATAGTCGTCCGTAGGATCCTTCACCTCAGAAAATCTCTCAAGTGCCTTCGTTTCCTCGTCCAAGAGACTAATTGAACCCTTGTTCACAGCTGCGCGTAGGTGGAAAAATGTCAATAACAATAAGAAGCGATAATGTATACATGTATACAAGAGTAGTGGCATGCTCACCAGGATTGAGGGTGAAGTTGAAATTGACAAGTTTCGGCAAAGACAGACATGACACATAAAACCAACGAGATTTATAATCCCCTACATTTGATCTGTCCATCTTCTGTGGCAGAAACGCCTTATAGGGCGAATTGCGAGCAGCCATGTAATAACTGTCGTCCTGTTTTTTGGCCTTAGGGCTGGTGGTGGATTTAAAAAAGAAAATGCTTTGGATTATGTTCGGGGTCGGTGGCGGAAGGCCGCTTTTGAGAAAAATATAGGCCAGAGTGGTCACTTGGGCGTAAGAATTCGGTGTAAGCTGGAAGGGACTATTTCTAAGTCGATCAGCAAGTCAATCAGGTATTGGGGAACTAGAAGCCTAAACCCTAGGTCTACATGCTGACGGCTGATCGCTGTGAACCCATCAGGAGGAGACGCTGCATGATCACGATGAATGGGGACCATGACGCGACATCTAGAAGGGAAACCGTACGTTGTAGCTACGGCCTTGAGCTCCTTAAGAGTAATGGAAGAATCGTGTTGATAAAAGGACTTGCGGGCAAGAGCTTCCTTTAGGCCAGAAAAACTTGGCGCATCCCCGCCGCCCTGGGTAGTTACGCTCGAAGAATCTCTGCCATGTTGAGAAGAACCCTCTTCAGAGCTCTCTTCGCTAAACATGACTCGCTGATGTCGGCGTCCACGACTTGACATCTACAAAAGAAGCAGCTAGTTAGGCCGCTGACAGCCAACCAGACCCAAGCAACAAAGAAAACCTAAGTCTACTGTCCCTAAACGTCAAGTCGTGCACCTGGGAAGCCATTAAGGGAGTAATAAGGGCCTCTTTTGATAAAGTTCCCCTCAAGCTAAAGTAAGAAGAGGAAGAGAGAAGCAGGTAAAATTGTTTCACATGTATTCCAGGCCTAACCGGACTAGAGGCAGTACGGAGACACTCCATCCGCACCGGTCCAGACTCTTAGAAAAAGAATGCCATATAAAAAAAAATAAAAAAAATGATGATGATGATGAAAATAAGGAAAGTAGAGAGAGAAGAAATCTTACCTTAGATGTAGTGGTAATCGGTGGCTTTGATCAAGGACCGACGAACGGGAGTATGAAATCGGAGAAGAAAACGAAGAGCGAGAGAGCCTCTGATTTTTGAAAATGCCAGAACAGAAGAAGAAGATGGAGTGTCGCCCTCTTTAAAAAGCAGCCAAGCCCCAACTGTTGGATCGAGACAACAATGTAACCGCTTCTAATCCGATGGTATGGCGTGATTCTCGGGATTTTGCCATCATGTAGCATGTCAGTTGAGTGACATGCATTAAATGCGTACGGTACGTGATATGACTTGTAATCGCTACCCGGGGAAGCTCCACGTGACTTAGAGGTAAAGCGGCATTTAAAAGGTAACGTAACTGTTCTCGTCCAGGGTGCTCGTCGATGGGTTTATAGCTCCTGATCCCCTGTAAGGCACTAAGAGCTAGGGGGCTTATGTTATGGGTAATTTAGCAATCAGGCCTATTGGGCCAGAGGGGATCTACAGTGCGGGCCTAACAATGCAAAGGCTCATTAATCTGCTTCTCATCCTAACCATCCTTCTGACAACAAATCTGTACGACAGACAGACTCTCCATTCTGTTCGTATCCCCAGCCCCCTGTTGATCGTCAATCTACTTACGAATAATGTTGGTTCCCCGATCAGTGATGTGCCTATTATTCGGCATGAATGGCGATTAGTTCTGTTAGCCCAACTGATCGCCAGTTCTATTCGCTCGGGCTGATCGCCAGTTCTGTTCGTTCGGGCTGATCGTTGTATCTGTTCGCTTGAGCTTATCGTTGTACCTGCCTGTCTGGGCTGCCTGCTATGCTTGTTCGCCAAGTCTAGTCGTTTAAGCTATTCGTTGGAAAATGACCGACAGAGTCTATTTGTCTATTCCGCTCAGGTATGTTCGCCTAGAATTGCTCTCCTTGCTACTCGATAACTTCTAAGCATGTCCGTACGCCTGCTAGCCATCGAAACCGCTTGCCTAATTTTGCAACTGGTCGCGGAAGTGTTAATTCATAATTCTTCTCTTGAACCCTCCAAGTACCCGCTCCGCTAGAAGTTCATCTGTTCGCTACTCCAACTGAATATTCTGTCCGCAGGAAAGTCTATCTCAGTCGTGCCCCCTTAATTCGCAAGTCAGCAGAAGTCAAAAATGCCATGTAAAATACAGCACAAGACGTGCCAAACACACCATCTCTGTTAGGGGATGACAACCAAGATTCTGGTGGCTTCTAATGACCCGTAAAGATCAGCCACCCGGGATCTCGCTTGGGCAGAGCTCAGAAGTGACGGATTTGGCCGCATTAAATGTAATTTCGGCCGCATTAAATGCACTATCAGCCGCATTAAATGAAATCCCGGCGTATTAAATGCGGCCCATCATTGTATTTTCAGTCTACTGTGTATTATTGTCTTATTCTATCTTACTGTAGCTACTCCCCTCTCTTTATAAATAGGGGAGGATTTTCATTGTAAAAACAGAGAATCTTTTTGAGTGCTATTGCTCTGCCAAAATAGTGAGAGAGTGAACAGTAGACGTAGGCATCTTTTTAGGCCGAACCACTCTAAAAGTCTCCATGTGTTTTTCTCCTCGCCTCTAACCTCTTCTTTTTGTTTCTTTTACCGATGAGAATAAAGAAGCATTACCAAAGGATCCATTGCATATTCCAGTTGGGCCAATAACAAGAATAAGAGCTAAGAGGTTCAAAGAAGCACTTAATGGATTGGTTCAAGAGATTTGGGCTTATGTTAAAGTGGCGAATTCCAAATGGGCCCAAAAGAAGATCAATGCTTAATTAATTTAATTAAAGCAATTGATGGGCCTGATTCTAGTTAATTTCTTGCCCATGAAGTTGATTTCTTGGTCATGAAGACTTTCCATTGTGGAGTTGATTGCTTGGTCACAAAGACTTCCAATTTTGAGTTGATTTCTTACCTATTATGTTCAAGACAATTAGTTATCAATTTTATTCTTCTTTCCTTATTGTAAGAGGTTGACTTTCCTATTTCTTTTATAAGCTTAATGGGCTTAATTGCCTAATTAATTATTTCCTTTTAATGCTTAGTGTTTTTAGCTATATAAATCAGTGTAACCCTAAAGAGAATTCAATTTATGATTAATAATATTTGTGAGAGTATTCTCTTTGGTTCTTCGTAGAACTTTTGAACTTATCAGGATTTTCCTGTAGCGTTCTTCTTAGACTTATCAATCAATTCTTCCATCATTGATTGTGGCGTCATCATCATACCAAGGTTCTTGCTTCCATATAAGCAACGAGTCGAGGTTTCCATACAAATTTGATTCTAGGCGATCTTGGAACCTTACTTGATTCACGGGTTTCGTCAGTTCTTGGCGTGGTTCGTATCAGTTGGTATTAGAGCACAGTTTAGTCTCAGGTTTGCCTATCTTCTTTATTTTATTCAAAAAAAAAAATCAGAAACAAAAGAAAAAAAAAAGAGAAAAAAAAATCCGAAAAAAAAATGTGATTTGAGAATTAATTCCTACAATCTTGTTTCAATTTTACAATTTTGTTTTTCCCTTTTTGATTCTCAATCCAAATTTCTTGTTACCATCAAACCCATAAAATTCCATCACACACAACATTGTATTCTTTTCTCTTTCCCTAGCCATTGAATCCAAAATTTTTGTGGTGAGTTTGGGGTGAATTGTTGCTGGAAATTTTGATATTTGTTTGATTAGTTTGATAAAAACCTATAGAGGATACTACGAGTGGGAAAAGGCAAGAGAGTGTGAGTGTATCAGAGGGTAAAAGCCAGATTTAATTGAGTGAAACACGAGTGGAATTGAGCGAATCATATTCTTGAGTGAAACACGTGAGGGAGTGTAGTGAGGTCCTTTATTTTTATTTTTATTTTTTTTGGTATCTTTTCTAACCTGATTTTGCAAGGTCAAATATGTCACATAATCAAGAAGAAAATTCAAGCGAAAACAATCAACAACCAACCATTCCGAACATACAAATGCAGGCGTTGTTGGGAGAGATGAGGCGGATGATGAGGGTAGAATTAGAGCACATACACGAGAGGTTGGATAGGGTAGAAGAGGGAACACAACAGGGGCAGCCACAAAACATTCCTAATATGCATAGGAGGGATAGAATTCAGCCTAGGGGAGTGAGAGATGAAGATGAGGAGTACGTTGGGAATGAGTTTGAGGAAGAAGATGATAGGGATTCGATTGCTAGCAATAGGAGGTATGGTGGTCGGAATAGAGGAGCTAGGCATCGGGAAGACAACAATTTGGGTAGTATTAAGATGAAGATTCTGTCTTGTCAAGACAGGTCAGATCCGGAAGCTTACCTTGAGTGGGAAAAGAAGATGGACTTCATTTTTGATTGTCATAACTATTCCGAAGCAAAGAAGGTAAAACTTGATGTTATTGAATTTTCTGATTATGCTGTTACGTGGTGGGATCAGCTTGTTATAAATAGGAGACGGAATAGGGAACGTGCAATAGAGACATGGGCGGAGATGAAAGCGGTGATGAGGAAGCGGTTCATTCCAAGCCACTACTACCGGGAGTTGTACAAGAAATTGCACGGACTTAGACAAGGGAGTCTAAGTGTGGAAGACTACTACAAGGAGATGGAGATTGTAATGATTCGGGCTAATGTAGAGGAGGATCGAGAAGCTACCATGGCCAGATTTTTGATGGGGTTAAATAAGGAGATCCATGATAGGGTGGAGTTGTAACATTATGTGGAGTTAGAGGATATGGTACACATGGCCATCAAAGTTGAGCAGCAACTTAAGAGGGGAAGTAGTACCCGGCCCAAATCAACCGCACAAAATCCAAGTGTCGCACTTTGGCGGTCGGGTTATCCAAACAAAGAAGAAAACCCATCCACTTCCAAGGCCAAATTCGAGCCAAAGACAGCCATCACTAACACGGCCTCTCAAGGTAAAACAGCCCCTACGTCGACTCGTTCTATTGAAATTAAATGTTTTAAATGTCAGGGAAGAGGACACATAGCTAGCCAATGTCCAAACAAGCGAGTTATGATGATCTTGGAGAGTGGTGAGATTCAATCTGAAGATGAGGATGATTTAGATGATATGCCACCATTGGAGGATGTTTCCATGGGAGATGAGGAGTTTGGAGCTGAGCATGGAGAGATGCTTGGACTAGTTGCACGACGAGCCTTGAGTTTGCAAGCTGAAGAAGAAGAAGAAGAAGAGGAAGCGCAGCGGGAAAACATCTTTCATACTCGTTGCGACGTGAAGGGCAAGATATGTAGTATTATTATTGATAGTTGTAGCTGCACTAATGTGGCTAGCACTTCCATGGTTGAAAAGCTTGGGCTCGTGACGCTTAAACACCCTCGTCTATACAAGCTGCAATGGTTGAATGATAGTGGTGAGGTAAGGGTTACAAAACAGGTTGTGGTGCCATTCCGCATTGGAAAATATGAAGATGAAGTGTTATGTGATGTGATACCAATGCAAGCAGGACACATTCTACTAGGAAGACCATGGCAATTTGATCGACGTGTGCAACATGATGGCTTCACCAACAAGTACTCATTTGAGCTAAATCAACGAACAATCACTCTTGTTCCAATGCACCCAAGCAAGTTTATGAAGACCAAGTGAGATTACAAAAATTGAGTGATAAAAAGAATTTGAGTGAACAAAGGAAAATGAGTGATCACAAAAAAATGAGTGAGCAAAAGAAAGAGAATGAGGGTGAGAGCAAGGCCGAATTTGGTGAGGAGAAAAAAAGAGAGAAAGATTTTGCCAAAGAGGTAAAATTAGAGAGAAGACAAAGAAATTTCTATGCAAGAACAAGTGAGGTTAAGCGAGCTTTGATTTCAAAATAGCCAATGATTGTACTCATGTACAAGGAAGCCCTTTTCAACACTAACCAACTTGAGTCTTCTTTGCCTAATGTTGTGGTTTCTCTCTTGCAGGAGTTCGAGGATGTATTTCCTGAGCAAGTACCGTATGGATTACCACCAATCTGAGGGATCGAACACCAAATAGATTTTGTTTCCGGAGCATCAATTCCAAACTGGCCAGCATATCGAAGTAATCTAGAGGAAACAAAGGAGCTGCAAAGACAAGTTGAGGAGTTGATGGAAAAAGGATACATAAGGGAAAGCATGAGTCCTTGCGTAGTTCCGGTGATTTTAGTGCCTAAGAAGGATGGGACACGGAGAATATGTGTGGATTGCAGAGCCATCAACAATATAACGGTAAAGTATCGACACCCCATTCCTCGCTTAGATGACATGTTAGATGAGTTGCATGGTTCCTGTGTGTTTTCAAAGATTGACCTTAAGAGCGGGTATCATCAAATACGAATGAAAGAGGGAGACGAATGGAAGACAGCATTCAAAACGAAATATGGATTGTATGAGTGGTTAGTCATGCCATTTGGATTAACTAATGCACCTAGTACTTTCATGCGTTTAATGAATCATGTGTTACGTGCTTTCATTGGTAAATTCGTAGTTGTTTATTTTGATGATATTCTGATCTATAGCAAGAATCTACATGACCATGTCTCACATGTGCATTAAGTGTTAGATATACTTCGAGAAGAGAAGTTGTATGCTAACCTCAAAAAGTGTACTTTCTGCACCGATAAGCTTGTTTTTCTAGGTTTTGTTGTGAGTGCAAAAGGAATCGAGGTTGATGATGAGAAGATCAATGCCATTCAAGACTGGCCGACCCCCTCCAGTATAGGTAATGTGAGAAGTTTTCATGGACTTGCTAGTTTTTATAGGAAGTTCGTGAAAGATTTTAGCACCATTGTCGCACCACTTACCGAAGTTATCAAGAAGAACGTTGCATTCAAGTGGGGTGAAGAGCAAGATAAGACGTTTCAGCTTATCAAATACAAACTAACTCATGCTCCTTTACTGGCTTTACCTGACTTTTCTAAAACGTTCGAAATTGAATGTGATGCTTCTGGTGTTGTTATAGGCGCTGTGCTTATGTAGGATGAAAGACCACTTGCGTACTTTAGCGAGAAGTTAAGCGGGGCTGCATTTAATTACCCCACTTATGATAAAGAATTGTATGCATTGGTTCGAGCTTTAGAGACATGGCAGCACTATCTATGGCCCAAGGAATTCGTGATTTACACTGATCATGAGTCCTTAAAACATTTGAAAGGCCAACACAAGCTGAACAAGAGACATGCACGTTGGGTGGAATTCATCGAGACGTTTCCATATGTGATTCGGTACAAACAAGGTAAGGAAAACGTCGTGGCAGATGCACTCTCCCATAGGTATGCATTACTTTCCACTCTTGATGCTAAGTTGGTTGGTTTTGAACACATCAAAGAACTATATCGGTTAGACCATGATTTTAGCGATGTGTACCAATCTTGTGAGAAATCTGCATTTGGAAAGTTCTTTAGACATGATGATTATTTGTTTCGGGAAAATAAGTTGTGTGTGCCTAATTGTTCATTGCGAGATTTGTTAGTGAGGGAATCCCATGGTGGAGGGTTAATGAGACACTTTGGAGTTGCTAAGACCTTGGCCATCTTACAAGAACACTTCTATTGGCCACACATGAAAAGGGATGTTGAGAGGATTTGTGATAGATGTGTTACATGTAGGCAGGCAAAATCCCGAGTACAACCCCATGGTTTATACACACCACTGCCCATTCCTAGTGAACCTTAGATTGATATTTCGATGGACTTTGTGTTAGGTTTGCCTAGGTCTAAATATGGTAGAGATTCAATTTTTGTGGTTGTGGATAGATTTTCTAAGATGACACATTTTATTCCATGTTACAAAACTGATGATGCTTCACATGTTGCTGATTTGTTCTTTCGAGAGGTTGTGAGATTGCATGGTATGCTTAGGACAATTGTTTCAGATAGAGATGCTAAGTTCTTGAGTTACTTTTGGAAGACCTTGTGGGGTAAGTTAGGAACTAAGTTATTATTTTCTACTACTTGTCACCCCCAAACCGACGGTCAAACCGAAGTAGTTAATAGGACTTTATCCACTTTGTTGAGGGCTATTATTAGTAAGAACATTAAGACTTGGGAGGATTGTTTACCACATGTTGAGTTTGCATATAATCGAACCATTCATTCTGCTACTAAGTTCTCACCGTTTGAAATTGTTTATGGTTTTAATCCTTTAAATTCTTTGGATTTATCACATTTACCTGTTTCTGAGCATGTGAACTTAGATGGAAAGAAAAAGGTTTTTTAGGCCGGTGATTGGGTTTGGTTACACATGAGGAAAGAAAGGTTTCCGGCACAAAGACATTCGAAATTGTTACCTCGAGGAGATGGACCTTTCCAAGTGCTAGAGCGGATCAACGACAACGCATACAAGTTGGATTTACCATGTGAGTACAATGTTAGTGCCACTTTCAATGTTACTAATTTAACTCCTTTTGATGTAAGTGAAGATTTGAGGACAAATCATTTTCAAGAGAGAGGGAATGATGAGAATAAAGAAGCATCACCAAAGGATCCATTGCATATTTCAGTTGGGCCAATAACAAGAGCAAGAGCTAAGAGGTTCAAAGAAGCACTTAATGGATTGGTTCAAGAGATTTCGGCTTATGTTAAAGTGGCGAATTCCAAGTGGGCCCAAAAGAAGATCAATGCTTAATTAATTTAATTAAAGCAATTGATGGGCCTGATTCTAGTTAATTTCTTGCCCATGAAGTTGATTTCTTGGTCATGAAGACTTTCCATTGTGTAGTTGATTGCTTGGTCACAAAGACTTCCAATTTTGAGTTGATTTCTTACCTATTATGTTCAAGACAATTAGTTATCAATTTTATTCTTCTTTCCTTATTGTAAGAGGTTGACTTTCCTATTTCTTTTATAGGCTTAATGGGCTTAATTGCCTAATTAATTATTTCCTTTTGCTGCTTAGTGTTTTTAGCTATATAAATCAGTGTAATCCTAAAGAGAATTCAATTCATGATTAATAATATTTGTGAGAGTATTCTCTTTGGTTCTTCGTAGAACTTTTGAACTTATCAGGATTTTCCTGTGGCGTTCTTCTTAGACTTATCAATCAATTCTTCCATCATTGATTGTGGCGTCATCACCATACCAAGGTTCTTGCTTCCATATAAGCAACGGGTCGAGGTTTCCATACAAATTTGATTCTAGGCGATCTTGGAACCTTACTTGATTCACAGGTTTCGTCAGTTCTTGGCGTGGTTCATATCATTTACCTTGCACGTTCCATACCAACTACCCGAAACTGCAGTTTGGGCCCAAAAATGAATCTCGTTGACTAGGGAGCCAAATCCCGACGTCAACAAAGATGAAAAGAAAAAGTTTGTTCAGTTTGAGGAGAACATTGAGTAGGAAGTGTAATAAGGGGACAAAAACAGAGTCTTGAAAATGAAATCTCTCAAGGAGAACCACACACTTCTATAATAGAAATAAGACACCTTTAGAACTCCTAAACCAATACAATGCTATTTACCTTCTTTGCATTATTTACTGTTGACTGACAATGGAGAAGCGAAGTGTTATAATGAAGCAGTTCAGGTTAAAAATTCGGTCAAGTGGGAGTCTCCCATGAAAGATGAGATAGACTTACCAATGTCGAATCATACATGTGAATTGACTGAACTACCAGAAGGGAAGAAAGTTTTACATAAGAAATGAATTTTTAGGATAAAAAAAGAACATGATGGAAGCAAGCATTACAAAACTAGACTAGTGGTTAAAGAATTTTAGCAAAAAGCAGGTATAGATTACATAGATATTTTGTCTTCAATAGTAAAACTAACAATGATAAAAATGGTGCTAAAAATGGTAGCTACAGAAAATTTACATCTTGAACAGTTAAATGTAAACACAACATTCCTTTATAATGATTTGGAGGAAGAGATTTATATGAAATAACCAGAAGACTTCATGGTAGTAGATAAAGAAAGCATGATGTGCAAATTGAAGAAAAGTCTATATGGTCTGAAAAAAGCTCTAAAGATAGTGGTACAAGAAGCTTATAGCTATATAGGTGCCAGCGGTTTCCATTTCACAAGATGTCAAGCAGATCATTGTTGTTATATTAAGTGAACATAATACTTTTATCATTTTACTTTTTTATATAAATGATATGATTATTGAAGGTTTCGATATATAAGAGATAAATAATTCAAAGCTAGAATTGTCAAAGTAGTTTGTAATAAAAGATCTTGGCATTGCAAAACACATTCTTAGAATAAGGATTACAAAAGATAAAGCAACAAGAACTTTGATACCGTTACAGATAGAGTATATCTCAACAAAGTACTCTCCAAATTCAACATACAGAATACTAAACTAGTGAGCACTCATTTAGATGCCCATTTCAAGCTTTCAAAGGAGAATTCACCAAAAACTGAGGAAGGATGTGATCACATAAGAAAGGTTCCTTATGTCTCAACCATTAGAAGCTTAATGATGTCATAGTTTCTAGCAGACTAACAATCCTAATAAGATACTCTATGAAGCAATTAAATTGATCCTCAGATATCTGCGAAATACCACAAAAATGACACCCTATTTTAATAATGGAGATATGAAACTAGAAGACTTTGTAGATGTTAATCTAGCCGGAGATGTCGATAATAGAAACAGCAGTACGAGGTATGTATATACTCGAAGGAATTGTAATGAGTTAGGTTTCTCAACTGCAAAAAGTTGGTAGCTCTTACTACTACCTAGGCATAATATATTGCAGTTACAAAAGCCAAATAAAGAGATGATTTGACTTCAATGTTTCTTGAAAGAACTAAGAAAGAAAAGGAGGATAATGTTCTTTATTTTAATTGTCAGAAGGCAATCCACTAAACAAAAATTCTATCTTTTCATGCCAAAACAAGGCATAATAAGATGAAATATCATTTCATTAGATTTCTTTTGAAGGATAAAGCTCTTAAATTTTGTGGAGACTCGTGGAAATGAAAATCCTATAGATTTGCTAACTAAGATGGTGATGATTAACAAACTAAAGCTATATTTAGCTTTAGTTAGATTGCAAGCGTAGAAAAGGAGGGATGAGCTGCTAGATTGATCTTTTGAAGATATGATTGAAGTAAGCTTTCAAGTGGGAGATTGTTGGATTCCTAAAAGGAATGGATCCTGAAAATAAGGAAATTTCATAATTTCTGTTTTGACAATCAAGAATAAGAAAATTCAATAATTCTCCATTTTAGTAATTAAGAAATTAAGAAACTTAGTTTTGGTAGTAGAGAAATTTGAGAGCCAATATGATAATTGATGCTGATTAAAAAGGAAATGCATTAATTGTAATCAATGAAGAGGAGCCTAGAGATGTCTATATAAAGGTTTCTCCATTTATTGTTTCAATTATCCTAAAATTAAGAGAAAAAGAGTGGTGTAACTTTTTTAGTGAAAAGTGAGGTTGTTTTGAGTGTTAGAGAATTATAATTGTTTCAGATGTGTTTAGGATCGAGGTTACGAGGATTTGAGTGTACGTGTTGATAATATAAATGATCTTAATAAAGAATGAGAGAAGAGAGAACTAGAATGGAATGAGTGAGAAGCCTTTTATTCATATTACTCGGTTGAAGGGTCATTCATTTTTTCATTACAAAATGAATGGTACATATATAGAGAAAACATGTCAGCAAAAATGAGGTCTGTTAAGCAAACTGACTTGTCTCACTGCCTTACTTAGGTTTTGTTTGTTTGTCGGGATAGGACTGGGTTTGGATTAATTTATATCCAAACCCATGTTGGGTGCAACCAAATAGGTATTCACTAAATTATTTTATCTTATTTTTATCCTACTAATATGAGATAAAACAAACCCGCTGAATACATTGATTAAAAGAAAAAAAAAACTCCACCCTACACTTAGACCTCTACTTTCTCCATTATCATCACGATATCAAATTTCCATGAGCAACTTCATCTTTCATAAAACTACTTTTTTTTTCCCTCACTTTTCTTTGAATAGATTAAGATATTTTCGAATGACTTTGTTTTCTTCTTGCAATTTGATGGAAGATGATTTTGATTGAAAAACAAAATTAGGAAAATTTTGATCTTGTTTTGTTTTTGAAATTTGATTGAAAAATGATTTGATTGAAGAGATTTTGGAAATTAAAGAAAATTTGATGATTTGAAAATTTTGTGTTATTTATTTATTTTTTTAGTGTACTTCTAGTACAGCTTATCTACTAGTTAAAAATATTTTTTCAATGCTAAAAGCTTTTGTTGATTTTTTTTTTTTTTTTTTTTTTACATCATTTGGTTAATATCCGAGTAGAGCTTTTGAAGAATTAAAAAAACTGAAAAAATCTACTTGGAGAAGCTTAGGGCTTCGTTTGGTAAATATTTTAGAAGTAGATATTTTGAAAGTATATATTTTAGAAATTGATCTATTGGAAAAAAGTTATTAGTTGTTTGGTTGTTAATTAAAAAAACTCTTTTAAATTATAGAATATTTGGTTAAATTATTTTTAAAGTACTTTTATATTATTAGTTTACCAAAAAGAACATGAAAGAGAAGAGTATTATATTCATTATAGAAATATAATTGCTTTAACATCAACCATAAAAAATTAATCCATCACAGTAGTAATAAAGATTTTATTTGTTCTCTATTAATTTTTTACTTTTGGTTTAATTAGTCTCAAGAAATAAAAATGTTATATTTCTTTACTCTTTTTTTTTTTTTTTTATCCATTTCATGGTTCTCGTAAAGTTCACTTACATCGAATTTAGACCTATGAGCTGATTTTGTTTCTCTATTTAAGAAGCTTTTGTTTCTTTTTTTTTTTTTCGTTCCACCTATACCAATTGCAAACTATATATATATATATATATATATAAACGAAGCAATAAATAGTAACCAATTGCAGCATATTTATATATATTAATGAACCAATAATAATATCAATTGCAATATATATATAAATATATATATCAATGAATCAACAACAAAAAAATTGCATTATCAATCAAAACTAATTAAAAAAACACAAAATATAAAAAAATTATTGACTAAAGAGTAGTTCTCATATGTTTTTATAAAATAAAAAGTAATAAAAGTGGAGACTATATGTTTATATTTATAAAGAAAGTGTAATAGATTTATATATGTATTGATGAACCAATAACAAAAAAATTACATTATCAGCCAAAATCAATTAAAAAAAACCATAAAAAATAGAAAATTTATTGGTTAAAGAAGAGTTCTGAGATGTTTTTATGAAATAAAAAATGAATGAAAATAAAGATTATATGTTTATATTTATAAAGAAAGTGTAATAGGATTATAAGGGCATAAGAATATTAATAAAATAAAATACGGATAGATTAGATATTTTAATCTTTTAAATAAAAAAACTTAAAAAGATCTATTTGGAAAAACTTAAAATTTAAGTTTCTCTAATTAGACCTTTTTCAGCTTTTTTAATTCTTCAAAGGCTCTATTGAGATATCAACCAAATGACCTAAAAAAAATCAAGTAAAGCTTTTAGCATTAAAAAAATGCTTAATCAGTAGATAAATTGTATCAAACGTACACTAAATTTTAAGTTTTTTCAATTAGATTTTTTTCAATTTTTTTTATAAAATTAAAATGTCTAATCTATCCCTATTTTATTTATTAATATTCCTATACCCTTATAATTCTATTACATATTTTTTATAAATATAAACACATAACCTCCACTCCACTTTTATTCACTTTTTATTTCATAAAAACATTTAAAAATTGAGCAAAATGCACAAAACCTCCCCTCAGGTAAGGCTTTAAAGATTCATAGTCAAAAATTGAGTTTTATAACACAATACACCCGAGCAAATAATATCTGTTAGTCAACATTTGGTTGACCAAGGGTAATTTTGTCATTTACTAATAATAAAAATTATTAAAAAATTATTAAAACTATTTTTCAAAAACTCTTTCTCTATCACTCTCCACATTCTCCGCCTCTACCTGATCTCCACCACCTTTTTCTTCTTCTTCTTCTCATTTTTTTCTTCTTTTCTCCCTGATTTGGGTTCGTGGAACCCAGACATCTGGGTTCGAATCGAACCCAGAGGTCTAGGTTCGAGACGAACCTAGATCAGATTTGGGTTCGCATTGTCACGAACCCAGATCTGATTTGGGTTCGCAACGACAAACCCAGACGTCTGGGTTCGTCAATCGAACCCAGATCTGGGTTCGTCTGGGTTTTAGGTTCATCGAACCCAGACTAACCCAGATCTGGGTTCGACTTGGGTTCATCGAACCCAGATCTAGGTTCGTCAAACCACGACGAACCCAGATCTGGGTTCGTCTGGTTTCGAACCTAGATCTGTTTGAAGATGGTGTCTGGATGTGTTTGAAGATGATATCTGGATGGGTTTTTACAGTTGCAGATAATGGCGATTGATGTCTGGATGCAGATGAGTTGTTGCAGATTGATGTTTGGGAGATGGAGGTTTCTGGGTGAGCAGAAACCTTCAGATTGACGAAGGTTTCTGGGTGAGTAGAAACCTTTAGATTGATGAAAGTTTCTGGGTGGAGATGAAGGGTTTGGAAGACGGGTTATTACAGAAACCTTCAGAAAATTAATTTTAAATTTTAAATTTTAAAAGAAAAAAAATTAATTTTAAAAACTGAGGGCATTTACGTCTTTACACTTTAAACCAAAGTTGACCGTCAATTTTTACACATTTTGACCGTTAAAGTGAGGCTATTTTGTTATAAAACTTAAACTTCATATTTGTCTGTTTACTCTTTTACCTCAGGGAGGTTTTGTGCATTTTGCTCTTTAAAAACTCCTATTTAACCAGTAAATTTTCTATATTTTGTGATTTTTTCTTTTCAATTGATTTTGATTGATAATGCAATTTTTTTGTTATTGGTTATATATATATATAATCATATTATATTTTTTTTATAAAAATAAACATATACTCTCCACTTTCATTACTTTTTATTTTATAAAAACAAAAACATATGAGAACTCTTATTTAACCAGTAAATTTTTTTATATTTTGTGTTTTTTTTTAATTGGTTTTGGCTAATAATGCAATTTTTTTGTTATTGGTTCATCGATATATATATAACCATATTATACTTTCTTTATAAATATAAACACATACTCTCCACTTTCATTACTTTTTATTTTATAAAAACAAAAACATATGAGAACTCTTATTTACCTAGTAAATTTTTTTATATTTTGTGTGTTTTTTTTAATTGGTTTTGGTTAATAATGCAATTTTTTTGTTATTGGTTCATTGATATATATACATTGCAATTGATATTGTTATTGGTTTATAAATATATGTGTATATATATACATATATGCTGCAATTGGTTATTGTTTATTGCTTCGTTGATATATATATTGCAATCAGTACAAGTGAGGGAAAAAAAAAGAGAGAAACAAAATCATCTTAAATAAAAAAACAAAATCATCCCACAAGTCTGAAGTAGATGCAAGTAAACTTCACGAGAACCATGAAATGGATAAAAAAAGAGTAAAGAAATACGATATTTTTATTTCTTGAGACTAATTAAACTAAAAGTGAAAAATTGATAGAGAACAAATAAAATTTTTATTACTACTATGATTGATTAATTTTTTATGGTTGAGGTTGAAGCAATTACATTTCTAGAATGAATATATTACTCCATTCTCTCATATCATTTTTGGTAAATTAATAATCTAAAAGTACTTTAAAAATAATTTAACCAAACAGTTTATAATTTAAAAGAGTTTGTTTAATCGACAACCAAACAACCAATAACTTTCTACCAAAAGATCTACTTTCAAAAGATCCAATTCTAAAAAATCTACTCAGACAAGTTGTATCAAACGAAACCTTAATGATATTTGATTGAAGAAGATTTTGTGAAAGTAGAGAATTTGGAGAATTTCCAAACCCAAAAAGATTTGTCTCTTCACCCAGACCTCTCATTGCTTCTCTCTCCTTAAGACCAATCATCACGAGTTGTTTTGGGGTCCGATTAAGAAAACCAGCTCTAAGCAAAACTAGTTCCAGTGAAGTTTCTCTCATTCAAGTTACAACTTCCGGCCTAAATTGCAAAAATAGTCTTCCATTTGGGTCCTACAAAGAGATAATTTTGAGAGATTTGTTTTTGGTGTTTGAGGAAGAAGAAGAAGATTACTTTGACTAAAATGGTGCGATTTTTATCGAAACACACATGCTGATAATTTCAGAACACCCCATTTTTAATTATATCCTATATTTTATCAAACATGGAATAACATTCAATTTAATCTAAATAAATCTCATATAAATAATTCAATCATATCCTATCTTGTGCACCAAACAACACCCAAATGTATAAAAGATTATTTTCTTAAATTGGTGGTGCACGAAACAATAATTTCATTTTAGATCAACCCATCAATTATGAGGGCAAAAAACCACTTGTAGCCTAGGGCTATTAAAAAAAAAATAAAAGAAAATGGGTGAACGGGATTTTACTTGATTGATTTCAAAATATTTAAGGGCCGTAAGAGCTAAAAGTGAAGAGGGTACAGAAAAAGGGAGAAAAGCTCGAAAGAAAGGGTTCATGAAATTTTTTCTATTAAATTTTAATGAAGAGAAAGGATAAAAATGTAAAATGACTTTGTCCGGACTTGGTTACGCGTGAAGACTGTCTTCTTTGGCTCGGACCTCATTCAAAATAATAATAATAATAATAAAAAGTCGAGAGTTTCAGCCTTCCACAATGTTTCACAGCTTAGAAGCGACGATTGAATTCGTGGCGCCACCTCAGCACTTACGCAATATTTTATTTTATTTATCAAGAAAAGTAATTGCATTAAGATAAGATAGAATATGTTTGCCGTCCAGCAAACCAAATCTAAAATTTGATCCCGAAGTCCTTACATGTTTTTCCTTTTTTGGATATAATAATTCTAAAATGATAAAATACTATTAATAATGGTGATAATTTTCATATATATACTTATATTCATAATTTAAGTTATTATACATGACATTTTTATATTTGTAATAAATGTTTAAATCCTATTATGCATGTTGTTACATAGGGAGATTTTTTGTTGTTCATAAGAACATCTTCCGTTGTTGTAAGAATTATAGGAATAAATTTTTGGGTATGGTGTTAGAAAAGAAAACGGCTTTTAAAGAGAAGGGTTGGAGTATAAGTCCTTCTATACAATACATATACTAATATTATAAAAGTAGATTTGTAGATAAATAATAATATTTTGAAAGTTGATATCTCCTGCTGTCTTGAAAATAGATTTAAGGTATAGTGTCAAAAAAAATAAAAAGAAGAATTTTTTAGTACTATATAGTTAGGGTTCGAGTCTAAATATCTTCTACTTTTGAAATAGCATATTTGCCAGTAGATTCTAGTTATTGATGTCATAATTAGAAAAAAAAAATATTGTTATAAAATTTGATAGTGATATGAGAATTTCACATTAATCACTAAATTATTATGAAATATCATTTTATATTTAGTTCTCTCATTGTTTGGTCATTATGATTGAATAAATATATTTTAATTCCTCTAACCAAACTTTTGGAGGTAAAAAACATAACAGAAACAATAACAAGTATTATTTTGACTTTTTCTAAAAAATAATTGAGATATTTGAATGTAAGATTTCAACTTTATTAAGAGACATGGTTATTAATTTAATACACTATAATTATAAAATAAATAAATAATTGGCTTAAACATACCTTTTCACCTTTAAAATTTTGTACATTTAGCACCTGTCCTTCAAAAGCAAATGACCAGGTAACCTTATAACAAATGACCAAATACCCTTATAAAACATTCTTTATTACAACTTTATTTTTAATGTATTATATTTTAAAAACTCTAAAATATAAAAATCATAATATATATACATTAATAAAAATCATAATATATTAAAAAAAATCATAATATATATATTAAAAAAAAAAAACTAATACTTTCAACACAAAGTGATTTGAAATAATTAGAAAGTCAAGATTTTTTTTAATATTTATTACTTATATTGTCCAATCGTAACCCAGACCACACTGGGCCCAATTGGAAACGTATAAATTTGTGGAGGATTTTTTGCTCTAAAACAAAATTATCGAAAAATCAAACTTTGTGATTATTATGTTAACTAAAACTTGACTTATTCTCATTTTCCTTTTTTTTTTTTTTTGAGAATTCTTCTAATTTTCTTTTACCACTACTATAACTGCAATAAAATATATTTCCTAATAATAATAGTATGTAAGGAAATAAATTATCTTTCCTAATAAAATTAATAAAAATTGATTTTATCCTAAATTTCCTAGATTAATTTTGTTTTAATGGTTTGTCTATGATGTTTTAAGGAATTAAATTGTTCCTACATGAAAGTAATTAAAATTATATATTTGATTTTAACTTGTAAACATATCATCTTACATGGCTTTATTATGATTTGATTTCCATCACATTGTATATATGTACATATGCAGCTATATATATATATATATATGAATTGACATTCAAATAAATTTGAGGTCAAATACTATATGTATGACTCAATTATTTACTCTAATGAATGTGAGACAACTATTACTCACACAAGATATAATGTATACTTATGGTACGTTTACTTATACGTAATTAAAATGATTTGAAATCGGAATAACTGAGAATTAGATTGACCTGGAATCGAAATGATGTATTAAAATTACAATAAGTTATTTACTTCAACTACATGAATTGTAATTGGAGCCAACAACTTTTTTTAAAAATATTTACTTTAATTTAGAATCATAATGAATTTTTTTAAAGTTACAAAAATATTCTTAAGTAAAAATATTTATTCATTAGATTTTTTGAATGAAAATTATTATTTCTTTTTCATCAAGAAACATCTATTTTTATTATAATATATTATACTTATTAAGCTATTTTTTTAATAATAGTAATGTCTTTTAAAGAATAATTTAATGTTATCTACTACACAATTGATATATTTTTATTTTTAATTATTGGTATAAAAGACTTAATATATAAAACGGGGATGCGAATAAGAATCCTAATATGAGTGAGGAGAATAGCAATCCCATTTCACAACCATAAATTTATATTAGATTTATTATTTTATTCTCATTATGGATTAATTTAAAGTAAATAAGCATCAATAATCATATTCATTCCCTAATCTCTCAAGTAAACACATTATTATTGATAAATGAACTCCCATCCTTTTAAAAAATTGAGAGAAATACAAACACTTGTATTAAGAGTTGCAACGTACTTTTCATTATCGATTAATAGCTAAAAGAAAAGTGATAAACAGTCAAATGTAAAGGCAAAACATAATAGAAAAATGGGCTGTCATTTCTTATAGATAAGAAAGTAAATATTGATTTCCATAAAAAAAAAAATTACATAAAAACACTTATTGAAATATAAACAAAATGTAAAGTACTTCAAAAATATGGAAAATAGTTAAGAGTGTTATTTTTTTTTCAAAACAAAAAAAATTAAGAGACGATGGTGAGTAATCTCACTTGCTTTTCACTCGGAAAATTCAATCTTAATTTTAGGAGTAAATTTTTTGATCATTCATTAAATAGACTCTATCAATAGATCATAGTAGATATCTAATAATAGATTTTTGAATCACTTGTTAAGTCAACTCTATCAATAGATTTCGATAAATATCTAATTTATTGTTCAGTATGTAATATAAAAAATAAGAATAATAAGAATATTATATTATTTGAATACGGAAAATTGAGGGACGAACGCGTCATTAAAATTGATTTGGTTACACAAAGGCCGCCCCTCACCGACCCAATAAAAAATATCGAGAATAGAAATTACAGGTCAAAAAACAAATATAAAAGGTAAAAAAACACGATATAAATACAGGTAATAAAGGCCAATTGTGATAGAGAGAAAGAGAGAGGCATAAATAGAGAGAGAGTGGTGGGTGGTGGTGTTTTGGTTCGAATTTAGGTACGATTACAGAGAAGCTCTGGATTCCGCCTCTTCCCGTCCTCCGCGACGGTTCTTTTCGCCGGTTGGCTCTCAGGTTCCATCCGATCTCCTCAGATCTGATCTCTCTTGTTTCTCCGATTTCGTGTTTGGTTAGGGTTTCTTCGTTTATCAGATTTGATGCATGCAATCGATTATTATGTTACAATTTTATGTTATTAGGACGATATGATATGTTTTTTGTTTCTTAATTGTGATTTTAGATTCCGTATTAGAATCAATAATTCAAATTACTCCTCGATTGTTAGGGTTTTATTTTATGTTATTAGGAGGATATGGTATGCAATCGATTTCATGTTTAGTTAGGGTTTTATATAGACTGTGTTGTCTCATTTAGGATTTTAATTGAGATGGCTTGGATTAGTAGTTAACTATACATTCCCGTATTTGTATTGTGTTGATTTAGTTTGTGTTGGGATGTCAGGTTGCGCCGGACTGATTATTGTTTTTCCTAAGACATGGAGGTTGTGTGCTTCGGGTCAAATTGCCACCAGTATCGAGTTTTTTCATTCCAGGAAGTGCTAGACTGGCGGTTTGTTGTCCTCGGAGGTTTTCTTTTGGTGTCTTTTGTCAATTGTACTTAGTGGGTCCGATTCTCTTTAATGAACCGTGTAGGAGGCGTAATGCAAATATCTCCTCTGATAGGGGTTGGATCTTTAGTGCACTTCTGCAAGTAAGCATTTTGTTATTATCTCTTTTTTTATAATTGAAACTTGCTTTAAGGGTATTTTGTAACAGGTTTTTTTATTGGTAGTGCATTGCTGATACAACATCCAGTCAATAATCTGAAGAAAACGTCTTCCAGGGTACAACATTTTTTTGCAAACCTCGCTTGTTTCATTTATTTAGTTATCTAAATTTTTTATGTTGCTCTAACCGCTGTGATATTTCCTTCTTACTGTAGGGTTGAGTCTGCAAGTGCATGAGAAGGTTGCTTTTGTAGCATTAGATAAGGAGTTTAACCAATACTCTGCAGACTGTAGTTCTTAGATATTCCTCAGTTGCCTCAATGGAAACCTATTAAAGGCCAAGCTATTAATCTCAAAATTCCATTTAGTATAGATGAGTTACCTGTTCTCTAGTTCTTGAACCCTTGAGTGTCTGCGTCTGTCTCTTGCACTTCAGATCTTTCTGTTGGCTGGAACAATCAGTTATTACTGGTTCATTGTTTAGTGTCAACATGTTTTATGGAATTCTTTCTTTCCTTCAGTCTGTTGAAACTCTGGATATAGTAAAGAATAAGGCTGCAAAGCTTGTCCATCAGAGAAAATCCGGATTTATTATCTTGCTTCTTTGTGTGGAAAATTAATGGTGGATTTAGCTGGATCAGCAAGGATATTTGTTTAAGTTTATACTTTCTACTAGCAGTCTTGTGACAATAAATGTCATATATCGTTGTGGGTTTTTATTCTTATTGTGAATAAAGGAAGAGCTCTTTCGTGTTCCACAAGAAAAATGGAGAGGTGAGTATGCTTTATTTGGGATTTGCTTGTTTTCTTCATGCAGTGATGGGATTCTATGTATAATTGTCCTTTGTGTCCTACACAGGTACAAGTTAATCAAGGAAGTTGGAGATGGAACATTTGGAAGTGTATGGCGAGCTATTAACAAGCAATCTGGTGAAGTTGTAAGTTTGCCGAGGGCTTCTTATACATGTTACTTTGAGAAATCTGTATTATTAAAATCTGTTTGTTTATTCCATTTGAGCTTCAAAGACCTACTACTTTTTGACAGGTTGCAATTAAAAAAATGAAGAAGAAATATTATTCATGGGAGGAGTGTGTAAATTTGAGAGAAGTGAAGGTAAACAAGTTACCCTTTCTCATTCTATGCCTGATGACTTCATGTCTAATATGCATAATGGTTTCGTCTTGTGATAGTCATTACGGAAAATGAATCATCCAAATATTGTGAAGCTTAAGGAAGTCATCAGGGAAAATGACGTCTTATTCTTTGTGTTTGAATACATGGTAAGTGGGCCATTTCTCATGAATTCTTGTTTGTGAGCATCTATTTGTATATATGATGGTCAATTTTCATTTGTTTACAATTCTGTTTTTGGCAGGAATGCAACCTTTACCAACTTATGAAGGATAGAGAGAAGCTTTTCTCTGAAACTGAAGTCAGAAACTGGTGTTTCCAAGTTTTCCAAGGTCTCGCCTACATGCACCAGCGGGGATATTTTCATCGTGACCTTAAGCCAGGTAATTGTTACTGTTATTCATGGGTATCCGAGGCTGGGTAGGGTAGTCTGGAGAGAATTCCATTTTGTTATGAAACAATAACTGGAAAATATTTTGCAGTCTAGTTATATATTATAGTCTTAAGCTCTTTACAGGTTTCTTGGAGTTGTTTTAACTTATCAAATTTCCTGTTAGTCATCTCCACTGTCTGCTTTTGTAAACTTATTTTTGTTTTTGGTGATAAACGCTCAAGATCTTTCACTTTATCTAATGTTGCATTCAAATAATTTAATATTTAAATATGATATTTTATAGAGTAACAGTGTGTTTTGTATGTCATACTACTTTGAACCTTCAATCTGTTGTAACTAAGTCAAATGTCTTTACTTTGTAGAAAATTTGCTTGTTTCAAAAGATGTGATCAAAATAGCTGATTTTGGTCTTGCACGGGAAATAAGTTCACGCCCACCGTATACGGAGTATGTCTCAACACGATGGTATGTTTTTTCTGTTTATTTTTCCCTCTTCCATTGTTTCCCTTTTTTCTTCCTTTCCCATATCCATGTATATTAACTTTCTCAGCATGGCCATGTCAGGTATCGAGCGCCTGAAGTGCTGCTTCAGTCATTTTTGTACACGTCAAAAGTTGGTTAGTTTTCCATAGGACTGAGAAATGGCTGCAGTAATTTTAGCTCAGTGATTTAATCAGTACTGTTAATTATTAATGCTTTTTTGTTTTTTGGTAATAAAAAAAAATTTACTTTTAGATATGTGGGCAATGGGTGCTATCATGGCTGAGTTGATCACACTTCGTCCTCTCTTTCCGGGTACTAGGTACATATTTTTTTTATTGAATCATTTCTCTTCCTTTTCCGACCAGTAGTTATTATTCAATTGCTGTTTGCTATGATGAGGAAGGTAAAAGTGCTTTGTATTTTTTTTCCCTTTCTGAAGTTGTTTCAAAGAAACCTTCCGCTTTTTCTTCATTAAGGAAATGGGAACTTGGATTATGTCTATTTATCATGTTTGACAATTTTCTTTTGCGTTAGGAATATACATATTTGAACTGGATGGTGATTAGTTATCATCTTTGTTGAGTCACTTGGTCATAAAGAACCATTTCATTTTTTTTCCTATTTTGTAATGCATTTTAAGTTGTTGCATAATCACCATAAATTTTATACTTCTTTGTATGGTTTTAATTCTTGTTGGAGCTTCCCATTACAGATTTGCAGTTTTGGTAATTTGTTAGCAACTGTGATGGTAGTTAATTCATTCCATATTATTATGCATGCAGTGAAGCAGATGAGATATACAAAATATGCAGTGTGATGGGAAGTCCAACTAAGGATTCTTGGGCTGATGGACTTCTTCTTGCTGGGGCTATTAAGTACCAATTCCCACAAGTCAGTTTTAATTCCTTTTCTCTTGCACTTATGTATGTATATGTTAGGTATTATCATCTAAGGAAATTTGTATATAGGATTAATTAGTGGAAATGAATGAATGACTTATGTATTTTATGTAAACTATGGAAGTGAAGAAAGATAACATTAGAACTGCAAATGATATTTCTGCAATTGTTATGGCAGTTAAATGGTGTCAATCTCTCTGCATTAATGCCGTCTGCTAGCGAGGATGCAATCAGCCTGATTACAGTAAGTTTTGCTATATATTAATTGGTATTGGTTAAGATGGTTATCACAATTACATGCTTTTTAATTGGGAAATGGTAGGCTTGCATACTTATCTTAGTTATGAATGAGAAGCGTTTTGTCCACTGACAACATATCTGACTTGTTATCTATTTGTTTGGCCCTTTCCCCTTAAAATTTTTAGTCACTTTGTTCATGGGATCCCTGCAAGAGGCCAACAGCTGCAGAAGCCTTGCAACATCCTTTTTTTAAGGTATTGTTTCACACTTGAAGTAGCCTTGCATGATTATGTTTTTTGGGCTTGAGTTGCTACATATTTTTATCAATTTTATTAAAAACTATGAACTGTACTGTATCTTATGTTTGCAGAATTGCTTTTATGTTCCACCATCTCTTCGAACCAAAGCAGCTGTTACTAGAACGCCTCCGTCTGGTAAGTATATATAATTATATTTTTTCCCAGCCAAGCAATGGAAGATGAATTGCAAATTTTTGGGGGCTTTCTCTTGATAGACTTATGTTAGAACCATAGAATCAAACTTTATGTGCAATGTTTTTTTAGTGAAAATAATGTATATGCACTGTTGCAGCTGGGACGAGGGGAGCATTGGAACAGCATGGTGCTAGGAGGTATTCAGGGGCTTTATCTAATTCAAAGCTTACTAGCAATTTTTCCTCTCCGAAGTTAAATGCTCCTATGAATACAGGTGATCTTATCTAGATATATACGAGCTTAGCTCATTTTTATTAATCCTTAGAATTTTGTGTAAATTCTTTTTATTAGAATGAAATCTCTGTTGAGAGCATTGATATATTGGACTAAAAGGTTTAGTCTTATACTACTATCTAAAGCTTAAATCTGTTTGGAGGAATTGCAAAACAAAATTAACAAATTGCTAGCCTGCAAATGGATTTCTGGCAGTCAATAAAATTTCTTTATATTGTTTCAGGCTATCAAGTATAGGTTACGTTCTCATACTATAAAAATATTCTTGCAGGTGTTCAGCGCAAGTTGGAAATGGTTAATCAGAATCAGGTGAGAACCTGGGTCCGATATTTTTCTTTATCGATGTGTCTTGTACATGCCTATGTATATATAAATGCTCAGATGTGGATGCCACAATTTTGTTAAAATGTGGATTCAAGGGTTGAGGATTGACATTTGAATGGAATATACCAGCACACACTTGAACAGAGTTCTATGTTTTTATGTGGTTGCCCATATGGTTTCCAGTAGGCTTCACTACTGAAAACTAAATTTTAACTCAAGTAAAAGTTTTGCATTGTTGATACAACTCTGTTTGCACAGCAGTTTATTTGGTCTACTTAAGTCAGTGCTGAATAATTGCTTATTACATACTGCTGATATCATGTTTTTTCTCGAAAGGATGCAAATAAAAATGATAAATTCATCAACAACTCTGCCAAACTACCAAAATATCGCTCTGCTGGGAGGAAGAGTCCAAGTAAGTTCTTGTTGATAATGTGTCATTTCGTGAAATGTATATCTTATTTCAGTTGAAAATTGAACTGTTTTCCCAGTTTGTTCTGCTGCTGTGAATGTCATATTATGTTATGCTGTCGCATGTTTTGGCTAGGAGAGTGACATGATGTGTTACTACTTTAAATGCAGGCACAAGTGATACTTGAATCTTTTTTTTTTTCACAGTATAAATTAGTTATTGGTTGAGATCAATCCTTTTTCGCTTGTTTATATCCTGGAAACATGATATTCTTTTATTTTTGCAGCCACCATGAGCAAAGTTAGGACAACACGTGGAGTTACAGATGCAGCTGAGAAGTTGGCAAAAATGACGATTGCTTCTCGCAGGCAATCTGTGGGACAGGTGAAGCCACCTGCTATGAAGACGGGGGTGCAGTGGAATGCTGAATCAGGAGACTTATTTCTTAGACCAAGTCAACAGCTGCAAGGTGGACGAGGTTATACCAGGAAAGTGGTGGGATAAGACGGGGGGGCTTTTGTGAGAGGGGCTACAATACTTGTGGGATTGTGTTTCAAGTAAGAAAGAAGATATATAATAACTCTTTTTAAGTGATGCGCATAATAACGTGTGGTTTGGATTTGCTTATCAGTACATATACCTACCTGGTTAGGTTATGGATTTCCCTTGCTTGGTTTGTCATAGTTTCTTTCTACTAATGGGCAGATATGGTTGCTGCCTAGTTTAATAAAGTTAATAAAAAGATTGTAGCTTGTGATGTTTGTTGTTACTTTTTACTGCCCGCTTAAAGACATTGGTTTCATAGATTAAGTTGCATGTACTATTTAGCCTTCTTGGATCTAGTAAAAAAAGGAAGTATAGGGAGGTTGCTTGACCATATTGCTGAATTATAAATTAATTTAGTAATACGGTTCCAATGTTTCATCTCGTTTGGTTTCATTTTTACATCTTTTGACACAAAGATAATAGGAAAATTAGATAAGTAAGAAGACATCTGTAATCCTTAAATTTATATTTAAAAAATAATAAAATAATATTTTAAAATAAAAAATTATAAACTAATAAATAAAAAATAATTTTTTTTTTAAGAAAATGGAGATTCAAGTTGGATCTTTACAATCTATTCAAATTGGATGTACGGTGGAGATTTAAATTGGATTTTCATTAATCATTACATCATCGTCATCAACCTTTAGAACCATCATTATCAATTAACAATATAACCATGATAGATAAATATGTTAACAACAATCATTAAAGATATCAAATGCTAATTTTCAATCGTTTTAAACCCATAAAGATTTTTTTAAAAAAAAATACTATCAAACATTATCAAGTACACTTGGAAGTCCAAAAAGATCATTTAAATCAAAAATATCATCAAATATCATCAAATATCAAACCTTCAATTGGATTCATTTAGGTTCAAACCTAGAAGAAGGTTCAATTGGGTTTGGACCTTCTTCTAGGTTTGAACCCATATGATGAAAAGAAAGAGGAAAGGAGAGAGAGGATGTAATGGGATCATCAATGCCAAAGAGAGATAGAGACGAAGAGGAGTCAGTGTGGGAGGGGGTGGTGGCGGTGGATCCATATGATGGAGGCGATGGCGAGCGACGGAGCAGTAGAAGAAGAAGAAGATGATGATGATGAGGTTAGAGAGAGAGAGATTGAAGTGATGGAGCAAGAGCGATGAAGATAGAGAGAGAGAGAGAGAGATTGGTGAAGTTAAAATAAAAGAGACCGGTGAGGTTAGAGAAAGAGAGAGAGTGGAGTGATAGGAATTTTTTTTTTAATTCAATATTTTTTATATTTTTAATTTTTAAATAAAAATATAGTTATATTTTTATATTTAATATTATTTATTTATTTTGATTTTAATTATATTTTTTAATTTTCTTCACATTTTCGCTTTTATTCCTAAAGTCAAACGATTTACCATATCTAACGGAATTTATTACTGTTATAGATATTATCGTCCTTTCATACATTTCTGAGGGATATTTTTGATGTTTATTTTAAAGTCAAATGATATTTTGGATAAAAACAAAAGTACATGGAGGAAAATGAGTAATTTGTCAAAAGTCAGAGGTTTTTTGGTATTATTCCTAGTTTTGAAGATGGTTATTGAATGTTATGTACTTACCCTTCCAAAGGACACTCTCAAGAAACCCAACCACGCTCCATCACCACTATAAACACATAGAACCAATATTCGTAAACTAGTACAACCAACCAAGAAAAAAGAGAAAACAACTCAAATCAACATAATTAGCAACAATTGGAGGAAGAATTAGAGAGGGAGAAGAGACAAGGTAGAGAAAAAAGATAAAGAGAAAAAGGAGGGAGGGATGCCAATCTCCTAATAAAGTGATCCAGCGTCGGTCTCCTTTTGTTAGGAAGAGTTCCAACCACCTTCGCTCAATCACAAATTCTACTTTTAGAGAGAGAGAGCATATCGGTTGGTGAGAAAGAGAGAGAGGAGAGAGGCTGATGAAGATTTCGGATTTTTTTTGTTTAAATATATTCAAATTTTATTTTTATTTTAATTCAATATTTTTTGATACATTTACCCTCTAAACATTAATGTTTAATGGTAGCATCACACTTTTTAATAGAAATATTAACGTTAAGGAGGAAAATGAAGATTATCATAAAAGTTGGGGTGATGAAAAGTTGGTGGTTATGACTCCTTTCTATCGGAGATATATTGGTATCATTTCAATATTTAATTCCTTTTATACCTTATGATTTTTAATATATATGGGGTGTTGCTTGGAGAATACACTCAAAGTTAGGGGAATTTCGATAATCTCCCTTTCAAGAAATATCATTACATTTTCTAAATGTTGGCATGTTATACAGATATTTTGAAATACATACTGTACTCTAAAAGATATTAATTTTTTTTTATATTTATATTAATCCTTTCAAAATTAAAAAAATATATATATCGCAGATATATTGGATATCATTTCAGTATTTACTTCCTTTTATAACTTACGATTTTTCAATTTGGCCAAAAAATAAAAATTATTACTTTTCAACATATATGGGGTGTTGCTTGGAGAATACACTAAAAGTTAGGGGAAGATTTGATAGTCTCCCTTTTAAGAAATATCATTACATTTTCTAAATAGCGGGATGTTATACCGTTTCAATATTTACTCTTTTATAACTTACGATTTTTTAACAGATGGTTGCAAAGTGTATGGGGTTGTACTTCAGAGGTGATAACTTTTCAATGGTATTTCCATCTGAAACATTTGATTTTGGAATATTCTCATATTTTCATCAACTAGAGAATTGCAAGGCACCCATGTAAAATATTAAATTTAATTCTGATTCCAACAGGAAGAAATGTGCAAATCCCAGTTCGGTTAAGTTGAAAAATCCGTGCATTTAGTATGTGCAAATTAAATAAAATCAATTATATTTCTCCAACTATGTGTGTGTATTACAAATGAAATAACCAAGACCCAAATATTCCCACCAGAAAATAAAATAGGCCCCTAAAAATGGCACTAAAAACTAATAAATAAAGAATAACAATAAGAGACAACAAAATAGGACATCCTGGCTGAAAAATGAAAAAAAAAAAAAAAAAAAAACAGGTATATCATTCGCCATGAGTCATTTTGTATGTATGAAGACTTGAATTCAGTCCATTTCATTCTCTAACTCATTACATGCTGTGAAACAAAACTGGAATTAGTTTATATTCCTTGCACCCTCCACAACATTTCAATTCAACGGCCGAAAATGTATGATGTGTTATCATTAATAATTTAATTAGAGGTATTGAGCTTGTATTCTTTCCCTGTTCTCTTCCCACCACAGCTTTGCATGCACCTCTCCGAACCTTTCGCGGCTGCAAAAAAAAAAATATATATATATATATTAAAAAAAAAAAAAAGAGGAGAGCAAAAGTGTTATCATATTGACATACATACTTACATTTTAAAATGTAGATCAAACGAGAATTTATTTGGATTACCTGAATCTGACACGGCGAAGCTCCCTAGTCCCATCAGCTAACTGTCTTATGGTAATATAGACTCCAGGCTCATCTTCTTCAACCCATTCTGTCTCCACTTCACTTGCATTGCTAATAGAAACAGAAGGCTCATCTCTAGATGAGGTTGTTGTACGTGATGCATCAAAAGATGTCTCACCTCTTGGACCGCCATAACCACTTGATCCTCCAGCATTGCCAACTTGATCAGAGGGCTCGGATGGAAAATACCCTTTGCTTGCAGAGGGTTTATAGTGGCTTCTTGGTGTCCACTCTTTGTTCATTGAGGGGCTTTCCCTTGCAGATCCCATTCTTGAGTAAGAAGAATCTCTCTGTCCCATTCGTTATGGTCACTTTATTAATGCATATGTTATGTTATAAAATGATTCCTTAACAAGGCTATTCGAAATATTACCTCATCCTCAGACCTTGGAGGAGTGTGAAGAGCTTGCCGATTAAATCTTTGAACGTTGTAGAGTTCCATGATTCTATCATAATTCTCACCCCACCATCGCTGTGCTTGCCACTTGTTAAACATCTCGCGGCTTCAATATTAAATGCCAAAGTAATGTAACTTGATCAAGGTTCAGTCATAAAAGTCTCAACATATTAGCCATAAAACGTAAGATGGGAATATACCTGAAGCGAATTCGTTTTAGATCATTCCCCCCATTAGGTAGTGACACAAATGTAATGTGAACACCAGGCTCCACTTGTGCCATCCACTCCTTGGGTTCATCCTCATCCTCCAGCACCACATCACAAACTGAGGCAGAATCCCTCGCTGCAGGCGTCCTGTCACCACTATACATGCCAGTAAATCTAGTGTCTGACCGCGTAGATGGATGGTGACTGGTGCTGGTAAAGTCCCATGCTGGTGTTGAACTTGAGCTACCACCACCCATATAGGGATATGGACCCCCTTCTGAAGCAACATCAAAATCTGGATAAGGCCTCGAACCTTTCTTGTAGCTGCTGGAGCCCGTGCAAGGTTTGCATTGTCGATAAGCACCAGAGAATTTCAATGCCATATCCTTGATCTGTACATTATCAAATTCATCGTTGATATATAACCACTTCAAAGAAGTACAATTTAATCAACACTTGATAGTAATGCAAGGTTAATGATACTATAATTATTATAATTTATTGAGATAAAGCAAGAATTCATTAACAGCCTGAAAAATCAGGGAAGATACAATTAACATTTACAGGTTCTCCATTGAGGACAAAGCCAGGGCGGCCAATTTGTGTGTCAGGCGATTATCCAACCAGGAAATGGCCTGACAACTCATGTCACCAGCCTCCCTACTTAAAAGGATATTTTTTCACTAAACAAAGATTAAGGACATTTCCATTAATTATTATTAGCTCAAAATATAATATAATTAGCATTCATCTTTTCAAACTAATAGTGAGCATAAAAACAACCTGAGCTGATTTCTTTAGGACAGATAAATGTACAATGAACCCCACAGTAAAGTTGATCTTGTAAGTGTTAACAGATTTCTAATGCACTTAAGTTCATGATGTTTATATTGATTTATAAATCATGGTGTGTATATAGTGGCTAGCACAAGCGTTACAAGTGTGAGTTGCTAACAAGATTACTATTTCGGTCCAAATATGTGTGCAAATACATGTCCCAGTCCCAGCCCCAGCATTAAAAGTGGGCATAACCCATCACATAGAATGTAAAATTACATGCTATTAGTTATCATTTTACAAATGTGTTTTCTACTTTTTGGAAAGAATAACAATAATCTGAGATAAAACGAGAAAAAATAGAAAACATATTTACTGTTTTGCAGTTTTGATTTTTATATTTATTAGTTTGATAAGGGGCAATGAGAACTGTTAAAATGAATATGCTTTATTTAATTTTAAAAATATATTAAAGCTTCTAAGGATTAAAATTATTCTATATGTCAAAATTGTCATATATAACTAAACAATTTTAAATTAATTTTTAATTAAAATTTAAGAACAAACAGATACATATTCTTATAACTTTTTAATTAACAAGAAATAATTTAACAAAATACAATATTCTTTTTATTCTCATTATATGCTAAAAATAATATTTAAAATAATTTCATCACATGACTATTAGAATATTATCACTATCCGCACGTTCAACACACAAATCATTATATTTTTAATTAAAAAAATCAGTTTAGCAAAATACAATATTATTTTTATTCTTAAATTATGCTAAAAATTATTTACAAAACAATTTCATCCAATGACTATGATAATAATATTACTACATATTTTTTTATAAAAAAAATAATATTTTCAACACAATATTATCTTTCCTTTTACAATGTGCTAAAAAATATTTATAAAACAATTTCATTAAATGACTATTATAATATTATTACTTAATTTTTTTTAAAAGGTAATATTTTAAGTCTTGTTATTGAACATTTTTTCGGAATATGATATCATAAAAATAATAATTTCTCAATCTCAAAATGAAAATTAATAAAATAAAAAATACAGAAAAAAATGATACAGTATATATATATAAATATATTCGAACTCAGCCCCCTACAATAATTGTAGCGGCAAAATCAATGGAAGAAAACTAACCATACATGAATAGTATTTAATTGCTTAATATTATCACATAAAAGAATGAATAAAAAAATAAAAAAGAGAGAGAGAGTAATATAGGGAAGAAAACAGTCAAAGCATGACAGCTTAAGAGTCTGAACTGAATGTGTACTTTTCTGCTACAACCTGAGAAGTTAGACCTGCCTTGGCTATCAATTAAACTGGCCATGACTACTATTACTATAATTTGCCTTTTTCTTATGTATGAGATTCCATACACCACTGCATAGACAAGAATTCAATGGTGGGTCAGCCTGATGACAATTGGCTGTCTTTTCTTGATACAACCCGAGTCTTTTCTAAAGATTTCTGATATATTAGGGAATATGTTTCCACCACTATTTTGTTTTCCAAGCACCAAGCAATTACATGCTGTATGGAAAAAAGATTTTCTTTGACTGAAGCACTTTTATGTAAATCCACCTAGGAAGGGGGTATATTATTAATCAAAAATTGTTGATTAAAATTTGTAAAATATTAGTGGACCAAAAAGTGAGTATTAGTGAAGGATGAATCCTGCAAAGAAAGATTGAATTGGAAGCAAAGTTGGGCATGACATCAGAGCAAAGGCTCCACAGAATTTGTGAGTCAGACTCTGACGGACACACGGCTCAATGCCACACTCATTCAATACAATGTTTGAAGCCTCAAGCCCTCAACCTACCAACTCCGTATCCTGACATTCAAAATATATAACACGTGAATGAATTCCTTTTGTTTTTTTTATATGCCCATATATATATATATATGTTCAAATAGTTAGTAATTGAGATAGAAATCGAATTATCACCTTATCGAGAGAGCTATCCATAGTACATGAAAAATTTACCCACTATAGAATAATACGGGGATTGAACGCATGTCCTCAGACATGAATGAATTTTTATGTCCGGTTGTTAGTATCACGTATTTGAGTAGGTATTATTTTATATATAAGGAGAAGGGATCACGTGCAAAAGGTTGGGTGGTCCTTCGTATCAAATTTGAATGTGTTAATATTTGTGACGAAT
The DNA here is from genome assembly GCA_022984855.1 of Dimocarpus longan. Taxonomy (NCBI): domain Eukaryota; kingdom Viridiplantae; phylum Streptophyta; class Magnoliopsida; order Sapindales; family Sapindaceae; genus Dimocarpus; species Dimocarpus longan. Next base: position 20,912,356 of record CM041025.1, on the reverse strand, counting down.
TTATGATTTGGTATTGAAGATGGGAATTGACGAATAATAATAATAAAATCAAAAGAAATAAAAAGACAAGAATATGAACCTGCGCCGTCAGGCTTTTGACGGCTTCTTTTGTACTAGGCGTTCCACTACCACGCGCTCCTTCTACTTCTTCTCCTCCCTCTGCCATTTGCTTCGTACATGCTATACACGTAAACATTTTCCCTCCCTTTTTGACCTTTTTACCCCTGCTCAACATACATATATCCAAACTTTTTCAATCCCATTACTAAATATAAATTATTACCCACAAGTCCATCTCTCATTTAACCAAACAAATATAATTATACCGATTTCAATAAAATTAAAAATATATATATATAAAAAAATCACTTCAATTACAGCTAATAATATCCTCAAAGTATCAAGAGATATTTAAGGACATTCAATTTTAATTTTTCAACTCCAATATTGTGCTAGTGCATCTTCCCATTTAAGCACACAATGAACACAACCCAATAAAACAATGAGAAAACAGAAAAAAAAAAATAGTCACAAAAGAATTGAATAATATTATTTCAATGAGACAAAAGGAGCAAAAAGAAAAAGAGCTCGGGATCAGAGATGACCAACATTTTACTTATTTTATAAAACTATGCCTGGTCAATCATTGAAAGAAACAAAATATGGGGACATACCACTTTCAAAGTGGTCTTAATTGGATCAACAACAACACAAAAAAGAAAGCAACAGAGTTTGTAATGTGTTTGATATATATTTCCCATTTTTTTCGAAGAAAAAAAAATGGGAAAATGGAGATGATGATGGACGAATCCAATCCAATCCCAATGCATGTCTAGCAATGAAAAGAATGGATGAATAGACAAAGGGACAAGAGAATATATAAATAAGAAGAGTGATGTTCATCTGAAAAGCACTTGTGCATCATTATTATTATTGGAAAACGACTTCCCAAGAGCTAATAAACCCAAACCAACCCCCCCTACCTCTTTTCTTTTTATGGGCTGCTTCCTGCTTTCTCTTAGCTGTCTCCTTTATTCACTCCCTCACTCCTCCTTTACTTCCCTTTCACCATTTTAGATCTTCTTCAATCTTTTAATCTGCAATAACAATAACAAATCAAGTTCATGTAACATAACAATCACTACTTTTAAATAAATATTCGACATTATATTATATAATCACATAAAAACTCTTGGATTTTTGAAACAAGATCTGAAAGTTAGACATGAAAAATATTTCAAAACATCACCTTACCTTCATCAACAGTTGTCCTTGATAACATAGCCTCTACCTTCTCTTCTTTTGCCAATAATAATAATAATAATAATAGTCCCTTTAGATGCTCTCCGCACCAAACTGGCTCCTCACTTTCACTTCACTTAAAGTACAACAACAGCAGACAACATAAGACAAAAACGCCGGCGATGTATCGGCTAAGATCTCCGGATTTGGATCCCAAACGTTGAAAAAAATCTTCGATAAAACACACACACTATCTCAGAAGGGAAAGTTTGGGATATGCAGCTCCGGGTTTTACGTTGCAGCTTACAAGAAGAGAGGACAGGTTGGGGTTGGGTGTGGTCTATTTATATAAACACGCCAAAACGAACCCACCATTTTGACGTCGTTAAATAACGGAAAATGTTTGTGTTTTAGTGTTTTTTTATTATTTTTTATATGCGCTTATGTCCCATGGATTGGAGTTATGCAGGGATTTTTAAAATTCAATTTTAGTTGTACGGTTTAATAGTTTATAAATATTATTATTTATTTATTTTTAAACTATTAATGTCAAATCAAAATACTGTCTGATATGACTCAACATTAGATCAAAACATATCAGGATCAGTTGAGATAAGACTCTGAAGTACTGTCCGAATTTTTGTTATCGAATACAGGAGAGAATTACACATATAGAGTGAAAAAATTACTTATAATTAATGTAAACATGCAGTAAAGATGTCGTTTAACATTTGTTTTTATAAAATTTAAATATTTATTTATTTATTTTTGAACTACTAATGTCAAGTCAAAATACTATCGAATCAGTTGAGATATGACTCTGATATCATATCAGAATATATCGAGATCAGTTGAGATGAGATTCTGAAATACAATCCGAATTTTTACTATCAAATACTGGAGAGAATTATATATATAGAGTGAAAAAATTACTTATAATTAATGCAAAGATGTAGGTCAAAACTATGTCTAGATGTAGATCAAAATAATGTTTTGATGTATGGATAAGGTGGCTTATGCCAATAATTTTATTTGTAGTAAATTTAAATATTTGTTATTGTATTAATAAAATGAGTAATATTATATTTTTAAAATTATTTATCAAAATTTATAAATAAAATAATATATAAATAGTTAATATTATATCAAATATTATATTATTTTATGATTTAAAAGATATTAATAATTTATATATTATATTATTTAAATATGAATTTGAATAAAAACAATAGAAAATTCGACGTTAGTTAGCAGACTATCACACGTACGATGAAGGGATGGTAAAAGCAAATGGGAGTTTGTTTGGTGTGTATGGATACATGATTATGATATATGGGAAGAGAAACCGTTTGATGTTTAAAAATTCTGGTCTTGATCAGTGAAGACATGTGGGTCCTATATGTCTAGCTGACGCAAGGGATGGATCTCTTACGTGTATAGGAAGTAGACCACGTGGCACTTCATAATTGGGTATTATGCGGTTAAGCAGATTAGAGGCTAGGATTTGATCATGGGATTTTTCGCCAGGTTACGAACAATCACATCAATGTTTTTATCATTGGAATAGCTGAAAAATTTTTTATGTTTCATATAATAAAAGGCTCTTTGTAACGTTTGTCTTATTATTATTATTATTATTATTTTTTTATATACGTGGAACAGGTTTAGAAATCAAACGAGATTTTAACTTTATGACATCATTCGAAGAGCTGTTTTTATATCAAAGAAAACGATTCATATATAGATGAAAAAGAGAATTCATACAAAATGAAGGAACAATTCACGTACTTTTATACTATAAAAATACTTATTTTTGATGAAAATAAAACTTAAATATTTAACATATAAAGGTCAATGACCTTATCATCTAAATTAGTGGCTTTCTCTTACATCATGTATTTTGATACTATATACCACTTTCAAACTCTTAGGATTTTTTTATCACATTTCTCTCTCTCTATTTTTTAGAACTTGATCGGTTTTTTCGTGACATATTTTTCTTAGTTTTAAAAGAACATAATCATTATAATGTGTATTTATTTTTAATTTGTCTCCACAATCTTATTAGAATCTAAGTTTCAAATAGCGAACTTGAAAAGAAAAATGCCATATTATCCATTAGTCATTCATTCAAGTATCAGCAAGAAGCCCAAAATCCATCATTCATTCAAGAATCAAGACACAATAGCAACCTTTTGAGAAAAGCAGTTAAAAAAGGTTGAGTAATCATGGGGTTGCATTAATAAATTTAGGGTTTTAAATAAAACTAGTACTAGGATTAGTTTGGGTAGGGGCACCACATGTCCCATGATAGGCAGAAATGGGAATTCAATTAAAAATGTGATAGTTTTTCTTTGGTAATCTCCCTTGTGTTTGTGGGTTTGATTTGAAATACTCAACCAAGTGAAAAAGGAAAGCTTTAGAAACTGTCACAAGGTAGGAGCATGTTGTCGTGGGTAAAATGATGACATTTTGCATACGAAGTACATGAACATATATGTGAATCTTAGTACAATTGTTTTTGTTTTTGAAAAACAAAATACAAAAATTTGAGCAAAGTGAAAGACACAAGAACAAGGTGTGGTCCATCCAATGAGAAATGCAGAAGAGAAGGGTAAGGACTAAGGAATGATGCTGTTACTGTTACTGTAACATATCAAAATTGGAAAATAACAAGATCTTCAATCTTGTCAAAGATTCTAACAAGTCATTTTGGATTTGTCTTATTAATTTCAAGTGTTGGTGGTACGACAGTAGACATTTAACCGGCTGTGAGCGGTGACTAAACACAAGACCACTTTAATCAAGAGAAAATATTAACTGGCTATTGTCGGTTGTCAGCAGTGGCTTTGCTTGCTAGTATTTGCTGCTTTAACTTTTAACCCCACAGTTTCTGTTTTTGTCCTTGCCTTTATTCCTGGGGCTAACCCATCTTTAAGCAAAGAATGCTTGGAACAGAGGGACAACTAAACAACTCATTCATTCTCTCTCTCTCTCTCTACGCTGCCAACACAGCACTTCTTTTCATTATATATATATATACACACACATATTAGAAACACACAAACATGACTTAATAAGATGGTTATAGTATCTTCTAGTTTTTAATCCTTTTAAAAAATTTCTAATCCACTAATATCAGACAATATATGTTCTCGTTAACGAAAATACTCCTTTTATATACTGATAAACAATTATGATGAATTTTCAATTTTTGTGACAAATATAAATGGAAAGAATATTAATTATTCGAGTTATAAATAAATATATACTAATTATTTAATTATTTTTTCAATTGAAGTAATTTAAAAATGAAATGCCACGTGTCGAGAGATGAAAAGCCAAACTTTAGGTAAAGAGGTTGATAGAAGATCTTGATAAACAAGAAAAGCATAGTCAAGGTCCAAATTAAAGCCATCCCCTCTTCATTTCTCCCATTAGTTTGGTTTTGGAAGCAAATTCAAAATCCCATCACTTTAATTACATTTATACATTAAATCTATAACGTTCAATATTTTGAAAAGTGATTTATATAAAAAAGCAATTCAGCGATCTATTCTAAAGTTAGATATTGTGTATATCTAAATCCCAAGTCTTTCTCTATTTCCAATGTTTGATTGATTACTTTGATTACAACATACATGTTTCTTTTGATTTCTTGTTTCAGATAAAAAACATTACTTCACTCCCTCACATGTTAAAAGAAGAGACCAGGTTGAGTTGGAAGACTATTTTTAAGCTATTAATAACACCAACTTTTTAAACCCATGCCTCCATTTCCATTACTTATCACTGTCAAACTACATATCAAGCAAATGTACAACACAGAAATCTTTAAATGTGAATTTCTGCTTTTTTTTTAAACAACCCATTTTCCAGACTATTCTCTTTTTTGTTACATTCATCAGTTGAGTTTTATTATCTTTCCATATTAAAGAAAGACATATGCACTATGAAATCACTCTATGTAAATTGAAAACAATGAAAAAAATTTAAAAACAATATACTATAAAAAAAAAATTTAAGAAAAAAATGAGAACAATTAAAAAAAATTCAAAATAACATAGAAAGATAAATGAACAAAAGAAATCAATTAAAAATCATTTAAATATTAAAAACAAGAATCAAAATAAGTATTACAATCTAAATTATTTAAAATAAGAATTAAATTTTAGTTAAAAATAAAATCTTAGAAATTAAATGAAATTTGAAAAGTGGAATATATTGTGTTTAAAACAATTAATTGGTCAAAGCACCTCCTAGAATATTACCAGATCGAAAGTAATCCATAAAATCCACTAAAAAAAAAGAAAGTTAGCAGTCTCTTTTACATTGAGGAGGTCTAATAAGGATCTGCTGTGCAATGAGGAGGCGGTTTTGATCAAGATTGTTTAGATCAGAGTTAAATTTTATTCTTTAAAAATTAAAGGCTAAAAATGTCTCTTTAATATATTTATTTGATAATTAGGTTAAAATAATAATCTTGTAGCTTCTATTGATGTTGATTGTAAATAATTAGTTAGATGAATTAAATTGATGTATTTGATGACATAAAAAGTCAAGTAAAAATATATGTAGGCTTTAGACCTTCATTTAAACTGATTTTTTTTGACAAAAAGCTCTTTACTTGTAATTTATGTTGCTTCCATATTTGTATGTGTTGACGTTAATTTCTGGTCAACCAAGGTTCTGACGGCCCAATGCTACAAGTAATCCAAAATAAAGTAGATAAAAGAGAGAAGAGGCCAAGAGGAAGAAGAAAGATAAGTTATTTACGTGGTTTGACCAATGAAAGAGACATATGTCCACGGTACCTTCTCCAGTGGTAGAGAAACAGTCAATATTATTGTGTTTCTTATATTAAAGAGTCAACTCTTTTACAATTGATTTCATCCCATATTTATAGAGAGGGGAGAATGCTACTGTTTGTGTACAAAATATAAAATAATTTTTTAGTGATTATATTTCCCAAGATTGTGCCCTTGATTTCTGGGATTTTGTATTATCTTCAGACTTGGTAGTTAAAATCTCCGTAAATCATGTTGCTACCATTCTAAAAAGATTCAGCGTGTACGTCACGCCACTCCACGAAATATTTCTGCTTTGAACGAGCTGGAGCTCGTTTTGGTAGTTCTGATTCAGACCAGTGACTCGATAGCTTGTCTGCGATAGCTGAGGTCGTGTCCTTGTGCCGAAGGCTTGTAGCAATGAGCTGCTTATCATATGAGAGCTTACTTCTGTGAGCTAGATGTGCATGTATATGTGAGCTGCTTGTCCAGTACTTCAAGAGGTCACTTTTATGGGTTGAGACTTGGCAAGTGGGTCCTCATCTGCTGGACTGATCCACTGGGTCATTTCTTTGGGTTTTTACCAACCCATTTAGTGCAACCCAAAAATACATAGAACAATTTGTGTGTTTTGTGTTCATAGGTGGCAAGTGAGTTTGTTTGATTTACTCATATGATATCAAAATTGTTTATCTTCAAACATCATTGCAAACATAAAATAATAATTTGAAAAAACATCAACAACATGCCTTTAAAGTCATAAAAGGATCACCGCAACAGCACCATAGATCAGAAAGTAATAATCTTTGATAGAAAAATTTTCTCTATTTACCGTGTAAGAACCCTAAAAGAGAGTATTTTTGTGTTTTTACTATGTTTACTGCTTTTATAGGTAGAGAAAAAGAACGTATAAAGAACTTTGCATCATCCTGTTATTGATCAACCCCCCACACCATTTAAATCTTAGCCGTTAATTTGGACTAGGCCAAGTAAAGATAACTGCAAACATCATATTTTATTTATTTCTTTTTACTTCTAGGCCTGTACCAAATAAAATAGGCCCATTTGGACCATCATGGGTGAGTAGTCTCCATATTCTAACATCCTTCACTAGTCTAGAATGAGAAAATGCTTTTAAGGAGATACAATGTTCGAACACAAATATACTCTCAAAGATTCATATGGGGTAGTATACCATCACCTATGAACAATTAGTGATCTTGGACCTTACTGTTTGATATTTCAATCATGAAATATCAAGCATTGTTCATTTGTATTCTATATTCAATTTTAAATCTTCATTAGCACAAGCACACTTAGCCCCTCTTTTTATCGTTAAAGAAGCTATACTTGTCTATCACAATTCTATGTATTCGCAATTGCAATCATAACTTTAATCACAATTGGTTGATCAACAAGTACACTATTATGATGAAAAGACTATTGAATATTCTCATTCAACTTTCGTCCTTTGGTCACAAACAACTGCCACCATAGACATATCACATAGTTCGAATTATGATGACCACAAAAAAAAATGCTAAATTTGCTAATATTATCCCATGACTTTAGGGCATAATCAATGGTCTTTGAGGATATGGTTTGGAATTTTACAACTTCAATGGAATTTACATGATGAGAAAGCAAGTATTCATTCTTTCATTTTCCATATTGGTCACTCAAGCACACATTGTGTGAATCATGCGTTATAGTGAGTTTTATTCTAAATTAATAATGCATATATCTAATAATTATTTTACTATACAGATCTAAGTCTAAACACAGTCAGATTGAGTTTTAACAATTGCTCACTTTTCAAAGCAGCATATCAAGATCTCACATCTGGCATAATAAGATTTCAATGACCAAAGGTACATTGCATGTGCATATGCATAGATTCATAGATTCTTATACTAAATTTTTTTGAAAAAATCTATTAACTTTTTTTGTTTCAAGAATATACTTGTTTGTTGTGTTTGATTAAACATATTATGTTTAGATCATCTAAACATGAATGTGTTGTGTTAGTTATATGATTTTAGATCTCCAAAACATGAGGAATCCTAGCTACAATGAACTTAGTGTTAATTCAAGGATCCTAGTTAGAGTGAACTTAGAGGATGTATTCAATCTAAAACTCATTAGAATCTAAAACATTTTAAATATTTAGGTACATTCAATCTAAATTTGAATGTATTCTATTGAAGTTATATTCAATCCATAGTTGTTTAGACTCGAATAAAATTTAGATGTATTCATTCATATTTATATAAAATCTAATAAAATTTAAATATATTAAAAAAAGTCATTGATTTCATAGATTTTATTTAAATGATGAATTTGAATGTAATTTTTATAAAGAAAATTATTTTTATAAATAATTCTAACAAAATCAATATGGAGTCTATACAATCTGTGAATTCTATCAAAATCTATTATTAAAAAAAATTAAAAAAAAAATACAAAATTCTTCAAACATAAATGAATTCTAAATTGAATACACCCTCTTAAATGTTAATGTAGGTTTGATAGAATTATATTAAAGGTGGGGGTTTTCTAGTTCAGGTTAAGGTTAGGTTGAAAATCTCTCAATTCAAGTTGACTTGAAAATTTTTTAATCCAACCCAACTTAATCTAATAATAGTAGGGTTGAGTCGAGTTAGGTTGATCAGGTTGAATTTAATCTACCACAAATGTATGAAAGGTTTAGTTTTATTCTTGGTATTGTTTAATATATGTTGAGTACCGCTTTGTCTGAGAATCTCCATCTTCTCTAATTAGGCAAGCTAGAATCCTTGGTAACTCTTATAATCTTAACAATTTAATTATAAATACAACGAGTATAAATAAAAGATTCAGTTATTTAAAATAAAAGATTTAATCTATTTTAAAGGTTGTCACTGATTGTCATCCCTATGCAATGTTTTTATAAAAGGAGAAAATCTTAGACTTAGAATTATGAATGGACATTTGTTGAGTTCGATTGGATCGAATTGAAAATTTTTCAATCCAACCAAACCCAATTTAATTTTCAATCCAACACAATCTAACCAATTCCAAATTTTTTTAATATTTAGCCCAACCCAACTGATAAAAAAGGTGATCGGGTTGGATTTGATTTATCGAGTTGGGTTGGTGATACCCATCCCTAAATTAGATATTAAATATTATGTTCATTTAAAAAAGAAAAATGGAAGAATTATGATGGCGATATTTATTTGTACTATTGACATAAGGAAGATTAAAATATCACATTATTAAAGTACTAGATTAGTTTTCTTCTTTGGATTAGAATTGCTAATTAAACTTATAATAAAAAATTTGATTATAGAAACCTTATTTAAGTCAATGAGGAAGGCCTTTTTTTTTTTTTTTTTGAAACCAGAAATAATTTATTCAAGAAACACAATGATATGCGACAATATGATTCTTTTTATGAAGTATACACAATGATATACGATAATATGAGTTAGATATTGATTTGTACGCATAAAAGAAAAGAAATCGAGCCAGTCATGAGGAAGAAGTCAGTCAAGGAAATTTGAGTTACTAGAAGTTAGACATTGATTAAGATTTTGATTTATAAATTACTAGTTCTATGGCTATATATTGGTTCATAAAAAAGAATTTATGTTGGAATGAAATTCATCTACAAATGCAATTCTCATAAGGATTCCAGGTAATATTTTTGGACACCAACAGTAATTTAATGGGATAATCATAATTTTCCTCTGTGGTTAGATAAAATAGTCAAAATGACCCATTACTTTAAGAAATCGCTAATATCCCCCTTGATTTACAAAATATATAAAAAGCCCCTGTAGTTTATTAAAGTATCCAAAAAATCCCTATCGTAAAATTGAATGTTAAAGGTCCTTGGTTGACCATTAATATGGAAGGGTAAAACTATCAAAGTAAAATAAAATATAAAAAAAATTAATATTGAATAAAATGACAATTTAATATTTATAAAAATTAAAAAAAAAAAATTCACCGTTCATCATTAAAATGGACAGTGTGATCAAAATTATTAAAAAAAATTAAATTTTTAAAAATTTAAAAATATTAACATATATTTTTAAAAGTTAACATAATTAAAAAAAATTAAAAATTAAAAAAAAAAAAAAAGTTAAAAGTTGTTGTGTGTATTTTGGGATACCCCAAACGAGTTGGTAAAAACCCCAAGGCCTAGCAGACAAGGGCCCAATTTACCAAACTCCAGCTCGCGAAAGTAGTCCAGCAGAATACTGGACGAGCAATCCATGTGCGAGTAGGCCAGTGAACAGATAGACGAACACCAGCTCGTCTAGGATAAGCTCCCAACTCGTCTTGGATGAACTCCTAGCTCTCAGGATGAGCTCCCAGCTCGAGCTCGCAAGCATGAGTAATCAGCTTCCAGCTCATCAGCTCCCAGGATGAGCTCCGAACTCGAGCTCGCAGGCATGTGCAATCAGCTTCCAGCTCATCAACTCCCAGCTCATCAGCTTCCAGCTCATGAGCTCGCCCATAACGACCTCATGAGCTCGTTTTTGATAAGCTTCACCCCATCCAAATCAGAACCATCTCACGTAATGACGTGACGTGCACCGCCAATCATGTCAGATATTACAGCCTGGATTACGAAGATCTTATCTAGCCCACTTGAACTAGCCCACTTGGATCAACTACCTAAGCAACTTGCTTTAACAGCTGTCAGGCACATTTAATGCAACATTCAAGCATTAACTGTAATCATAATTGTATTTTAACTTATTAGGCACCTGTAGCATATTCCACTCTCTATAAATAGGGGTAAGAATTATTGTAAAGTGAGGGGTCGTGGACGTAGGTCTTCCCTTTGGCCGAACCCGTAAAATCTGCGTCTTTTTCTTCCTCTCTACCTCCATTCTCTTGCTTTTGTTTTATTTTTCATTGATCCGCAGTCTTGGGCTTGAAAAACCTTGTTGACTAAATCCCAACGTCAACATTTTGACGCTAGAAGGAGGGCCCAAACTGTATCTCTTTCCAATTTTCAGGCAGCCATGGCAAGGGGAAGAAAGACTAGGAGCTCTAGTGCAGCAATTGTAGGTCAACCAGAATTCTTGGGCGATGCTACTGAAAGTCAGCTTGCTTTAGCCTCCCATCAACTAGCTTCGGCAGTCCTAGTGACCGGGGGGCTTCAAGAGCTGCATCAACGATAGGATGCTCAGCTTTCAGCAGCTCATCAGCTTTCAGCTCGTAGAAATGAACTCCAGCAAGCCCAGAGCAGCTGACCAACTTCCAGCTCGCATGAATGAGCTCCAGCAAACCCAGAGCAACTCTTAGCTTCCAGCTCGTAGGTATGAGCTCCCAGCTCCCAAGATGCTCAACTCGAGCTCTCAGTTCAAGCTCTCAACCTCAATAAGCTAGACAACTAGCTCAGTAACGAGCTCCTGAACAACAGGCATGAACATGTTACTCGATGACCTCAGCACAAAAGAACATCTTTATATTCTAATAACCTTCTGAGTTGAAGCTTTTAATGTTAAATTTTATTTTTTGAAAATTAATTAATTGCATCTCCGGGCTATCATATATATACTCTATGCTTTTAATTGCCAAGCCACCTGGCCAAAAGGGTGTTCAACTCAGCAGATACTCGAGCGCTGTTACGGGTAACAACCCTCAAAGCAGCTCGCGAAGAACATACAGTTTGGGTTACAACCCTATGAGCGCAATTGAGGTTCTAACCTCCGTAAATCTCGCTATAGATGCTCGAGTTCTGACCCTGTGAGCGTAGCTCGAAAGTGATACGAACCACGCCAAGAACTGACGAAACCCGTGAATCAAGTAGGGTTCCAAGATCGCCTAGAATCAGATTTGTATGGAAACCTCGACCCGTTGCTTATATGGAAGCAAGAACCTTGGTATGGTGATGACGCCACAATCAATGATGGAAGAATTGATTGATAAGTCTAAGAAGAACGCCACAGGAAAATCCTGATAAGTTCAAAAGTTCTACGAAGAACCAAAGAGAATACTCTCACAAATATTATTAATCATGAATTGAATTCCCTTTAGGGTTACACTGATTTATATAGCTAAAACACTAAGCAGCAAAAGGAAATAATTAATTAGGCAATTAAGCCCATTAAGCCTATAAAATAAAAAGGAAAGTCAACTTCTTACAATAAGGAAAGAAGAATAAAATTGATAACTAATTGCCTTAAACATAATAGGTAAGAAATCAACTCAAAATTGGAAGTCTTTGTGACCAAGCAATCAACTCCATAATGGAAAGTCTTCATGACCAAGAAATCAACTTCATGGGCAAGAAATTAACCAGAATCAGGCCCATCAATTGCTTTAATTAAATTAATTAAGCATTGATCTTCTTTTGGGCCCATCTTGGAATTTGCCACTTTAACATTAGCCCAAATCTCTTGAACCAATCCATTAAGTGCTTCTTTGAACCTCTTAGCTCTTGCTCTTGTTATTGGCCCAACTGGAATATGCAATGGATCCCTTGGTGATGCTTCTTTATCTTCATCATTCCCTCTCTCTTGAAAAGGATTTGTCCTCAAATCTTCACCTACATCAAAAGGAGTTAAATCAGTAACATTGAAAGTGGCACTAACATTGTACTCACCTGGTAAATCCAACTTGTATGCGTTGTCATTGATCCGTTCTAGCACTTGGAAAGGTCCATCTCCTCGAGGTAACAATTTCGAACGTCTTTGTGCCGGAAACCTTTCTTTCCTCATGTGTAACCAAACCCAATCACCGGCCTCAAAAACCCGCTTCTGACGACCTTTGTTTGCTTGCTTGATGTATTGTTCTGTCCTCCTCTCGATGTTGAATCGTGCTCTCTCATGGATTTGCTTAACAAATTCTGCCTTCTTCTTTCCGTCTAAGTTCACATGCTCAGAAACAGGTAAAGGTGATAAATCCAAAGGAGTTAAAGGATTAAAACCATAAACAATTTCAAATGGTGAGAACTTAGTAGCAGAATGAATGGTTCGATTATATGCAAACTCAACATGTGGTAAACAATCCTCCCAAGTCTTAATGTTCTTACTAATAACAGCCCTCAACAAAGTGGATAAAGTCCTATTAACTACTTCGGTTTGACCGTCGGTTTGGGGGTGACAAGTAGTAGAAAACAATAACTTAGTTCCTAACTTACCCCACAAGGTCTTCCAAAAGTAACTCAAGAACTTAGCATCTCTATCTGAAACAATTGTCCTAGGCATACCATGCAATCTCACAACCTCTCGAAAGAACAAATCAGCAACATGTGAAGCATCATCAGTTTTGTGACATGGAATAAAATGTGCCATCTTAGAAAATCTATCCACAACCACAAAAATTGAATCTCTACCATATTTAGACCTAGGCAACCCTAACACAAAGTCCATCGAAATATCAATCCAAGGTTCACTAGGAATGGGCAGTGGTGTGTATAAACCATGGGGTTGTACTCGAGATTTTGCCTGCCTACATGTAACACATCTATCACAAATCCTCTCAACATCCCTTTTCATGTGTGGCCAATAGAAGTGTTCTTGTAAGATGGCCAAGGTCTTAGCAACTCCAAAGTGTCCCATTAACCCTCCACCATGGGATTCCCTCACTAACAAATCTCGCAATGAACAATTAGGCAGACACAACTTATTTTCCCGAAACAAATAATCATCATGTCTAAAGAACTTTCCAAATGTAGATTTCTCACAAGATTGGTACACATCGCTAAAATCATGGTCTAACCGATATAGTTCTTTGATGTGTTCAAAACCAAGCAACTTAGCATCAAGAGTGGAAAGTAATGCATACCTGCGGGAGAGTGCATCTGCCACGACGTTTTCCTTACCTTGTTTGTATCGAATCACATATGGAAACGTCTCGATGAATTCCACCCAACGTGCATGTCTCTTGTTCAGCTTGTGTTGGCCTTTCAAATGCTTTAAGGACTCATGATCAGTGTGAATCACGAATTCCTTGGGCCATAGATAGTGCTGCCATGTCTCTAAAGCTCGAACCAATGCATACAATTCTTTATCATAAGTGGGGTAATTAAGTGCAGCCCCGCTTAATTTCTCACTAAAGTATGCAAGTGGTCTTCCATCCTGCATAAGCACAGCGCCTATACCTACACCAGAAGCATCACATTCAATTTCGAACGTTTTAGAAAAGTCAGGTAAAGCCAGTAAAGGAGCATGAGTTAGTTTGTATTTGATAAGCTGAAACGCCTTATCTTGCTCTTCACCCCACTTGAATGCAACGTTCTTCTTGATAACTTCGGTAAGTGGTGCGACAATGGTGCTAAAATCTTTCACGAACCTCCTATAAAAACTAGCAAGTCCATGAAAACTTCTCACATTACCTATACTGGAGGGGGTCGGCCAGTCTTGAATGGCCTTGATCTTCTCATCATCAACCTCGATTCCTTTTGCACTCACAACAAAACCTAAAAAAACAAGCTTATCGGTGCAGAAAGTACACTTTTTGAGGTTAGCATACAACTTTTCTTCTCGAAGTATATCTAACACTGAATGCACATGTGAGACATGGTCATGTAGATTCTTGCTATAGATCAGAATATCATCAAAATAAACAACTACGAATTTACCAATGAAAGCACGCAACACATGATTCATTAAACGCATGAAAGTACTAGGTGCATTAGTTAATCCAAATGGCATGACTAACCACTCATACAATCCATATTTCGTTTTGAATGCTGTCTTCCATTCGTCTCCCTCTTTCATTCGTATTTGATGATACCCGCTCTTAAGGTCAATCTTTGAAAACACACAGGAACCATGCAACTCATCTAACATGTCATCTAAGCGAGGAATGGGGTGTCGATACTTTACCGTTATATTGTTGATGGCTCTGCAATCCACACACATTCTCCATGTCCCATCCTTCTTAGGCACTAAAATCACCGGAACTGCGCAAGGACTCATGCTTTCCCTTATGTATCCTTTTTCCATCAACTCCTCAACTTGTCTTTGCAACTCCTTTGTTTCCTCTGGATTACTTCGATATGCTGGTCGGTTTGGAATTGATGCTCCGGGAACAAAATCTATTTGGTGTTCGATCCCTCGGATTGGTGGTAATCCATGCGGTACTTCCTCGAGAAATACATCCTCGAACTCCTGCAAGAGAGAAACCACAACACTAGGCAAAGAAGACTCAAGTTGGTTAGTGTTGAAAAGGGTTTCCTTGTACATGAGTACAATCATTGGCCGTTTTGAAATCAAAGCTCGCTTAACCTCACTTGTTCTTGCATAAAAATTTCTTTGTCTTCTCTCTAATTTTGCCTCTTTGGCCGAATCTTTCTCTCTTTTTTTCTCCTCACCAAATTCAGCCATGCTCTCACCCTCATTCTCTTTCTTTTGCTCACTCATTTTTTTGTGGTCACTCATTTTCCTTTGTTCACTCAAATTCTTTTTATCACTCAACTTTTGTAATCTCACTTGGTCTTCATAAACTTGCTTGGGTGTCATTGGAACAAGAGTGATTGTTCGTTGATTTAGCTCAAATGAGTACTTGTTGGTGAAGCCATCATGTTGCACACGTCGATCAAATTGCCATGGTCTTCCTAGTAGAATATGTCCTGCTTGCATCGGTACCACATCACATAACACTTCATCTTCATATTTTCCAATGCGGAATGGCACCACAACCTGTTTTGTAACCCTTACCTCACCACTATCATTCAATCATTGCAACTTGTATGGACGAGGATGTTTAAGCGTCACGAGCCCAAGCTTTTCAACCATGGAAGTGCTAGCCACATTAGTGCAGCTACCACCATCAATAATAATACTACATACCTTGCCCTTCACGTCGCAACGAGTATGAAAGATGTTTTCCCGCTTGCTTCCTCTTCTTCTTCTTCTTTAGCTTGCAAACTCAAGGCTCGTCGTGCAACTAATCCAAGCATCTCTCCATGCTCGGCTCCAAACTCCTCGTCTCCCATGGAAACATCCTCCAATGGTGGCATATCATCTAAATCATCCTCATCTTCAGATTGAATCTCACCACTCTCTAAGATCATCATAACTCGCTTGTTTGGACATTGGCTAGCTATGTGTCCTCTTCCCTGACATTTAAAACATTTAATTTCACTAGAACGAGTCGAAGTAGGGGCTGTTTTACCTTGAGAGGCCGTGTTAGTGATGGCCGTCTTTGGCTCGAATTTGGCCTTGGAAGTGGATGGGTTTTCTTCTTTCTTTGGATAACCCGACCGCCAAGGTGCGACACTCGGATTTTGTGGGGTTGATTTGGGTCGGGTACTATTTCCCCTCTTGAGTTGCTGCTCAACTTTGATGGCCATGTGTACCATATCTTCTAACTCCACATAATGTTGCAACTCCACCCTATCATGGATCTCCTTATTTAACCCCATCAAAAATCTGGCCATGGTAGCTTCTCGATCCTCCTCTACATTAGCCCGAATCATTGCAATCTCCATCTCCTTGTAGTAGTCTTCCACACTTAAACTCCCTTGTCTAAGTCCTTGCAATTTCTTGTACAACTCCCGGTAGTAATGGCTTGGAACGAACCGCTTCCTCATCACCGCTTTCATCTGCCCCCATGTCTCTATTGCACGTTCCCTATTTCGCCTCCTATTTATAACAAGTTGATCCCACCAAGTAACAGCATAATCAGAAAATTCAATTACAGCAAGTTTTACCTTCTTTGCTTCGGAATAGTTATGGCAATCAAAAATGAAGTCCATCTTCTTTTCCCACTCAAGGTAAGCTTCCGGATCTGATCTACCTTGAAAGGACGGAATCTTCATCTTAATACTACCCAAATTGTTGTCTTCTCGATGCCTAACTCCTCTATTCCGACCACCATACCTCCTATTGCTAGCAATCGAATCCCTATCATCTTCTTCCTCAAACTCATCCCCAATGTACTCCTCATCTCCATCTCTCACTCCCCTAGGCTGAATTCTATCCCTCCTATGCATATTAGGAATGTTTTGTGGCTGCCCTTGTTGTGTTCCCTCTTCTACCCTATCCAACCTTTCATGTATGTGCTCTAATTCTACCCTCATCATCCGCCTCATCTCTCCCAACAACGCCTGCATTTGTATGTTCGGAATGGTTGGTTGTTGATTGTTTTCGCTTGAATTTTCTTCTTGATTGTGTGACATATTTGACCCTGCAAAATCAGGTTAGAAAAGATACCAAAAAAAATAAAAATAAAGGACCTCACTACACTCCCTCACGTGTTTCACTCAAGAATATGATTCGCTCAATTCCACTCGTGTTTCACTCAATTAAATCTGGCTTTTACCCTCTGATACACTCACACTCTCTTGCCTTTTCCCACTCGTAGTATCCTCTATAGGTTCTTATCGAACTAATCAAACAAATATCAAAATTTCCAGCAACAATTCACCCCAAACTCACCACAAAAATTTTGGATTCAATGGCTAGGGAAAGAGAAAAGAAAACAATGTTGTGTGTGATGGAATTTTATGGGTTTGATGGTAACAAGAAATTTGGATTGAGAATCAAAAAGGGAAAACAAAATTGTAAAATTGAAACAAGATTGTAGGAATTAATTCTCAAATCACACTTTTTTTTTTCTTTTTTTTTCGGATTTTTTTTTCTCCTTTTTTTCTGATTTTTCTTTTCTTTCTTTTTTTTTTTTTTTTTTTTTTTTTTTTTTTTTTGTTTCTGATTTTTTTTTTTTAAATAAAATAAAGAAGATAGGCAAACCTGAGACTAAACCGTGCTCTGATACCAACTGATACGAACCACGCCAAGAACTGACGAAACCCGTGAATCAAGTAGGGTTCCAAGATCGCCTAGAATCAGATTTGTATGGAAACCTCGACCCGTTGCTTATATGGAAGCAAGAACCTTGGTATGGTGATGACGCCACAATCAATGATGGAAGAATTGATTGATAAGTCTAAGAAGAACGCCACAGGAAAATCCTGATAAGTTCAAAAGTTCTACGAAGAACCAAAGAGAATACTCTCATAAATATTATTAATCATGAATTGAATTCCCTTTAGGGTTACACTGATTTATATAGCTAAAACACTAAGCAGCAAAAGGAAATAATTAATTAGGCAATTAAGCCCATTAAGCCTATAAAATAAAAAGGAAAGTCAACTTCTTACAATAAGGAAAGAAGAATAAAATTGATAACTAATTGCCTTAAACATAATAGGTAAGAAATCAACTCAAAATTGGAAGTCTTTGTGACCAAGCAATCAACTCCATAATGGAAAGTCTTCATGACCAAGAAATCAACTTCATGGGCAAGAAATTAACCAGAATCAGGCCCATCAATTGCTTTAATTAAATTAATTAAGCATTGATCTTCTTTTGGGCCCATCTTGGAATTTGCCACTTTAACATTAGCCCAAATCTCTTGAACCAATCCATTAAGTGCTTCTTTGAACCTCTTAGCTCTTGCTCTTGTTATTGGCCCAACTGGAATATGCAATGGATCCCTTGGTGATGCTTCTTTATCTTCATCAGAAAGGATATTATACTGTAAATGCTCAGGTTTTGACTCTGTGAGCGCAATCACTGTAGATGCTCAGGTTTCGACCTTGTGAGCGCAGTTTGTTGTAGATGCTCGAGTCCCTATCTTATGAGCGCAACTCGTTATACCGTTCGAGTTACTGCCCTATGAGCGCAATTGAGGTTCTAACCTCTATAACTCTCGCTATAGAAGCTCGGGTTCCGACCCTGTGAGCATAGCTCGAGAGGATATTATGTTGTAAATACTCAGGTTTTGACCCTGTGAGCGCAGCCACTGTAGATACTCAGGTTTTCACCTTGTGAGCACAGTTTGCTGTAGATACTCGGGTCCCTACCTTATAAACGCAGCTCGGTATACAACTCGGGTTACGACCCAATAAGCACAATCGAGGTCTCAACCTCCTCAACTTTAGCCATGTCATCGGGTTTCTATACCCCCTAGGCATAGCTCGAGAAGCTTATTAATACTAATGACTTTACTTTTGAGTCCACAGGAAACTCAGATGAAGCAAATGCCTAATATGCCTCACCACGAGGCAGATCGGCAACATGCTTCCAGTACTTCTACATCTCATCAAGGTAGTATGCTCATGCACACCAGTTTTTACTAGCTAAGTTCAAGCTCCTAGCCCGTAATGTTGTGTGTATTTTAGGATACCCCAAACGAGCTGGTAAAAGCCCCAAGGCCTAGCAAACAAGGGTCCAATTTATCAAACTTCAGCTCGCGGAAGCAATCCAGCAGAATACTAGACGAGCAATCCATCTGCGAGTAGGCCAGTGAACAAATGGACGAACACCAGCTCGTCCAGGATGAGCTCTCAGCTCGTCCTAGATGAGCTCCCAGCTCGAGCTCGCAAGCATGAGCAATCAGTTTCCAGCTCATCAGCTCCCAAGATGAGCTCCCAGCTCGAGCTCGCAGGCATGAGCAATCAGCTTTCAACTCATCAGCTTCTAGCTCATCAGCTTTCAGCTCATCAGCGTCCAGCTCATAAGCTCGTTTTTGATAAGCTCCACCCCATCCAAATCAGAACCATCTCAGGCAATAACATAACGTGAACCGCCAATCATGTCAGATATTACAGCCTGGATTACGAAGATCTTATCTAGCCCACTTGAACTAGCCCACTTGGATCAGCCGCTTAAGCAACTTGCTTTAACAGCTGTCAGACGCATTTAATGCAACATTCAAGCATTAACTGTAATAATCATTGTATTTTAACTTATTAAGCGCTACTGTAGCACATTCCTCACTCTATAAATAGGGGTGAGAATTTTTGTAAAGTGAGGGGGTTCTCTCTATTCTTTCTCTCTCTATAACCACAAAATATAGCAATAATAGTGACTGCCTCTCCTTCACCAGAGTAGGTATCGTGGACGTAGGCCTTCCCTTTGACCGAACCACGTAAAATCTGCATCTTTTTCTTTCTTTTTGCCTCCATTCTCTTGCTTTTATTCTATTTTTCATTGATCCGCAGTCTTGGACTTGAAGAACCTTGTTGACTAGATCCCAACGTCAACAAAAGTTAAAAACATTCTCTCTTTACTTCTCACACACTCTCTCTTTCTCTCTCTTTTTCTTCTTCTTCTTCTCTCTCTCTCTCTCTCTCTTCGATAGTTTTCGTCGATGGCGACTATCCATCGACGGAGACGAGATTAGATTTTCAGTTTTTTATTTTTTTTAATTTTAAATTTTAATGCATAAAATTTTTCAATAATTTTTTAATTTTTTATTTTTAATTAAGGGGTAATTTGGTTTTTTTATATATTGTCATAGTCAGAATCCACCTTTCATAATAGAGGTAACAGAAGGGGTAAAATGAATTTTTAAAAACTATAAAGCGTAATTAGCGATTATTTCAAACTATAGGGGTGACATTGGGATTATCCCTAATCCAATCAAAACATCAAGATCCAATTATGATTTGCATATTGCAACCAAACAATGGAATTTGTCCTGATACTGTTTTTGGATACAACAGTAATTTAATCATAACATCATGATCCAGTTATGATTTCCATATTGCAACATGTTAACGTCGGAAAATGGTTTTTCTTAGTCAACGAGATTGTTTTTGGGCCCAAGCTTCAGTTTTGGACAGTCAATGGAGAACATGCAGAGCAACGAGAATAAAAAAAAGAGAGATTAGAGGCAAGGAAGAAGAAGAAACAGAGGATTTTTAGAGTGGTTCGGCCCAAAAAGATGCCTACGTCCACTGTTCACTCTCTCACTATTTTAACAGAGTAACGGCACTAAAAAATTCGATCCCTTTTACAGTGAAAATCATCCCCTTTTATAGAGGAAATGGGCGAGCTACAGTAAATAGGATAAAACAAAGGTAAACAGTTAACTACAGTTACACTGACAGACAGCATTTAATGCGCCGGAACTTCAATTAATGCGACTGTTAGTTTATTAAATGCGGCCGAATCCGTCGCGTCTCGGGTCTGTCCAAGGGAGATTTCTGATGTCTGGGTTGGATATGCAATGATGGGTTGTCAAGGTTGAGATCACAGCTTCTGGCGAATGTGGCGTGCATGGCAAGCCTTGGAACAGTACTCCTACATGGCACTGTTGACTCCTGCTGACCCGGGACTCTTAGAGGCGAGACGGAGAGATCTTCCAGCAGATGGCTACCACGTCAGATAGGAGAACGAAGTAACCTTTGATAAATACGGTTACCCGAGGAGACGAGAAGGAGGATTACGAGCTGGCGCGTCCATAGCCGATAATGGCAAAGAGGTGGATGAGATCATGAGTGAGGGAGTCGGTACACGGTCATGCTCAGAGGTTAGCGATCAGCTCAGTCAGAAAATCTTGGGCGAAGAGAGCTTGGAGGACATCTTCTGACGGGTGGCCCCCCTCGGGGGATACCTTAGCTGGGCTGGGTTGACGAAGAGGCGGACGCCCAATCATGGAGGATAATCTGGCGAGCAGGCTGATTTGTGACAGATGGCAGTCAGCGGTGAGTCTGAGGGATGAAGGAGATAGTCCTGCGTTCAGAACTAGCGGTCATGCTGGATGAATAAAGCTGAACGAGAGGTCGTCGGTCTGAGTGGCGGAAATGATAGCGGTCACAGAAAGAATCCAGAACAGAGCGTCTGCGACAACCCCCAGCGATCAGACTGGACGATAACGATAAGCGGTCACGGCTCGCGTCTGCTAATGGGCCCCCCTTCTTCAGGATGATGGACTGGATAAATGGCGGGTAATCGGACTTCTGGGCCACTGGGCCCGATCCATAGATCCATTTGGGATCGACTATTCTTGTCGCTAATTTTTCCATAACACAACCAAATAATGGAATTCATCTGGATACTATTTTAATCAAAACATTAAGATCCAATTTTGATTTCCATATTGCAACCAAACGATGGAATTTGTTTAAGAAATGCAATCCTTATGAGAATTACATTTCTATATGAATTTCAGTCCAACATAAATTCCTTTCTATGAACTAGGTGGAGGTTAATGAAAAGGATGTCATCGGAGAATACTTGCAAATGGATGGGGATGACAATTTTACCCGCATGCCAGTGTACCTGTGGATTCCCGTCCGTGATGGATGGCCATGAATATGACTAATTGGGTTTGCGGGCGGACATGGATATCAATTTTATACCCGTAATGGGTTCGGGTTCGGCCGCGTAAACAAAAACATTGATTTTTTTTATACGTAACAATTCTCAAAACGGTGTAGTTTGAGTAGCGTATATAAGGATTGTTTTAAATTTTTTTAGACACTGGATTCATTTTGCCCGGCTGCCCGACCCCAGTAGTCTGTAGCTCAACGCTTCATCGACGCCCGTGCCGTGCCGTGCCGAGCCTGTCTCTCGTGCCAGTCGCCGCTGTCGCCGTTGACCGCGAGCAGCGTCGGTCCTCAGCTCACTTCTCAGACGCCTCTCCTCTCCTTGCTACAGCTTCCCGCCGACCAAGTCTGTCTCCGGTCACTCCTAGCTGCCGTTGACTTGTTAGTTTGTTCAATTGTTTTAGAAAGATGTAGTGCTGTTTTTGGTTCTTCTTTTTTTTGAGAATACGGTGGACTTATTTGTATTTGTTAGATGTTTTTATTTTTCTTTTGGATTGTAAGTTTCTCATTTGAGAAAATACGTTGTTTTGGTTAATCAATCATTTCATGGATTCAACATTATGTGGTTTGAAGATATTGTTCTACTTGTTGAATTCCCCAACATGACAGGCTACAACTTTTAGTTGCTTTTGTTCAATTTCATGCATTTGTAGGCATCTCAGAGCAGATTTAGAGACAGATAAATGGTTAATTGTATTTTCATTAACAGATTCTTGCTCCGTTGCCAAATGGTTTTGCTGCTTTGCTTGAAATCTTTGAATACTTGTTGAATAGTTGAATGTTGCTTTGCTTGAAATCTTGAAATTGTATAGATTTTTCTTTTTTGGCGGGTATGGGTGTACCCACGGGTCCACCCACACCCCACCGGTACATACCCAAACCCGCAAGAACCATGTCGGGTTTGGACGGGTATGGGTATAAAAATTTCTCGCGGGTTCGGCTATCGGGCATGGATATTGGCATATCCACCTCAATACTATCCGTTATCATCTCTACTTGTAAATAACAATATATCTCGAGAGTATCCCATATGTAGATAGAGAGGAGGTTTATATAAGATGAAAGGACAACCCATACACAATTTTATATAGTGGAAGAAAGTCTAATTGCGGTGTGAACTTATGACTACTTATCATGAGGATCAATTGGCTGACCAACTAGTTTGATATTTTGAGTTTTTAATCATAACTTTAAACAAGTTATATTGTGAACTGAAGCAACATAAATCTTAAAGTGGTGCAAACATATATAGATGATCTACCTATATTTATATAGGGCACAACAAAGTGATGTCAAGTTTAGATTATTCAGACTCCTGCCATCATCAAATTCAGATCCAAACATGTCAATATCTAGAATGTAGGCATACAGAAAGAGAGAGATGGGCAAGTTCTATTTCTTGCGAGATCCACCCCAAAGAGATTGCCAAAAAACAGGCCAGTTCTTTTGAGCTTCATTCCAACCCAAGAGTGAACCTTCCCTCATTGGATCCCAACTGGATGACACAATACCATAGCTTACTCCCAACAGAGCTGTCCCAAAGAAGATAAATGATACTATGAAGGGCACCCATGTTGGGACATCAATCTTTTGAACTACCTTTAGATAATAAAAGAGTGGGAAGAAGAGCACCCCTATAAATAGTGGAATCCCCACTGAAAACCCCATTCTACTTATCATTCTATTTGTCACTATCTCCGGTATTATGCCTTCTGCTGCTGCTTCTTCTTCTTCTTCTTCCTCTTCTTCTTCTTCTTCTTCATAGCCAGTCTTTGACTTCTTGCTCTTTTTGGTTTTCTTTGGCAACGCTCCAAACCCTCTCGGCCTATTATAGGTGGCATATAAGGTGGTTGTTGGGTGTGAAAATTGACATTGGTAAGGGTATTGTTTTGTAATGGAAATAGGGTACTTTGTGGCCTGTTCGATCAGTGCATATGAGGATGAGGTCTTTATTAACGCCAGGGTTCTTGTATGTGACTTTATTTTCTTATATTTGTACACGAGGTAGCTGATGGAGAAGGTGCAAAACTTTTGAACTGGAGTTGATTGCTTGTAACTACAATCAATCTGCATAGCAAGATGCACCATGCATCAATTTAACGGAATATGCACATGCATTGTAATGCACTCAAATAACCATATATAATTAACAATTGAATTTTAAGATGAAACATTATGTTAAATATCATGAATACTAACGATGTCATTGTAGATCATTCAGGTTTCGAAAACGATTATTCATCATGTAATTAATTCTCCAGTATTAATACAGCACATAGTGAACAAGAAATTTATGCCTAAAAAGGGAGATTATTATTCCTGTATACTTGGTTAACAACATAGCTCATCCTGCAAAGTTCTATGCAATTCTACAACTTATGAAAAACACCCTTTTGAATTCTCTGATATTATTTAGCCGGTGTCTTAGTTTTGACACAAAATATTAAATGATAAGGGTTTGATTGGAGTTTTTGCATACTAAAAATACAACTCAAGCTTTTGTATTCTACCTAAGTTTTTAATTTTTTTTTTTTTTTATATTTTGAAATGACAAAACGAGAGCCCTTAGTTATATTATCCATCATATCTTATGCTTCTTTCACCAATGATTAAGGTATTTGGATGATCAATTTGTTTAAAAAGCAACCATTAGATTCATTTCCAACCAATTGCATTATTTATGCAATTGTAACAAAATTAGAGTTTCTTTCTACTTAATTGCAAATATGAACATATTAACCAAAAGGGAAATTACATAACTAAAAATAATGACTCTGAATATTCGTCAAGCAGCCATGAAGTTAGCAAATAGCAAGATTTGTAGAGCATTTTGAGGTAACAACAGAGAGAGAGAGAGAGAGAGAGAGAGAGAGAGAGGTGTGTTACCTTAGACGTAGGTGGTGAGTGAGAGAGGTTATATTGCCATGCTATGGTAGCCATTCACTTTGTTTTGTTCAACCTTCTTTCTCTTGGATTCAGACAAGAAAATGTCTGAACAAATACAGTTTAGATTTTGTAGAAGAGAAGAGAGGAAATTAAGTTTCATTGGTCGACAAAAAGCCATCAAGCTCTGAGTGAGAGAGAAAGCAAGTGGATAAGATAACATGTATGTTGGTCAAGGAGGTGGACGAATTGGAAAAGTATACGCCAAGTATGTGGGCTCAACATTGGGTCCATTGGATGGGAAGAATTGAGATCCAATGGTTTTACCAAAAACAAAACATTAGAATATGTACTTGGGAACTCATCAAAATCTCTCTATTTTTGTGATAATCTCCATTCTATACCCAAATTTCACAATGAATAATATTGGATAGCTAATTTAAAAAAATTATGTAAATTTATACTCAAATAACATAATATTGAATAACTAACATTAAATAAAACATTAAAGAGTAAATTATAAATTAGCTACCTATATAATTATAAATTTATGGACAGACGGGATGAAATTTTATGCAATAATTACAATTTAGCTATCTATTGTTGCTAACAATAGTTAGCTTTAACACCTTTAGAGGTACTTTTGGCTTTTCATTCTTAGTGTTATATTTTAAAATAATTTTTTTTTTAAAAAAATAGCCAGCATCTATTTTGGATATTCTTTTTTTATAAATAAAGATAAATTTTAAAATACATTAAATAAAAAATAAAAATAATATCATATTTCTACCATCAATCATACTAATGGACGGTGGAGATCACTTAAAAGTAAAGGAAAAAAATTTAAAAAATAAAAATAAAAATCAGGAGGTGGATCTCCATCATTGTAACACGGTTAACAATTCTGTTAGAGAAATGGGATTGTTGTTAGTGATGGAAGGTAAAAAGGTCATTTACCCTAAATCTTATATAAAATATTTTTAATAAATTAAATTATAAATAGGAAAAATTTTATTTTAATCCTTGAGATTTAGAAAAATATCAAGTTTTTAAAGTTTTTTTGAAAACAGCTCATTTCATCCCTAAATTTTTTAAAACTCATAAAAAAAGTCCAAACTATAATTCAATTGACGGTCAACGTAAATAGAATGCGTAAAAGGATATTTTTGTCCTTAATTGTTGTTAATAGGAATTTATAAGTTAATTGATAAAAGATTCATTGAAAAATGAATTAAAAAAATAAAAATAAAATTAATTATGCAAAATTAAAATAAATAAATAAATAATAGAATAGTAGAAAATGCATCTCCACTGGTGGAGATGTGACTTCTATAATAATAATAATACTAAAAAAAAATGAAGTTGACCACCCATCTAATAGAGGCATATCCTCTCATGTTTGTCATTGCTCCCTCCTAATCTGTTTAGAGATGTTTTTGCTGGTATTGACCCAGATTTGGATGCTCAAGTGGAATTTGGAACATTCCAAAAAATTGGAGATCCAACTACAAGAAGACAAGGAGTCTAAAGTAGCATTGCTATGTTATTTTTCACTTCTCACTTCTATTTTCTCTTTGTAATTTTATACAAGGTACCGGAGAAATCTGGATTTAAATCGTTGCCCTTTCGCCTTTTCTTTGATTCGTCTTTTCTTTTTAATCCGGAGGTGATCCCCAATAATAGGTATGGAAGCTATAATTGAAAACCACGATCAAATTTATGGAAGCATTGGTTTATACATTCCTCTTAGTCTCGACTCTCAAGATCCCTTTGTTTGCTATCTTTTTTCACGAACCATTTAAAGTTCCAACTATAAAAATGAAATGATTTTTCATTATCTCAATTGAAGTAATAAGCCTCCCAATATTGGGAGGCTTGTTGCTTCAACTAATCGCCATGTTCCTCGAATGGATCTCTTAGTTGTTGAGAGGGTTGCCCAAAAACAGTATATAGGGCACACCCGGTAAAACTTACAAGTAAACTAGATATAGAGATGGTGACTAGGGTTGCTGTTTCCATTATTCGAAAATTTCAAGACCACAATGGATCTATGATAAGATCGTTTATTTACAATGGAATGGTATACAAAATCAAAAGATATCAATTAATACAAAATCGGATTTATGGCTGCACGAACAGTTGAGGGGAGTTCTAGATCTGGGCCAAGATGAACGGCTGTAGGGGATTTTATTGAAACCATTGAATTCGGAATAGGGTAAAGTAGCTCCTAGATGGGGAACTACTCCTTTGATGGGTTTCGCAATGGCCTTGTTTGCGGTATTCCTATCAATTATTTTGGAGATTTATAATTCTTCCGTTTTATTGGATGGAATTTCCTTGAATTATATTCATAAGAACCACAAAATACTAGCTTTTAAATACAAATACAAAAAATTATGCATTTGGGTCTCGACTTTTTATTTCTATTTTAGCTCATTTTTTTTAGTAGTTCGACCGCAAAATTTTTGTGTTTATGTGTTTCCGGAATATGAGTGTGTGACTTTTTATAATTGATCCTATTGAGAGTACAGAGAATGGGTTTATCGTTTTGATAAAGATGGTTTCACCCCGTCAGATATTCATTCTAGTATCTGGAGCATGTAATATATGAAATAGATCACGAAGTACTTGAACTATGATTAATACTTAATATTCAGACCTCGTGATCGGATTCCTAAAAATTTTCCAAAGAAAAAGTTTTAAATTGAAAGATTTTTCTTCTTTCAAATTCAAATTTTTGCTTTGATTTTGCTCAAAGAACAACTTTTTCTTTTCTTTCTAGTTGTAGTCATTATATCGATTCTACTCGTTGAATAAATGATGATCCAATGATTCTTTCTCAAGGAATCTTTGGACTTTGCTTGAAGGTTTTATTGAATCATCGTGGTTCTAGTATGAATCTGAGGTTTCAATTGATTTATAGGGTCTTAACAAGATAATTCCTATCAATAATAAAGCTACATTACATACAAATAAATATAACAAATGAAAGAAAAAGAAATAGGTAAATAGAAGATTCAAGAGGCCTGTAACAATCAACATAAAGACAAGTGCGCCTACTTGATTTTTTGGCGTTCTAATTATAATTATAACAAAAAAAGGGCTTTCTTACTTTTACCCTTTCGTATCTTTAGCAAAGATGGAATCTTTTGATTCCAATTTTTTTATTCCATATCTCTTTTAACCAGTTTTGGGGTATTTTTGTTTGAGCTGTATGAGATGAAATTCTCATATACAGTTCTCAGAGGGGGAGTCCCCTTGGTTTACCTATCTCAATAAAGTCTATGATTGGTTCGAAGAACGTTTTGAGATTCAGGTAAATACGTTCCTTCTCATGTCAACATATTTTTTTGTTTAGGAGGAATTACGCTTACTTGTTTTTTTAGTACAAGTCGCTACAGGATTTGCTATGACTTTTTACAACCGTCCGACTGTTACTGAAGCTTTTGCTTCTGTTCAATACATAATGACGGAAGCTAACTTTGGTTGGTTAATCCGATCAGTTCATCAATGGTCAGCAAGTATGATGGTCCTAATGATAATCCTGCACGTATTTCGTGTATATCTCACGGGTGGTTTTAAAAACCTCGTGAATTGACTTGGGTTACAGGTCTGGTTCTGGCTCTATTGACCGCATCTTTTGGTGTAACAAGCTATTCTTTACCCTGGGACCAAATAGGATATTGGGCAGTAAAAATTGTAACAGGCGTACTGGAAGCGATTCCGGTAATAGAATCGCCTTTGGTAGAATTATTATGCGGAAGTGCTTGTGTGGGATAGTCCACTTTAACGCGTTTTTATAGTTTACACACTTTTGTATTACCTCTTCTTACTACAGTATTTATGTTAATGTATTTCCTAATGATACGTAAACAAGGGATTTTTGGCCCTTTATAAAGAATATAGATAATAGAGATTTGTAATCAATCAAATCATCTATTTTTATTACATGGGGGAGGAATAATAATATTTCATTGCTACAAATATGGATTATTGACAAAGAATAAGACATGTATTTGGAAATTTCCCCTCAACTCCACAATATTGTATTATTTATTTGACATGAATGAATAGTTGAAGGGAATTCTCCGAAGAGAAAATGGATTATGGGAGTGTAACTTGAACTATTGATTGGGCCGTGCAGAAATATGCTGTTATCTGCTACATTTAAATTCACAACAAAATGTATCTTTGTTCCAACTGCCGCCCCATCCATAGAGAGGATAGGCTGGGTTCGTTTGAAGAGAATATTTTCTATGATCAGGTCGAAGCATGCCGTACATGAATAGGCTCAGTAAAATCTAGTCAAATAAGTGATGTGGCATAACCTGAGTTTTTTTAGCTATCTTACTTACACTTAGTGATGGAAATCAAGGAAGCAAGTCTAATGATCATTTGAGTATCAATGGAGGGCTTATTACAAGAGCTAGAGCTAAAAGGATGAAGGACGCTTTAAATGGAATGATTCAAGAGATTTGGGCCAAGAGTCTTACGCAACAAGGGTTGGACAACATGGAAAGGACATTAAGGTTCCAAAATATGATCAAAGCTCAAGATCAAGTTCAAGATCTTATATATTGAAGGCTTGGGTGACTATTTGAAGCCATATTGGACTAGTTTAATTTGTTTGTATTAATTTGGGCCTAATTTGTGTTTGGGTTGGTTTAATTAAATTAGTTTATTTAATTAGTTAGTTAAGTATCAAACTATGATATTATTGGGCTTATTTGTTTTATTACATGTTGGGTCATTAGTTTATGTATTGGGCTGTCATATTTAATTATTTTAAGCCCAAATTTAGTTATTTTAAGCCCAAGTGGGTTATATTAAGGGGTTAGGGTGTCCATGCAATATTTAAAAGCTAGAGTTTCATTTATTTTGCCTATAAAAGGCCATGTAAGGTTTAAAAACGGGATTAGACAATTTTGATATAAAAATTTCAGTTTCTCTCTTTGTTCTTGAAGAACTTTGATAATTTATCAAGGTTTGACTCTTGATTTATCACTTGACTTATCTCCCTCATTCTTCGCTTGTTCTTGAGAGTGGCGTCTTTGTTATCTTGGTTCGTGATTCACTAATTATTGGGTCAAGGTACTTTCTTTTTATTTTCTTTGTTCTTGAATTAAACTTTCTTGGGGTTTTGATTCAATTGTTTGTGGGTGACGTATCGCTATATATGGGGTTCGCATCATTTGGTATCAGAGCTTTAGGTTAATTAATTTAGGATTTGCTTAAAAAAAAAAAAAATTCAGATCTGTTCATTTTTATTCCGCATAATATCGTGTTTGTGTCGTCATATTTCTTGTTCCTTCCTACTGTTCATGTCAGTATTCGTTGTGTTTTTTTGTTTTAATCTTGAGTTGCAAGTTACCAATAGTTTTCATTGTGTGTGATTTTTAGTATTAAAAAAAAAAGGAAGAGAACAAAAAAATAAGAAAAGAAAAAAAAAAAACAGGAAAAAAAAAGAAAAAAAAGAAGGGAAATTCTTAATTGATGGAGATTGAAATTTTAGTACCTTCTTAAGTATATTACATGTTAGGAAAGTCTTATAAGGAATCAATTTCATTTCTTTCATTTTATGTTCATGCCTAAGTAAAGGAATCAATTTTATTTCTTTCCTATTTTGTTCTTGTTTACATAAAGAAATAAAATTTATTTCCTTTCCATTTTGATCTTCCTTAAATCAAGGGGTTAAACTTTAGTTTTTTTCTAAATTTGTTTCTTTGAAATCATTTTGTTTCCATTTGCTTCTCACTTTGATCACAATTAATTCCTTTTTGTGCTTTCATTGATTCTTGAATGTCTTTCATGTTCCATTATTTCCTTTCATAAATGTGTCTTATTTTCTTAGTAAAGATTAGTCAAGGTGATTATTTCAAGGGTGACTGATGCGAACCACGTATATAACGACATGACACCCACGACCAAATTGAAACACAACCCCAAGAAAGATTAAAACAGGTTTATAAAAATAAGAAATTTTGACCCATTGATTATATGTCAATCAAGAACCAAAGTTATAAAGAACTTTGACCCAATGATTAGAACTCAATCAAGAATCAAAATTATAAAAGAAGCATATTGACATCACTCTCAAGACATAGATGAGAAGGTGAGAGATAAGTCATGGTTTTGATCGCCACAAGCATAGCTTGATAAGATCACATGTTCATGAAGAACAAGAGAGAAAATTCACTCTTTTAATTAAACCTAATTGGCTGCAACTTCATTCATCTTGTTATTTTCTTAGGGTTATAAGACAAGCATTTTTATAGGCAAAGAAAATAAAACATAGCATGAAACCCTAGCCCCCAATAATTGGACTCATTAAATACACTCATGGACTTAAAATAATTAAACATGGGCTTAAGTTCATTAAATATTTCAGCCCAATATATAAATTAAGACCCAACATGAAATTAAATGAACTAACTTAATTTATAAGTCCATTACAATTAAAAATAAACTCAATCCAATTTATTTAAAGCCCAAATAACTCCAATTTGTCTCCAATTGTCTTCAATTACTCTAAAGCCTCCAAGATTAAGCCCAATAACCTTTAAGATCAGTGATTTTAAACTTTAACAATGTTTTGAAGCCTTGGTGACTCCTCCAAATCGTCCAAATTTGCTTGCTTGCTTGGATCCCATCAGTGACCTTGGTGTAATCAATTAGTTCTATTAAAAACTTAGAGACAAAACTTTGAGTGTGGACAGGGAGTGTTAAGTTACATCACGAGTGTTGAGAAAAAAAGAACAAGAGTGACGGGTGATAAACATGTGAGAATTAGAGTGAAACACGTGAGAGAGTGTTGTGAGATTTTTTTTCCTTGTTAACATTCTTTGCAGGTTTCAATCATGTCTTCGAGTAATGAAAGAGACATTGAAGGATGAGAAAAGATCAATGAGTCAAATGTGCTCAAAGCCATGCAGCAACAATTTGAGAGGATGAATGTGGTGTTTGGAGATATTAGAGATCAATTAGAGAGACAAGATAAGGTCATTGCTAATTTGCAAAGAGGGCAACAAAAGAGAACTCCAGAATTGCGTGGTGGTGGCAATGAGTATGAGGATGATTTTGGGGTATTCCATGGAGAAGAATTAGAATTAGAAGATAATGCCTTCAATGCCTATACTTCCCTTTAGAGGTGGTAGAGGTGGACATGGAGGTCAAGGAAATGGTAAGAGGGATAATAGGAATTATGGGATTGGGAAAAAGAGAGAAAGGTGGAATGATAGGCAGGATAGAGATCTTAGTAGCATAAAGATGAAAATATCCTCATTCCAACGGAAGATGGATCCAGATGTGTATCTTGAGTAGGAGAAACGGGTGGAGTTGGTTTTTGAGTGTCATAACTTTGCCAAGGAGAAGAAGGTGAAACTAGCCGCAGTTGAGTTTGTAGATTATGTTGCGGTCTGATGGGATCATTTAGTGTTGAATAGGAGGGGAAATCGAGAGCGTCCTATCAATACTTGGGATGACATGAAATCAGTTATGAGGAGACAATTTGTCCCTAGTTCGTATTATAGGGAATTATACCAACGACTGGTAGGTCTTACGCAGGGTTCTAGGAGTGTAGAAGATATTACAAGAAGATGGAGATAGCCATGGTTAGAGCCAACATGGATGAAGATAGAGAGGCTACTATGGCTCGATTCTTGCAAGGGTTAAGCAAGGACATTGCCAACATCATGAAGTTGTAACATTATGTTGAAGTGGGGGAAATGGTTCATATGGCCATGAAAGTGGAAAGACAACTTAAACGAAGGGGTACCATGTCATGATATGGTAGTAATTCGAGTTCTACATCCATTTGGAAGTCGAATTGGGTTAAAAAAAGATGAAAAGGCACCTTTCAAGCTTAAGACCGAGAGTACTAAGCCTAAGAAGGGTGGTAGTAGTCATGATAAGGGCAAGGTTGAGGAAACTCAAAAGAGACATAGGGACATTAAATGCTTTAAATGTTTAGGTAGAGATCATATCTCTTCTCAATGTCCTAATAAGCGAGTTATGATCTTAAGAGAGGATGGAGACATAGGTTGTGAGAGTGAAGATGATGAGATGCCACCGTTGGAAGAAGCTAGTAATGTTGAGATTGCATATCCTGCAGATGGGAGATTGTTAGTGGCTAGGCGTGCTTTGAGTGTGCAAGTGAAGGAAGGTGATGAAGTGCAACGTGAAAATATTTTCCATACTAGATGTCATATCAAGGATAGAGTTTGTAGTATGATCATTGATGGGGGTAGTTGCACGAATATTGCTAGTAGTGAGTTAGTGGAGAAACTAAGCTTACCTACTTCTAAACATCCTAAACCATATAGATTACAATGGTTGAATGATTGTGGAGAAGTCAAGGTGACAAAACAGGTGCTAGTATCCTTTGCTATTGGTAGATACAAGGATAAAGTGTTATGTGATGTTGTACCTATGCACGCGGGTTACTTGCTTTTGGGGTGTCCATGACAATATGATAGGAAGGTAACTCATGACGGATTTAAGAATAGATATTCTTTTATCATGGATGGGTGAACTATCACTCTTGTGCCTCTAACCCCTCAACAGCTGTATGAAGATCAAGTAAGGATAAGAGCGAGTGAGCAAAAGAAAGAAAGTGAGAGAAAAGGAGAGGCCGAGAGTACAAACACTAGTGAGGTTGAGAGAAAGAGTGACCAACACCAGAATGTGAGCAAAAAAAAAGTGGGAAGATTGAGTGCAAAGGAGAGAATGAGGGAAAAACAAGTGAGAAAAAGAAAATGAGTATTTATGCAAAAGGGAGTGATGTGAGGGCTGCTTTTCTAGTCAAACAACAAATGTTTGCACTTTTGTACAAAGACACTTATTTTTTTAACTCTGACCTTGGTGTTTTTTTGCCTAGTGTTGTTACAACTATTTTGCAGGAATTCAAGGATGTATTCCCAAGGAGATTCCGGATGGATTGCCACTGAAGAGAGGTATAGAGCATCAAATTGACTTCATACCTGGGGCTTCAATTCCAAATCGTCCAGCTTATAGGAGCAATCCTGAGGAGACAAAAGAGTTTCAGAGGCAAGTTAAGGAATTGATGGAAAATGGATACGTGAGGGAAAGCATGAGTCCTTGTACAGTTCCGGTTTTGTTAGTTCCTAAGAAGGATGGGACATGGAGGATGTGTGTTGATTGCCAAGCCATCAACAACATAATGGTAAAGTATCGACATCCCATTCCTAGATTAGATTATATGCTTGATGAATTACATGGATCTTGTGTTTTTACAAAGATTGATCTTAAAAGTGGATATCATCATATTAGAATGAGAGAATGAGATTAATGGAAAACTACATTTAAAACAAAATATAGTTTATATGAATGGTTAGTTATACCTTTTGGATTAACTAATGCACCAAGTACTTTCATGAGATTAATGAACCATGGTTTGCATGCTTTCATAGGCAGATTTGCTGTGGTTTATTTTGATGATATTCTGATTTATAGCAAGAACTTGGATGATCATGTTGAACATTTAAAACTTGTTTTAGATGTTTTAAGAAAAGAAAAGTTATTTGCTAACCTTAAGAAGTGTACCTTTTGCACGGATAAGCTTGTGTTTCTTGGATTTGTTATTAGTGCACAAGGTATACAGGTTGATGAGGAGAAGGTACGTGCAATCCAAGATTGGTCGAGTCCCACAAGTGTAGGTAGTGTTCATAGTTTTCATGGACTTGCTAGTTTTTACAGAAGGTTCGTGAAAAACTTTAGTAGCATCATTGCACCACTTATGGAAGTCATCAAGAAGAACGTTGGATTCAAATGGGGAGATGAGCAAGAGAAGACATTCCAATTGATCAAGGACAAATTAACTCATGCTCCTTTACTTGCTTTGCTTGATTTTACTAAAACGTTTGAAATTGAATATGATACTTTAGGTATTGGTATAGGCACAATCCTTATGCAACAAGGAAGGCCAATTGCATACTTTAGCGAGAAACTAAGCGGGCCAACCCTAAACTACCCTACTTATGACAAGGAATTGTATGCATTGGTTCGAGCTTTAAAGACATTGCAGCACTACGTATGGCCTAAAAAATTCGTGATTTACACCGATCATGAGTTTTTAAAACATTTAAAAGGACAACATAAGTTGAACAAGAGACATGCGCGTTGGGTGTAATTCATCGAGACATTTCCATATGTGATTCGGTACAAACAAGGTAAGGAAAACGTCATGGCGGATGCACTCTCCTGCAGGTATGTATTACTTTCCACTCTTGATGCTAAGTTGCTTGGTTTTGAACACATCAAAGAACTATATCCGTTAGACCATGATTTTAGTTATGTGTATCAATTTTGTGAGAAATCCGCATTTAAGAAATTCTTTAGGCATGATGATTATTTGTTTAGGGAAAATAAGTTGTGTGTGTCTAATTGTTCTTTGCGAGATTTGTTAGTGAAGGAATCCCATAGAGGAGGTTTAATGGGACACTTTGGAGTTGCTAAAACCTTAGTTGTTTTATAAGAACACTTCTATTGACCACGCATGAAAAGGGATGCTGAGAGGATTTGTGGTAGATGTGTTACATGTAGGCAGGCAAAATCCCGAGTGCAACCCCATGGTTTATACACACCACTGCCCATTCCTTGTGAACCTTGGATTGATATTTCTATGGGTTTTGTATTAGGCTTATCAAGGTTCGAAAAGGGTCGAGATTTAGTATTTGTTGTGGTTGACAGGTTTTCGAAGATGGCACACTTCATACCATGTCACAAGACCGACGATGCAACACATGTTGCTGATTTATTCTTCAAAGAGATTGTTCGACTTCATGGAGTACCCAAAAGTATTGTTTCAGACCGAGATGCAAAGTTTCTAAGCCATTTTTGGAGGGCTTTATGGGGAAAGTTATGAACAAAATTGTTATTTTCTACTACTTGCCATCGACAAACCGATGGACAGAGGGAGGTGGTTAATAGGACTTTGGGTACGTTGCTGCGTTCTATCATCCAAAAGAACTTGAAAAATTGGGAAAATTGTTTGTCACATGTAAAGTTTGCTTACAATAGGAGCGTGCATTCGACTACTAGTTGTTTGCCATTTGAAGTGGTGTATGGGTTCAATCCACTTACTCCATTGGATTTGATACCTATGCCTGTAGAGGAAAGAGTGAACTTGGATGAGAAAAAGAAAGCTGATTTTGTTAGGCAACTACATGCAAAAGTTAGGCAACATATTAAGAGAAGGACCGAGCAATATGCCACTCAAGTTAACAAAGGGCGAAAGAAAGTTGTGCTCAAACCTAGAGATTGGGTTTGGGTGCATATGTGCAAGGAAAGATTTCCTGAGCAACGAAAATCTAAGCTGCAGCCACGTGGGGATGGTCCATTCCTAGTGCTTGAACGCATCAATGATAATGCATACAAGATAGACTTGCCAGGTTAGTATAATGTTAGTGCAACCTTTAATGTTTCTGATCTTTCTCCTTTTGATTTCAATGCAGGTGCAGATTTGAGGACAAATCCTTTTGAGGAGAGGGGGTGATACGAACCACGCCAAGAACTGACGAAACCCGTGAATCAAGTAGGGTTCAAAGTCGCCTAGAATCAGATTTGTATGAAAACCTCGACCAGTTGTTTATATGGAAGCAAGGGCCTCGATATGGTGAAGACGCCACAATCAACGATGGAAAAATTGATTGATAAGTTTAGGAAGAACGCCACAAGAAAATTCTGATTAGTTCAAAAGTTCTACGAAGAACCAAAGAGAATACTCCACAAATATTATTAATCATCAATAAATTCCCTTTAAGGTTACACTGATTTATATAGTTGAAAACACTAAACATTAAAAGGAAATAATTAATTAGGCAATTAAGCCTATTTAAGTCTATCAAAGAAAAGAGAAAGTCAACCCTTACAATTAGGAAAGAAGAATAAAATTGACAACTAATTGTCTTGAACATAATAGGCAAGAAATCAACCTCAAATTGGAAAGCTTTATGACCAAGAAATCAATTGCACATTGGAAAGTCTTCATGGGCAAGAAATTGGATAGAATCAGGCCCATCAATTGCTTTAATTAAATTAATTAAGCATTGATATTCTTTTGGGCCCATCTTGGAATTTGTCATTTTAACATTAGCCCAAATCTCTTGAACCAATCCATTAAGTGCTTCTTTGAATCTCTTAGTTCTTACCCTTGTAATTAACCCAACTGGAATATGCAATGGATCCTTTGGTGATGCTTCTTTATTCTCATCATTTCCTCTCTCTTGAAAATGATTTGTCCTCAAATCTTCACCTACATCAAAATGAGTTAAATCAGTAACATTGAAACTGATGATTTGTCCTCTCTCTTGTTTTAGCTTGTGTTGGCCTTTTAAATGCTTTAAGGACTCATGATCAGTGTGAATCACGAATTCCTTGGACCATAGATAGTGCTGCCATGTCTCTAAAGTTCGAACCAATGCATATAATTCTTTGTCATAAGTGGGGTAATTAAGTGTAGCCCCGTTTAACTTCTCGCTAAAGTATGCAAGTGATCTTCCATCTTGCATAAGCATAGCGCCTATACCTACACCAGAAGCATCACATTCGATTTCGAATGTTTTAGAAAAGTCAGGTAAAGCCAATAGAGGAGCATGAGTTAGTTTGTATTTGATAAGCTGAAACGCCTTCTCTTACTCTTCACCCCACTTGAATGCAACGTACTTCTTGATAACTTCGGTAAGTGGTGCGATAATGATGCTAAAATCTTTCACGAACCTCCTATAAAAACTAGCAAGTCCATGGAGGGGGTCGGCCAATCTTGAATGGCCTTGATCTTCTCATCATCAACCTCGATTCCTTTCGCATTCACAACAAAACCTATAAAAACAAGCTTATCAGTGCAGAAAGTACACTTTTTGAGGTTAGCATACAATTTTTCTTTTCGAAGTATAACTAACACTGAATGCACATGTGAGACATGATCATGTAGATTCTTACTATAGATCAGAATATCATCAAAATAAACAACCACGAATTTACCAATGAAAGCAAGCAACACATGATTCATTAAACGCATGAAAGTACTAGGTGCATTAGTTAATCCAAATGACATGACTAACCACTTATACAATTCGTATTTCGTTTTGAATGTTGTCTTCCATTCGTCTCCCTTTTTCATTCGTATTTGATGATACCCGCACTTAAGGTCAATCTTTGAAAACACACAGGAACCATGCAACTCATCTAACATGTCATCTAAGCGAGGAATGGGGTGTCGATACTTTACCGTTATATTATCGATGGCTCTGCAATCCACACACATTCTTCATGTCCCATCCTTCTTAAGCACTAAAATCACCGGAACTGCACAAGGACTCATGCTTTCCCTTATGTATCCTTTTTCCATCAACTCCTCGACTTGTCTTTACAACTCCTTTGTTTCCTCCGGATTACTTCGATATGCCGGCCGGTTTGGAATTGATGCTTCGGGGACAAAATCGATTTGGTGTTCAATCCCTCAAACTAGTGGTAATCCATGCGGTACTTCATCTGGAAACACATCCTCGAACTTCTGCAAGAGAGAAACCACAACACTAGGCAAAGAAGAATCAAGTTGGTTAGTGGTGAAGAGGGCTTCCTTGTACATCATTACAATCATTTGGCGTTTTGAAATCAAAGCTCGCTTAACCTCACTTGTTCTTGCATAGAAATTTCTTTGTCTTCTCTCTGATTTTACCTCCTTAGCCTAATCTTTCTCTCTTTTTTTCTCCTCACCAAATTCGGCCTTGCTCTCACCCTCACTCTCTTTCTTTTGCTCACCCATTTTCTTGTGATCACTCATTTTCCTTTGTTCACTCAAATTCTTTTTAGCGCTCAATTTTTGTAATCTCACTTGGTCTTCATGAACTTGCTTAGGTGTCATTGGAACAGAAGTGATTATTCGTTGATTTAGCTCAAATGAGTACTTGTTGGTGAAGCCGTCATGTTGCACACGTCAATCAAATTGCCATGGTCTTCCTAGTAGAATGTGTTCTGCTTGCATCGGTACCACATCACATAACACTTCATCTTCATATTTTCCAATGCGAAACGGCACCACTACTTGTTTTGTAACCTTACCTCACCACTATCATTCAACCATTGCAGCTTGTATGGACGAGGGTGTTTAAGGGTCATGAGCCCTAGCTTTTCAACCATCGAAGTTCTAGCCACATTAGTGCAGCTACTGCCCTCAATAATAATACTACATACCTTGCCCTTCATGTCGCAACGAGTGTGAAAGATGTTTTCTCGCTGCACTTCCTCTTCTTCTTCTTCTTTAGCTTGCAAATTCAAGGCTCGTCGTGCAACTAGTCCAAGCATCTCTCCATGCTCCAAACTCCTCGTCTCCCATGGAAACATCCTCCAATGATGGCACATATCATCTAAATCATCCTCATCTTCGAATTGAATCTCACCACTCTTGATGCGAATCTCATCATTTGTATCACAATTGATGCCTAAGACCGTTCTAATCTCTGGTTTGAATGGAAACCGCGACCCAACACCTATAACGAGATGTGAACCTTGGTATAAGGATGACGCCACAATCAAGGGTGGAATACTCGATTGATAAGTCAAGGAGAAACGCCACAGAGAAATCTGATAAGTTCCAATTAGTTCTCAAAGAACAAAAGAGAAATTATGTTCTCAATTTTTCATTTAAAATTCAATCCGTCACATTACATCATTTTTGTTCTTTATAAACTAAAACCCTAAAAGAAAAGAGAGGTTTCACGCCTTTTTCGAGAAGGAAACAAAATATTTGGCCATTAAATGCCTTACAAAACAAGAAACTAATTAAAACTAAAACAAGCAACTAATTGTCTTGATCCCTATTTGGAAGGCTGAAATTAAAGTAAATCAGCCTCTTAATTTAGGAAATAAATCAATTCATTATTCATTGAAAAATCTTGATGAGGTGGGTTGGTTGACAAGAATAATAAGGATCCTTTGCACATTCCGGATGGGCCAATAACAAGATCAAGAGCGAAGAAGATCAAAGAAGCAATGCAAGGACTCGTGCAATCTATTTGGCTAAAAGTGCAACTAGCAAGACACCAATAATATTGAAGATGGGCTCAAACGAGGTGGAACCATCCTTGGTTCATGTAATTGAAGTCGGGGAGAAGATGGCCTAGCATTTGAAGCATTGGACGTGTGGGTCGGCATCATGGCTGTTGGAGTCTTATTGTGTGGGCTTCCAAAGCAATTACTTTTTTAATTAAGTTTATGTGTAATTTGGGCTAAAGTTTTTGTAATTAAGAGGCCTTATTTGTGACTTTTATTAATGAGATTACTGTTCACGTATGAGGGGTTAATTTGATTAGTTTTGGGTTTCATTTAATTAGATATCATATTGGGTTTATTTTAATTAATGGGCCTTTGAAGCCAATTAGGGTTTGGACCCATTTAGGAACAGTTTATTTTATTTAGCCTTAATATAAATAAGGCAAAACCCTAATTTTGTATTAGTTTTCAGCAGCCATCAATTAAAAGAATTGAGAGAATTTGTTTCCTGATAGAAACCAAGGAAGCAAGCTTATGGATCCTTTGAGCATCAATGAAGGACCTGTGACAAGGGCTCGAGCTAAAAGGATGAAGGAAGGTTTAAATGGGCTCATTCAAGAGATTTGGGCCAAAAGTCTTACACAACATGGCTTGGATGGCTTGGAGGGAACGTCGAGGCTTCAAAATATCATTCAAGTTCAAGACTCAGTCCAAGAGCATTAATTATAGAAAATCTTTGACCCGTTGATTAGAGAACCAAGAACCAAAGATATAACGACGCCACTCCCAAGAAAGAGATGAGAATGTGGGAGATAAGTCAAGGTTAATAAATCAAGAACAATTCTTGATGCAATCTCAAAGTTCTCAAAAGAACAATGGAGAAAAGCTAAAACTTTATTCATTAAACTTCTGATTAAATCTTAGGTTTAATAAACCTTTTATAGGCATACAATCCTAAATCTAATAAGAAACCAAAATAAACTCTTAATCCTAAACCTAATAGTAAACTAAAATAAAATCCTAATTAAATTAACTCTCAGCCCAATAATTAAAAGTCCAATATAAAAATTAAATATACTAAACTAATTAAAACCCAACCCATAATACAAATTAAGCCCAAATTAATACAACAAATAAATAATAGCCCAATTTGTATTAAAATTGCTATCCAAGCCTCAATATTAATGCTCTTGGACTGGGTCTTGAACTTGAATGATATTTTGAAGCCTCGACGTTCCCTCCAAGCCATCCAAGCCATGTTGTGTAAGACTTTTGGCCCAAATCTCTTGAATGAGCCCATTTAAACCTTCCTTCATCCTTTTAGCTCGAGCCCTTGTCACAGATCCTTCATTGATGCTCAAACTCAAGTCCGAAAATTGACAACACATTCTTTACGTTTGATAGAAACCAAGGAAGCAAGCTTATGGATCCTTTGAGCATCAATGAAGGACCTGTGACAAGGGCTCGAGCTAAAAAGATGAAGGAAGGTTTAAATGGGCTCATTCAAGAGATTTGGGCCAAAAGTCTTACACAACATGGCTTGGATGGCTTGGAGGGAACGTCGAGGCTTCAAAATATCATTCAAGTTCAAGACCCAGTCCAAGAGCATTAATATTGAGGCTTGGATAGCAATTTTAATACAAATTGGGCTATTATTTATTTGTTGTATTAATTTGGGCTTAATTTGTATTATGGGTTGGGTTTTAATTAGTTAGTATATTTTATGTTATATTGGGCTTTTAATTATTGGGCTGAGATTTAATTAAATTAGGGTTTTATTTTAGTTTTCTACTAGGTTTAGAATTAAGAGTTTATTTTGGGTTTCTTATTAGACTTAGGATTTTATGCCTATAAAAGGCTTATTAAACCTAAAATTTCAATCAGAAGTTTATTGAATAAAGTTTTAGCTTTTCTCCATTGTTCTTTTGAGAACTTTGAGATTGCATCAAGAATTGTTCTTGATTTATTAACCTTGACTTATCTCCCACATTCTCATCTCTTTCTTGGGAGTGGCGTCGTTATATCTTTGGTTCTTGGTTATCTAATCAACGGGTCAAAGATTTTCTATAATCTGAATTAACTTTCTTGGGGGTTGTATTTCAATTTGATCGTGGGTGTCGTATCTTTATATACGGGGTTCGCATCAGTTGGTATCAGAGCTTCGGTTAATTAATTCAGGTTTGGGTTTTCAATTTATGTTTCTTATTTTGATTTCTTTAGACATATATCAATATCTGATTTTCAGACCTTTAGCCGCAAGTCATCAATTCAATTTTTGTTTGCCGCATAACCTTTACATTGATGTGCCTTCTTTAATAATTGACCGAATTCATTGAATATCACAGCTTCAGTCAATTTGCTTCTGACTTTCCATTCTTTAATAATTGCTTTTGTCTGACTTTTCTTTGAATATCACGCACCAACCACTATCAATGTTCAATTCTCTAATTTTTCCATCTGTCATCCATCAATAATCTTGTGTGTGATCTGCTGCATGTTCATTAATTTTTTATTCTTTAACTTGCTGGTTCAGTAACTTTGCAGCATAACAATTAGTTCTGCTTTGATATTTTATTTCTGCTTCCTCCAGCCCATACTGGTTTCATAATTGATTTTCTTCATCCACATA
This sequence comes from Dimocarpus longan, assembly GCA_022984855.1. Taxonomy (NCBI): domain Eukaryota; kingdom Viridiplantae; phylum Streptophyta; class Magnoliopsida; order Sapindales; family Sapindaceae; genus Dimocarpus; species Dimocarpus longan. The sequence continues at coordinate 20,869,737 of CM041025.1, read as the reverse complement.
GAATCATCATTGTGACCGAATACAACAATCTTGGTTTGAATCTTCGTATTCTGTTCTTGAACCGCATCATCAATCAGGATTCTTGAAAACCCATTCTAGGGTTTCTTGAATTCTTGATTCATTATCATATTTGTCTCTTGATTTGCAAGGTTCATATCAATATCTTGTTTTTGGTTCAACTCCACAATTTACAATCCATATAATTGTGCATTCTAGTTTGAATTAAAAAAGGAAAAAAAAAAAGAAAAAAAAATTCCGAAAAAAAAAGTATCAGAGAAAAAAAAAAGAAAGAAAAAAAAAAAGTTTGAATGCCATAAATTGCTTGGATTGAAGTGAGTTGATATTAATTTACCTTATTTGCAATTCAAGATCTTTGCGGTGTTCGAAATCTTTTCTTGAGAACAGATTGCGTTTCATTATTTCATCATTCTAGTGTCATTGTTGGTCTTTATTTCTTTCGTGTTCTTTGTGTGTGCATTTTTCTTTGTTGAGATTTGTCTAAGGCGATTATTTCAAGGGTGACCTTGTTGTGATCGATTAGTTCTATAAAGAACTTAGTGAGAAAAGTTTGAGTGTGGACAGGGAGTGTTGAGTTAAATCAAAATCATTGAGTGTCAAACACGTGAGTGATTAGAGTGAAACACGTGAGGGAGTGTTGTGAGGTTACTTTTACTAACATTCTTGCAGGTATCAATCATGTCTACGGATAACGATAAAGAAGTTGAAGGAGGAGAAAAGGGTAATGAGTCGTTCGTTCTCAAAGCGATGCAACAACAATTTGAGAGGATGAACATGGTGTTTGGAGAGATTAGGGATAGAATGGATAGGCAAGATGAGGCCATAGCTACTTTGCAAAGGGGGCAGCAAAGGAGAGCTCCGGAAGAGCATAGTGGTAATGATGAATTTGAAGCCGATTATGGGGTGTTCTATGGAGAAGATTTGGATGGAGATGACAATGCCATTAATGTTAATAGGGGCCGAATTAGAGGTGGTAGAGGTGGTCGTAGAGGAAGAGGTAATGGCAATGGAGATCGTAGATACTATGGGGATGGGAATGAGAGAGTAAGATGGGATGATAGACCCAATAGACCAGATAGGGATCTCGGTAGCATTAAGATGAAGATACCCTCTTTCCAAGGGAAGGCTGATCCTGATGTGTATTTAGAGTGGGAGAAACGAGTGGAGTTAGTCTTTGAGTGTCATAATTTTACTGAGGAGAAAAAGGTGAAGTTAGCCGCAGCTGAGTTTACGGATTATGCTGTGGTTTGATGGGGCCAAGTAGTGCTAGATAGAAGGAGAAATGAGGAACATCCTATAAACACTTGGGGTGAGATGAAAACTGTTATGAGGAAGCGGTTTGTTCCTAGATCATACTATAGGGAGCTATACCGACGATTGCAGAGCCTAACACAAGGTTCTAAGAGTGTGGAGGACTATTATAAGGAGATGGAGATAGCCATGGTCAGAGCTAATATAGAGGAGGATAGAGAGGCTACTATGGCAAGATTTCTACAAGGATTGAATGAAAATATTGCCAATATTGTTGAGTTGCAGCATTATGTGGAGCTTGAGGACTTGGTCCATATGGCTATGAAGGTGGAGAGGCAACTCAAAAGAAGGGGTTCGATGTCACGATATGGTAGCAATTCGGGTTCTACATCCACTTGGAAGTCGAATTGGAGTAGAAAGGAAGATAAGGCATCTCAAAAGCCTAAGGCTGAAACTACTAAGCCTAAGGAGGGTAGAGATAGAAGCCATGATAAGGGCAAGGCCGAGGCAACTCAAGGGAGAAATAGGGATATCAAATGCTTTAGGTGTTTGGGAAGAGGTCACATAGCTTCTCAATGTCCTAACAAACGAATTATGATCTTGAGGGAGGATGGAGATATAGAGACCGAAGGGGAAAGTGATGACGATGAGATGCCACCTTTGGAAGATGCTAGTGATGTTGAAATTGAGTATCCCGCGGATGGAAAGTTGTTAGTGGCAAGGCGTGCTTTAAGCATGCAAGTGAAGGAAGAAGATGATGAGGTGCAACGTGATAATATTTTTCATACCAGATGTCATATCAAGGAGAGGGTGTGTAGTGTGATTATTGATGGGGGTAGTTGCACCAATGTTGCTAGCACAGAGTTAGTAGAGAAACTTAGTTTACCTACTTCAAAACATCCTAGACCATACAAGTTGCAATGGTTAAATGATTGTGGAGAGGTTAAGGTAACAAGACAAGTGCTAGTTCCTTTCACTATTGGTAGGTACAAAGATGAGGTGTTGTGTGATGTTGTACCTATGCATGCTGGTCACTTGCTTTTGGGTCGTCCATGGCAATATGATAGGAGAGTAATGCATGATGGGTTTAAGAATAGATATTCTTTTACCATGAATGGACGAACGATCATTCTGATACCTTTAACACCTAAACAGGTGTATGAAGATCAAGTGAGGATAAAAGAGAGTGAGAGAAAAGGAGAGGTTGAGAGTTTAAACACTAGTGAGGCCGAGAGAAAGGGAGCTGAGTGTGAGAAAAAGAGTGACAAAACACTAGAGTGTGTGCAAAAGAAAATTGGGAAGGTTGAGTGTAGAGGAGAGAATGAGAGGAAGAAAAGTGAGAAAAAGAAAATGAGTGTTTATGCAAAAGGGAGTGATGTGAGAGCTGCTTTTCTAGCCAAGCAACAAATGTTTGTACTTTTGTACAAAGATGCTTATTTTTCTAACTCTGACATTAATGTTTCTTTGCCTAGTGTTGTTACAACTCTTTTGCAGGATTTTAAGGATGTATTTCCCGAGGAGATGCCCGATGGATTACCACCAAAGAGGGGAATAGAGCATCAAATTGATTTCATACCCGGAGCCACAATTCCAAACCGACCCGCATATAGAAGTAATCCCGAGGAGGCAAAGGAGCTTCAAAGGCGGGTTGAGGAGCTAATGAAAAAAGGGTATGTGAGGGAGAGCATGAGTCCATGTGCTGTACCGGTTTTACTTGTGCCTAAAAAGGATGGGACTTGGCGTATGTGCATCGATTGTAGAGCTGTCAACAAAATTACAGTTAAGTATCGACATCCCATACCTAGATTAGATGACATGTTAGATGAGTTGCATGGATCTTGTGTGTTTTCTAAGATTGATCTGAAAAGCGGATATCATCAAATTAGAATGAAAGAAGGAGATGAATGAAAAACTGCATTTAAAACGAAACATGGTTTGTATGAGTGGTTAGTCATGCCTTTTGGTTTAACTAATGCACCTAATACTTTCATGAGGTTAATGAATCATGTTTTGCGTTCTTTCATTGGAAAATTTGTTGTGGTCTACTTTAATGACATATTAGTGTATAGCAAGAGCATAGATGAACATGTTAGGCATTTACATTGTGTGCTTGATGTGTTAAGAAAAAAAAGTTGTATGCTAATTTGAAAAAATGTTCCTTTTACACGGATAAGATTGTGTTTTTCGGTTATGTCGTTACGTCAAAATGGATAGAAGTAGATGAGGAGAAAGTTAAGGCTATTAGAGAGTGGCCTAGACCTAGGAATGTTAGTGAAGTCCGTAGCTTTCATGGGTTAGCTAGTTTTTATAGGAGATTTGTTAAGGATTTTAGCACCATAGCGGCACCACTAACTGAGGTTGTGAAAAAGAGTGTGGGTTTCAAATGGGGTAATGAGCAACAACATGCATTTGAATTGATTAAGGATAAATTGTGTAGTACACCATTGCTTGCTTTACCTGATTTCTCTAAGACATTTGAGATTGAGTGTGATGCATCAGGAATAGGTATAGGGGCTGTTCTTATGCAAGATAGGCGTCCTATAGCTTATTTTAGTGAGAAATTGAGTGGAGCATCATTGAATTATCCTACTTATGACAAAGAGTTATATGCTTTAGTAAGGGCCTTAGAAACTTGGCAACATTATCTGTGGCCTAAGGAATTTGTAATCCATACTGATCATGAGTCCTTAAAACATTTGAAAGGTCAAAGTAGGTTGAGTAGGAGGCATGCTAAATGGGTAGAGTTCATAGAAACGTTTTCTTATGTGATAAAGTATAAGCAAGGAAAGGAAAACGTAGTAGCTGATGCATTATCTCGTAGGTATACCTTGATTTCTACTTTGAATGCAAGATTGTTGGGTTTTGAGCGTATAAAGGAATTGTATGTTAATGATCCTGATTTTGCTAGTGTGTATGTTGCTTGTGAGAAAATTGCTTTTGGAAAGTTTTATAGACATGAGGGGTATTTGTTTAGAGAAAGTAGATTATGCATTCCTCAGGGGTCTATAAGAGAGTTACTTGTTAGAGAGGCACATGGGGGTGGTTTGGTGTTAAGAAAACTTTAGATGTACTAGATGAACATTTCTTCTGGCCACACATGAAAAGAGATGTTGAGCGAATTTGTGAGAGGTGCATAACATGTAAAAAGTCTAAGTCTAAAGTTTTACCCCAAGGTTTGTATACACCTTTGCCTATACCTAGTGAACCTTGGATTGATATTTCTATGGATTTTATATTGGGTTTACCTAGGTCCAAAAAGGGCCGAGATTCGGTGTTTGTTGTGGTTGACAGGTTTTCGAAGATGGCTCACTTCATACCATGTCACAAGACTGATGACGCCACATCTATTGCTGATTTATTCTTTAAGGAGGTTGTTCGACTTCATGGAGTGCCAAAGAGCATTGTTTCAGATCGAGATGTGAAGTTCTTAAGCCATTTTTGGAGGACTTTGTGGGGAAAGCTAGGAACAAAGCTATTGTTTTCTACTGCTTGTCATCCGCAAACTGATGGACAAACAGAGGTTGTTAATAGGACTTTGGGTACTTTGCTGCGTTCCATCATCCAAAAGAACTTGAAGAATTGGGAAGATTGCTTACCGTATATCGAGTTTGCGTACAATAGAAGTGTGCATTCGACTACTGGTTGTTCGCCATTTGAAGTTGTGTATGGGTTTAATCCACTTACTCCTTTGGATTTAATACCTTTACCTGTGGAGGAAAGAGTTAACTTGGATGGTAAGAAGAAAGCTGAATTTGTTAAGCAACTGCATGAGAAAGTTAGACAACATATTGAGCGACAAACTGAGCAATATGCTACTCAAGCTAACAAGGGGCGCAAGAAAATTGTGTTCGAAGCAGGAGATTGGGTTTGGGTGCATATGCGTAAAGCGAGGTTTCCTGATCAACGCAAGTCTAAGTTGCAGCCGCGTGGAGATGGTCCATTCCAAGTGCTTGAACGCATAAATGACAATGCGTATAAGATAGACTTGCCAGGTGAGTATAATGTTAGTGCTACTTTCAATGTTTCTGATCTTTCTCCATTTGATTTTGATGTAGATGCCGATTTGAGGACAAATCCTTTTGAGGAGAGGGGGAATGATAGAAACCAAGGAAGCAAGCTTATGGATCCTTTGAGCATCAATGAAGGACCTGTGACAAGGGCTCGAGCTAAAAAGATGAAGGAAGGTTTAAATGGGCTCATTCAAGAGATTTGGGCCAAAAGTCTTACACAACATGGCTTGGATGGCTTGGAGGGAACGTCGAGGCTTCAAAATATCATTCAAGTTCAAGACCCAGTCCAAGAGCATTAATATTGAGGCTTGGATAGCAATTTTAATACAAATTGGGTTATTATTTATTTGTTGTATTAATTTGGGCTTAATTTGTATTATGGGTTGGGTTTTAATTAGTTAGTATATTTTATGTTATATTGGGCTTTTAATTATTGGGCTGAGATTTAATTAAATTAGGGTTTTATTTTAGTTTTCTACTAGGTTTAGAATTAAGAGTTTATTTTGGGTTTCTTATTAGACTTAGGATTTTATGCCTATAAAAGGCTTATTAAACCTAAAATTTCAATCAGAAGTTTATTGAATAAAGTTTTAGCTTTTCTCCATTGTTCTTTTGAGAACTTTGAGATTGCATCAAGAATTGTTCTTGATTTATTAACCTTGACTTATCTCCCACATTCTCATCTCTTTCTTGGGAGTGGCGTCGTTATATCTTTGGTTCTTGGTTCTCTAATCAACGGGTCAAAGATTTTCTATAATCTGAATTAACTTTCTTGGGGGTTGTATTTCAATTTGATCGTGGGTGTCGTATCTTTATATACGGGGTTCGCATCAACGTTTCAAGCCATACATCAACAATTTGAACGAATGAATGTGGTTTTTGGAGAGATAAGGGATAGAATGGACCGACAAGATGAAGCTATAGCTAGAATCCAAAGAGAGCAGCCTAATCGGGAACCAAATGGTCAAAATAGGCGTAGGCATGATCCTTTAGGTGTGGAAGAAACAGAAACTGAAAGTGGAGGGGAGAATGACCTGGAATCTGAAATTGAGATGGAAAGGTTTAGGCCTAGGAGGGGTAGGCGTGGAAGAGGTCCTAGGAGAAACATCCGGGGTCGAGATGAGGTAGATAGAAACTTTGGGAACATTAAAATGAAAATACCATCTTTCCAAGGTAGAAACGATCCTGAAGTGTACCTAGAATGGGAGAAAAAGGTTGAGTTGATCTTTGATTGTCATAACTATTCTGAGGAGAAGAAAGTGAAGCTTGCAGTGATTGAATTTACAGATTATGCAATCATCTGGTGGGATCAACTAACGACAAATAGAAGGAGAAACCTTGAGAGACGTGTTGAAACTTGGGGAGAATTAAAGGCTCTCATGCGGAAGAGATTCATACCCAACCACTACTATAGAGACCTTTATCAGAAACTTCAAAGTCTTACACAAGGTTCACGGAGTGTGGAAGAATATCACAAGGAGATGGAGGTTGCCATGGTTAGAGCTAATGTTGAGGAGGATAGGGAAGCCACTATGGCAAGGTTTTTGAATGGCTTAAATAGGGATATTGCTAATGTAGTAGAGTTGCAGCACTATGTGGAGTTGGAGGACATGGTACACATGGCTATGAAGGTGGAGAGACAATTGAAGAAAAAGGGGCCAGCAAGATACTCTTCGCATTCCACAACTCTGTGGAAATCGAAGTGGGGTGATAATGAGAAGAATGACAGGGTTATTTCAAAGGGAAAGATTGAGCCACCTAAAGGGAAAGAAGGAGAAGCTATCAAAAACAAAACAAAGGCCGAAGACCAACCTTCTAAGAATAGGAATATCAAATGTTTCAAATGTTTGGGTATGGGACACATTGCATCTCAGTGTCCAAACAAGAGAACGATGATCTTGCGTGACCATGGGAAGGTGGAAACTGAAGATGACAGTGATGATATGCCTGAGTTGGTTGACGCTAGTGATGAGGAGGGAGTGGAATACCCCGTAGAAGGTGAAACTCTTGTTGCTAGGCGTGCTCTTAATGCACAAGTTAAGGTAGAAGAAATGGAGCAGCAAAGAGAGAACATATTTCATACTAGATGTCATGTTAATAACAAGGTGTGTAGTATGATCATAGATGGGGGAAGTTGCACCAATGTAGCTAGCACCACCCTTGTTGAAAGATTAAACTTGCCTACACTAAAACATCCTAGACCTTACAAATTACAGTGGTTGAATGAGTGTGGAGAGGTCAAGGTTAATAATCAAGTTTTGGTAGCTTTTACCATAGGGAGGTATAGAGATGAGGTGCTTTGTGATGTGGTTCCTATGCATGCTGGCCATATTTTGTTGGTGAGGCCATGGCAGTATGATAGGAAAGTGATGCATGATGGGTTTAAGAATAGGTACAGCTTTATTAAAGAAGGAAAATCCATTACACTTGTTCCATTAACTCCAAAACAAGTTTTTGAGGATCAAATGAAATTGAAAGGAGAGGTTAAGTAAAAGAGAAAGAATGAGGTTGGGATACGAGAGGAAAAAATAGAGAGGAAAAATGAGAGTGAGGCTGAAACATCTAGAAGAAAATTGAGTGGAAAAGAAAAGGGAGAGGTGACTGATAAAGGTGAGAAAAGAGAGAGACCACAAGAAGGAAAAGAAAGAGAGCGTATAGAGAGGAGTGGAAAAACAAAATTGAGTTTTTTTGCAAAAGAAAGGGAGGTTAATAGAGCTTTCATAGCAGGTCATTCTATGATCTTGCTTGTTTACAAAGAATCATATCTAAGTCTTGATGAAACTAACCAATCCCTTCCTAGTATAGCTATTTCTTTGTTGCAGGAATTTGAAGACTTGTTTCCTGAGGAGATGCCTAATGGATTGCCACCCATTAGAGGCATTGAGCATCAAATTGATTTCGTACCGGGAGCGGCTATTCCAAACCGACCAGCCTATAGAGGTAATCCAGAGGAAACAAAAGAACTTCAAAGGCAAGTCGAGGAATTGATGAGCAAAGGGTACGCGAGAGAAAGTATGAGTCCATGTGCTGTACCCGTCCTATTGGTTCCAAAAAAAGATGGAACATGGAGAATGTGCATTGATTGCAGGGCAATTAACAACATAACGGTAAAGTATCGTCATCCAATACCTAGGTTAGATGACATGCTTGATGAGTTGCATGGGTCATGCATTTTCAGTAAAATTGATCTTAAAAGTGGATACCATCAAATTAGGATGAAAGAGGGAGATGAGTGGAAAACTGCTTTTAAAACTAAATATGGTTTATATGAGTGGTTAGTAATGCCATTTGGTCTCACTAATGCACCTAGCACTTTTATGAGGTTAATGAACCATGTTTTGCGTGCATTCATTGGTAAATTTGTGGTTGTGTATTTCGATGATATCCTAGTATACAGCAAGAGTCTTGATGAGCATGTTATGCATTTGAGGAGTGTTTTTGAGGTTTTAAGACAAGAAAAGTTGTATGCCAATTTTAAGAAATGTACATTTTGCATGGAAAATGTTGTGTTTCTTGGTTATGTTGTTAGCTCAAAAGGTATTGAGGTGGATGAAGAGAAAGTTCAAGCCATTAAGGAGTGGCCAACTCCTAAAAGCGTCACTGAGGTAAGAAGTTTTCATGGTCTAGCTAGTTTTTATAGACGGTTTGTTAAAAATTTTAGCACTATCACAGCACCACTCACTGAAATTGTTAAAAAGAATGTTGGATTTCATTGGGGCATTGATCAAGAAAATGCATTTAATCATATCAAAGATAGGTTATGTTCTGCACCTGTGTTAGCATTACCAGATTTTAACAAAACGTTCGAGATTGAATGTGATGCCTCAGGAGTAGGGATTGGAGTGGTTTTGATGCAGGAAGGGCGATCCATAGCATTTTTCAGTGAGAAATTAAGTGGGGCAGCCTTGAATTATCCCACTTATGACAAAGAGCTTTATGCTCTTGTTAGGGCTTTGGAGACGTGGCAACACTATCTATGGCCTAAGGAGTTTGTGATCCACACCGACCATGAGTCTTTGAAACATCTCAAGGGGCAAGGTAAATTGAATAAAAGGCATGCTAGATGGATGGAGTATATCGAGACTTTTCCCTACGTCATTAAGTATAACCGAGGTAAGGAGAATATAGTTGCTGATGCTTTATCAAGGAGGTACGTGCTTCTTACTTCTATGAGTGCCAAAATGCTTGGATTTGAATATGTGAAAGAAATGTATGCAAATGATATTTATTTTTCTGTTGTGTACATGGCATGTGATAAAGGAGTTGTTGACAAATTCTACAAGCATGATGGTTATTTGTTTAGGGAAAGCAAATTGTGTGTGCCTAACTGTTCTATGCGTGAGTTATTGGTGCGTGAGGCGCATGGTGGGGGTCTAATGGGTCATTTTGGTGTTAGGAAAACATTAGAAATCTTGCATGAGCATTTCTTTTGGCCTAAGATGAGAAGAGATGTCATTCGCATTTGTGACAGATGCATTACTTGCAAAAGGGCCAAGTCTAAGGTTTTGCCACATGGGTTGTATACACCTTTACCCGTTCCTGGTGAACCTTGGGTTGATCTTTCTATGGATTTTGTTTTGAAACTGCCTCGAACTAAAAAGGGTAGGGATTCTATTTTCGTGGTCGTTGATAGGTTTAGTAAGATGGCACACTTCATTCCGTGTCATAAAACTGATGATGCTGTGAATATAGCTGACTTGTTTTTTAGGGAGATAGTGCGACTCCATGGTGTACCCAAGAGTATTGTGTCAGATAGAGATGTTAAGTTCCTTAGCTACTTTTGGAAAGTTTTGTGGGGTAAGTTAGGCACTAAGCTTTTATTCTCCACCACTTGTCATCCTCAAACCGATGGACAAACTGAGGTAGTTAACAGAACTTTAACACAGCTCTTGCGCACTGTCATTCATAAAAACCTGAAAACTTGGGAGGATTTCTTGCCATTCATAGAGTTTGCATACAATAGGACCATGCATTCTACTACTTCTTATTCTCCTTTTGAAATCGTTTATGGTTTTAATCCACTTACTCCTTTGGATTTGATGCCATTACCTGTTAAGGAAAGGGGTAGTTTGGATGGGAAAAAGAGAGCAGAATTAATGAAATCACTACATGAGAGGGTACGGCTTCAGATTGAAAAGAAGAATGAACAATATGCGTCTCAAGCCAACAAAGGAAGAAGGCGTGTGACCTTTGAACCAGGTGATTGGGTTTGGGTTCACATGCGTAAAGAGAGGTTCCCAAACTATAGAAGAACAAAGTTGCATCCAAGAGGAGATGGACCATTCCAAATTCTCGAGAAAATAAATGATAATGCCTATAAAGTGGATCTTCCAGGTGAGTATAATGTGTCTGCAACCTTTAATGTTGCTGATCTTTCTCCTTTTGATGTAGGTGATGATTCGAGGTCGAATCCTTTTGAGGAGAGGGGGAATGATGAGTACCAAGGTGGGTTGGTTGACAAGAATAAGAAGGATCCTTTAAACATTCCGGATGGGCCAATAACAAGATCAAGAGCGAAGAAGATCAAAGAAGCAATGCAAGGACTTGTGCAATCTACTTGGGCTAAAAGTGCAACTAGCAAGACACCAACAACATTCAAGATGGGCTCAAACGAGGTGGAACCATCCTTCGTTCATGTAATTGAAGTCAGGGAGAAGACGTCCTAGCATTTGAAGCATTGGACGTGTGGGTTGGCATCATGGCTGTTGGAGTCTTATTGTGTGGGCTTCCAAAGCAATTATTTTTTTAAATAAGTTTATGTGTAATTTGGGCTAGAGTTTTTGTAATCAAGAGGCCTTATTTGTGACTTGGTTACTGTTCACGTATGAGGGGTTAAGTTGATTAGTTTTGGGTCTCATTTAATTAGATATCATATTGGGTTATTTTAATTAATGGGCCTTTGAAGCCAATTAGGGTTTGGATCCATTTAGGAGTAGTTTATTTTATTTAGCCTTAATATAAATAAGGCAAAACCCTAATTTTATATGAGTTTTTCAGCAGCCATCAAATAAAAGAATTGAGAGAATTTGTTTCCTCTTCTTGTTCTTGAATGAACTTAGAACTTATCAAAGGATCAAACCTTTGTGGCGTTCTTACTATCAATTCGGGTTCTTGAAACGAGTTTTCAACGGGTCTGAAATAATTAAAATCTGATTCTTGGCTTTCTTGGGGTGTTTATTGATTTGTTTGTGGGTTCTAAGGTTTCATTCCTACGGGTTCACATCAATTATGATGATGTCTTTCCCGAAGACACACCACCTGGCTTACCTCCAATGCGAGGGATTGAGCATCAAATTGACTTTGTACTTGGTGCGACGATCCTAAACCGATCGGCTTATAGGAGCAACCCCGAGGAAACAAAGGAGCTTCAAAGGCAGGTTAGTGAATTACTGGAGAAAGGGTATGTGAGGGAAAGCATGAGCCCATGTGCCGTTCCGGTTCTACTTGTGCCTAAGAAGGATGGGACTTGGGAGGATGTGTGTTTATTGCCGAGCCATCAACAACATTACGGTAAAGTATCGACATCCTATTCCTCGCTTAGATGACATGTTGGATGAGTTGCATGGTGCTTGTATATTTTCTAAAATTGATTTGAAAAGTGGATATCATTAAATTCGCATGAAAGAGGGTGATGAATGGAAAACTGCCTTTAAGACAAAACATGGATTGTATGAATGGTTAGTAATGCCTTTTAGATTAACCAATGCACCGAGCACATTTATGAGATTGATGAATCATGTTTTGCGTGCATATATAGGTAGGTTTTTGTTGTTTACTTTGATGATATTCTCATTTATAGCAAAAACTTGAATGATCATGCTATGCATTTAAAATCAGTTTTGAATATGCTTAGAAAAGAAAAGTTGTTTGCTAACTTGAAGAAATGCACTTTTTGCACCGATAGGCTTGTGTTTCTTGGTTTTGTTATTGGTGCACAAGGAATACAGGTTGATGATGAAAAGGTCCGTGCAATTCAAGAGTGGCTGAGTCCCACAAGCATAGGTGAAGTTCGGAGCTTTCATGGACTTGCCAGTTTCTATCGGCGGTTTGTGAAGGACTTTAGTACTTTGGCCGCACCACTCACAGAAGTAATTAAGAAGAACGTTGGATTCAAGTGGGGGGAGGAGCAAGAAAAGGCGTTTCAACTAATCAAGCAAAAATTAACAAACGCTCCATTATTGTCTTTACCTAATATTGATAAAACGTTTGAGATTGAATGTGATGCTTCAGGTGTAGGTATTGGCGCAGTACTCATGCAAGATCGACGACCAATTGCTTACTTTAGTGAGAAGTTAAATGGGGCAGCTTTAAACTACCAAACTTATGACAATGAGTTGTACGCATTAGTTCGAGCCTTGCAAACGTGGCAGCATTATCTTTGGCCCAAAGAGTTTGTGATTCACACCGATCATGAATCATTGAAGCACGTGAAAGGACAACAAAAGTTGAACAAGAGGCATGCGCGTTGGATGGAGTTCATCAAGACATTTCCATACGTCATCAGGTATAAGCAAGGTAAGGAGAATGTGGTTGCCGATGCACTTTCTCGCAGGTATGCATTACTCTCTACCCTTGATGCAAAATTACTTGGTTTTGAGCACATTAAAGGATTATATTCTTTAGACCAAGATTTCTCTGAGGAGTTTCAAGCTTATGAGAAAAACGCAGTGGGTAAGTTTTATAGGATTGAAGGATTTTTATTTCGGGAGAATAAGTTATGTGTGCCGAATTGTTCTTTGCATGATTTGCTAGTTAAGGAATCCCATAGCGGAGGGTTAATGGGACATTTTGGAGTTGCTAAGACCTTGGCTATTTTGCAGAAACACTTCTTTTGGCCATGCATGAAAAGAGACGTTGAAAGGGTTTGTGGTAGATGTATTAATTGTAAGCAAGCAAAATCCCGAGTGCAAGCCCACGGTTTGTATACGCCGCTACCTATTCCTAATCACCATTAGATTGACATTTCTATGGACTTTGTGTTGGGTTTGCCTAGGACTAAGCGTGGAAAAGACTCAATTTTTGTGGTGGTAGATAGGTTCTCTAAGATGGCACATTTTATCCCTTGTCATAAAACGAATGATGCTTCACATATTGCTGATTTGTTCTTTAGGGAGATTGTGCGAATCACATGGTATGCCTAGAACAATTGTTTCGGATAGGGATGCTAAATTCCTAAGCTACTTTTGGAAGACTTTGTGGAGTAAATTAGGTACTAAGCTATTGTTTTCTACCACTTGTCACCCACAAACCGATAGTCAGACCGAAGTAGTTAATAGGACTTCATCTATTTTATTGAGGGCTATCATTAGCAAAAACATTAAGATTTGGGAGGATTGTTTACCACATGTTGAATTTGCTTACAATTGTACTGTTCATTCCGCTACTAAATTTTCACCCTTTGAAATTGTGTATGGTTTTAATCCGTTGACTCCATTAGATTTATCTCCTTTACCAATATCTGAGCGTGTTAATTTATGATGCGGAGCAAGGTGTGTTTCCAAAGGATCCAATTCAAATTCCTATTGGACCGGTTACGAGGGCTCTCAGAAGTTCAAGGAAATACTTAATGAGCTGATTCAAGGAGTTTGCACTCAAATACAATCATGGAGGCCCATTGATGGAAGCCCACGTGAGGAATTAAATTGCATCAACTTGATCCAAGTTCTAGAGGATTCCAGCCCAAGTCAAACTTAATCTTCGTAATTAATAGGCGTGTATCTTGGGCATTAATTCACCAGAATAATGGGAGGAGGGTCAACTCTCTTATTTAGGTCTCTAGTAAAATTAGGAATAATAAATTGTGGACTTTTCATTTCTGTCTTAGCAATGATTTCCTTGCTAATTGATTGTAATTTGAAATTTCCTTTTTCGTCATAGACTTGATTCTCTTTGATTTTAATGCTTGTAATTTCCGAATTCAGATTTGTAACTTTCAGCCTATAAATAGGCATCATATCAATGAGAAGAGGCAGACAATTTTCATGGTATTTGTGAGATCGAATTTCTCTTTGGTTCTTTGAACAACTCTCAAACTTATCGGAATTATCCGTGGCGTTTGAAATCTTCGACCTATCAATCAACCCTCCCTTGTTGATTGTGGCGTCTTCACCATACCAAGGTTCTTACCTCGTCATAGGTAACGGGTCGCGGTTCCATTCCTACGAACTTGTCTTAGGAAACAGTTTTGGTTTCTTCTCTTGGTTACGGGTTTCGTCACGGGTTGGCATGGTTCGTATCAATTTAGATGGCAAAAAGAAGGCTGATTTTGTCAAGCAGATTCATGAGAAGGCAAGACTCAACATTGAGCGAAGGACGGAGCAATATGTCAAGGGACACTCCAAACTAATTTTTGAGCCTGGAGATTGGGTTTGGTTGCATATGAGGAAGGAGAGATTTCCGGCACAAAGGCGTTCCAAATTGCTTCCAAGAGGAGATGGCCCTTTTCAAATTCTAGAGCGCATCAATGACAATGCTTATAAGCTTGATTTACCGAGTGAGTATAATGTTAGTACCACTTTCAATGTTACTGACTTGAGTCCTTTTGATGTAGGGAACGATTTGAGGACAAATCCTTTTCAAGAGGAGGGGAATGATGCGGTGCAAGGTGTGTCTCCAAAGGATCCAATTCAAATTCCTATTGGACCAGTTACGAGGGCTCGAGCTAAGAAGTTCAAAGAAGCACTTAACGGGCTGATTCAAGAAGTTTGCACTCAAATACAATCATGAAAGCCCATTGATGGAAGCCCACGTGAGGAACTAAAATGCATTACCTTGATCCAAGTTCTAGAGGATTCCAACCCAAGTCAAACTTAATCTTCGTAATTAATGGGCATGTATCTTGGGCATCAATTCACCAGCATAATGGGAGGAGAGTCAACTCTCCTATTTAGGTCTCTAGTAAAATTAGGAATAATAAATCGTGGACTTTTCTTTTTTGTCTTAGGCATTATTTCCTTTGCTATTATTGTAATCCGAAATTACTTTTTTCGTCATAGGCATGATTCTCTTTGATTTTAATGCTTGTAATTTCCGAATTCGAATTTGTATTTTCAGCTTATAAATAGGCGCAATATCAATGAAAGATGGCAATCAATTTTCATGGTATTTGTGAGAACGAATTTCTCTTTGGTTCTTTGAACAACTCTCAAACTTATCAGAATTATCCGTGGCGTTTGAAACCTTCGACTTATCAATCAATCCTC
Source organism: Dimocarpus longan (assembly GCA_022984855.1). Lineage (NCBI taxonomy): Eukaryota > Viridiplantae > Streptophyta > Magnoliopsida > Sapindales > Sapindaceae > Dimocarpus > Dimocarpus longan. The sequence continues at coordinate 20,854,256 of CM041025.1, read as the reverse complement.
CATTGTTGATTGTGGCGTCATCACCATACCAAAGTTCTTACCTCGTCATAGGTAACGGGTCGCGGTTCCCTTCTTACGAACTTGTTTTAGAAAACGGTATTGGGTTCTTCTTTTGACTACGGGTTTTGTCACGGGTTGGTGTGGTTTGTATCACTGCACATGGACTTAAACTTTCTCTTATAAGTCATTTCTTCAAGAGCTCTTCCACTTGTTTTTGTAACTCCTTTGTCTCTTCGGGATTGCTTCTATAGGCTGGCCTATTAAGGATGGCAGCCTCGAGAATGAGGTCAATTTGATGTTCTATTCCTCTCAAAGGTGGTAAACCTTGAGGTAAATCATCGGGAGAAACTTCACTGTACTCCTGCAAAACATCAATAACAACACTTGACAAAGAAGGGTCAAAGTCGTTAGTAGAAAAATAAGCCTCCTTGTACAAAAGTACAATAATTGGCCTATGAGTAGTTAAAGCCTTCCTCACATCTCTCATTTTTGCATAGAAGCTCATTTTCTTTCCCTTTTTTCTTTTTATGGCCGAGTGCTCCTCACTCATTTTCTCCTTTTCGCTCATTCTCTCATCTTCTTTTTTCTCACTTTTCTCTTTTTCTTTTCCACTCTCTTTTCTTTTTCTCTCGGCTTCTCTTTGAACGAACTCTCCATAAGACTTCTTATGTTGCAATTGATCTTCAAAGATCTGTTTAGGGGTTAAAGGAAGAAGTGTATACTTTTTGCCTTCTTTCTCAACCATGTACCTATTAAGATATCCATCATGGTTCACTCTCCTATCCCATTGCCATGGTCTACCTAACAACAAGTGACTAGCTTGCATAGGAACAACATCACAATTAACTTCATCATGGTACCTTCCAATAGCAAATGGAACCCTCACTTGTTTAGTGACCTTCACTTCCCCACTATTGTTAAGCCATTGCAATCTATAAGGTCTTGGATGTTTTGTAGTTTCCAACCCTAACTTATCCACAAATAATGTACTAGCCACATTCACACAACTACCCCTATCAATAATCAAACTACACACTTTCCCTTCAACTGAATACCTAGAATAAAAAAGATTTTCCCTTTGCAACCTAACCCCCTCATTATCCTCTTTCACTTGCACATTAAGAGCACGCCTAGTAACCACCAATTGTTCCTCAGTAGGCAACTCAACATCACTACAATTCTCTAAAGGTTAATCTCATCCTCATCAATACTTTCCTCATCCGTTTCTACCCTTGATACGAATCACGCCAAGAATTGACGAAACCCGTGAATCAAGTAGGGTTCCAAGATCGCCTAGAATCAGATTTGATGCGAACCCCGTACATAAAGATACGACACCCACGATCAACAGGTCCTTCATTGATGCTCAAAGGATCCATAAGCTTGCTTTCTTGGTTTCTATCAAGATTTGTATGGAAACCTCGACCCGTTGCTTATACGGAAATAAGAACCTTGGTATAGTGATGACACCACAATCAATGATGGAAGAATTGATTGATAAGTCTAGGAAGAACGCCACAAGAAAATCTTGATAAGTTCAAAAGTTCTATGAAGAGCCAAAGAGAATACTCTCACAAATATTATTAATCATCAATTGAATTCCCTTTAGGGTTACATTGATTTATATAGCTGAAAACATTAAGCAGCAAAAAGGAAATAATTAATTAGGCAATTAAGCCCATTTAAGCCTATAAAAGAAAAAGGAAAGTCAACCCCTTATAAAATAGGAAAAATAAATAATAAGGAAAGAAGAATAACAATTGACAACCAATTGTCTTAAAAATAATAGGCAAGAAATCAATCCCAAATTGGAAGTCTTCATGACTAAGAAATCAACTTCATGGGCAAGAAATTAGCTAGAATTATGCCCATCAATTGCTATAATTAAATTAATTAAGCATTGATCTTCGTCTGGGCCCATCTTGGAATTTGTCACTTTAACATCAGCCCAAATCTCTTGAACCAATCCATTAAGTGCTTCTTTAAACCTCTTAGCTCTTATTCTTGTTATTGGCCCAACTGGAATATGCAATGGATCCTTTGGTGACGCTTCTTTATTCTCATCATTCCCTCTCTTTTGAAAAAGATTTGTCCTCAAATCTTCACCTTCATCAAAAGGAGTTAAATTAGTAACATTGAAAGTGGCACTAACATTGTACTCACCTGGTAGATCCAACTTGTATGCGTTGTCGTTGATCCGCTCTAGCACTTGAAAAGGCCTATCTCCTCGAGGTAACAATTTCGAACGTCTTTGTGCCGGAAACCCTTCTTTCCTCATGTGTAACCAAACCCAATCATCAGGCCTTGTTTGCTTGCTTGATGTATTGTTCCGTCCTCCTCTCGATGTTGAACCGTGCTCTCTCATGGATTTGCTTAACAAATTCTGCCTTCTTTTTTCCATCTAAGTTCACATGCTCAGAAACAGGTAAAGGTGATAAATCCAAAGGAGTTAAAGGATTAAAACCATAAACAATTTCAAATGGTGAGAACTTAGTAGCAGAATGAATAGTACGATTATATGCAAACTCAACATGTGGTAAACAATCCTCCCAAGTCTTAATGTTCTTACTAATGACAGCCCTCAAGAAAGTGGATAAAGTCCTAATAACTACTTCGGTTTGACCTTCGGTTTGGGGATGACAAGTAGTAGAAAACAAAAGTTTCATTCCTAGTTTTCCCCATAATGTCTTCCAAAAGTAACTCAATAACTTAGCATCCCGATCTGAAACGATTGATTTAGTGATGCGGAAACCCCAAGAATCAAGTCTTGACCTGTTGTTGTATTGCAAACAAAAACCAAGACTCAAGAGAAGAATGAACGCCACAAAGGTTAGATTAACCCCTGATAAGTTCGATTAAAAGTTCTATGAAGAACTTAGGAGAAATAACCTCTCATTCTTTTAGCAAAATCTCGTCCTCCCCCATAAAGGAGGCACAAACATGTATTTATAGTTTCTATAGTTCACAGAGAAACCCTAAATATGCCCTAATGGGCTTAAATATAAAGCCTACTATTCAAATTCAAATAAACAAGCCCAAAACAATGTAAACATGACACCTCATTAAAAAATCACATACCTAGCACATGACATGCTTATTTATATAATGGGCTGAAACATATTAAATTCTAAACTTTAATATTAGGCCCATATGTGCCAATTAGGTTGACATATTGGGCTGGTCCCTTGACTCCACTTGACGGTCCACCGTAGGCCACTATCGAAGGTCCACCATAAGCCTTATCACGCGCCCTCAGCTCCAAGTCAATAAAATGTTGCACAAAGCCTTGAAATGCCGTTTTTAACCTCTTTGACCTTGCTCTGGTGATTGGTCCATCGGGTATACTCAATTCATCCTTGGAACGACCATCCTTGCCGCGTGCACCATCAACTCCAATGTCATGTGTGCTGCTCACATCATTCCCCCCCTCTTCAAAAAGATTCGTCCTCGAATCTACATCCATGTCAAAAGGAGATATGTCAGCAACATTAAATGTAGCAGAAACACTGTACTCACCAGGCAAATCAATCTTGTAGGCATTATCATTGATCTTCTCTAAAACTTGGAAAGGACCATCGCCTCGAGGGTCAAGCTTAGACTTCCGTCGTATAGGAAATCTATCCTTCCTCAAGTGCACCCAAACCCAATCTCCAGGTTCAAAAGTTACAAGTTTGCGCCCTTTATTGGCTTGTTGGGCATAGGTCTTGTTTTTCTTTTCTATGTGCTGCCGCGCTTTCTCATGAATGGTTTTAACCAATTCAGCCTTCTTCTGACCATCTAAGCTTGTAACTTCATTCAAAGGTAAAGGCATCAAATCTAACACAGTTAAAGGATTGAAACCATACACAATTTCAAATGGTGAACAACCAGTAGATGAATGCACACTCCTATTATATGCAAACTCAACAAATGGCAAACAATCTTCCCAAGTTTTCAAGTTTTTACCAACAGTGGCACGTAATAAGCTTCCTAAAGTTCTATTCACTACCTCTGTTTGTCCATCAGTTTGTGGATGACAAGTTGTAGAATAAAGCAATTTAGTTCCTAACTTACCCCACAAAACTTTCCAAAAATGGCTTAAGAACTTAACATCCCTATCAGAAACAATTGTCTTAGGAACACCATGCAATCGCACAACCTCCCTAAAGAACAAGTCAGCAATATTTGTTGCATCATCAGTCTTGTGACATGCAATAAAATGCGCCATTTTGCTAAATCTATCCACAACAACAAATATGCTATCTCTACCTTTTTTTGTCCTAGGTAAACCCAAAACAAAATCCATTGAAATATCAACCCAAGGGTCCGTAGGAATAGGTAAAGGCGTATACAATCCATGCGGTAAGGTTGTAGATTTAGCTTGTCTACATGAAATGCATTTAGAACATATTCTTGTTACATCTCTACGCATATTAGGCCAAAAGAAATGTTCATGCAATATGTCTAATGTCTTAGACACACCAAAATGTCCCATTAAACCTCCACTATGTGCCTCACGCACAAGTAATTCCCTTAAAGAACATATGGGCACGCACAATTTACCTTCTCTAAACAAGAACCCATCATGCCTATAGAACTTTTGAAAAGCTATATGCTCACACGCATTATACACATTGGCAAAATCAGAATCAGTAGCATACATTTCTTTAATTTGTTCAAATCCTAAAAGCTTAGAACTTAAAGTTGTGATTAAGGTATACCTCCTAGAAAGTGCATCAGCTACCACATTCTCTTTACCTTGCTTGTACTGAATCACATAAGGAAAGGTTTCAATGAATTCCACCCATTTTGCATGACGTCGATTCAGTTTAGTTTGCCCCTTCAAGTGCTTCAAGGACTCATGATCAGTGTGGATCACGAATTCCTTTGGCCATAAATAATGCTGCCATGTTTCCAATGCCCTTACCAAAGCATAGAGCTCTTTGTCGTATGTGGAATAATTCAAGGCAGCCCCATTGAGTTTTTCACTGAAGTAAGCAATGGGTCGTTTGTCTTGCATGAGAACAGCACCTATACCAATACCAGAAGCATCACATCGATTTCAAATGCTTTAGAAAAATTTGGTAAAAGAAGTAAGGGAGCAGAACTTAGCTTTTCTTTCAAAGTGTTGAATGCTATTTCTTGCGCTTCGCCCCACTTAAAACCTACATCCTTCTTGATGATCTCAGTTAAAGGTGCGGCAATGGTGCTGAAATTTTTCACAAACCTCCGATAAAATCCAGCCAAGCCATGAAAGCTCCTCACTTCCGTTGTTGATGTTGGGGTGGGCCAATCTTTGATGGCCTTCACTTTTTCTTCATCAACTTCCACGCCCCTAGCACTAACAACAAACCCAAGAAACACAAGTCTATCTATGCAAAAAGTGCATTTTGTCAAGTTAGCATATAGTTTTTCACGTCTCAAAGCTTCAAACACACATCTCAAATGACTAATATGATCATGTAAGCTCTTGCTATATACTAAAATGTCATCAAAATAGACAACCACAAATTTGCCTATAAATGCACGCAATACATGGTTCATAAGACGCATAAACGTGCTAGGTGCATTAGTTAAACCAAAAGGCATAACCAACCACTCATATAAACCATGTTTTGTTTTAAAAGCAGTTTTCCACTCATCTCCTTCTTTCATCCTAATTTGGTGATAACCACTTTTAAGATCAATTTTAGAAAAGATGGTGGATCCATGTAGTTCATCAAGCATGTCATCTAAACGAGGAATGGGATGTCGATACTTTACTTTGATAGGTCGACAATCCACACACATCCGCCATGTTCCGTCTTTCTTTGGCACCAACAAAACAGGAACGGAGCACGGACTCATGCTTTCACGAACATGTCCCTTTGCTAAAAGCTCTTCAACTTGCCTTTGAAGTTCCTTCGTCTCCTCAGGATTACTTCTATAGGCTGGTCGATTTGGAATAGCAGCTCCGGGCAACAAATCAATTTGATGTTCTATCCCTCTGATTGGTGGTAACCCCTTCGGTATCTCTTCAGGAAAGACATCCTCAAATTCCTGTAAAAGAGCAACAGCAACACTAGGCAAAGAAGTGTTAAGATTAAAATATTTAAATAAGCCTCTTTGTACAAAAGTACAAATATTGGCTTGTTTGCAAAAAAGGCACTCTTAACATCTCTTTCTTTCGCAAATAAACTCACTTTACTCTCTTTCTCTTTTCCCTCATTTTGGACTGCATTCTTTTTCTTTTCAATTGAACACTCTTTATTTTCACTCAAACTTACTTTGCTCTCATTCTCAAAATCTCTCTTTTCACTCTTTTCAACTCCACTCTTATTCTTCTCATCAAAAGCTCTCTTAATCCCTAATTGATCCTCATACACTTGCGTTGGAGTTAAAGGAGCAAGTGTAATCTTTCTCCCATCTTTCTCAAACGTGTATCTATTTTTGTACCCATCATGAAAGACATGTCTATCAAATTGCCAAGGCCTACCAAGCAACAAATGACCAGCATGCATAGGTACCACATCGCACAACACCTCATCCTTATACCTTCCAATGGAAAACGAAACTAGTACCTGCCTATTCACCTTAACTTCTCCGCACTCGTTTAACCATTGCAATTTGTATGGCCTAGGATGTTTCAAAATAGGCAAATTCAATTTCTCCACCAAAGTAGTACTAGCTACATTCACACAACTACCACCGTCAATGATCATACTACATGTTTTATCATGAATAAGACATCTCGTGTGAAAGATATTATCTCTCTGAACCTCATCACCATCATTCCTTTTCACTTGAGTATTCAATGCACGCCTTATAACCAAAGCATTACCCTCCACGGCATACTCTACATCACTAGTGATAGAAACCAAGGAAGCAAGCTTATGGATCCTTTGAGCATCAATGAAGGACCTGTGACAAGGGCTCGAGCTAAAAGGATGAAGGAAGGTTTAAATGGGCTCATTCAAGAGATTTGGGCCAAAAGTCTTACACAACATGGCTTGGATGGCTTGGAGGGAACGTCGAGGCTTCAAAATATCATTCAAGTTCAAGACCCAGTCCAAGAGCATTAATATTGAGGCTTGGATAGCAATTTTAATACAAATTGGGCTATTATTTATTTGTTGTATTAATTTGGGCTTAATTTGTATTATGGGTTGGGTTTTAATTAGTTTAGTATATTTAATTTTTATATTGGACTTTTAATTATTGGGCTGAGAGTTAATTTAATTAGGATTTTATTTTAGTTTACTATTAGGTTTAGGATTAAGAGTTTATTTTGGTTTCTTATTAGATTTAGGATTGTATGCCTATAAAAGGTTTATTAAACCTAAGATTTAATCAGAAGTTTATTGAATAAAGTTTTAGCTTTTCTCCATTGTTCTTTTGAGAACTTTGAGATTGCATCAAGAATTGTTCTTGATTTATTAACCTTGACTTATCTCCCACATTCTCATCTCTTTCTTGGGAGTGGCATCGTTATATCTTTGGTTCTTGGTTCTCTAATCAACGGGTCAAAGATTTTCTATAATCTGAATTAACTTTCTTGGGGGTTGTGTTTCAATTTGATCGTGGGTGTCGTATCTTATATATACGGGGTTCGCATCAGTTGGTATCAGAGCTTCGGTCAATTAATTCAGGTTTGGGTTTTCAATTTAAGTTTCTTATTTTGATTTCTTTAGCCATATATCAATATCTGATTTTCAGACCTTTAGCCGCAAGTCATCAATTCAATTTTTGTTTGTCGCATAACCTTTACGTTGGTGTGCCTTCTTTAATAATTGACCGAATTCATTGAATATCACAGCTTCAGTCAATTTGCTTCTGACTTTCCATTCTTTAATAATTGCTTTTGTCTGACTTTTCTTTGAATATCACGCACCAACCACTATCAATGTTCAATTCTCTAATTTTTCCATCTGTCATCCATCAATAATCTTGTGTGTGATCTGCTGCATGTTCATTAATTTTTTATTCTTTAACTTGCTGGTTCAGTAACTTTGCAGCATAACAATTAGTTCTGCTTTGATATTTTATTTCTGCTTCCTCCAACCCATACTGGTTTCATAATTGATTTTCTTCATCCACATAGAATCATCATTGTGACCGAATACAACAATCTTGGTTTGAATCTTTGTATTCTGTTCTTGAACCGCATCATCAATCAGGATTCTTGAAAACCCATTCTAGGGTTTCTTGAATTCTTGATTCATTATCATATTTGTCTCTTGATTTGCAAGGTTCATATCAATATCTTGTTTTTGGTTCAACTCCACAATTTACAATCCATATAACTGTGCATTCTAGTTTGAATTAAAAAAGGAAAAAAAAAAAAAAAAAGAATCCGAAAAAAAAAAGAGTATCAGAGAAAAAAAAAAAAAAAGAAAAAAAAGAAAAGAAAAAAAAAATCCAGAAAAAAAAAAAGTTTGAATGCCATAAATTGCTTGGATTGAAGTGAGTTGATATTAATTTACCTTATTTGCAATTCAAGATCTTTGCGGTGTTCGAAATCTTTTCTTGAGAACAGATTGCTTTTCATTATTTCATCATTCTAGTGTCATTGTTGGTCTTTATTTCTTTCGTGTTCTTTGTGTGTGCGTTTTTCTTTGTTGAGATTTGTCTAAGGCGATTATTTCAAGGGTGACCTTGTTGTGATCGATTAGTTCTATAAAGAACTTAGTGAGAAAAGTTTGAGTGTGGACAGGGAGTGTTGAGTTAAATCAAAATCATTGAGTGTCAAACACGTGAGTGATTAGAGTGAAACACGTGAGGGAGTGTTGTGAGGTTACTTTTACTAACATTCTTGCAGGTATCAATCATGTCTACGGATAACGATAAAGAAGTTGAAGGAGGAGAAAAGGGTAATGAGTCGTTTGTTCTCAAAGCGATGCAACAACAATTTGAGAGGATGAACATGGTGTTTGGAGAGATTAGGGATTGAATGGATAGGCAAGATGAGGCCATAGCTACTTTGCAAAGGGGGCAGCAAAGGAGAGCTCCGGAAGAGCATAGTGGTAATGATGAATTTGAAGCCGATTATGGGGTGTTCTATGGAGAAGATTTGGATGGAGATGACAATGCCATTAATGTTAATAGGGGCCGAATTAGAGGTGGTAGAGGTGGTCGTAGAGGAAGAGGTAATGGCAATGGAGATCGTAGATACTATGGGGATGGGAATGAGAGAGTAAGATGGGATGATAGACCCAATAGACCGGATAGGGATCTCGGTAGCATTAAGATGAAGATACCCTCTTTCCAAGGGAAGGCTGATCCTGATGTGTATTTAGAGTGGGAGAAACGAGTGGAGTTAGTCTTTGAGTGTCATAATTTTACTGAGGAGAAGAAGGTGAAGTTAGCCGCAGCTGAGTTTACGGATTATGCTGTGGTTTGGTGGGGCCAAGTAGTGCTAGATAGAAGGAGAAATGAGGAACGTCCTATAAACACTTGGGGTGAGATGAAAACTGTTATGAGGAAGCGGTTTGTTCCTAGATCATACTATAGGGAGCTATACCGACGATTGCAGAGCCTAACACAAGGTTCTAAGAGTGTGGAGGACTATTATAAGGAGATGGAGATAGCCATGGTCAGAGCTAATATAGAGGAGGATAGAGAGGCTACTATGGCAAGATTTCTACAAGGATTGAATGAAAATATTGCCAATATTGTTGAGTTGCAGCATTATGTGGAGCTTGAGGACTTGGTCCATATGGCTATGAAGGTGGAGAGGCAACTCAAAAGAAGGGGTTCGATGTCACGACATGGCAGCAATTCGGGTTCTACATCAACTTGGAAGTCAAATTGGGGTAGAAAAGAAGATAAGGCATCTCAAAAGCCTAAGGCTGAAATTACTAAGCCTAAGGAGGGTAGAGATAGAAGCCATGATAAGGGCAAGGTTGAGGCAACTCAAGGGAGAAATAGGGACATCAAATGCTTTAGGTGTTTGGGAAGAGGTCACATAGCTTCTCAATGTCCTAACAAACGAATTATGATCTTGAGGGAGGATGGAGATATAGAGACCGAAGGGGAAAGTGATGATGATGAGATGCCACCTTTGGAAGATGCTAGTGATGTTGAAATTGAGTATCCCGCAGATGGAAAGTTGTTAGTGGCAAGGCGTGCTTTAAGCATGCAAGTGAAGGAAGAAGATGATGAGGTGCAACGTGATAATATTTTTCATACCAAATGTCATATCAAGGAGAGGGTGTGTAGTGTGATTATTGATGGGGGTAGTTGCACCAATGTTGCTAGCACAGAGTTAGTGGAGAAACTTAGTTTACCTACTTCAAAACATCCTAGACCATACAAGTTGCAATGGTTAAATGATTGTGGAGAGGTTAAGGTAACAAGACAAGTGCTAGTTCCTTTCACTATTGGTAGGTACAAAGATGAGGTGTTGTGTGATGTTGTACCTATGCATGCTGGTCACTTGCTTTTGGGTCGTCCATGGCAATATGATAGGAGAGTAATGCATGATGGGTTTAAGAATAGATATTCTTTTACCATGAATGGACGAACGATCATTCTGATACCTTTAACACCTAAACAGGTGTATGAAGATCAAGTGAGGATAAAAGAGAGTGAGAGAAAAGGAGAGGTTGAGAGTTCAAACACTAGTGAGGCCGAGAGAAAGGGAGCTGAGTGTGAGAAAAAGAGTGACAAAACACTAGAGCGTGTGCAAAAGAAAATTGGGAAGGTTGAGTGTAGAGGAGAGAATGAGAGGAAGAAAAGTGAGAAAAAGAAAATGAGTATTTATGCAAAGGGGAGTGATGTGAGAGCTGCTTTTCTAGCCAAGCAACAAATGTTTGTACTTTTGTACAAAGATGCTTATTTTTCTAACTCTGACGTTAATGTTTCTTTGCCTAGTGTTGTTACAACTCTTTTGCAGGATTTTAAGGATGTATTCCCTGAGGAGATGCCTGATGGATTACCACCGAAGAGGGGAATAGAGCATCAAATTGATTTCATACCCGGAGCTACAATTCCAAACCGACCCGCATATAGAAGTAATCCCGAGGAGGCAAAGGAGCTTCGAAGGCAGGTTGAGGAGCTGATGAAAAAGGGGTATGTGAGGGAGAGCATGAGTCCATGTGCCGTACCGGTTTTACTTGTGCCTAAAAAGGATGGGACTTGGCGTATGTGCATCGATTGTAGAGCTGTCAACAAAATTACAGTTAAGTATCGACATCCCATACCTAGATTAGATGACATGTTAGATGAGTTGCATGGATCTTGTGTGTTTTCTAAGATTGATCTGAAAAATGGATATCATCAAATTAGAATGAAAGAAGGAGATGAATGGAAAACTGCATTTAAAACAAAACATGGTTTGTATGAGTGGTTAGTCATGCCTTTTGGTTTAACTAATGCACCTAGTACTTTCATGAGATTAATGAATCATGTTTTGCGTTCTTTCATTGGAAAATTTGTTGTGGTCTACTTTGATGACATATTAGTGTATAGCAAGAGCATAGATGAACATGTTAGGCATTTACATTGTGTGCTTGATGTGTTAAGAAAAGAAAAGTTGTATGCTAATTTGAAAAAGTGTTCCTTTTGCACGGATAAGATTGTGTTTTTAGGTTATGTCGTTACGTCAAAAGGGATAGAAGTAGATGAGGAGAAAGTTAAGGCTATTAGAGAGTGGCCTAGACCTAGGAATGTTAGTGAAGTCCGTAGCTTTCATGGGTTAGCTAGTTTTTATAGGAGATTTGTTAAGGATTTTAGCACCATAGCGGCACCACTAACTGAGGTTGTGAAAAAGAGTGTGGGTTTCAAATGGGGTAATGAGCAACAACATGCATTTGAATTGATTAAGGATAAATTGTGTAGTACACCATTGCTTGCTTTACCTGATTTCTCTAAGACATTTGAGATTGAGTGTGATGCATCAGGAATAGGTATAGGGGCCGTTCTTATGCAAGATAGGCGTCCTATAGCTTATTTTAGTGAAAAATTGAGTGGAGCATCATTGAATTATCCTACTTATGACAAAGAGTTGTATGCTTTAGTAAGGGCCTTAGAAACTTGGCAACATTATTTGTGGCCCAAGGAATTTGTAATCCATACTGATCATGAGTCCTTAAAACATTTGAAAGGTCAAAGTAGGTTGAGTAGGAGGCATGTTAAATGGGTAGAGTTCATAGAAACGTTTCCTTATGTGATAAAGTATAAGTAAGGAAAGGAAAACGTAGTAGCCGATGCATTATCTCGTAGGTATACATTGATTTCTACTTTGAATGCAAGATTGTTGGGTTTTGAGCATATAAAGGAATTGTATGTTAATGATCCTGATTTTGCTAGTGTGTATGTTGCTTGTGAGAAAACTGCTTTTGGAAAGTTTTATAGACATGAGGGGTATTTGTTTAGGGAAAGTAGATTGTGCATTCCTCAGGGGTCTATAAGAGAGTTACTTGTTAGAGAGGCACATGGGGGTGGTTTAATGGGACATTTTGGTGTTAAGAAAACTTTAGATGTACTAGATGAACATTTCTTCTGGCCACACATGAAAAGAGATGTTGAGCGAATTTGTGAGAGGTGCATAACATGTAAAAAGTCTAAGTCTAAAGTTTTACCCCATGGTTTGTATACACCTTTGCCTATACCTAGTGAACCTTGGATTGATATTTCTATGGATTTTATATTGGGTTTACCTAGGTCCAAAAAGGGCCGAGATTCGGTGTTTGTTGTGGTTGACAGGTTTTCGAAGATGGCTCACTTCATACCATGTCACAAGACTGATGACGCCACATCTGTTGCTGATTTATTCTTTAAGGAGGTTGTTCGACTTCATGGAGTGCCAAAGAGCATTGTTTCAGATCGAGATGTGAAGTTCTTAAGCCATTTTTGGAGGACTTTGTGGGGAAAGCTAGGAACAAAGCTATTGTTTTCTACTGCTTGTCATCCGCAAACTGATGGACAAACAGAGGTTGTTAATAGGACTTTGGGTACTTTGCTGCGTTCCATCATCCAAAAGAACTTGAAGAATTTGGAAGATTGCTTACCATATGTCGAGTTTGCGTACAATAGAAGTGTGCATTCGACTACTGGTTGTTCGCCATTTGAAGTTGTGTATGGGTTTAATCCACTTACTCCTTTGGATTTAATACCTTTACCTGTGGAGGAAAGAGTTAACTTGGATGGTAAGAAGAAAGCTGAATTTGTTAAGCAACTGTATGAGAAAGTTAGACAACATATTGAGCGACGAACTGAGCAATATGCTACTCAAGCTAACAAGGGGCGCAAGAAAATTGTGTTCGAAGCAGGAGATTGGGTTTGGGTGCATATGCGTAAAGCGAGGTTTCCTGATCAACGCAAGTCTAAGTTGCAGCCGCATGGAGATGGTCCATTCCAAGTGCTTGAACGCATAAATGACAATGCGTATAAGATAGACTTGCCAGGTGAGTATAATGTTAGTGCTACTTTCAATGTTTCTGATCTTTCTCCATTTGATTTTGATGAAGATGCCGATTTGAGGACAAATCCTTTTGAGGAGAGGGGGAATGATAGAAACCAAGGAAGCAAGCTTATGGATCCTTTGAGCATCAATGAAGGACCTGTGACAAGGGCTCGAGCTAAAAGGATGAAGGAAGGTTTAAATGGGCTCATTCAAGAGATTTGGGCCAAAAGTCTTACACAACATGGCTTGGATGGCTTGGAGGGAACGTCGAGGCTTCAAAATATCATTCAAGTTCAAGACCCAGTCCAAGAGCATTAATATTGAGGCTTGGATAGCAATTTTAATACAAATTGGGCTATTATTTATTTGTTGTATTAATTTGGGCTTAATTTGTATTATGGGTTGGGTTTTAATTAGTTTAGTATATTTAATTTTTATATTGGACTTTTAATTATTGGGCTGAGAGTTAATTTAATTAGGATTTTATTTTAGTTTACTATTAGGTTTAGGATTAAGAGTTTATTTTGGTTTCTTATTAGATTTAGGATTGTATGCCTATAAAAGGTTTATTAAACCTAAGATTTAATCAGAAGTTTATTGAATAAAGTTTTAGCTTTTCTCCATTGTTCTTTTGAGAACTTTGAGATTGCATCAAGAATTGTTCTTGATTTATTAACCTTGACTTATCTCCCACATTCTCATCTCTTTCTTGGGAGTGGCGTCGTTATATCTTTGGTTCTTGGTTCTCTAATCAACGGGTCAAAGATTTTCTATAATCTGAATTAACTTTCTTGGGGATTGTGTTTCAATTTGATCGTGGGTGTCGTATCTTATATATACGGGGTTCGCATCAACTAGCATCATCCAAAGGTGGCATAGAATCACTCTCATCATCCTCAGTCTCTATATCCCCATTGTCACGCAAAATCATTGCCCTTTTGTTGGGGCATTGAGAAGCAATATGTCCAGTCCCCAAACACTTAAAGCATTTAATATCTCTATTTTTTTGAGGATGGAAAGTGGTTTTACCTTTCTCTTTGCTGTCCCCATGACTTTTATGCTTGTTTTCATCTTCCTTAGACTTCGAAACAGCTTTATCATCTTTCTTTCCCAAATTGGATCTCCAATTAGAACTTGAACCTGAACTTGCATTAAACCCACCTCTTGCTGCCCCTCTGCATTTCAATTGCTTCTCCACTCTCATTGCCATATGCACCATATCTTCTAACTCCACATAAGGTTGTAATTCAACTATATTGGCAATATCTCGATTTAGCCCACTTAAAAATCTAGCCATAGTGGCCTCTCTGTCCTCTTCAATGTTTGCTCGAATCATAGCCATCTCCATCTCTTTATGATAATCTTCCACATTTTTGGAGCCTTGTGTAAGACCTTGCAAACGCTGATAAAGCTCTCTATAATAATGACTAGGAACAAATCGTCTCCTCATGACAGCCTTCATCTCATCCCAAGTGTCAATAAGCCTCTCACGGTTTCTCCTCCTTGTCAACAACAATTGATCCCACCACACAAGTGCATAATCAGTGAATTCAACTGCAGCAAGCTTCATGATGTGAACCCGTAGGATTAAAACCTTAGAACCCACAAACAAATCAATAAACACCCCAAGAAAGCCAAGAATCAGATTTTTAATTGTTCCAGACCCGTTGAAATCTCGTTTCAAGAACCCAGATTGATAGTAGGAACGCCACAAAGGTTTGATCCTTTGATAAGTTCTAAGTTCATTCAAGAACAAGAAGAGGAAACAAATTCTCTCAATTCTTCTATTTGATGGCTGCTGAAAAACTGATGCAAAATTAGGGTTTTGCCTTATTTATATTAAGGCCAAATAAAATAACTACTCCTAAATGGGTCCAAACCCTAATTGGCTTCAAAGGCCCATTACTTAAAATAAACCCAATACTAATCAACTTAACCCCTCATACGTGAACAGTAACCAAGTCACAAATAAGGCCTCTTGATTACAAAAACTCTAGCCCAAATTACACATAAACTTATTTAAAAAAATAATTGCTTCGGAAGCCCACACAATAAGACTCCAACAGCCATGATGCCAACCCACACGTCCAATGCTTCAAATGCTAGGACGTCTTCTCCCCGACTTCAATTACATGAACGAAGGATGGTTCCACCTCGTTTGAGCCCATCTTGAATGTTGTTGGTGTCTTGCTAGTTGCACTTTTAGCCCAAGTAGATTGCACAAGTCCTTGCATTGCTTCTTTGATCTTCTTCGCTCTTGATCTTGTTATTGGCCCATCCGGAATGTGCAAAGGATCCTTCTTATTCTTGTCAACCAACCCACCTTGGTACTCATCATTCCCCCTCTCCTCAAAAGGATTCGACCTCGAATCATCACCTACATCAAAAGGAGAAAGATCAGCAACATTAAAGGTAGCAGACACATTATACTCACCTGGAAGATCCACTTTATACGCATTATCATTTATTTTCTCGAGAATTTGGAATGGTCCATCTCCTCTTGGATGCAACTTTGTTCTTCTATAGTTTGGAAACCTCGCTTTACGCATGTGAACCCAAACCCAATCACCTGGTTCAAAGGTCACACGCCTTCTTCCTTTGTTGGCTTGAGACGCATATTGTTCATTCTTCTTTTCAATCTGAAGCCGAACCCTCTCATGTAGTGACTTCACTAATTCTGCTCTCTTTTTCCCATCCAAACTACCCCTTTCATTAACAGGTAATGACATCAAATCCAAAGGAGTAAGTGGATTAAAACCATAAACGATTTCAAAAGGAGAATAAGAAGTAGTAGAATGCAGGGTCCTATTGTATGCAAACTCTATGAATGGCAAGCAATCCTCCCAAGTTTTCAGGTTTTTATGAATGACAGTGCGCAAGAGCTGTGTTAAAGTTCTGTTAACTACCTCAGTTTGTCCATCGGTTTGAGGATGACAAGTGGTGGAGAATAAAAGCTTAGTGCCTAACTTACCCCACAAAACTTTCCAAAAGTAGCTAAGGAACTTAACATCTCTATCTGACACAATACTCTTGGGTACACCATGGAGTCGCACTATCTCCCTAAAAAACAAGTCAGCTATATTCATAGCATCATCAGTTTTATGACACGGAATGAAGTGTGCCATCTTACTAAACCTATCAACGACCACGAAAATAGAATCCCTACCCTTTTTAGTTCGAGGCAGCCCCAAAACAAAATCCATAGAAAGATCTACCCAAGGTTCACTAGGAACGGGTAAAGGTGTATACAACCCATGTGGCAAAACCTTAGACTTGGCCCTTTTGCAAGTAATGCATCTGTCACAAATGCGAATGACATCTCTTCTCATCTTAGGCCAAAAGAAATGCTCATGCAAGATTTCTAATGTTTTCCTAACACCAAAATGACCCATTAGACCCCCACCATGCGCCTCACGCACCAATAACTCACGCATAGAACAGTTAGGCACACACAATTTGCTTTCCCTAAACAAATAACCATCATGCTTGTAGAATTTGTCATCAACTCCTTTATCACATGCCATGTACACAACAGAAAAATCAATATCATTTGCATACATTTCTTTCACATATTCAAATCCAAGCATTTTGGCACTCATAGAAGTAAGAAGCACGTACCTCCTTGATAAAGCATCAGCAACTATATTCTCCTTACCTCGTTTATACTTAATGACGTAGGGAAAAGTCTCGATATACTCCATCCATCTCGCATGCCTTTTATTCAATTTACCTTGCCCCTTGAGATGTTTCAAAGACTCATGGTCGGTGTGGATCACAAACTCCTTAGGCCATAGATAGTGTTGCCACGTCTCCAAAGCCCTAACAAGAGCATAAAGCTCTTTGTCATAAGTGGGATAATTCAAGGCTGCCCCACTTAATTTCTCACTGAAAAATGCTATGGATCGCCCTTCCTGCATCAAAACCGCTCCAATCCCTACTCCTGAGGCATCACATTCAATCTCAAACGTTTTGTTAAAATCTGGTAATGCTAACACAGGTGCAGAACATAACCTATCTTTGATATGATTAAATGCATTTTCTTGATCAATGCCCCAATGAAATCCAACATTCTTTTTAACAATTTCAGTGAGTGGTGATGTGATAGTGCTAAAATCTTCAACAAACCGTCTATAAAAACTAGCTAGACCATGGAAACTTCTTACCTCAGTGACGCTTTTAGGAGTTGGCCACTCCTTAATGGCTTGAACTTTCTCTTCATCCACCTCAATACCTTTTGAGCTAACAACATAACCAAGAAACACAACATTTTCCATGCAAAATGTACATTTCTTAAAATTGGCATACAACTTTTCTTGTCTTAAAACCTCAAAAACACTCCTCAAATGCATAACATGCTCATCAAGACTCTTGCTGTACACTAGGATATCATCGAAATACACAACCACAAATTTACCAATGAATGCACGCAAAACATGGTTCATTAACCTCATGAAAGTGCTAGGTGCATTAGTGAGACCAAATGGCATTACTAACCACTCATATAAACCATATTTAGTTTTAAAAGCAGTTTTCCACTCATCTCCCTCTTTCATCCTAATTTGATGGTATCCACTTTTAAGATCAATTTTACTGAAAATGCATGACCCATGCAACTCATCAAGCATGTCATCTAACCTAGGTATTGGATGACGATACTTTACCGTTATGTTGTTAATTGCCCTGCAATCAATGCACACTCTCCATGTTCCATCTTTTTTTGGAACCAATAGGACGGGTACAGCACATGGACTCATACTTTCTCTCACGTACCCTTTGCTCATCAATTCCTCGACTTGCCTTTGAAGTTCTTTTGTTTCCTCTGGATTACTTCTATAGGCTGGTCGGTTTGGAATAGCCGCTCCCGGTACGAAATCAATTTGATGCTCAATGCCTCTAATGGGTGGCAATCCACTAGGCATCTCCTCAGGAAACAAGTCTTCAAATTCCTGCAACAAAGAAATAGCTATACTAGGAAGGGATTGGTTAGTTTCATCAAGACTTAGATATGATTCTTTGTAGACAAGCAAGATCATAGAATGACCTGCTATGAAAGCTCTATTAACCTCCCTTTCTTTTGCAAAAAAACTCAATTTTGTTTTTCCACTCCTCTCTAGACGCTCTCTTTCTTTTCCTTCTTGTGGTCTCTCTCTTTTCTCACCTTTATCAGTCACCTCTCCCTTTTCTTTTCCACTCATTTTTCTTCTAGATGTTTCAGCCTCACTCTCATTTTTCCTCTCTATTTTTTCCTCTCGTATCCCAACCTCATTCTTTCTCTTTTGCTCAACCTCTCCTTTTAATTTCATTTGATCCTCAAAAACTTGTTTTGGAGTTAATGGAACAAGTGTAATGGATTTTCCTTCTTTAACAAAGCTGTACCTATTCTTAAACCCATCATGCATCACTTTCCTATCATACTGCCATGGCCTCCCCAACAGAATATGGCCAGCATGCATAGGAACCACGTCACAAAGCACCTCATCTCTATACCTCCCTATGGTAAAAGCTACCAAAACTTGATTATTAACCTTGACCTCTCCACACTCATTCAACCACTGTAATTTGTAAGGTCTAGGATGTTTTAGTGTAGGCAAGTTTAATCTTTCAACAAGGGTGGTGCTAGCTACATTGGTGCAACTTCCCCCATCTATGATCATACTACACACCTTGTTATTAACATGACATCTAGTATGAAATATGTTCTCTCTTTGCTGCTCCATTTCTTCTACCTTAACTTGTGCATTAAGAGCACGCCTAGCAACAAGAGTTTCACCTTCTACGGGGTATTCCACTCCTTCCTCATCACTAGTGTCAACCAACTCAGGCATATCATCACTGTCATCTTCAGTTTCCACCTCTCCATGGTCACGCAAGATCATCGTTCTCTTGTTTGGACATTGAGATGCAATGTGTCCCATACCCAAACATTTGAAACATTTGATATTCCTATTCTTAGAAGGTTGGTCTTCGGCCTTTGTTTTGTTTTTGATAGCTTCTCCTTCTTTCCCTTTAGGTGGCTCAATCTTTCCCTTTGAAATAATCCTGTCATTCTTCTCATTATCACCCCATTTCGATTTCCACGGAGTTGTGGAATGCGAAGAGTATCTTGCTGCCCCCTTTTTCTTCAATTGTCTCTCCACCTTCATAGCCATGTGTACCATGTCCTCCAACTCCACATAGTGCTGCAGCTCTACTACATTAGCAATATCCCTATTTAAGCCATTCAAAAACCTTGCCATAGTGGCTTCCCTATCCTCCTCAACATTAGCTCTAATCATGGCAACCTCCATCTCCTTGTGATATTCTTCCACACTCCGTGAACCTTGTGTAAGACTTTGAAGTTTCTGATCAAGGTCTCTATAGTAGTGGTTGGGTATGAATTTCTTCCGCATGAGAGCCTTTAATTCTCCCCAAGTTTCAACACGTCTCTCAAGGTTTCTCCTTCTATTTGTCGTTAGTTGATCCCACCAGATGATTGCATAATCTGTAAATTCAATCACTGCAAGCTTCACTTTCTTCTCCTCAGAATAGTTATGACAATCAAAGATCAACTCAACCTTTTTCTCCCATTCTAGGTACACTTCAGGATCGTTTCTACCTTGGAAAGATGGTATTTTCATTTTAATGTTCCCAAAGTTTCTATCTACCTCATCTCGACCCCGAATGTTTCTCCTAGGACCTCTTCCACGCCTACCCCTCCTAGGCCTAAACCTTTCCATCTCAATTTCAGATTCCAGGTCATTCTCCCCTCCACTTTCAGTTTCTGTTTCTTCCACACCTAAAGGATCATGCCTACGCCTATTTTGACCATTTGGTTCCCGATTAGGCTGCCCTCTTTGGATTCTAGCTATAGCTTCATCTTGTCGGTCCATTCTATCCCTTATCTCTCCAAAAATCACATTCATTCGTTCAAATTGTTGATGTATGGCTTGAAACGTAAAGAATGTGTTGTCAATTTTAGGACTTGAGTTTGAGTCATTAGTGCCTGACATTTTGATGTTAGCTGCAAGGAAAAATAATAATGTCCACAATCCTCACGTGTTTGCACTCCACTCGTGTTTCACTCTAATACTTCCTTTTTTTTTTTTTTTTCTTTTTTTTCCACTCTCTGTTTTCTCTTTCAAATTCTTTAAGAACTACTGAACTCAATCAAGAACTCGACCCGTGTGTTATTCCCACCAATAAAAGTTCAAGAAATAAGCCAAAAAGTCCAAATCAATTAAAACCAGTGACTGAAATAAAATAAAAGCAAGATACGAAGGAATCAAAGAAAGCGCACACGAAAAGATGACTAAATCAATCAAGAAGACAAAATAAGAACAAAAAGAAATTTATGAATTAGAGAATAGGTGTGAAATTAATTTGTGAACAGATCAACATGAGACAGCCCACACACGATTCATTGACATGAAATCCAAATAAGAACTTATGTATGTGTGATCTCACAATAACACTTGCAATAAGAGATTTTCAATCCAAGAATCATCAAAGAATTAATCCAAGAAGCACTGAATTTTTTTTTTTTTTTTCAATTTTCAAGCCTTTTTTTTTTTTTTAACAGGCCACTGCAATTTTTTTTTTTTTAACAGACCACTGCACTTTTTTTTTTTTTTTTTTTTTTTATAATTTTCGTGCCTTTTTTTTTTTTTTGGAATAGGATTGAAGATGCAATAAGTTTATCAAGAAAGAAAACAACAAAGACGAATTCAAGAATACGTAAACCTAAACGCAGAAGCTAAGAATAATTAAAGATAATGAAACAAACAAACCTGATTTTGGAACTGAAGCTCTGATACCAATTGATGTGAACCCGTAGGATTAAAACCTTAGAACCCACAAACAAATCAATAAACACCCCAAGAAAGCCAAGAATCAGATTTTTAATTGTTCCAGACCCGTTGAAATCTCGTTTCAAGAACCCAGATTGATAGTAGGAACGCCACAAAGGTTTGATCCTTTGATAAGTTCTAAGTTCATTCAAGAACAAGAAGAGGAAACAAATTCTCTCAATTCTTCTATTTGATGGCTGCTGAAAAACTGATGCAAAATTAGGGTTTTGCCTTATTTATATTAAGGCCAAATAAAATAACTACTCCTAAATGGGTCCAAACCCTAATTGGCTTCAAAGGCCCATTACTTAAACTAAACCCAATACTAATCAACTTAACCCCTCATACGTGAACAGTAACCAAGTCACAAATAAGGCCTCTTGATTACAAAAACTCTAGCCCAAATTACACATAAACTTATTTAAAAAAATAATTGCTTCGGAAGCCCACACAATAAGACTCCAACAGCCATGATGCCAACCCACACGTCCAATGCTTCAAATGCTAGGACGTCTTCTCCCCGACTTCAATTACATGAACGAAGGATGGTTCCACCTCGTTTGAGCCCATCTTGAATGTTGTTGGTGTCTTGCTAGTTGCACTTTTAGCCCAAGTCCTTGCATTGCTTCTTTGATCTTCTTCGCTCTTGATCTTGTTATTGGCCCATCCGGAATGTGCAAAGGATCCTTCTTATTCTTGTCAACCAACCCACCTTGGTACTCATCACTTCACCTTCTTTTCTTCGGAATAATTATGGCATTCGAAGACCAGTTCCACCTTACGCTCCCATTCAAGGTACACATCAGGGTCATTTTTGTCTTGGAATGGTGGTATCTTCATCTTTATACTACTGATGTTGTCATCTTGTCGATTCTGACCTCTATAATTTCTATTGCCAACTTGCCGATTCTGACCTCTATAATCTCTTCGTGCTCTTCTTTCTTGCCTTCCACCTCGAGCCATATATCTACCATCATATGCAACTTGCTCTTCTTCATCTTCAACATCATCAGATACCTCATCATCAAATTCATGTACAGGTGGGGAAGCAACTCGCCTCACATGTCTTCTACCATTTTGAGCTCGCATAGGTGGCTCCCTACGCAAGTCAGCTATGGCAGCGTCTTGCCTATCCATTCGGTCCCTTATTTCTCCAAAAACAAGATTCATTCGCTCAAATTGTTGTTGCATTGCCCGAATCGTAAAATTCAGATCCGGATTGGCGACTTCACTTTCATGATTAGACATGTTTTTTAAACCTGCAAGAAAATATTAGTAATAAAAAAAAATGACCTCACCAAACACTCCCTCACGTGTTTACTCTCAATTAAATATCACTCCAATCCACTCGTGTTTCACTCTTTTCAATGGCCTTTTCTGGCACTCTTATGGCACTCACCACTCTCTATTTTTCCTTTAGTTCTTTAAGAAACTAATCACCAATACAAATCAAGAGCCACTAACTTGCAGCGATTCAATTAACTCAAGACAATGGCAACGGAGAAAGAACCAAAGAAAATGAACAGCAACGAAATTTAAAGGATTTAGGAGGAATTTAGACAAGATTGGAAGCAATATGCGAACAAACTGACAAAAAGAAGAAACAAGAACAGATATGCACGAAATTCAGATAATGGTTGGTTCAATTGATGTTCTAATGGTTTTCAAATCAAGGGAATCAAGAACAATAGTAAATCCCAAATCTAAGTTGAATTAGTTAACAAACAAACCCTAACAGCCCCAATTCCAAGCACAATTTATAAATTGCAATTCAATGAATACTTAGGCTGAAATTAATACCAAACGAACATTTGAAGCAAACGAACACAGATTCAGCTACTTGATTGTAATAGCTGCAACCGATTTAAAGGTTCTGTTTTTTTTTTTGTATCTTTCTTTTTTTTTCTTTTTTTTTTTCTTTTTTTTTTATATATATATGTCACAGATTCAACCAAAAAAAAAAAATTAACAAAGGAACCAGAATTTAAGCAAGATGAATTAACACAAATAAGATAGAATAGAACCTGTTTGAGCCAAAGCTCTGATACCAAATGATGCGGAAACCCCAAGAATCAAGTCTTGAAACCCCCAAAACCAGATTTGGATCAAGAACCCCAAATCCCAATACAAGATTCAAATATATGAAATCTTGACCTGTTGTTGTATTGCAAACAAAAACCAAGACTCAAGAGAAGAATGAACGCCACAAAGGTTAGATTAACCCCTGATAAGTTAGATTAAAAGTTCTATGAAGAACTTAGGAGAAATAACCTCTCATTCTTTTAGCAAAATCTCGTCCTCCCCCATAAAGGAGGCACAAACATGTATTTGTAGTTTCTATAGTTCACAAAGAAACCCTAAATATGCCCTAATGGGCTTAAATATAAAACCTACTATTCAAATTCAAATAAACAAGCCCAAAACAATGTAAACATGACACCTCATTAAAAAATCACATGCCTAGCACATGACATGCTTATTTATATAATGGGCTGAAACATATTAAATTCTAAACTTTAATATTAGGCCCATATGTGCCAATTAGGTTGACATATTGGGCTGGTCCCTTGACTCCACTTGACGATCCACCGTAGGCCACTATCGAAGGTCCACCATAAGCCTTATCACGCGCCCTCAGCTTCAAGTCAATAAAATGTTGCACAAAGCCTTGAAATGCCGTTTTTAACCTCTTTGACCTTGCTCTGGTGATTGGTCCATCGGGTATACTCAATTCATCCTTGGAACGACCATCCTTGCCGCGTGCACCATCAACTCCAATGTCATGTGTGCTGCTCACATCATTTAGGCATACCATGCAACTTCACAATTTCCCTAAAGAACAAATCGGCAACATGTGAAGCATCGTCAGTCTTATGATAAGGAATAAAATGAGCCATCTTGGAAAATCGATCTACAACCACAAAGATTGAATCCCTTCCATGCATACTCCTAGGTAATCCCAAAACAAAATCCATCGAAATATCAATCCAATGAGAACTAGGAATAGGTAACGGGGTGTAAAGACCATTCGGTTGAACCCTCGACTTGGTTTGCCTACAAGTAACACATCTACCACAAATTCTCTCAACATCTCGTTTCATGTGTGGCCAATAGAAGTGCTCCTGCAAAATAGCTAAGGTTTTGGCGACTCCAAATTGTCCCATTAATCCTCCACCATGGGACTCCTGAATTAACAAGTCCTTCATTGAACAATTAGGCACACACAACTTATTCTCTCTAAACAAGAAACCCTCATGCCTAAAGAACTTACCTTTTGCAGACTTTTCACAAGCACTATATACTTCACTAAAGTCATAGTCATCGGGATAAAGTGTCTTAATATGCTCAAACCCAATGAACTTAGCATCAAGAGTAGAGATTAAGGCATACCTGCGTGAAAGTGCATCCGCGACCACATTTTCCTTACCTTGCTTATACCGACTAACATAGGGAAAAGTCTCAAGGAACTCAACCCATCGAGCATGTCTCTTGTTCAGCTTGTGTTGACTCTTCAAATGTTTCAAGGATTCATGATCCGTGCGAATCACAAACTCCTTTTGCCACAAGTAATGCTGCCATGTCTCCAAAAGCTCGAACCAGTGCGTACAATTCTTTGTCATAAGTGGGGTAATTAAGTGCAGCCCTGCTTAACTTCTCGCTAAAGTACGCAAGTGGTCTTCCATCCTGCATAAGCACAGCGCCTATACCTACACCAGAAGCATCACATTCGATTTCGAACGTTTTTGAAAAATCAGGTAAAGCCAGTAAAGGAGCATGAGTTAGTTTGTGTTTGATAAGCTGAAACGCTTTATCTTGCTCTTCACCCCACTTGAATACAACGTTCTTCTTGATAACTTCGGTAAGTGGTGCGACAATGGTGCTAAAATCTTTCACGAATCTCCTATAAAAACTAGCAAGTCCATGAAAACTTCTCACATTACCTATACTGGAGGGGGTCAGCCAATCTTGAATGGCCTTGATCTTCTCATCATCAACCTCGATTCCTTTTGCACTCACAACAAAAACAAGAAAAACAAGCTTATCGGTGCAAAAAGTACACTTTTTTTTTTGAGGTTAGCATATAACTTTTCTTTTCGAAGTATATCTAACACTGAGTGCACATGTGAGACATGGTCATGTAGATTCTTGCTATAGATAATAATTGCATCAAAATAAACAACTACGAATTTACCAATGAAAGCACGCAACACATGATTCATTAAACGCATGAAAGTACTAGGTGCATTAGTTAATACAAATGGCATGACTAACCACTCATACAACCATATTTCGTTTTGAATGCTGTCTTTCATTCGTCTCCCTCTTTCATTCGTATTTGATGATACCCGCTCTTAAGGTCAATCTTTGAAAACACACAGGAACCATGCAACTCATCTAACATGTCATCTAAGCAAGGAATGGGGTATCGATACTTTACCGTTATATTGTTGATGGCTTTGTAATCCACACACATTCTCCATGTCCCATCCTTCTTAGGCACTAAAATCACCGGAACTGCGCAAGGACTCATGCTTTCCCTTATGTATCCTTTTTCCATCAACTTGTCTTTGCAGCTCCTTTGTTTCCTCTGGATTACTTCGATATGCTGGTCGGTTTGGAATTGATGCTCCGGGAACAAAATCTATTTGGTGTTCGATCCCTCGGATTGGTGGTAATCCATGCGTTACTTCCTCGGGAAACACATCCTCGAACTCCTGCAAGAGAGAAACCACAACACTAGGCAAAGAAGAATAAAGTTGGTTAGTGTTGAAAAGGGCTTCCTTGTACATGAGTACAATCATTGGCCGTTTTGAAATCAAAGCTCGCTTAACCTCACTTGTTCTTGCATGGAAATTTCTTTGTCTTCTCTCTAATTTTACCTCCTTGGCAGAATCATTCTCTCCTTTTTTCTCCTCACCAAATTCAGCCTTGCTCTCACCCTCATTCTCTTTCTTTTGCTCACTCATTTTTTTGTGATCACTCATTTTCCTTTGTTCACTCAAATTCTTTTTATCACTCAATTTTTGTAATCTCACTTGGTCTTCATAAACTTGCTTGGGTGTCATTGGAACAAGAGTGATTGTTCGTTGATTTAGCTCAAATGAGTACTTGTTGGTGAAGCCATCATGTTGCGCACATCGATCAAATTGCCATGGTCTTCTTAGTAGAATGTGTCCTGCTTGCATCGGTACCACATCACATAACACTTCATCTTCATATTTTCCAATGCGGAATGGCACCACAACCTGTTTTGTAACCCTTACCTCACCACTATCATTCAACCATTGCAACTTGTATGGACGAGGGTGTTTAAGCGTCACGAGCCCAAGCTTTTCAACCATGGAAGTGCTAGCCACATTAGTGCAGCTACCGCCATCAATAATAATACCACATACCTTGCCCTTCACGTCGCAACGAGTATGAAAGATGTTTTCTCGCTGCGCTTCCTCTTCTTCTTCTTCTTTAGCTTGCAAACTCGAGGCTCGTCGTGCAACCAGTCCAAGCATCTCTCCATGCTCGGCTCCAAACTCCTCGTCTCCCATGGAGACATCTTCCAATGGTGGCATATCATCTAAATCATTCTCATCTTCAGATTGAATCTCACCACTCTCCAAGATCATCATAACTCGCTTGTTTGGACATTGGCTAGCTATGTGTCCTCTTCCTTGACATTTAAAACATTTAATTTCACTAGAACGAGTTGACATAGGGGTGGTTTTACCTTGAGAGACTGTGTTAGTGATGGCTGTCCTTGGCTCGAATTTGGTCTTGGAAGTGGATGGGTTTTCTTCTTTCTTTGGATAACTTGACCGCCAAGGTGCAGCACTCGGATTTTGTGGGGTTGATTTGGGCCGGGTACTACTTCCCCTCTTGAGTTGCTGCTCAACTTTGATGGCCATGTGTACCATATCCTCTAACTCCACGTAATGTTGCAACTCCACCCTATCATGGATCTCCTTATTTAGCCCCATCAAAAATCTGGCCATGATAGCTTCTCGATCCTCCTCTACATTAGCCCGAATCATTGCAATCTCCATCTCCTTGTAGTAGTCTTCCACACTTAGACTCCCTTGTCTAAGTCCTTGCAATTTCTTGTACAACTCCCGATAGTAATGGCTTGAAACGAACCGCTTCCTCATCACTGCTTTCATCTCCCCCCATGTCTCTATTGCACGTTCCCTATTTCACCTCCTATTTATAACAAGCTGATCCCACCAAGTAACAGCATAATCAGAAAATTCAATTACAACAAGTTTTACCTTCTTTGCTTCGGAATAGTTATGGCAATAAAAAATGAAGTCCATCTTCTTTTCCCACTCAAGGTAAGCTTTCGGATCTGACCTGCCTTGAAAGGACGGAATCTTCATCTTAATACTATCCAAATTGTTGTCTTCTCGATGCCTAACTCCTCTATTCCGACCACCATACCTCCTATTGCTAGCAATCGAATCCCTATCACATCTTCTTCCTCAAACTCATCCCCAACGTACTCCTCATCTCCATCTCTCACTCCCCTAGGCTGAATTCTATCCCTCCTATGCATATTAGGAATGTTTTGTGGCTGCCCCTGTTGTGTTCCCTCTTCTACCCTATCCAACCTCTCGTGTAGGAACATAATATAATTTCATTTCTTTCTAAAGAAAGGGAATGATTAATTCCGCAAACGAAAGAAGTCTTTGTTTTTTTTTTTTTCACATGGTACAACTATAAATTCTTATTTATTTTTTACTGAGTCGACCATAGACCAATCCCCTTTATTATTGGGGAGTATTGAATACACCCATTAGTCTGAGCTTCATGTTACTCCTACGTGTCAGATTTAGGGCGTCCCAATTCTATTGCTTGGGATGACAGTTTCATATTTCGAATCTGTAAAATCAAAATTTCAATCAAATCACACATCGCAATGTACTAGACCTTCTAATTCTTTAAGAGGTTTATCTAAAAGATTCACGATATAACTAGGAAGATGTTTCAAATACCACACATGGGTTACCAGGCATCCCAGTTTTATGTATCCCATTTGATATCTTCGTATCCGATAATTAACAAATTCAACTCCGCATTGTTCACAAAATTGCGGGTCTTCTTTTTCATCCCCGATTACTCAATAATTTCCACAAGCACAAATACCACTTTTAATAGGCCCAAAAATTCTTTCACAAAATAATCCATCTTTTTCCGGTTTATTGGTTTTGTAACGAAAAGTATGGGGTTTTATCACTTCTCCGACTATCTCTCCATTAGGTAGGATTTTGTTGGTCCAAGCACTTATTTGTTGAGGGGAAACTGATCCAATCTGGAGTTGTTGATGTTTACACCGATCAATCATAGAAGAAAATTTGTGATTCATTCCAATTAAGCTTACTTTTTATTAATCTGGAAGTTCTTCTCAGATACAAGGAAATGATTCAGTTCCAAAGCCAAAAATCGTAGTTCTCGAACGAGCAATCGAAAAGATTCTGGAGCATCTTCGGGTTTATGTATTCTTCCCCCCATGATCGTACTACCAAGAACTTCTTGGCGAGCCCTAATATGATCGGATTTATAAGTAAGCATCTCTTGTAAAGTATGAGCAACACCAAAGCCCTCTAGAGCCCAAACCTCCATTTCTCCTACCCGTTGTCCCCTTTGTGTGGACCTTTCTCTAAGGGGTTGGTAACAATGATGCGAACCTCGTATATGACGATACGACACCCACGATCAAATTGAAACACAACCCTAAGAAAAATTAAAACAGGTTTATAAAAAAGAAATTTTGACCCATTGATTATATGTCAATTAAGAACCGAAGTTATAAAGAACTTTGACCCAACAATTAGAACTCAATCAAGAACCAAAATTATAAAAGAAAGATATTGACGCCACTCCCAAGACATAGATGAGAAGGTGGGAGATAAGTCATGGTTTGATCACCACAAGCAAAGCTTGATAAGATCACATGTTCATGAAGAACAAGAGAGAAAATTCACTCTCTCAATAAAACATGAGGTGGCTGCATCTTTATTCATCTTGTTCTTTCCCCTTTTGTTTAGGGTTACAAGCCTTTTATAAGTAAAGAAATAAACTAATTTTGGAACATAATTAAGTCCTAAACAAAAAGGTCTAAATTGTATGACTTAAAATTTAGGAAAATAAAACCAATATGGAAAGTAAATAATCCTAACAAAATAACATACTAAATAAGAGATTGTGTGACATTAAATTCACAAAATCTTGTAAATCTCCAAGATTTGTAAGATATACATTAAATTCTCAAGATTTTCTAAATCTCCAATATTTGCAAGATATGCAATAAATTTTCAAGATCTTCTAAATCTTCAAGGTTTGCTAGATTTTGTGAATAACACAAAAGTGTTCAATTGTAGTTTAGGCCCAAATCTTGCTTGCTTCCTTGGTGGGTTCCATCATTCTTGATGCGGTTCAAGGTGTGTCTCCAAAGGATCCGATTCAAATCCCTGTAGGACTTGTTACGAGGGCTCGAGCTAAGAAGTTTAAGGAAGCACTTAACGGGCTGATTCAAGAAGTTTGCACTCAAATACAATTATGGAAGCCCATTGAGAGAGGCCCACGTGAGCAACTAAAAGGCGTTAACTTGATATAAATTCTAGAGGATTCCAGCCCAAGTTAAACCTAATCTTTGCATTTAATGGGCGTGTATCTTTGGCATGAATTGCCCTACTACGATAGGAGAAGAGTCAACTCTTCTATTTAGGTTTCTAGTAAAATCAGGAATAATAATTAGAATCTTAGATTTTTCCTTTTTTGTCTTAAGTGTGATTTTCTTTGATTTTAATGCTTGTAATTTCCGAATTCGGACTTGTATTTTTAGCCTATAAATAAGCGTAATATCAATGAAGAGAGGAGGTCATTTTTTCATGGTATTTGTGAGAACGAATTTCTCTTTGGTTCTTTGAACAACTTTCAAACTTATCGGAATTATCCGTGGCATTTGAAACCTTCGACTTATCAATCAACCATCCATTGTTGATTGTGGCGTCTTCACCATACCAAGGTTCTTACCTCGTCATAGGTAACGGGTCGCGGTTCCATCCTACGAACTTGTCTTAAAAAACGGTCTTGGTTTCTACTCTTGATTACGGGTTTCGTCACGAGTTGGCGGGGTTCGTATCAATTCTCCCTTTCCTCAAAACTATTTGTCCTCAAATCGAGACTCATCTTTATTGTTATTTAAAGATGGAATTGAAACCTGAAAAGAATGTTAGAAAATCCTCATGTGTTTCACTCCTATCACTCGTGTGTTTCACAATTTTTTTTTGTCCCCCTCTTATGTTTAATAAAACCAGAAAAATTATAAAAATAAATCAGCCCAGAAGATGCTGCGAAAACAGTATTGAAGCTAACTTGATATGGAGCGGAAAAGTTGTAGTGATAAGCGAATCAGCAAAATGATTTGATGAAGCAAGACGAGACAAAAAAAAATAAAATAAAATGTCTATTGATTGATGTTGGGTGGCGTAGATAAGAACAAAGAAAAATAAAACGAAACATGAAAAACTAATTGATAAACTAAAATGATGGATATGCTGAAAAGAAAAAAAATATAATAAATTGGACAACCAAACCTGAATTAATTCCCAAAGCTCTGATACCAACTGATGTGGACCCTGTATATAATGATATAATACCCACGATCAAATTAAGACACAACTCCAAGAAAGATTAAAACAGGTTTATAAAAAAAGAATTTGATTAATGTATAATTGGGCTAAAAGACTAGCTTTGGATTCTGCCCAGCTCATTTCCAACCATTCAAGTGGTGTCCAGATTCATTCACTAATTAATAGCAAGAATCAAGGAGTTATTTTAACATTCATGATGGCAACAATCAAGAAGTTATTTTTGGCATTTATGAGAGGGTTGACTCCACCTTAATTAGTGCCTAGGTTCAATATACATTTTGGTTGTAAAATCTTTAAATAGGGCTGTTTAATTTCATTATTGGAGCATCTGAATATTTCTTCAAACATTTCCTATATGGAATATAAGAGAGTTTGCTTTTCTTGTGATTTTATACTTAAGCTGTTGAATTGATGCAATTGAGTTTATCTTTGTATTTCAAGTCTACTTCCTATTTCTATTGTTCTTGATTGCTTTGATCTTGGGTTCAAGGGTTATTCTCTTGGGTTCTTGTCAAAACGCATTTCTTGGGTGATAGAACAAATCAACCTGAATTACTTTGGTGTGAATCAAATCTGATTGTGAGTGATAAAGAGTTTGAAGAAACAATTTGGGTCTTGGGGTTCCGCATCATTTGGTATCAGAGCTAGGCTCACCAAGTAATTATCTATCCTTTTAATTTTTCTGTTCTTGTCATTAGCCTTGTTGATTATCTTCTTGTTTGTTGATCTTGTTCTTTAAAAAACCAAAAAACAAAAAAACAAAAAAAACAATAAAAAAACAAAAAAAAAAAACAAAAATATATATATATCAGTTCTGAACGAGATCCTCCATTTGATTAGTGTGATTGATTCTCCTTGGGCTATGAAGAATTGACTCACCCTATTGAGTCTGATTTTTGTTAAAAATATATATATATATATATATATATATCTGTTCTAGAGTGTTTGGGTGTTATTTTGTAAGAATTAATTACAAGTTTCATTCTTAGATTCAGTATTTGTTCTATTGCAACTATAGCTTCCTTTTCTTATTCCGTTTCTTTACTAGTCACCATAAACATCAAGTGTGTGCCTTTTTCTTTATTGGTTCTGTTACTTTGTTTTGCATATCCTTGTTGCTTATTTTTAGGATTCCTTTAGTAAAATTGAATTACATTGAAATCTTGATTGCTGTTTGATTTGGCCCTTATGTATAAAATCATAAAGATTGCTTGAGTGGTAAAAGGCAGGAGAGTGTGAGCTCAAAAGAGGGTAAAAGCCAATTTGAGTTAAACACAGGAGGAGTACGAGGGAAACACGTGAGGGAGTGTTTGTGAGGTTCTTATTTGTTATTTTCTTTGATATTTCAGATCGGGAAAAAAAATGGAAGGAAGCAGAGGTGCACCAAAAGACCAAGAATTTCTTCTCAAGGCCATGCAACAACAGTTTGAGAGGATTCAACTTGTTCTTGGCAACAAAACGAGATCAATGCCTTGCGTGAAGGGACTGCCCAAAACATTCTAAGGGCAAGAAGGCAACCTGCACCTTAATATATAGAAGAGTCTGAAGAGGAATTTGATGATCAAGCTCCCTTGGTCAATGAAGGTCGAAATTATGGAAGGGGTAGGTGGAACCAAAATGATCTTGATAGGAATATCCGGAGTATAAAAATGAAAATTCCATCATTTCTGGGGAAGAATGATCCGGATGCATATATGGAGTGGGAGCAAAAAGTGGAATTAATTTTCGAATGTCACAATTACTCGGAGGAAAAGAAGATCAAACTTGCAGCGGTGGAGTTTGGAGAATATGTACTTGTATGGTGGGATCAACTTCTTGTAAGTAAGAGGAGAAATGGTGAAAGACCGATCCAAACATGGGCTGAAATGAAGGCTGTCATGAGGCGTAGATTTGTTCTAAGCCATTATTATAGGGACTTGCACCAAAGATTGCAAAGTCTTGTACAAGAAAAAAAGAGTGTGGAGGAATACTACAAAGAAATAGAGATTGCTATGATCCGAGCTAACGTGGAGGAAGATAGAGAGGCCACCATGGCAAGGTTTCTCAATGGACTTAATAAGGACATAGTCGACAGAGTGGAGTTGCAACACTATGTGGAGATAGATGGAAGATAGAAAGGCAATTGCAGCGCAAAAGGAAGGGGAAACAAGCCAACACCTTTTCAGCTTAAAACAATTCAGGGAGGCCGAATTGGAGAAATGATAACAAGGTTGCAAGTTGGTACCCAATTCAGAGAGGCCGAATTGGGTATCAATTAAACCACTAGCTCAATTGGTACCCAGCTTACAAGTTAAACACTTATATCCATGAGACCAGTGGTTCGGGTGGCAGCTGGGGGAGGCGTGGCTTAGCCAACAAATCCCGTGGTGGGGACAATACCTAGAATAGGTGGGACGGCCCAGGAAGGGACCCCACACCTAAACAGATCTTTGAAGATCAATTCCAACTTGAGAAGTCTTATGGAGAGTTCGTTCAAAAAGAAGTCGAGAGAAAAAGAAAAGAGAGTGGAAAAGAAAAAGAGAAAAGTGAGAAAAAAGAAGATGAGAGAATGAGTGAAAAGGAGAAAATGAGTGAGAAGCACTCGACCATAGAAAGAAAAGAGGGAAAGAAAATGAGAGATGTGAGGAAAGCTTTAACTACTCATAGGCCAATGATTGCAGTTTTGTACAAGGAGACTTATTTTTCTACTAACGACCTTAACCCTTCTTTGTCAAGTGTTGTTATTGATGTTTTGCAGGAGTACGGTGAAGTTTTTCCCGATCATTTACCTCAAGGTTTACCACCTTTGAGAGGGATAGAACATCAAATTGACCTGATTCCCGGGGCTGTCATCCCTAATAGGCCAGCCTATAGAAGCAATCCCGAAGAGACAAAGGAGCTACAAAAGCAAGTGGAAGAGCTCTTGAAGAAAGGACTTATAAGAGAAAGTTTAAGTCCATGTGCAGTACCCGTCTTGTTGGTACCAAAGAATGATGGAAGTTGGCGTATGTGTGTGGATTGCAGAGCTATCAAAAAAATAACGGTAAATTATCGACACCCCATGATGCGAACCCCGTATATGACGATACGACACCCACGACCAAATTGAAACACAACCCCTAAGAAAGTTAATTCAGATTATAGAAAATCTTTAACCCATTGATTAGAGAACCAAAAATCAAAGATATAATGACGCCATTTCCAAGAAAGATATGAGAATGTGGGAGATAAGTCAAGCTTGATTAATCAAAAATAATTCTTGATGCAATCTCAAAGTTCTCAAAAGAACAATGGAGGAAAAAAGTTAAAACTTTATTCAATAAATTTTTGATTGAAATTTTAGGTTTAATAAGCCCTTTATAAGCATAAAATCCTAAATCTAATAAGAAACCTAAAATAAACTCTCAATTCTAAACCTAGTAGAAAACTAAAATAAAATCCTAATTTAATTAACTCTCAGCCCAATAATTAAAAGCCCAATATAACATAAAATATACTAACTAATTTAAAACCCAAGCCATAATATAAATTAAGCCCAAATTAATACAATAAATAAATAATAGCCCAATTTATATTAAAATTGCTATCCAAACCTCAAGATTAATGCTCTTGGACCGGGTCTTGAACTTGAATGATATTTTGAAGCCTCGATGTTCCCTCCAAGCCATCCAAGCTGATGTGAACCCCGTATATAACAATACGACTCCCACGATTAAATTGAAACACAATCCCAAGAAATATTAAAACAGGTTCATAAAAAGGAAAATTTTGACCCATTGATTATATGTCAATCAAAGAACCAAAGTTATAAAGAACTTTGACCCAATGATTAGAACTCAATCAAGAACCAAAATTATAAAAGAAGTGATGCGAACCTCGTCAGTTGTAGCACAATTGAGATGCCTAGGACCGTTCTAATATCTGGCTTGAATGGAAACCGCGACCCAACACCTATAGTGAGATGTGAACCTTGGTATAAGGATGACCCCACAATCGAGGATGGAGTATTCGATTGATAAGTCAAAGAAAGGAGGAACGCCACAGAGAAATCTGATAAGTTCCAATTAGTTCTCAAAGAACAAGAGAGAAATTAAGCTCTCAATTTTCATTCAAATTCTGATCTGCCACATTACATCCTTCTTGTTATATAAACTAAAACCCTAAAAGAAAAGAGAGGCTACATGCCTTTTCAAAAAGGAACAAAATATTTGGCCATTAATTGCCTTACAAAACAAGAAACTAATTAAAACTAAATGATGTGAGCAGCACACATGACATTGGAGTTGATGGTGCACGCGACAAGGATGGTCGTTCCAAGGATGAATTGAGTATACCCGATGGA
This sequence comes from Dimocarpus longan, assembly GCA_022984855.1. Taxonomy (NCBI): domain Eukaryota; kingdom Viridiplantae; phylum Streptophyta; class Magnoliopsida; order Sapindales; family Sapindaceae; genus Dimocarpus; species Dimocarpus longan. The sequence continues at coordinate 20,819,102 of CM041025.1, read as the reverse complement.
CCAATCACCAGAGCAAGGTCAAGGAGGTTAAAAACGGCATTGCAAGGCTTTATGCAACATTTTATTGACTTGGAGCTGAGGGCGCGTGATAAGGCTTATGGTGGACCTTCGATAGTGGCCTACGGTGGACCAGCAAGTGGAGTCAAGGGACCAGCCCAATATGTCAACCTATTTGGCACATATGGGCCTAATATTAAAGTCTAGAATTTAATATGTTTCAGCCCATTACATAAATAAGCATGTCATGTGCTATGCATGTGATTTTTTAATGAGGTGTCATGTTTATATTGTTTTGGGCTTGTTTATTTGAATTTGAACAGTAGGCTTTATATTTAAGCCCATTAGGGCATATTTAGGGTTTCTTTGTGAACTATAGTAACTATAAATACATGTTTGTGCCTCCTTTATGGGGAATGATGAGATTTTTGCTAAAAGAATGAGAGGTTATTTCTCCTAAGTTCTTCATTGAACTTTTAATCGAACTTATTAGGGGTTAATCTAACCTTTGTGGTGTTCATTCTTCTCTTGAGTCTTGGTTTTTGTTTGCAATACAACAACAGGTCAAGATTTCATATATTTGAATCTTGTTTTGGGATTTGGGGTTCTTGATCCAAATCTGGTTTTGGGGGTTTCAAGACTTGATTCTTGGGGTTTTCGCATCACTAAATCAATCAAGTAATTGACTTAATCCCTATTTGGAAGGCTGAAATTAAAGAAAATCAGCCTCTTAATTTGGGAAACAAATCAATTCATTATTATTGAAAATCTAAAAAGGAAACAACTTAAAGTGAATCTTCTTGCTTGTGCCACACGCCCAAGCTTTCTGCCACACACCCAAGTCAACTCTTATTCAGCCCCATTAATTGCCTTGATGATGTTAATTAGGCCTTGGTCTTCATATGGGCCCATCTTGGACTTTATTAAATCGGAATCAACCCAAGTGTCTTGAATCAGGCCATTTAGTGCTTCCTTGAATCTCTTAGCCCTTGCTTGTGTTATTGGCCCAACCGGAACATGTAATGGGTCACTTGGTGTAGCTCCCTTGTTCGTAACATTCCCTCCCTCTTGAAAAGGATTTGTCCTCAAATCGTCACCTACATCAAAAGGAGACAAATCACTAACATTGAAGCTTGCACTAACATTATACTCACCTGGAAGATCTAACTTGTAAGCATTGTCATTGATTCGTTCAATCACTTGAAATGGGCCATCGCCCCTCGGAAGCAGTTTAGAACGACGTTGCACTGGAAATCGTTCCTTCCTCATATGTAACCACACCCAATCACCAGGTTCAAACACAACTTTCTTCCGTCCTTTATTAGCTTGCGTGGCATAACTCAGTTCTCCTCTCTATGTTTTGTCGAGTCTTTTCATGGATTTGCTTGACAAAATCTGCCTTTCTCCTCCCATCCAAGTTAACATGCTCATTCACAGGTAAAGGAATTAGATCCAAAGGAGTCAGTGGATTAAAACCATACACAACTTCAAAAGGCGAAAAATGAGTTGCAAAATGCACACTCCTATTATAAGCAAATTCTACATGCGGCAAACAATCCTCCCATGTTTTCAAGTTCTTTTGTATTATAGCACGCAATAAGGCAGATAAAGTCCTATTAACTACTTCAGTTTGACCATCAGTTTGGGGATGACAAGTAGTAGAAAATAAAAGCTTAGTTCCTAACTTACCCCACAATGTCTTCCAAAAGTAGCTTAAGAACTTAGCATCTCTATCCGAAACAATAGTCTTAGGCATGCCATGCAATCTAACAACTTCTTTGAAAAACAAATCAGCAATATGTGATGCATCATTAGTTTTATGGCAAGGAATGAAATGTGCCATTTTAGAAAACCTATCAACAACCACATATATAGAGTCCTTACCCCTTTTGGACCTAGGCAAGCCCAACACAAAATCCATAAAAATATCAACCCAAGGCTCACTAGGTATAGGCAAAGGAGTATACAATCCATGAGGCTTAATTCTAGACTTAGCTTGTCTGCATGTAATGCATTTCTCACAGATTCTTTCTACATCACGTTTCATATGAGGCCAAAAAAAATGTTCATGCAAAACATCTAGTGTCTTGGCTATGCCAAAATGCCCCATCAAACCACCATGAGCTTCTCTAATAAGCAATTCACGCAAAGAACTGTTAGGCACGCATAATTTAGTTTGTCTAAACAAAAATCCATCATGCCTATAAAACTTGCCAAACGCTACCTTTTCACATGCATTGAATACTTTGCTAAAATCAGAATCTTCCACATACAATTCTTTAATGTAATCAAAGCCAAGCAATCTAGCATCCAAAGTAGAGAGTAAAACATACCTTCTGGACAAAGCATCGGCGACCACATTTTCCTTACCTTTTTTGTACTTGATCACATATGGAAATGTTTCAATGAACTCCACCCACTTGGCATGCCGCTTATTTAGCTTGTGTTGCCCCTTTAAATGCTTCAAAGACTCATGATCAGTGTGAATCACAAATTCTTTGGGCCAAAGGTAATGTTGCCAAGTTTCTAATGCCCTAATCAAGGCATACATCTCCTTGTCATATGTAGGATAATTCAAGGCTGCTCCACTTATCTTCTCACAAAAAAATGCAATGGGACGTCCTTCTTGCATTAAAACAGCTCCAATACCTATTCCTGAAGCGTCACACTCAATCTCAAAAGTTTTAGCAAAGTCAGGCAAAGCAAGTAAAGGTGCATTAGTTAATTTCTCCTTAATCAAGCTAAATGCCTTTTCTTGTTCCGTACCCCACTTAAACCCCACATTCTTTTTGATAACTTCAGTTAAAGGTGCGGCTAGACTACTAAAATATTTCACAAACCTCCTATAAAAACTAGCCAGCCCATGAAAACTTCTTACTTGTCCCACATTTGTAGGTTTCGACCACTCCCTAATTGCCTTAACCTTTTCCTCATCAACCTCAATTCCCTTAGTACTAACGACAAAACCCAGAAATACAAGCTTATCGGTGCAAAAAGTACACTTTTTGAGATTAGCAAACAACTTTTCTGTTCTTAAAACACCTAAAACAAGTTTTAAATGTTCAACATGCTCATCCAAGTTTTTGCTATAAATCAGAATGTTATCAAAGTAAACAACAACCACAAATCTTCCAATAAAAGCACACAAAACATGGTTCATTAATCTCATGAAAGTACTAGGTGCATTAGTTAATCCAAAAGGCATAACTAACCACTCATATAAACCATATTTTGTTTTGAAAGCAGTTTTCCACTCATCTCCTTCTTTCATCCTAATTTGATGATATCCACTCTTAAGATCAATTTTAGTAAAAACAATAGAACCATGCAATTCATCAAGCATATCATCTAATCTAGGAATAGGATGTCGATACTTTACAGTGATATTGTTGATGGCACGACAATCAACACACATCCTCCATGTTCCATCCTTTTTAGGCACAAGCAATATGGGAACCGCACAAGGACTCATACTCTCACGCACATATCCCTTTTCCATGAGCTCACTAGCCTGCCTTTGAAGCTCCTTTGTCTCCTCGGGATTACTTCTATATGCTGGTCTATTTGGGATGGGTGCTCCGGGTACAAAGTCAATTTGGTGCTCAATCCCCCTTATTGGTGGTAAACCCTTAGGCATCTCTTCGGGAAACACCTCATCAAAGTCCTGCAAAAGTGAAACAACAACACTAGGCAAAGAAGAGTCAAGTTCATTAGCACTAAAACAAGCCTCTTTGTACAAAAGTACAATCATTGGCTGATTAGAAAATAACGCCTTCTTGACCTCACTTTCTCTTGCATAAAAATTCACTTGTTTTTTGTCTCTCTTTTTCTCATCAACCTCTTTTTCCTTTTCACTCTTCTTTTCTATTTTTGTTGTTTCAGACTCTCTTTCTTTTGTCTCTCTCTCTCTTGAACTCTCACTCTCCTTTTTTACATCTCTCTCTTTTTTTAACCTCACTTGATCTTCATATACTTGTCTTGGGGTTAAAGGTACAAGAGTGATTGGCCTTTTATTGAGCACAAAAGAGTATCTATTGGTATATCCATCATGAGTCACATGCCTATCAAACTGCCATGGTCTTCCCAAAAGGATATGACCCGCATTCATTGGTACCACGTCACACATAACATCATCTTTGTATTTTCCAATTGAAAATGACACCAACACCTGTTTATTCACCCTAACTTCCTCACTATCATTCAACCATTGTAGTTTATAAGGTTTTGGGTTCTTCAAAGTTGCTAAATTCAATTTTTCTACCAAAATAGTGCTAGCCACATTAGTACAACTCCCCCCATCAATAATCATACTACATACCTTATCATTAACATAGCAACGGGTGTGAAAAATGTTATCACGTTGTACCTCATCATCTTCCTTGGCTTGAGCACTAAGAGCTCTCCTCGCAACCAAAAGTTCTCCACCCACTGGATATTCAAGGTCACTTGCATCCTCCAAAGGTGGCATGGACTCATCATCAGATTCATCCTCGGATTCGATACCACCCTCATCCTTCAAAACCATTACTCTCTTGTTTGGGCATTGTGATGCAATATGACCTTCTCCCAAACATTTAAAGCACTTAATGTCACGGGTTCTAGAAGGTTGAGAATCTGATTTACCTTGATTTAATGTGCCTCCAGCTTTATGTTCTTTGGAAGGTTCAGCCTTGGCCTTGAAACTAGGCTGGTCCTCCCTCTTGCTCCAATTCGGTTTCCATGACGATGACGAACCCGAATTTTGCCCAACCCGCATGGAACCCTTCCTCTTCAATTGTTGTTCCACTTTAATGGCCATGTGTACCATGTCAGTCAATTCAACATAATGTTGCAACTCCACTACATTTGCAATGTCTCGGTTCAGCCCATTTAGAAACCTAGCCATAGTCGCTTCTCGGTCCTCCTCTACATCAGCTCGAATCATGGCTATCTCCATCTCCTTGTAGTAGTCTTCAACACACTTAGACCCTTGAGTAAGAGTTTGTAATTTTTGAAACAAACCCCTATAATAGTGGCTTGGAATGAATCTCCTCCTCACAACAGCTTTCATCTCAGCCCATGTCTCAATAGGTCTTTCTCCATTCCGTCTCCTACTCACAATCAATTGATCCCACCAAACAATAGCATAATCAGTGAATTCTATGGCCGCCAATTTCACCTTCTTCAATTCGGAATATTCATGGCAATCAAACACCAATTCTATTCTTTTCTCCCACTCCAAATAAGCTTCAGGATCAGTTTTACTTTGAAAGGTTGGAATCTTCACCTTTATACTACCCAAATTATTATCAACCCTCTCTCCATATCTATCTCCTCTATTCCCATACCTATCTTCTCTATTCCCATACCTATCTTCTCTATTCTCATACCTAACTCCTCTACCTCCCATTCCACGCCTAAATCTACCCACACTCATATTGGACATGTGATCAGCCTCATCCATGTCATTATCATCCCCATAGTAATCATTAACTTCTACTCTAACCAGAACTCTCTCTCGTCTACGTGCTTGTGGAACGGGTGGTGGCTGTTCCACACGTGAATTTTCCACTTGATCTAATCGCTCATGTAATTGTTCCAATTCCCCCCTCATCATCCGTCTCATCTCCTCTACTAATGCTTCATTCCAAAGCTTTATATCCGCCGGTGTAAAACCCAAAACCGCATTCGTCGAAGAGCGAAATATTTTTCCGATTGATCGCGTCCGATCGGAAAAATATAATTATCGAGTCCGGAAAATATTTGGAATAATTATTTTCGCTTTAGAGAAATAAATTCGAGTTCGTAAAGACGGGTTCGGAATTTATTTATTATTCCAAAGGCGAAAGCAATTAAAAAGCGGATTCCAGGACGAACGGACGGAAACGGAATCCGAGCTTGGAATTTAAAAAGCAAGAATGCATGAAATCAACTTGAGTTATTACAAGAATTTCGATGAATTGAAGATAAAATTGACTACAGCTCCAGTGCTTACTCTTCCTTCAGGAAATGAAGGCTTTGTGGTGTACAGTGATGCTTCGAGGCAAGGTTTGGGTTGTGTTCTGATGCAAAATGGAAAGGTGATAGCTTATGCTTCCAGACAGTTAAAGAAGCACGAGCAGAATTACCCAACCCATGATCTAGAGTTGGCCGCAGTAATTTTTGCACTCAGGATCTGGAGGCATTACTTGTATGGAGTTCGATGTCAGATATTTACAGATCACAAGAGCCTTCAGTATTTGTTCTCCCAGAAAGAGTTGAATATGAGACAGAGGAGATGGTTAGAGCTGCTCAAGGATTACGATTGCACCATAGAGTACCATCCCGGGAAAGCAAATGTAGTAGCCGATGCATTGAGTAGGAGACCCTCTAGCTCGGTAGCTCATTTAAGAGCTGGGTATCTTCCATTGTTAGTAGAGATGAGATCTTTGGGAGTTAATTTGGAAGTAGGAAATTCAGGTGCATTGTTAGCTACTTTCCAAGTTCGACCGGTACTCGTGGATAGAATCCGAGAGTTGCAGATTCAGGATCCTCAGTTAGTCAAAATCAGACAGGAAGTAGAGTCAGGCCAGCAAGGAGACTTCTCAGTCAGGGATGATGGTACGTTGAAGATGAGACAAAGACTATGTGTTCCAAATGTGGCAGAACTCAAGAAAGAAATTTTAGATGAAGCTCACTCCTCAGCATACGCTATGCATCCGGGAAGTATGAAAATGTATCATACCTTGAAAGAGCATTACTGGTGGAAAGGTATGAAGAGAGAGATAGCTGAATTTGTGTCAAGATGTTTGATTTGTCAGCAGGTGAAAGCCGAGCACCAGAGGCCATCAGGACTTCTTCAGCCACTTCCCATTCCGGAGTGGAAATGGGAGCGTATTAATATGGATTTTGTGGTAGGATTTCCTCGGAGTCGAAATGGTTATGACAGTATTTGGGTAATAGTAGATCGACTTACGAAGTCAGCTCATTTCCTACCTATCAGAAGTACTTATTCCTTGGATCGATTGGCTAAGTTGTATGTTGATGAGATCGTGAGATTACATGGGGCTCCAGTGTCGATCGTATCAGATAGAGATCCGAGATTTACATCCTGATTTTGGCCTAGCCTCCAGAAAGCATTAGGTACTCGATTACATTTCAGTACAGCATTTCATCCGCAGATAGATGGTCAGTCTGAGCGTACCATTCAGACTTTAGAGGATATGCTCAGATCTTGTGTGATAGAGTTTGAAGGAAGTTGGGATTCTCATCTGTCCTTAATCGAGTTTGCCTATAATAACAGCTATCAGGCTAGTATCGGTATGGCACCGTATGAAGCACTTTATGGAAGACGGTGTAGGACACCGATATGTTGGGATGAGATGGGCGAGAGAAAGTTGATTGGGCCCGAGCTTATTCAGATGACTACAGATAAAATCAAAGTTATTCGGGACAATCTGAAGATAGCCCAGGATCGTCAGAAAAGTTACGCAGATAAGCGTAGGAAGGATTTGGAGTTCCAGGTCGGGGATAAGGTGTTCCTACGGATATCTCCATGGAAAGGAATAATTCGTTTTGGGAAGCGAGGTAAGTTAAGCCCCCGGTATATTGGTCCCTACGAAGTGATTGGCAGAGTAGGTGGGGTAGCGTATCGACTTGAGCTACCAGCAGAACTTTCCAGGATCCATAATGTATTTCATGTCTCGATGCTCCGTAAGTATATAGCAGATCCTTCGCACGTGTTGTCAGAGCAGCCAATGGAACTCAAGGAGAACCTATCTTATGAGGAGACCCCAGTTCAGATTCTTGATAAGAGAGATCAGGTTCTTCGCAGTAAAGTTATTCCGTTGGTTAAAGTGTTGTGGAGGAATCATGCAGTGGAGGAGGCCACATGGGAGCACAAGGAGCAGATGCGCAGTCAGTACCCGCATCTTTTTGAGACAAGTAAGTATATTTAGATAGTCAAGTTTTGAATTTTCTAACTTAAGAAAGTATCAAGTATGTTTGATAGATTCTAGTGTAGAAATGCATTTCATGAAAGTTGTGTAAATTTCGAGGACAAAATTTTTATAAGGAGGGGTGAATTGTAAAACCCAAAACCGCATTCGTCGAAGAGCGAAATATTTTTCCGATTGATCGCGTCCGATCGGAAAAATATAATTATCGAGTCCGGAAAATATTTGGAATAATTATTTTCGCTTTAGAGAAATAAATTCGAGTTCGTAAAGACGGGTTCGGAATTTATTTATTATTCCAAAGGCGAACGCAATTAAAAAGCGGATTCCAGGACGGACGGACGGAAACGGAATCCGAGCTTGGAATTTAAAAAGCAAGAATGCATGAAATCAACTTGAGTTATTACATGTTGTGACACATGTCACACATGCAAGAGAGGAGCAATTATATATTAATATATGTAATTGATTGAAAAAGAAGAAAGCAAAAATTATAGTATTCTCGGTTATCATTATTCATTGAGAGAAGCAAGTCCAAGCTATCATTTGGTCAATAGCTATCAATTTGGAAGCAAACCCGAGAGAGAGAATAAAAGTCCAACAAAGCACTCAGTCACCATTTAACAAGCAAAAACCGAATCCAAGCAAAACAGTCTGTCAACTTCTTCTTCTTCAAGCTCAAAACAGAAACTGAAGACAAGAGTTGCTGCTCTTGAAATTTAGAGAGAGGCCGAGAGCATTCAACTTCTTCTTCTACCTCATTCTTCCTTGCTCGTGAGAGATAGAGAGATCAAGAGAGGGCCAGCATCTGCATGCAACATCTGATTCATCCTTGAGCAGATCTGAGCAAACTGGAGCAAGCAAGGTGAGCTGCTGTCACCAGGTAAGAAGCTGCTGTCAGCGAGAGTTGTTGCCATTGTGAGTGTGCTGCCATGAAGCTACTGCCGTTGCTGCCTTGTCCTACCGTGAGCTGAAGATAGCTGCTGCCCATGAAGCTCCAGCTGTGGTCGCCGTGGCTGTCGCTGTAGTGGAGTGCTGTACTGCTGACGTGAGTTGAAGCAATTGCTGTCGCCGTGACCAAGAGCTGCCATGCTGCCTTTGTCGCCGGTGCTGTCTTGCTGCATGGACTGAGGAGCTGAAGTTGTTGATCCAGGTGCTATCAGCTTGAGCTGTTGTCGGTGAAGGGAGCTGCTGGCGTAAAGGTGCAGCTGCTGCTGTGGATCAGAGCTGCCGTCGCTGCCTTGTGCTGGTGTGAGGTGTTGAAGACAGCTGCTGCCAACGCCAGGTACTGTCGCCGTTATGCCCTGTGCTATCATCGTTGATGTAGCTACTGCCAAGCAGCTGCTGTCAAGCTGAAATCAACATCCAGTCTTGAAGTGGAACAGCAAGAAGAGAAGACATCTTGCTGGTAGGGAAGACAGCTTGCTGCCGAGAGAGTCGTCGCCAATCGGAAGCTATTTCGAAGCTGAGAACAGCTCGCTTCTTGGGTAAAGTGCTGTCCCCTTTTGTTTTTGTTGAGTTGTTTCAAGTAAGTAGTAAGCGTACGAATGATTAGAGTTGAATTAAGCGAGCATATCCCAATGCAATTAAGTTTTTGCGGGCTGTCGTCATGTGCAGTTTTTATGCTCGTCATGCGCAGTTCCTTTATGCTCGTTTTGTGCAGTTTTTATGGTGATTCAGGATTGATTTTAGGTGCAGTTTTTATGCTGATTTAAGGTTAGATAATGAGCTGTTATAGGGCTGTTTTGTGAGCAGTAAATGTACTGTTTGTGGCCTGTCGAAGCGTGATGTTGCGTGCTGTTTTCGGGACAGTTCTGCATGCTGTTTTGGTGCCGTTTGCATGCTGTTTTGGTGCCGTTTGCACGCTGTTCTGGTGCAGTTCTGCATGCTGTTTTGGTGCCGTTTGTATACTGTTTTGGTGCCGTTCGCACGCTGTTCTGGTGCAGTTTTGCATGCTGTTTTGGTTTAGAATTACAAGTTACTTTGACATCAAAACTGCCCCAATTAATCGCGTACGCTAGTTCGACAAATATAAGTTGTTTTGAAGTATTGTTAAGCAATGTTTTTGCATCGAAACTATAGGTTTGATTGTTGCGTGTTGTTTTGATGATAACCATAGAGTTTCGAGTATTTTAAGTCGTGATAACGAATCGGTTTGAAATAGTTTTCGCGTGCGAATATGAATTTTTCGTTTTGTTATCGTGCGAGGATAGTCACTTGTATTATTGTGTTTATAAATTCTCGTATGGCTTAAAGTTTAGTTGCGCACGAGTTATGTTTTAACGACATCTCGATCGAAATCAATTGTAGGTGAATCGGGAATCGAACGAGAGCTGTAACGGGAAGCAGTGATAAGTATTTTGGAAGCAAGTTGTGAGTGTGGATTTTTAAAAGTTTTCATACATTCTGTTATTGAATGCAATCAGTTTTAGCAAGTAAAAGGTTTTGAGATTCTAGTAAAAGTTTATAGTTTTCAGTTTATCATCTATAAATGTATGTATAGCTTTAAAGTTTATACTATGAATATGTTTATATTCTTCAGTAAGTAATTGAGTAAGTTGAAATTATATACATGCATAGAGATAGTATTTGTGAAAGTTATTTTGCGATATTACAGCATATTGCCGAGATTTTATTTTATATATGCCTATGGTTTACCCTAGCCCCTAAGATTACACCCGGTCGAAAGTATTCCATACGTGTACGGTAGTTGGGGGGAAGTTACTAACTATGGGGGGATCGAGTCTGTTAGTCACCCTCTGCACGTATGGGATAGTGTAGATCTGCCTGATGTTGGAGAGATTCGCGATCCCAGAGTTGTATCCACATCTGCGACTACACATGGTGAGAGTTTCCCTATCCTAGTGGCGTGTTTTCGCACCGTCACGAAGGACAAGATTTCCCTGGGTTGCCAGATAGGCTAGTAAGAAAATAAGAAAAGATTTAAGAAAAGTTTGATAAATAACTTTCGCAGCTTTTAAACGAGTTTACAGTTTTCAGGAAAAGTAAGTAAGTAATAGTTTTCCAATCTATTTTTGGGAGGAATAGTATTTTTAAGCAAAAGTACAGTTTATGTAAACTTACCCACTCACTGAGTTATTCTCACCACTGTTTTCCTGTTTTCTTTAAAACCTCCCTCAGGTGCAGGTGTGAGTAGCGCGGTTGACGTATCTCCTTCAGACGGACAGGCCAGCTAGACACGCGTGACCAGATTGCACTATTTTCTAGCATAACATCATGTATTGTATTTATTATCATTTTCCAGATTCTCTAGTTTTGAAAAATATTATTTTGAGTTAAGGATTTTATGTAAATATCATGCATGTCGTTTTTAAGATTTATTCAAGTTACTTCCGCTTAATTGCATGATTATGAGTTTGAAAATGGCCGGAGGCCTATTGATTATAGAAATTGTTTGTGAATACAATTATACAGGTTTTATGAGATATTTTACAGGGTGGAATTTTAGAAAAACAGCCGTTGTGCTGCCGGTTTTCTGTGAAAATCCTATTTTCATAAAGTTATTTTCAACGAACAAAATTTCCACCCTTTTTCAAAAGCAAAAGGATTTCAAATATTTTAGAAAAGAAAAGAGGCTTAGCTTCACGGGAACTTTCCAATCAGAGCAGATCTCGACTGGGGAGCCACCGTGGGGTTGCCGGACAGGTCGCCTAGCTAGTAGTTAGAAAGGGGCCTGTCAGCCGGGATGGAAGAATCCTCAGTAGAGCCTTTATCTTTGTTTTCGGACATGTTTTCCTGCAAAAAAAAATATAATAACAATAATAATAATAATAAGGGACCTCACAGCACTTCCTCACGTGTTTTCGCTCGAATAATCAGTTCACTCAAAACTCGTGTTTACACACAATAAATTTGGCTTTTACCCTCAGTATGTACTCACCACTCTTGCCTTTTTCCCCTCGTAATTTCTCAAAAGTTCTTATCAAACTAACCAAACAATAATCAAGATTTCTTAGTCGCATTCACACGAGACAAAAGAAATCTCCTAGGTTCACACGAAAATGAATCACAACGAAACTGGAATAACAAAGACAGTTTCTAGTACCAGTATTTTTTTTTTTTTTTTTTTTTTGTTTGCTTGCCACTACACGAAACCAAGATGAGAAATAGCAATAGCTGATATATTCAACTACAAGATCGTTATGATTTTGTACTCCTTTTTTTTTTTTTTGGATTGATCAAACAAAATCAACGAAGAAGAACAACTAAGATAGATAAAACCTGATGTTAGAACCCGTGGCTCTGATACCAAATGATGCGAATCTCGTCAGTTGTAGCACAATTGAGATGCCTAGGACCGTTCTAATATCTGGTTTGAATGGAAACCGCGAACCAACACCTATAGTGAGATGTGAACCTTGGTATAAGGATGACGCCACAATCGAGGATGGAGTATTCGATTGATAAGTCAAAGAAAGGAGGAACGCCACAGAGAAATCTGACAAGTTCCAATTAGTTCTCAAAGAACAAGAGAGAAATTAAGCTCTCAATTTTCATTCAAATTCTGATCTGCCACATTACATCCTTCTTGTTATATAAACTAAAACCCTAAAAGAAAAGAGAGGCTACATGCCTTTTCAAAAAGGAACAAAATATTTGTCCATTAATTGCCTTACAAAACAAGAAACTAATTAAAACTAAATCAATCAAGTAATTGACTTAATCCCTATTTGGAAGGCTGAAATTAAAGAAAATCAGCCTCTTAATTTGGGAAACAAATCAATTCATTATTTATTGAAAATCTAAAAAGGAAACAACTTAAATTGAATCTTCTTGCTTGTGCCACACGCCCAAGCTTTCTGCCACACACCCAAGTCAACTCTTATTCAGCCCCATTAATTGCCTTGATGATGTTAATTAGGCCTTGGTCTTCATATGGGCCCATCTTGGACTTTATTAAATCGGAATCAACCTAAGTGTCTTGAATCAGGTCATTTAGTGCTTCCTTGAATCTCTTAGCCCTTGCTCGTGTTATTGGCCCAACCGGAACATGTAATGGGTCACTTGGTGTAGCTCCCTTGTTCGTAACAAGAAGGATATTGACGCCACTCCCAAGACATAGATGAGAAGGTGGGAGATAAGTCATAATTTGATTGCCACAAGCATAGCCTAATAAGATCACATATTCATGTAAGAACAAAAGAGAAAATTCAGTCTCTCAATTAAATACAACTGACTACATCTTCATTCCTCTTGTTATCTCTTTTTAGGGTTACAAGACAAGCCTTTTTATAGGCAAATAAAATAAACTAGTTTTAGAACATAATTAATTCCTAAATAAAAAAGTCTAAATTGTAAGGTTTAAAATCTAGAAAAATAAAACCAACATGGAAAGTAAATAATCCTAACAAAATAACCTACCAAATAAGAGATTGAGTGATATTAAATTTACAAGATCTTCTGAATATCCAAGATTTGCAAGATATACATTAAATTTTCAATATTTTCTGAATCTCCAAGATTTGCTAGATATGTATTGAATTTTTAAGATCTTCTGAATCTTCAAAGTTTGCTAGATAGTTTGAATAACACCAAAGTGGTCCATTGTAGTTAAGCCCAAATCTCGCTTGCTTCCTTGGGTTCCATAATTCCCTTTTTCCTCAAAACGATTTATCCTCAAATTGTGACTCATCTTTATTGTTGTTCGAAGAGGTGATTGAAACTTGAAAATAGTGTTAGAAAATCCTCACGTGTTTCACTCCAATCACTTGTGTGTTTCACAGTTTTTTTTTTCGTCCCCCTTTTATTTTTAATGAAACCAGAAAAATAAAATTAAAAAAAATAAAAATAAATCAGACCAAAAAATGCAGCGAGAACAGTTTTAAAGCTAACTTCATATGGTGCGGAAAAGTTACGGTGATAAGCAAATCAACAGAATGATTTGATCAAGCAAGATGAGACAAAAAATAAAATAAAATGAAAGGTAGATTGATGTTGAGTGGCATAGACAAGAACAAAGAAAAATAAAACGAAACATGAAAAACTAATTGATAAATTGAAATGATGGATATGCGGAAAAGATACAAAAAATAAATTGGATAACTAAACCTGAATTAATTCCCAAAGCTCTTATACCAACTGATGTGAACCTCGTATATAACGATACGACACCCACGACCAAATTGAAACACAACCCTAAGAAATATTAAAACAGGTTCATAAAAAGGAAAATTTTGACCCATTGATTATATGTCAATCAAAGAACCAAAGTTATAAAGAACTTTGACCCAATGATTAGAACTCAATCAAGAACCAAAATTATAAAAGAAAGATATTGATGCCACTCCCAAGACATAGTTGAGAAGGTGGGAGATAAGTCATAATTTGATTGCCACAAACATAGCTTGATAAGATCACATGTTCATGTAAGAACAAAAGAGAAAATTCAGTCTCTCAATTAAATATAACTGACTACATCTTCATTCCTCTTATTATCTCTTTTTAGGGTTACAAGACAAGCCTTTTGATAAGCAAATAAAATAAACTAGTTTTGGAACATAATTAATTCCTAAATAAAAAAGTCTAAATTGTAAGGTTTAAAATCTAGAAAAATAAAACCAACATGGAAAGTAAATAATCCTAACAAAATAACCTACCAAATAAGAGATTGAGTGATATTAAATTTACGAGATCTTCTGAATATCCAAGATTTGCAAGATATACATTAAATTTTCAATATCTTCTGAATCTCCAAGATTTGCTAGATATGTATTGAATTTTTAAGATCTTCTGAATCTTCAAAGTTTGCTAGATATTTTGAATGACACCAAAGTGGTCCATTGTAGTTAAGCCCAAATCTCGCTTGCTTCCTTGGGTTCCATCACAAGCCATGTTGTGTACGACTCTTGGCTAAAATCTCTTGAATGAGCCCATTTAAACCTTCCTTCATCCTTTTAGCTCGAGCCCTTGTCATAGGTCCTTCATTGATGCTCAAAGAATCCATAAGCTTGCTTTCTTGGTTTCTATCATTCCTCCTCTTCTCAAAAGGATTTGTCCTCAAATCGACATCTGCATCAAAATCAAATGGAGAAAGATCAGAAACATTGAAAGTAGCACTAACATTATACTCACCTGGCAAGTTGATAGAATCCAAGCAAGCAAGCACATTTGGACGATTTGGAGGAGTCACCAAGGCTTCAAAACATTATTCAAGTTCAAAATCACTGATCTTGAAGGCTATTGGGCTTAATCTTGAAGGCGTTGGGTGTTAATTGAATGCAATTGAGGACAAATTAGAATTAATTGGGCTTTATATAATTTGGGCTAAGTTTATTTTAATTGTAATGGGTTTTAAATTAAGTTAGTGTATTTTATTTTAATTGATGTTATTTGGGCTGATATATTTAATTTAATTTAAACCCATGAGTATATTTAGTTAGTCCAATTGTTAGGGGGCTAGGGTTTCATGTTATGTTATTTTCTTTGCCCATAAAAAGGCTTCTCTTGTAACCCTAAAAAAGATAACAAGATGAATGAAGTTGCAGCCAATTAGGTTTAATTAAGAGAATGAATTTTCTCTCTTGTTCATCATGAACATGTGATCTTATCAAGCTATGCTTGTGGCGATCAAAACCATGACTTATCTCTCACCTTCTCATCCTTCTCATCTATGTCTTGGGAGTGGCGTCAATATCCTTCTTTTATAATTTTGGTTCTTGATTGAGTTTCTAATCATTGCGTCAAAGTTCTTTATAATTTTGGTTCTTTGATTGACATATAATCAATGGGTCAAAATTCCTTTTTATGAACCTGTTTTAATCTTTCTTCGGGTTGTGTTTCAATTTGGTCGTGAGTGTCGTATCGTTATATACGGGGTTCACATCACAAGTCTATCTTATACGCATTGTCATTTATGCGTTCAAGCACTTGGAATGGACCATCTCCACGCGGCTGCAACTTAAACTTGCCTTGATCAGGAAACCTAGCTTTACGTATATGCACTCAAACCCAATCTCCTAGTTCGAACACAATTTTCTTGTGCCCCTTGTTAGCTTGAGTAGCATATTGCTCAGTTCGTCGCTCAATATGTTGCCTAACTTTCTCATGCAGTTGCTTAACAAATTCAGCTTTCTTCTTACCATCCAAGTTAACTCTTTCCTCCATAGGTAAAGGTATTAAATCCAAAGGAGTAAGTGGATTAAACTCATACACAACTTCAAATGGTGAACAACCAGTAGTCGAATGCACACTTCTATTGTACGCAAACTCGACATGTGGTAAGCAATCTTCCCAATTCTTCAAGTTCTTTTGGATGATGGAATGCAGCAAAGTACCCAAAGTCCTATTAACAACCTCTGTTTGTCCATCAGTTTGCGGATGACAAGCAGTAGAAAATAATAGCTTTGTTCCTAGCTTTCCCCACAAAGTCCTCCAAAAATGGCTTAAGAACTTCACATCTCGATCTAAAACAATGCTCTTTGGCACTCCATAAAGTCGAACAACCTCCTTGAAGAATAAATCAGCAACATATGTGACGTCATCGGTCTTGTGACATGGTATGAAGTGAGCCATCTTTGAAAACCTGTCAACCACAACAAACATAGAATCTCGGCCCTTTTTAGACCCAGGTAAACCCAATATAAAATCCATAGAAATATCAATCCAATATTCACTAGGTATAGGCAAAGGTGTATACAAACCATGGGGTAAATTTTAGACTTAGACTTTTTACATGTTATGCACCTCTCACAAATTCGCTCAACATCTCTCTTCATGTGTGGCCAGAAGGCCAGAAGAAATGTTCATCTAATACATCTAAAGTTTTCTTAACACCAAAATGTCTCATTAAACCACCCCCATGCGCCTCTCTAACAAGTAACTCTCTTATAGACCCCTGAGGAATGCACAATCTACTTTTCCTAAACAAATACCCCTCATGTCTATAAAACTTTCCAAAAGCAGTTTTCTCACAAGCAACATGCACACTAGCAAAATCAGGATCATTAACATACAATTCCTTTATATACTCAAAACCTAACAATCTTGCATTCAAAGTAGAAATCAATGTATACTTGCGAGATAATGTATCAGCTACCACGTTTTCCTTTCCTTGTTTATACTTAATCACATAAGGAAACGTTTCTATGAATTCTACCCATTTATGATGCCTCCTACTCAACCTACTTTGACCTTTCAAATGTTTTAAGGACTCATGATCAGTATGAATTACAAATTCCTTAGGCCACAAATAATGTTGCCAAGTTTCTAAGGCCCTAACTAGAGCATACAACTCTTTGTCATAAGTAGGATAATTTAATGATGCTCCACTCAATTTCTCACTAAAATAAGCTATAGGACGCCTATCTTGCATAAGAACAGCCCCTATACCTATTCCTGATGCATCACACTCAATCTCAAATGTCTTAGAGAAATCAGGTAAAGCAAGCAATGGTGCAGTACACAATTTATCCTTAATCAATTCAAATGCATGTTGTTGCTCATTACCCCATTTGAAACCCACACTCTTTTTCACAACCTCAGTTAGTGGTGCCACTATGGTGCTAAAATCCTTAACAAATCTCTTATGAAAACTAGCTAACCCATGAAAGCTACGGACTTCACTAACATTCCTAGGTCTAGGTTACTCTCTAATAGCCTTAACTTTCTCCTCATCTACTTCTATCCCTTTTGACGTAACGACATAACCCAAAAACACAATCTTATCCTTGCAAAAGGAATACTTTTTCAAATTAGCATACAACTTTTCTTTCCTTAACACATCAAGCGCACAATGTAAATGCCTAACATGTTCATCTATGCTTTTGCTATACATTAATATCTCATCAAAGTAGACCACAACAAATTTTCCAATGAAAGAACGCAAAACATTATTCATTAATCTCATGAAAGTACTAGGTAAATTGGTTAAACCAAAAGGCATGACTGACCACTCATACAAACTATGTTTCGTTTTAAATGCAGTTTTCCATTAATCTCCTTCTCTCATTCTAATTTGATGGTATCCACTTTTAAGATCAATCTTAGAAAACACACAAGATCCATGCAACTCATCTAACATGTCATCTAATCTAGGTATGGGATGTCGATACTTAACTGTAATTTTGTTGACAGCTCTACAATCGACGCACATACGCCAAGTCTCATCCTTTTTAGGCACAAGTAAAACCGGTATGGCACATGGACTCATGCTCTCCCTCACATACCCCTTTTTCATCAATTTGATGCTCTATTCCCCTCTTCGATGGTAATCCATTGGGCATCTCCTCGGGGAACACATTCTTAAAATCCTGTAAAAGAGTTGTAATAACACTAGGCAAAGAAACATTAAGGTCAGAGTTAGAAAAATAAGCATCTTTGTACAAAAACATTTGCTGCTTGGCAAGAAAAGCAGCTCTCACATCGCTCTCTTTTGCATAAATACTCATTTTCTTTTTCTCACTTTTCTTCCTCTCATTCTCTCCTCTACACTCGACCTTCCCAATTTTCTTTTGCACTCGCTCTAGTGTTTTGTCACTCTTTTTCTCACACTCAGCTCCCTTTCTCTCGACCTCACTAGTGTTTGAACTCTCGACCTCTCTTTTTTCTCTCACTCTCTTTTATCCTCACTTGATCTTCATACACCTGTCTAGGTGTTAAAGGTACCAGAATGATCATTCGCCCATTCATGGTAAAAGAATATCTATTTTTAAACCCATCATGCATTACTCTCCTATCATATTGCCATGGACGACCCAAAAGCAAGAGACCAGCATGCATAGGTACAACATCACACAACACCTCATCTTTGTACCTACCAATAGCGAAAGGAACTAGCACTTGTCTTGTTACCTTAACCTCTCCACAATTGTTTAACCATTGTGACTTGTATGGTCTAGGATGTTTTGAATTAGGTAAACTAAGTTTCTCTACTAACTCTGTGCTAGCAACATTAGTGCAACTACCTCCATCAATAATCACACTACTACACACCCTCTCCTTGATATGGCATCTAGTATGAAAAATATTATCACGTTGCACCTCATCATCTTCTTCCTTCACCAGGCCTTGCCACTAACAACTTTCAATCTGTGCGATACTCAATTTCGACATCACCAGCCATCACTTTCCCCTTCAGTCTCTATATCTCGATCCTCCCTCAAGATCATAATTCGTTTGTTAGGACATTGAGAAGCTATGTGACCTCTTTCCAAACACCTAAAACATTTGATATCCCTATTTCTCCCTTGAGTTGCCTCGGCCTTGCCCTTATCATGGCTTCTATCTCTACCCTCCTTAGGCTTAGTAGTTTCAGCCTTAGGCTTTTGAGATGCCTTATCTTTCTACTCCAATTCGACTTCCAAGTGGATGTGGAACCCAAATTGCTACCATATCGTGACATCGAACCCCTTCTTTTGAGTTGCCTCTCCACTTTCATAGCCATATGGACCAAGTCCTCAAGCTCCACATAATGCTGCAACTCAACAATATTGGCAATATTTTCATTCAATCCTTGTAGAAATCTTGCCATAGTAGCCTCTCTGTCCTCCTCTATATTAGCTCTGACCATGGCTTGATGTAAACCCCGTATATAACGATATGACACCCACGATCAAATTGAAACACAAACCCAAGAAAGATTAAAATAAGTTTATAACAAAAGAATTTTGACTGTTGATTATATGTCAATCAAAGAACCAAAGTTATAAAGAACTTTGACCCAATGATTAGAACTCAATCAAGAACCAAAATTATAAAAGAAGGATATTGATGAGAATAAAGAAGCATCATCAAATGATCCATTGCATATTCCAGTTGGGCCAATAACAAGAGCAAGAGCTAAGAGGTTCAAAGAAGCATTTAATGGATTGGTTCAAGAGATTTGGGCTGATGTTAAAGTGGCAAATTCCAAGATGGGCCCATAACAAGATCAATGGTTAATTATTTAATTAAAGCAATTGATGGGCCTGATTCTGGTTAATTTCTTGTCCATGAAGTTGATTTCTTGGTCATGAAGACTTTCCATTGTGGAGTTGATTGCTTGGTCACAAAGACTTCCAATTTTGAGTTGATTTCTTACCTATTATGTTCAAGGCAATTAGTTATCAATTTTATTCTTCTTTCCTTATTGTAAGAGGT
Organism: Dimocarpus longan; assembly: GCA_022984855.1. Taxonomy (NCBI): domain Eukaryota; kingdom Viridiplantae; phylum Streptophyta; class Magnoliopsida; order Sapindales; family Sapindaceae; genus Dimocarpus; species Dimocarpus longan. Next base: position 20,799,096 of record CM041025.1, on the reverse strand, counting down.
TGACTTTCCTTTTTCTTTTATAGGCTTAATGGGCTTAATTGCCTAATTAATTATTTCCTTTTGCTGCTTAGTGTTTTTAGCTATATAAATCAGTGTAACCCTAAAGGGAATTCAATTCATGATTAATAATATTTGTGAGAGTATTCTCTTTGGTTCTTCGTAGAACTTTTGAACTTATCAGGATTTTCCTGTGGCGTTATTCTTCCATCACTGATTGTGGCATCATCACCATACCAAGGTTCTTGCTTCCATATAGGCAACGGGTCGAGGTTTCCATACAAATTTGATTCTAGGCGATCTTGGAACCTTGATTCACTGGTTTCGTCAGTTCTTGGCGTGGTTCGTATCAGTTGGTATCAGAGCACGGTTTAGTCTCAGGTTTGCCTATCTTCTTTATTTTATTCAAAAAAAAATCAGAAACAAAAAAAAAAAAAAAAAAAAAGAAGAAAGAAAAGAAAAATCAGAAAAAAAAAGAGAAAAAAAATCCGAAAAAAAAAAGTATGATTTGAGAATTAATTTCTACAATCTTGTTTCAATTTTTACAATTTTGTTTTCCCTTTTTGATTCTCAATCCAAATTTCTTGTTACTATCAAACCCATAAAATTCCATCACACACAACATTGTATTCTTTTCACTTTCCCTAGCCATTGAATCCAAACTTTTTGTGGTGAGTTTGGGGTGAATTGTTGCTGGAAATTTTGATATTTGTTTGATTAGTTTGATAAGAACCTAAAGAGGATACTACGAGTGGGAAAAGGCAAGAGAGTGTGAGTGTATCAAAGGGTAAAAGCCAGATTTAATTGAGTGAAACACGAGTGGAATTGAGCGAATCATATTCTTGAGTGAAACACGCGAGGGAGTGTAGTGAGGTCCTTTATTTTTATTATTATTATTTTTTTTTTGTCTCTTTTCTAACCTGATTTTGCAGGGTCCAATATGTCACACAATCAAGAAGAAAATTCAAGCGAAAACAATCAACAACCAACCATCCCAAACATACAAATGCAGGCATTGTTGGGAGAGATGAGGCGGATGATGAGGGTAGAATTAGAGCACATACACGAGACGTTGGATAGGGTAGAAGAGGGGAACACAGCGGGAGCAGCCATAAAACATTCCTAATATGCATAGGAGGGATAGAATTCAGCCTAGGGGAGTGAGAGAGGAAGATGAGGAGTACGTTGGGAATGAGTTTGAGGAAGAAGATGATAGGGATTCGATTGCTGGCAATAGGAGGTATGGAGGTCGGAATAAAGGAGCTAGGCATCGGGAAGACAACAATTTGGGTAGTATTAAGATGAAGATTCCGTCTTTTCAAGGCATGTCAGATCCGGAAGCTTACCTTGAGTGGGAAAAGAAGATGGACTTCATTTTTTATTGCCATAACTATTCCGAAGCAAAGAAGGTAAAACTTGCTGTAATTGAATTTTCTGATTATGCTGTTACGTGATGGGATCAGCTTGTTATAAATAGGAGACGGAATAGGGAACGTGCAATAGAGACATGGGCGGAGATGAAAGCGGTGATGAGGAAGCGGTTCGTTCCAAGCCACTACTACCGGGAGTTGTACAAGAAATTGCAGGGACTTAGACAAGGGAGTCTAAGTGTGGAAGACTACTACAAGGAGATGGAGATTGCAATGATTCGGGCTAATGTAGAGGAGGATCGAGAAGCTACCATGGCCAGATTTTTGATGGGGTTAAATAAGGAGATCCATGATAGGGTGGAGTTGCAACATTATGTGGATTTAGAGGATATGGTACACATGGCCATCAAAGTTGAGCAGCAACTCAAGAGGGGAAGTAGTACCCGGCCCAAATCAACCCCACAAAATCCGAGTGTCGCACCTTGGCGGTCGGGTTATCCAAAGAAAGAAGAAAACCCATCCACTTCCAAGGCCAAATTCGAGCCAATGACAGCCATCACTAACACGGCCTCTCAAGGTAAAACAGCCCCTACGTCGACTCGTTCTAGTGAAATTAAATGTTTTAAATGTCAGGGAAGAGGACAAATAGTTAGCCAATGTCCAAACAAGCGAGTTATGATGATCTTGGAGAGTGGTGAGATTCAATCTGAAGATGAGGATGATTTAGATGATATGCCACCATTAGAGGATGTTTCCATGGGAGACGAGGAGTTTGGAGCCGAGCATGGAGAGATGCTTGGATTAGTTGCACGACGGGCCTTGAGTTTGCAAGCTAAAGAAGAAGAAATAGAAGAGGAAGCGCAGCGGGAAAACATCTTTCATACTCGTTGCGACGTGAAGGGCAAGGTATGTAGTATTATTATTGATGGTGGTAGCTGCACTAATGTGGCTAGCACTTCCATGGTTGAAAGGCTTGGGCTCGTGACGCTTAAACACCCTCGTCCATACAAGCTACAATGGTTGAATGATAGTGGTGAGGTAAGGGTTATAAAACAGGTTGTGGTGCCATTCCGCATTGGAAAATATGAAGATGAAGTGTTATGTGATGTGGTACCAATGCAAGAAGGACACATTCTACTAGGAAGACAATGGCAATTTGATCGACGTGTGCAACATGATGGCTTCACCAACAAGTACTCATTTGAGCTAAATCAACGAACAATCACTCTTGTTCCAATGACACCCAAGCAAGTTTATGAAGACCAAGTGAGATTACAAAAATTGAGTGATAAAAAGAATTTGAGTGAACAAAGGAAAAAGAGTGATCACAAAAAAATGAGTGAGCAAAAGAAAGAGAATGAGGGTGAGAGCAATGCCGAATTTAGTGAGGAGAAAAAAAAGAGAGAAAGATTCGGCCGAAGAGGTAAAATTAGAGAGAAGACAAAGAAATTTCTATGCAAGAACAAGTGAGGTTAAGCGAGCTTTGATTTCAAAACGGCCAATGATTGTACTCATGTACAAGGAAGCCCTTTTCAACACTAACCAACTTGAGTCTTCTTTGCCTAGTGTTGTGGTTTCTCTCTTGCAGGAGTTCGAGGATGTATTTCCTGAGGAAGTACCGCATGGATTACCACCAATCCGAGGGATCGAACACCAAATAGATTTTGTTCCCGGAGCATCAATTCCAAACCGACCAGCATATCGAAGTAATCCAGAGGAAACAAAGGAGCTGCAAAGGCAAGTTGAGGAGTTGATGGAAAAATGATACATAAGGGAAAGCATGAGTCCTTGTGCAGTTCCGGTAATTTTAGTGCCTAAGAAGGATGGGACATGGAGAATGTGTGTGGATTGCAGAGCCATCAATATATAACGGTAAAGTATCGACACCCCATTCCTCGCTTAGATGACATGTTAGATGAGTTGCATGGTTCCTGTGTGTTTTCAAAGATTGACCTTAAGAGCGGGTATCATCAAATATGAATGAAAGAGAGAGACGAATGGAAGACAGCGTTCAAAACGAAATGTGGATTGTATGAGTGGTTAGTCATGCCATTTGGATTAACTAATGCACCTAGTACTTTCATGCGTTTAATGAATCATGTGTTACGTGTTTTCATTGGTAAATTCGTAGTTGTTTATTTTGATGATATTTTGATCTATAGCAAGAATCTACATGACCATGTCTCACATGTGCATTCAGTGTTAGATATACTTCGAGAAGAGAAGTTGTATGCTAACCTCAAAAAGTGTACTTTCTGCACCGATAAGCTTGTTTTTATAGGTTTTGTTGTGAGTGCAAAAGGAATCGAGGTTGATGATTAGAAGATCAAGGCCATTCAAGACTGGCCGACCTCCTCCAGTATAGGTAATGTGAGAAGTTTTCATGGACTTGCTAGTTTTTATAGGAGGTTCGTGAAAGATTTTAGCACCATTGTCGCACCACTTACCGAAGTTATCAAGAAGAACGTTGCATTCAAGTGGGGTGAAGAGCAAGATAAGGCGTTTCAGCTTATCAAATACAAACTAACTCATGCTCCTTTACTGGCTTTACCTGACTTTTCTAAAACGTTCGAAATTGAATGTGATGCTTCTGGTGTAGGTATAAGCACTGTGCTTATGCAGGATGGAAGACCACTTGCGTACTTTAGCGAGAAGTTAAGCGGGGCTGCACTTAATTACCCCACTTATGATAAAGAATTGTATGCATTGGTTCGAGCTTTAGAGATATGGCAGCACTATCTATGGCCTAAGGAATTCGTGATTCACACTGATCATGAGTCCTTAAAGCATTTGAAAGGCCAACACAAGCTGAATAAGAGACATGCACGTTGGGTGGAATTCATCGAAACGTTTCCATATGTGATTCGGTACAAACAAGGTAAGGAAAACGTCGTGGCAGATGCACTCTCCCGCGGGTATGCATTACTTTCCACTCTTGATGCTAAGTTACTTGGTTTTGAACACATCAAAGAACTATATTGGTTAGACCATGATTTTAGTGATGTGTACCAATCTTGTGAGAAATCTGCATTTGGAAAGTTCTTTAGACATGATGATTATTTGTTTCGGGAAAATAAGTTGTGTGTGCCTAATTGTTCATTGCGATATTTGTTAGTGAGGGAATCCCATGGTGGAGGGTTAATGGGACACTTTGGAGTTGCTAAGACCTTGGCCATCTTACAAGAACACTTCTATTGGCCACACATGAAAAGGGATGTTGCGAGGATTTGTGATAGATGTGTTACATGTAGGCAGGCAAAATCCCGAGTACAACCCCATGGTTTATACACACCACTGCCCATTCCTAGTCAACCTTGGATTGATATTTCGATGGACTTTGTGTTAGGTTTGCATAGGTCTAAATATGGTAGAGATTCAATTTTTGTGGTTGTGGATAGATTTTCTAAGATGGCACATTTTATTCCATGTCACAAAACTGATGATGCTTCACATGTTGCTGATTTGTTCTTTCGAGAGGTTATGAGATTGCATGGTATGCCTAGGACAATTGTTTCAGATAGAGATGCTAAGTTCTTGAGTTACTTTTGGAAGACCTTGTGGGGTAAGTTAGGAACTAAGTTATTGTTTTCTACTACTTGTCACCCCCAAACCGACGATCAAACCGAAGTAGTTAATAGGACTTTATCCACTTTGTTGAGGGCTATTATTAGTAAGAACATTAAGACTTGGGAGGATTGTTTACCACATGTTGAGTTTGCATATAATCGAACCATTCATTCTGCTACTAAGTTCTCACCGTTTGAAATTGTTTATGGTTTTAATCCTTTAACTCCATTGGATTTATCACCTTTACCTGTTTCTGAGCATGTGAACTTAGATGGAAAGAAGAAGGCAGAATTTGTTAAGCAAATCCATGAGAGAGCACGGTTCAACATCGAGAGGAGGACAGAACAATACATCAAGCAAGCAAACAAAGATCGTCACAAGCAGGTTTTTGAGGCCGGTGATTGGGTTTGGTTACACATGAGGAAAGAAAGGTTTCCGGCACAAAGACGTTCGAAATTGTTACCTCGAGGAGATGGACCTTTCCAAGTGCTAAAGCGGATCAACGACAACGCATACAAGTTGGATTTACCAGGTGAGTACAATGTTAGTGCCACTTTCAATGTTACTGATTTAACTCCTTTTGATGTAGGTGAAGATTTGAGGACAAATCCTTGTCAAGAGAGAGGGAATGATGAGAATAAAGAAGCATCACCAAATGATCCATTGCATATTCCAGTTGGGCCAATAACAAGAGCAAGAGCTAAGAGGTTCAAAGAAGCACTTAATGGATTGGTCCAAGAGATTTGGACTGATGTTAAAGTGGTGAATTGCAAGATAGGCCCAAAAGAAGATCAATGGTTAATTATTTAATTAAAGCAATTGATGGGCCTGATTCTAGTTAATTTCTTGCCCATGAAGTTGATTTCTTGGTCATGAAGACTTTCCATTGTGGAGTTGATTGCTTGGTCACAAAGACTTCCAATTTTGAGTTAATTTCTTATCTATTATGTTCAAGGCAATTAATTATCAATTTTATTCTTCTTTCCTTATTGTAAGAGGTTGACTTTCCTTTTTCTTTTATAGGCTTAACGGGCTTAATTGTCTAATTAATTATTTCCTTTTGCTGCTTAGTGTTTTTAGCTATATAAATCAGTGTAACTCTAAAGGGAATTCAATTCATGATTAATAATATTTGTGAGAGTATTCTCTTTGGTTCTTCGTAGAACTTTTGAACTTATCAGGATTTTCCTGTGGTGTTCGTCTTAGACTTATCAATCAATTCTTCCATCATTGATTGTGCCGTCATCACCATGCCAAGGTTCTTGCTTCCATATAAGCAACGGGTCGAGGTTTCCATACAAATTTGATTCTAGGCGATCTTGGAACCTTACTTGATTCACGGGTTTCGTCAGTTCTTGGCGTGGTTCGTATCAATCTCCACCTGATCATGAATGTTTTGATTCAACTCTTGCAAGAACCTCGCCATGGTTGCCTCTGGATCCTCTTCTACATTGGCACTAATCATGGCTTTCTCCATTTCTTGATAATACTCCTCTACACTCTGGTGCCCTTGCCTAAGCCCTTGCAAACTTTTGTATAATTCCCAGTAATAATGGCTCGGCACAAATCGCTTCCTCATCATCGACTTCATATCTTCCCATGTTGCAATCGGATGCTCCCAGTTCCAACGCCTATTCAACACCAACTGATCCCACCAAACAAGAGCATAGTTGAAAAATTCAATGGCTGCTAATCTCACCTTCTTAAACTTAGAATAATTGTGGCAATCGAAGACTAACTCCACCTTCTTTTCCCACTCAAGATAGGCTTCCGGATCGGCTTTTCCTTGGAACAACGGAATCTTCATCTTAATGCTACCCAAATTATTGTCCTCCCGATTACTAACTTCTCTATTCCCATTCCCTCGTCTAAACCTCCCCCGATTCAATGGTAGCTCATTCAACTCCTCCAACTCTTCCAACTCTGTTACGAACAAGGGAGCTACACCAAGTGACCCATTACATGTTCCGGTTGGGCCAATAACAAGAGCAAGGGCTAAGAGATTCAAGGAAGCACTAAATGACCTGATTCAAGACACTTGGGTTGATTCCGATTTAATAAAGTCCAAGATGGGCCTATATGAAGACCAAGGCCTAATTAACATCATCAAGGCAATTAATTGGGCTGAATAAGAGTTGACTTGGGTGTGTGGCAGAAAGCTTGGGCGTGTGGCACAAGCAAGAAGATTCAATTTAAGTTGTTTCCTTTTTAGATTTTCAATAAATAATGAATTGATTTGTTTCCCAAATTAAGAGGCTGATTTTCTTTAATTTCAGCCTTCCAAATAGGGATTAAGTCAATTACTTGATTGATTTAGTTTTAATTAGTTTCTTGTTTTGTAAGGCAATTAATGGCCAAATATTTTGTTCCTTTTTGAAAAGGCATGTAGCCTCTCTTTTCTTTTAGGGTTTTAGTTTATAAAGAACAAAAAAGATGTAATGTGGAGATCAGAATTTGAATGAAAATTGAGAGCTTAATTTCTCTCTTGTTATTTGAGAACTAATTGGAACTTATCAGATTTCTCTGTGGCGTTCCTCCTTTCTTTGACTTATCAATCGAATACTCCATCCTCGATTGTGGCGTCATCCTTATACCAAGGTTCACATCTCACTATAAGTGTTGGGTCGCGGTTTCCATTCAAACCAGATATTAGAACGGTCCTAGGCATCTCAATTGTGCTACAACTAACGAGGTTCGCATCATTTGGTATCAGAGCTTCGGGTTCTAACATCAGGTTTTATCTATCTTAGTTGTTCTTCTTCGTTGATTTTGTTTGATCAATCCAAAAAAAAACAAAAAAAAAAAAAAAAAAAAAAAGAGTACAAAATCAGAACGATCTTGTAGTTGAATATATCAGCTATTGCTATTTCTCATCTTGATTTCGTGTAGTGGCAAGCAAACAAAAACAAAACAAAAAAAAAAATACTGGTACTAGAAACTGTCTTTGTTATTCTAGTTTCGTTGTGATTCATTTTCGTGTGAACCTAGGAGATTTCTTTTGTCTCGTGTGAATGCGACTAAGAAATCTTGATTATTGTTTGGTTAGTTTGATAAGAACTTTTGAGAAATTACGAGGGGAAAAAGGCAAGAGTGGTGAGTACATACTGAGGGTAAAAGCCAAATTTATTGTGTGTAAACACGAGTGTTGAGTGAACTGATTATTCGAGCGAAAACACGTGAGGAAGTGCTGTGAGGTCCCTTATTATTATTATTATTGTTATTATTATTATTATTATTATTTGCAGGAAAACATGTCCAGAAACAAAGATAAAGGCTCTACTGAGGATTCTTCCATCCCGGCGGATATAAAGCTTTGGAAGGAAGCATTAGTAGAGGAGATGAGACGGATGATGAGGGGGGAATTGGAACAATTACATGAGCGATTAGATCAAGTGGAAAATTCACGTGTGGAACAGCCACCACCCGTTCCACAAGCACGTAGACGAGAGAGAGTTCCGGTTAGAGAAGAAGTTAATGATTACTATGGGGATGATAATGACATGGATGAGGCTAATCACATGTCCAATATGAGTGTGGGTAGATTTAGGCGTGGAATGGGAGGTAGAGGAGTTAGGTATGAGAATAGAGAAGATAGGTATGGGAATAGAGAAGATAGGTATGGGAATAGAGGAGATAGATATGGAGAGAGTTGATAATAATTTGGGTAGTATAAAGGTGAAGATTCCAACTTTTCAAGGTAAAACTGATCCTGAAGCTTATTTGGACTGGGAGAAAAGAATAGAATTGGTGTTTGATTGCCATGAATATTCCGAATTGAAGAAGGTGAAATTGGCGGCCATAGAATTCACTGATTATGCTATTGTTTGGTGGGATCAATTGATTGTGAGTAGGAGACGGAATGGAGAAAGACCTATTGAGACATGGGCTGAGATGAAAGCTGTTATGAGGAGGAGATTCATTCCAAGCCACTATTATAGGGGTTTGTTTCAAAAATTACAAACTCTTACTCAAGGGTCTAAGTGTGTTGAAGACTACTACAAGGAGATGGAGATAGCCATGATTCGAGCTGATGTAGAGGAGGACCGAGAAGCGACTATGGCTAGGTTTCTAAATGGGCTGAACCGAGACATTGCAAATGTAGTGGAGTTGCAACATTATGTTGAATTGACTGACATGGTACACATGGCCATTAAAGTGGAACAACAATTGAAGAGGAAGGGTTCCACGCGGGTTGGGCAAAATTCGGGTTCGTCATCGTCATGGAAACCGAATTGGAGCAAGAGGGAGGACCAGCCTAGTTTCAAGGCCAAGGCCGAACCTTCCAAAGAACATAAGGCTGGAGGCACATTAAATCAAGGTAAATCAGATTCTCAACCTTCTAGAACCCGTGACATTAAGTGCTTTAAATGTTTGGGAGCAGGTCATATTGCATCACAATGCCCAAACAAAAGAGTAATGGTTTTGAAGGATGAGGGTGGTATCGAATCCGAAGATGAATCTGATGATGAGTCCATGCCACCTTTGGAGGATGCAAGTGACCTTGAATATCCGGTGGGTGGAGAACTTTTGGTTGCGAGGAGAGCTCTTAGTGTTCAAGCCAAGGAAGATGATGAGATACAACGTGATAACATTTTTCACACCCGTTGCTATGTTAATGATAAGGTATTGATACGAACCACGCCAACCCGTGACGAAACCCGTAACCAAGAGAAGAAACCAAAACCGTTTCCTAAGACAAGTTCGTAGGAATGGAACCGCGACCCGTTACCTATGACGAGGTAAGAACCTTGGTATGGTGAAGACGCCACAATCAACAAGGGAGGGTTGATTGATAAGTCGAAGATTTCAAACGCCACGGATAATTCCGATAAGTTTGAGAGTTGTTCAAAGAACCAAAGAGAAATTCGATCTCACAAATACCATGAAAATTGTCTGCCTCTTCTCATTGATATGATGCCTATTTATAGGCTAAAAGTTACAAATCTGAATTTGGAAATTACAAGCATTAAAATCAAAGAGAATCAAGTCTATGACGAAAAAAGGAAATTTCAAATTACAATCAATTAGCAAGGAAATCATTGCTAAGACAGAAATGAAAAGTCCACAATTTATTATTCCTAATTTTACTAGAGACCTAAATAAGAGAGTTGACCCTCTTCCCATTATTCTGGTGAATTAATGCCCAAGATACACTCCCATTAATTGCGAAGATTAAGTTTGACTTGGGCTGGAATCCTCTAGAACTTGGATCAAGTTGATGCAATTTAATTCCTCACGTGGGCTTCCATCAATGGGCCTCCATGATTGTATTTAAGTGCAAACTCCTTGAATCAGCCCGTTAAATGTTTCCTTGAACTTCTTAGCTCGAGCCCTCGTAACCGGTCCAATAGGAATTTGAATTGGATCCTTTGGAAACACACCTTGCTCCGCATCATTCCCCTCCTCTTGAAAAGGATTTGTCCTCAAATCGTCCCCTACATCAAAAGGACTCAAGTCAGTAACATTGAAAGTGGCACTAACATTATACTCACCTGGTAAATCTAGCTTGTAATCATTGTCATTGATGCGCTCTAGAACTTGGAAAGGGCCATCTCCTCTTGGAAGTAATTTGGAACGCCTTTGTGCCGGAAATCGCTCCTTCCTCATATGCAACCAAACCCAATCTCCAGGCTCAAAAATTAATTTGGAGCGTCCCTTGTTGGCTTGCTTAACATATTGCTCCGTCCTTCGCTCAATGTTGAGTCTTGTCTACTCATGAATCTGTCTGACAAAATCAGCCTTCTTTTTGCCATCTAAATTAACACGCTCAGATATTGGTAAAGGAGATAAATCTAATGGAGTCAATGGATTAAAACCATACACAATTTCAAAAGGTGAAAATTTAGTAGCGGAATGAACAGTACGATTGTAAGCAAATTCAATATGTGGTAAACAATCCTCCCAAATCTTAATGTTTTTGCTAATGATAGCCCTCAATAAAGTAGATAAAGTCCTATTAACTGCTTCGATCTGACCATCAGTCTGTGGGTGACAAGTGGTAGAAAACAATAGCTTAGTACCTAACTTACTCCACAAAGTCTTCCAAAAGTAGCTTAGGAATTTAGCATCCCTATCCGAAACAATTGTTCTAGGTATACCATGTAATCGCACAATCTCCCTAAAGAACAAATCAGCAATATGTGAAGCGTCATTCGTTTTATTACAAGGGATAAAATGTGCCATCTTAGAGAACCTATCTACCACCACAAAAATTGAATCTTTTCCACGCTTAGTCCTAGGCAAACCTAACACAAAGTCCATAGAAATATCAATCCAAGGGTGATTAGGAATAGGTAGTGGCGTATACAAACCGTGGGCTTGTACTCGGGATTTGGCTTGCTTACAATTAATACACCTACCGCAAACCCTCTCAACGTCTCTTTTCATGCGTGGCCAAAAGAAGTGTTCCTACAAAATAGCCAAGGTCTTAGCAATTCCAAAATGTCCCATTAACACTCCGCTATGGGATTCCTTAACTAGCAACTCACGCAAAGAACAAATCGGCACACATAACTTATTCTCCCGAAATAAAAATCCTTCAATTTTGTAAAACTTACCCACTGCGTTTTTCTCACAAGCTCGAAATGCCTCAGAAAAATCTTGGTCTAAAGGGTATAATTCCTTAATGTGCTCAAAACCAAGTAATTTTACATCAAGAGTAGAGAGTAATGCATACCTGCGAGAAAGTGCATCGGCAACCACATTCTCCTTACCTTGCTTATACCTGATGACGTATGGAAATGTCTCGATGAACTCCATCCAACGTGCATGTCTCTTGTTCAACTTTTGTTGTCCTTTCAAATGCTTTAATGATTCATGATCGGTGAGAATCACGAACTCTTTAGGCCAAAGATAATGTTGCCACGTTTGCAAGGCTCGAACTAATGCGTACAACTCCTTGTCATAAGTTGGGTAGTTTAAAGCTGCCCCATTTAACTTCTCACTAAAGTACGCAATTGGTCGTCCATCTTGCATGAGTACGGCGCCAATACCTACACCCGAAGCATCACATTCAATCTCAAACGTTTTATCAAAGTTAGGTAAAGACAATAATGGAGCGTTTGTTAATTTTTGCTTGATTAGCTTAAACGCCTTTTCTTGCTCCACCCCCCACTTGAATCCAACGTTCTTCTTAATTACTTCTGTGAGTGGTGCGGCCAAAGTACTAAAGTCCTTCACAAATCGCCAATAGAAACTGGCAAGTCCATGAAAGCTCCGAACTTCACCTATGCTTGTGGGACTCGGCCACTCTTGAATTGCACGGACCTTTTCATCATCAACCTGTATTTCTTGTGCACCCACAACAAAATCAAGAAACACAAGCCTATCGGTGCAAAACGTGCATTTCTTCAAGTTAGCAAACAACTTTTCTTTTCTAAGCACATCTAAAACTGATTTTAAATGCACAACATGATCATCCAAGTTTTTGCTATAAATGAGAATATCATCAAAGTAAACAACAACAAACCTACCTATGTATTAACGCAAAACATGATTCATCAATCTCATAAATGTGCTTGGTGCATTAGTTAATCCAAAAGGCATTACTAACCACTCATACAATCCATGTTTTGTCTTGAAGGCAGTTTTCCATTCATCACCCTCTTTCATGCGAATTTGATGATATCCACTTTTCAAATCAATTTTAGAAAATATACAAGCACCATGCAACTCATCCAACATATCATCTAAGCGAGGAATAGGATGTCGATACTTTACCGTTATGTTGTTGATGGCTCGGCAATCAACACACATCCTCCAAGTCCCATCCTTCTTAGGCACAAGTAGAACCGGAACAGCACATGGGCTCATGCTTTCCCTTACATACCCTTTCTCCAGTAATTCACTAACCTGCCTTTGAAGCTCCTTGGTTTCCTCGGGGTTGCTCCTATAAGCCGGTCGGTTTGGGATCGTCGCACCAGGTACAAAGTCAATTTGATGCTCAATCCTTCGCATTGGAGGTAAGCCAGGTGGGGTGTCTTCGGGAAAGACATCATCATAATCCTGCAAAAGAGAGTTAATACTGCTCGGCAAATTTCCGGCAAGATCACTAGTACACAAAAAAGCCTCGTTGTACATAAGTACTATAAAAGGCTGTTGTAATTGTAAAGCTCTCTTGATCTCACTTTTTTTTGCAATGAAACAATGTTTTTCCTCTCTTAAACTCACCAAGGCCGAATTTGATTTCTTTTTTTCTTTCTCAATTTTTTTGGCCTCTCTCTCTTTTTCTCTCGAATTTTGACTCGTTTCTTTTCTCTCATTCTCTTCCTTTTGATCTCTCTCTTCTTTTTGATCACTCTCTTTTTTTAACCTCACTTGATCCTCATATACTTGTTGTGGTGTCAAAGGTACAAGAGTGATTGGACGTTGATTGAGTACAAAAGAGTATTTATTGGTAAACCCATCATGCTTGACCTTTCGATCAAACTGCCATGGTCGCCCTAGCAACAAATGTCCGGCTTGCATTGGAACGACATCACATAATACCTCATCTTCATATTTTCCAATTCGAAATGCAACTAACACTTGTTTGCTTACCTTTAATTCACCGCTATCATTCAACCACTGTAACTTGTAAGGCCTAGGGTGTCTCAATGTGTGTAAGCCTAGTTTCTCCACCATAGTTGTGCTAGCAACATTAGTATAACTACCACCATCAATAATCACACTACATAACTTATTTTTGACGTAACACCTAGTGTGAAAGATGTTTTCTCGTTGCACTTCGTCCTCCTCCTTGGCTTGTACACTCAAAGCCCTTCTCGCCACCAACAAATCTCTGTGTACAGCAAATTCTTCTCCATAAACGTCCTCCAATGGTGGCATATCATCAGTGTCGGAGTCTTCATCATCGGTCACAACATCTCCATTGTCTCGCATCACCATAACCCGCTTGTTTGGGCATTGACTCGCTATGTGACCCCTGCCTTGACATTTAAAGCATTTGATATCACGATTCCGTGCAGTAGTAGTGTCGAGTTTACCTTGAGAATCACGGCTGGTGTTCTCCGGCTTATGATCAAATTTAGGCTTGAGAGTTGAGGACGACTCTGACTTGTTCTCATTTCTTGAAGAACTTGGTTTCCAAGGGTTAGACCCTGGGTTGTGGCCTGCACGGGTGCCCCCCCTCCTCTTGAGTTGTCGCTCCACAATAATGGCCATGTGCACCATGTCCTCGATCTCCACATAATGTTGCATCTCTACCCAGTCATGAATGTCTTGGTTCAACCCTTGCAAGAACCTTGCCATGGTTGCCTCGGGATCCTCTTCTACGTTGGCTCTAATCATGGCTTTCTCCATTTCTTGATAATACTCTTCTACACTCCGATGCCCTTGCCTAAGCCCTTGCAAACTCTTGTATAATTCCCGGTAATAATGGCTCGGCACAAATCGCTTCCTCATCACCGATTTCATATCTTCCCATGTTGCAATCGGACGCTCCCGGTTTCGACGCATATTCAACACCAACTGATCCCACCAAACAAGAGCATAGTCAGAAAATTCAATGGCTGCTAGTCTCACCTTCTTAAGCTCAGAATAATTGTGGCAATCGAATACTAACTCCACTTTCTTTTCCCACTCAAGATAGGCTTCTGGATCGGCTTTTCCTTGGAACGGCGGAATTTTCATTTTAATGCTACCCAAATTATTATCCTCCCAATTCCTAACTTCTCTATTCCCATTCCCTCGTCTGAACCTACCCCGATTCAATGGTGCTTCATTCAACTCTTCCAACTCCTCCTCTTCTTCTTCAACGTCACCCCAATGCTCTCTTTGTTGCATTCGCCTAGGTGGTGGCCTAACAGGTGAATTACGTTGTCTCCTATTCTCCAATTCTAACCTATCCATCCTTTCATGGAGTTGCTCATTCTCAGCCCTCATTATGCGTCTCACCTCTCCCAATATCGCTTGTATTTGTAGGTTAGGGATGGGTGGCTGTTGTACCTCTTCCGTTGAGTTTTCTTCTTGGTTGCGTGACATGGTTATAACCTGTAAAATCAAAATAGAAGCAATATAGAAAGAACCTCACTACACTCCCTCACGTGTATCACTCGAAATTATGAATCACTCAATTTCGCTCGTGTTTCACTCAATTGGCTTTTACCCTCTAATATGCTCACCTCTCTTGCCTTTTTCCACTCGTGAATTCTCTTTCGGTTCTTTTCGAACTAACAAACAGTATTCAAAATTACACGTAGCAATTTACCAACCAACAGACTTACCAACCAAAAGGTAATACTGATATGAACTAGCACAACAATATTTTGGATTCTCAAAAAAAAATTCCGACTAAAAAATTTTCACACTTGAAATAAGAGTCAGATTAAGACTCGTGGATACACGAATAATAGAAAGAAAACAAAATTTTTGTTGAAGAGTTTCCAGACTTTTTTTTTTTTTTGATCCTCTTGTTTTCTTCTTTTCTTTTCTTTCTTTTTTTTTTTTTCAATAAAAACTAGAAAGAATGGAAACGGAACTTAAAGACGGAAACAAAGAAAGTGAAAGGATAGGTAAACCTGACCTAGAACCGTGCTCTGATACCAAACTGATACGAACCACGCCAACCCGTGACGAAACCCGTAACCAAGAGAAGAAACCAAAACCGTTTCCTAAGACAAGTTCGTAGGAATGGAACCGCGACCCGTTACCTATGACGAGATAAGAACTTTGGTATGGTGAAGACGCCACAATCAACAAGGGAGGGTTGATTGATAAGTCGAAGATTTCAAACGCCACGGATAATTCCGATAAGTTTGAGAGTTGTTCAAAAAACCAAAGAGAAATTCGATCTCACAAATACCACGAAAATTGTCTGCCTCTTCTCATTGATATGATGCCTATTTATAGGCTAAAAGTTACAAATCTGAATTTGGAAATTATAAGCATTAAAATCAAAGAGAATCAAGTCTATGACGAAAAAAGGAAATTTCAAATTACAATCAATTAGCAAGGAAATCATTGCTAAGACAGAAATGAAAAGTCCACAATTTATTATTCCTAATTTTACTAGAGACCTAAATAAGAGAGTTGACACTCCTCCCATTATTCTGGTGAATTAATGCCCAAGATACACGCCCATTAATTGCAAAGATTAAGTTTGACTTGGGCTGGAATCCTCTAGAACTTGGATCAAGTTGATGCAATTTAATTCCTCACGTGGGCTTCCATCAATGGGCCTCCATGATTGTATTTGAGTGCAAACTCCTTGAATCAGCCCGTTAAGTGTTTCCTTGAACTTCTTAGCTCGAGCCCTCGTAACCGGTCCAATAGGAATTTGAATTGGATCCTTTGGAAACACACCTTGCTCCGCATCAGGTATGTAGTATGATTATTGATGGGGGGAGTTGTACTAATGTGGCTAGCACTATTTTGGTAGAAAAATTGAATTTAGCAACTTTGAAGCACCCAAAACCTTATAAACTACAATGGTTGAATGATAGTGGGGAAGTTAGGGTGAATAAACAGGTGTTGGTGTCATTTTCAATTGGAAAATACAAAGATGATGTTATGTGTGACGTGGTACCAATGAATGCGGGTCATATCCTTTTGGGAAGACCATGGCAGTTTAATAGGCATGTGACTCATGATGGATATACCAATAGATACTCTTTTGTGCTCAATAAAAGGCCAATCACTCTTGTACCTTTAACCCCAAGACAAGTATATGAAGATCAAGTGATGAGAATAAAGAAGCATCACCAAAGGATCCATTGCATATTCCAGTCGGGCCAATAACAAGAGCAAGAGCTAAAAGGTTCAAAGAAGCACTTAATGGATTAGTTCAAGAGATTCGGGCTGATGTTAAAGTGGCGAATTCCAAGATGGGCCCAAAAGAAGATCAATGCTTAATTAATTTAATTAAAGCAATTTGATGGGCTTGATTCTGGTTAATTTCTTGCCCATGAAGTTGATTTCTTGGTCATGAAGACTTTCCATTGTGGAGTTGATTGCTTGATCACAAAGACTTCCAATTTTGAGTTGATTTTCTACCTATTATATTCAGGGCAATTAGTTATCAATTTTATTCTTCTTTCCTTATTGTAAGAGGTTGACTTTCCTTTTTCTTTTATAGGCTTAATGGGCTTAATTGCCTAATTAATTATTTCCTTTTGCTGCTTAGTGTTTTAGCTATATAAATCAGTGTAACCCTAAAGGGAATTGATTCATGATTAATAATATTTGTGAGAGTATTCTCTTTGGTTCTTCGTAGAACTTTTGAACTTATCAGGATTTTCCTGTGGCGTTCTTCTTAGACTTATCAATCAATTCTTCCATCATTGATTGTGGCGTCATCACCATACCAAGGTTCTTGCTTCCATATAAGCAACGGGTCGAGGTTTCCATACAAATCTGATTCTAGGCGATCTTGGAACCCTACTTGATTCTCGGGTTTCGTCAGTTCTTGGCGTGGTTCGTATCATCAAGTGAGGTTAAAAAAAGAGAGAGATGTAAAAAAGGAGAGTGAGAGTTCAAGAGAGAGAGAGACAAAAGAAAGAGAGTCTGAAACAACAAAAATAGAAAAGAAGAGTGAAAAGGAAAAAGAGGTTGATGAGAAAAAGAGAGACAAAAAACAAGTGAATTTTATGCAAGAGAAAGTGAGGTCAAGAAGGTGTTGTTTTCTAATCAGCCAATGATTGTACTTTTGTACAAAGAGGCTTGTTTTAGTGCTAATGAACTTGACTCTTCTTTGCCTAGTGTTGTTGTTTCACTTTTGCAGGACTTTGATGAGGGGTTTCCCGAAGAGATGCCTAAGGGTTTACAACCAATAAGGGGGATTGAGCACCAAATTGACTTTGTACCCGGAGCACCCATCCCAAATAGACCAGCATATAGAAGTAATCCCGAGGAGACAAAGGAGCTTCAAAGGCAGGTTAGTGAGCTCATGGAAAAGGGATATGTGCGTGAGAGTATAAGTCCTTGTGCGGTTCTTGTATTGCTTGTGCCTAAAAAGGATGGAACATGGAGGATGTGTGTTGATTGTCGTGCCATCAACAATATCACTGTAAAGTATCGATATCCTATTCCTAGATTAGATGATATGCTTGATGAATTGCATGGTTCTATTGTTTTTACTAAAATTGATCTTAAGAGTGGATATCATCAAATTAGGATGAAAGAAGGAGATGAGTGGAAAACTGCTTTCAAAACAAAATATGGTTTATATGAGTGGTTAGTTATGCCTTTTGGATTAACTAATGCACCTAGTACTTTCATGAGATTAATGAACCATGTTTTGCGTGCTTTTATTGGAAGATTTGTGGTTGTTTACTTTGATGACATTCTGATTTATAGCAAAAACTTGGATGAGCATGTTGAACATTTAAAACTTATTTTAGGTGTTTTAAGAACAGAAAAGTTGTTTGCTAATCTCAAAAAGTGTACTTTTTGCATCGATAAGCTTGTATTTCTGGGTTTTGTCGTTAGTGCTAAGGGAATTGGGGTTGATGAGGAAAAGGTTAAGGCAATTAGGAAGTGGCTGAAACCTACAAATGTGGGACAAGTAAGAAGTTTTCATGGGCTGGCTAGTTTTTATAGGAGGTTTGTGAAACATTTTAGTAGTCTAGCCGCACCTTTAACTGAAGTTATCAAAAAGAATATGGGGTTTAAGTGGGGTACGGAACAAGAAAAGGCATTTAGCTTGATTAAGGAGAAATTAACTAATGCACCTTTACTTGCTTTGCCTGACTTTGCTAAAACTTTTGAGATTGAGTGTGACGCTTCAGGAATAGGTATTGGAGCTGTTTTAATGCAAGAAGGACGTCCCATTGCATTTTTTAGTGAGAAGATAAGTGGAGCAGCCTTGAATTATCCTACATATGACAAGGAGATGTATGCCTTGATTAGGGCATTAGAAACTTGGCAACATTACCTTTGGCCGAAAGAATTTGTGATTCACACTGATCATGAGTCTTTAAAGCATTTAAAAGGGCAACACAAGCTAAATAAGCGGCATGCCAAGTGGATGGAGTTCATTGAAACATTTCTATATGTGATCAAGTACAAAAAAGGTAAGGAAAATGTGGTCGCCGATGCTTTGTCCAGAAGGTATGTTTTACTTTCTACTTTGGATGACAGATTGCTTGGCTTTGATTACATTAAAGAATTGAATGTGGAAGATTCTGATTTTAGCAAAGTACTCAATGCATGTGAAAAGGTAGCATTTGGCAAGTTTTATAGGCATGATGGATTTTTGTTTAGACAAACTAAATTATGCGTGCCTAAGAGTTCTTTGCGTGAATTGCTTGTTAGAGAAGCTCACGGGGAAGGTTTGATGGGGCATTTTGGCATAGCCAAGACACTAGATGTTTTGCATGAACATTTTTTTTTGGCCTCATATGAAACGTGATGTAGAAAGAATCTGTGAGAAATGCATTACATGTAGACAAGCTAAGTCTAGAATTAAGCCTCATGGATTGTATACTCCTTTGCCTATACCTAGTGAGCCTTGGGTTGATATTTCTATGGATTTTATGTTGGGCTTGCCTAGGTCCAAAAGGGGTAAGGACTCTATATATGTGGTTGTTGATAGGTTTTCTAAAATGGCACATTTCATTCATTGCCATAAAACTGATGATGCATCACATATTGCTGATTTGTTTTTCAAAGAAGTTATTAGATTGCATGGCATGCCTAAGACTATTGTTTCGGATAAAGATGCTAAGTTCTTAAGCTACTTTTGGAAGACATTGTGGGGTAAGTTAGGAACTAAGTTTTTATTTTCTACTACTTGTCATCCCCAAACTGATGGTCAAACTGAAGTAGTTAATAGGACTTTATCTGCCTTATTGCGTGCTATAATACAAAAGAACTTGAAAACATGGGAGGATTGTTTGCCGCATGTAAAATTTGCTTATAATAGGAGTGTGCATTCTGCAACTCATTTTTCGTCTTTTGAAGTTGTGTATGGTTTTAATCCACTGACTCCTTTGGATCTAATTCCTTTACCTGTGAATGAGCATGTTAACTTGGATGGGAGGAGAAAGGCAGATTTTGTCAAGCAAATCCATGAAAAGACTCGACAAAACATAGAGAGGAGAATTGAGCAATATGCCACGCAAGCTAATAAAGGACGGAAGAAAGTTGTGTTTGAACCTGGTGATTGGGTGTGGTTACATATGAGGAAGGAACGATTTCCAGTGCAACGTCGTTCTAAACTGCTTCCGAGGGGCGATGGCCCATTTCAAGTGATTGAACGAATCAATGACAATGCTTACAAGTTAGATCTTCCAGGTGAGTATAATGTTAGTGCAAGCTTCAATGTTTCTGATTTGTCTCCTTTTGATGTAGGTGACGATTTGAGGACAAATCTTTTTCAAGAGGGAGGGAATGTTACGAACAAGGGAGCTACACCAAGTGACCCATTACATGTTCCGGTTGGGCCGATAACAAGAGCAAGGGCTAAGAGATTCAAGGAAGCACTAAATGACCTGATTCAAGACACTTGGGTTGATTCCGATTTAATAAAGTCCAAGATGGGCCTATATGAAGACCAAGGCCTAATTAACATCATCAAGGCAATTAATTGGGCTGAATAAGAGTTGACTTGGGTGTGTGGCAGAAAGCTTGGGCGTGTGGCACAAGCAAGAAGATTCAATTTAAGTTGTTTCCTTTTTAGATTTTCAATAAATAATGAATTGATTTGTTTCCCAAATTAAGAGGCTGATTTTCTTTAATTTCAGCCTTCCAAATAGGGATTAAGTCAATTACTTGATTGATTTAGTTTTAATTAGTTTCTTGTTTTGTAAGGCAATTAATGGTAAAATATTTTGTTCCTTTTTGAAAAGGCATGTAGCCTCTCTTTTCTTTTAGGGTTTTAGTTTATAAAGAACAAAAAGAATGTAATGTGGAGATCAGAATTTGAATGAAAATTGAGAGCTTAAATTCTCTCTTGTTCTTTGAGAACTAATTGGAACTTATCAGATTTCTCTGTGGCGTTCCTCCTTTCTTTGACTTATCAATCGAATACTTCATCCTCGATTGTGGCGTCATCCTTATACCAAGGTTCACATCTCACTATAGGTGTTGGGTCGCGGTTTCCATTCAAACCAGATATTAGAACTGTCCTAGGCATCTCAATTGTGCTACAACTGACGAGGTTCGCATCAAACTCCTCCTCTTCTTCTTCAATGTCACCCCAGCGCTCTCTTTGTTGCACTCGCCTAGGTGGTGGCCTAATAGGTGAATTTCGTTGCCTTCTATTCTCCAATTCTAACCTATCCATCCTTTCATGGAGTTGCTCATTCTCAACCCTCATTATTCGTCTCACCTCACCCAATATCGCCTGTATTTGTAGGTTAGGAATGGTTGACTGTTTGTATCTCTTCAGTTGAGTTTTTGATGCGAATCCCGTATATAACGATACGACACCCACGATCAAATTGAAACAAAACCCCTAAGAAAGTTAATTCAGATTATAGAAAATCTTTGACCCGTTGATTAGAGAACCAAGAACCAAAGATATAACGACGCCACTCCCAAGAAAGAGATGAGAATGTGGGAGATAAGTCAAGGTTAATAAATCAAGAACAATTCTTGATGCAATCTCTAAGTTCTCAAAAGAACAATGGAGAAAAGCTAAAACTTTATTCAATAAACTTCTGATTGAAATTTTAGGTTTAATAAGCCTTTTATAGGCATAAAATCCTAAGTCTAATAAGAACCCAAAATAAACTCTTAATTCTAAACCTAGTAGAAAACTAAAATAAAACTCTAATTTAATTAAATCTCAGCCCAATAATTAAAAGCCCAATATAACATAAAATATACTAACTAATTTAAAACCCAACCCATAATACAAATTAAGCCCAAATTAATACAACAAATAAATAATAGCCCAATTTGTATTAAAATTGCTATCCAAGCCTCAATTATAATGCTCTTGGACTGGGCCTTGAACTTGAATGATATTTTGAAGCCTTGATGTTCCCTCCAAGCCATCCAAGCCATGTTGTGTAAGACTCTTGGCCCAAATCTCTTGAATGAGCCCATTTAAACCTTCCTTCATCCTTTTAGCTCGAGCCCTTGTCACAGGTCCTTCATTGATGCTCAAAGGATCCATAAGCTTGCTTTCTTGGTTTCTATCAGTTTTCTTCTTAGTTGCGTGACATGGTTATAACCTGTAAAATGAAAATAGGAACAATATAGAAAGGACCTCACTACACTCCCTCACGTGTATCACTCGAAATTATGAATCACTCAATTTTCACTTGTGTTTCACTCAATTGGCTTTGACCCTCTAATATGCTCACCTCTCTTGCCTTTTTCCACTTTTGAATTCTCTTTCGGTTCTTTTCAAACTAACAAACAATATTCAAAATTATACGTAGCAATTTGCCCAAGACTTACCAACCAAAAAAAAAAGGTAATACTGATATGAACTCGTACGAACAAGATTCGGATTCTCAAAAATTTTGACTCCAAAATTTTCACACTTGAAATAAAGGTCAGATTAAGACTCGTAAACACTCGAATAATGGAAAGAAAACAAAAATTTTGTTGAAGAGTTTCCAGACTCGTTTTTTTTTTTTTTTTGATCCTCTTGCTTTCTTCTTCTCTTTTCTTTCTTTTCTTTTCTTTTCTTTTGTTTCGGATCTTTTTCTTTCTTACTTTTTTTTTTTTAATAAAAACTAGAATTGGAACGGAAACGGAATTTAAAGACGAAAACAAATAAAGTAAAAGGATAGGTAAACCTGACCTAGAACCGTGCTCTGATACCAAACTGATACGAACCCCGCCAACCCGTGACGAAACCGGTAATCAAGAGAAGAAACCGGGACTGTTTTCTAAGACAAGTTCGAGGGATGGAACCGTGACCCATTACCTATGACGAGGTAAAAACCTTGGTATGGTGAAGACGCCACAATCAACAATGGAGGGTTGATTAATAAGTCGAAGGTTTCAAACGCCACGGATAATTCCGATAAAGTTTCAAAGTTCTTCAAAGAACCAAAGAGAAATTTGTTCTCAAAAATGTCATGAATGACTTCCCCATTTCATTGATATTACGCCTATTTATAGGCTGAAAATACAAATTCGAATTCGGACGTAAATTACAAGCATTAAAATCAAAGATAATCATGTCTATGACGAAAAAGGAAATTTCGGATTACAATAATAGCAAAGGAAATCATGCCTAAGACAAAAAGGAAAAGTCTAAGATTTATTATTCCTAATTTTACTAGAAACCTAAATAGGAGAGTTGACTCTTATCCTATTATGCTGATGAATTTATGCCCAAGATACATGTCCATTAAATGCAATGATTAAGTTTGATTGGGGCTGGAATCCTTTAGAACTTGGATCAAATTGATGCATTTTAGTTCCTCACATGGGCTTCCATCAATGGGCTTCCATGATTGTATTTGAGTGCAAACTTCTTGAATCAGCCCGTTAAGTGTTTCCTTGAACTTCTTAGCTCAAGCCCTCGTAACCGGTCCAATAGAGATTTGAATTGGATCCTTTGGAGACACACCTTGAACCGCATCACTAATGATCCTTTAAGCATCAATGGAGGGCCCTATTACAAGAGCTAGAGCTAAAAGGATGAAGGGAGCTTTAAGTGGGATGATGATGAGTACCAAGGTGGGTTGGTTGACAAGAATAATAAGGATCCTTTGCACATTCCGGATGGGCCAATAACAAGATCAAGAGCGAAGAAGATCAAAGAAGCAATGCAAGGACTCGTGCAATCTACTTGGGCTAAAAGTGCAGCTAGCAAGACACCAACAACATTCAAGATGGGCTCAAACGAGGTGGAACCATCCTTCGTTCATGTAATCCAAGCCGGGGAGAAGACGGCCTAGCATTTGAAGCATTGGGGGTTGGCATCATGGCTGTTGGAGTCTTGTTGTGTGGGCTTCCAAAGTAATTATTTTTTTAAATAAGTTTATGTGTAATTTGGGCTAGAGTTTTTGTAATCAAGAGGCCTTATTTGTGACTTTTATTAATGGGGTTTAATTTGTTTAGTTTTGGGTCTCATTTAATTAGATATCATATTGGGTTTATTTTAATTAATGGGCTTTTGAAGCCAATTAGGGTTTGGACCCATTAGGAGTAGTTATTTTATTTGGCCTTAATATAAATAAGGCAAAACCCTAATTTTGTATCAGTTTTCAGCAGCCAATCAATTAAAGAATTGAGAGAATTTGTTTCCTCTTCTTGTTCTTGAATGAACTTAGAACTTATCAAAGGATCAAACCTTTGTGGCGTTCTTACTATCAATCCAGGTTCTTGAAACGAGTTTTCAACCGGTCTGGAATAATTAAAATCTGATTCTTGGCTTTCTTGGTGATGCGGTGCAAGTTGTGTCTCCAAAGGATCCAATTCAAATTCCTATTGGACCGGTTACGTGGGCTCGAGCTAAGAAGTTTAAGAAAGCACTTAACAGGCTGATTCAAGGAGTTTGCGCTCAAATACAATCATGGAAGCCCATTGATGGAAGCCCACGTGAGGAACTAAAGTGCATCAACTTGATCCAAGTTCTAGAGGATTCCAACCCAAGTCAAACTTAATCTTCGCAATTAATGGGCGTGTATCTTGGGCATCAATTCACCAGAATAATGGGAGGAGGGTCAACTCTCCTATTTAGGTCTTTAGTAAAATTAGGAATAATAAATTGTGGACTTTGCATTTCTGTCTTAGCAATTATTTCCTTTGCTATTATTGTAATCCGAAATTACCTTTTTCGTCATAGGCATGATTCTCTTTGATTTTAATGCTTGTAATTTCCGAATTCGAATTTGTATTTTCAGTCTATAAATAGGCGCAATATCAATGAAAGATGGCAGATAATTTTCATGGTATTTGTGAGATCGAATTTCTCTTTGGTTCTTTGAACAACTCTCAAACTTATCAGAATTATCCGTGGCGTTTGAAACCTCTGACTTATCAATCAACCCTCCTCCATTGTTGATTGTGGCGTCTTCACCAAACCAAGGTTCTTACCTCGTCATAGGTAACGGGTCGCGGTTCCATTCCTACGAACTTGTCTTAGGAAACGGTTTTGGTTTCTTCTCTTGGTTACGGGTTTCGTCACGGGTTGGCGTGGTTTGTATCACTTGGGGTGTTTATCGATTTGTTTGTGGGTTCTAAGGTTTCAATCCTATGGGTTCACATTAATTGGTATCAGAGCTTCGGTTCCAAAATCAGGTTTGTTTGTTTCATTATCTTTAATTATTCTTAGCTTCTGCGATTAGGTTTACATATTCTTGAATTCGTCTTTGTTGTTTTCTTTATTGGTATTCTACTTATTGCATCTTCAATCCTATTCCAAAAAAAAAAAAAAGGCACGAAAATTGAAAAAAAAAAAAGTCAGTACTTCTTGGATTAATTCTTTGATGATTCTTGGAATGAAAATCTCTAATTGCAAGTGTTACTTATGAGATAGCATATACATAAGTTCTTATTTGGATTTCATGTCAATGATTGTGTGTGGGCTGTCTCATGTTGATCTATTCACAAATTAATTTCTAAATTTTAATATAGATGTAATAAAAAACAAAATAAAAATAAAAATACATAATGTTGGGTGGCGTAGACAAGAACAAAGAAAAATAAAATGAAATACGAAAAACTAATTGATAAACTAAAATGATGGATATGCGGAAAAGAAAAAAAAAATTTGGATAACCAAACCTGAATTAATTTCTAAAACTCTGATATCAACTGATGTGAACCTTGTATATAATGATACGACACCCACGACCAAATTGAAACACAAATACAAGTAAGATTAAAACAGGTTTATAAAATAAGAAATTTTAACCCATTGATTATATGTCAATCAAGAACCAAAGTTATAAAGAACTTTGACCTAATGATTAGAACTCAATCAAGAACCAAAATTATAAAAGAAGGATATTGACGCCACTCCCAAGACATAAATGAGAAGGTGAGAGATAAGTCATGTTTGATCGCCACAAGCAAAGCTTGATAAGATCACTTGTTCATGAAGAACAAAGGAGAAAACTCTCTCTCTCAACTAACAATAAATGGCTGCCACTTCATTCATCTTGTTGTTTTTTTTTAGGGTTACAAGATAAGCCTTTTTATAGGAGAGAACAAATATTTCTTTTTTTCGATGCCAATTTTACACAATATAGAGACACCTGCTATTTATAATTGAAAAGGGTTGTGTTGTATATAGTGAAGCAATATTTCGGGGTCTCACAAAAAGGAATGATTTCTTTCAATTAACTATTCATCTATTGTATTTTTGATAAAGATAAAGAAGCATCACCAAGGGATCCATTGCATATTCCAGTTGGGCCAATAACAAGAGCAAGAGCTAAGAGGTTCAAAGAAGCACTTAATGGATTGGTTCAAGAGATTTGGGCTGATGTTAAAGTGGCCAATTCCAAGATGGGCCCAAAAGAAGATCAATGCTTAATTAATTTAATTAAAGCAATTGATGGGCCTGATTCTGGTTAATTTCTTGCCCATGAAGTTGATTTCTTGGTCATGAAGACTTTCCATTATGGAGTTGATTGCTTGGTCATAAAGACTTCCAATTTTGAGTTGATTTCTTACCTATTATGTTTAAGGCAATTAGTTATCAATTTTATTCTTCTTTCCTTATTGTAAGAAGTTGACTTTCCTTTTTATTTTATAGGCTTAATGGGCTTAATTGCCTAATTAATTATTTCCTTTTGCTGCTTAGTGTTTTAGCTATATAAATCAGTGTAACCCTAAAGGGAATTCAATTCATGATTAATAATATTTGTGAGAGTATTCTCTTTGGTTCTTCGTAGAACTTTTGAACTTATCAGGATTTTCCTGTGGCGTTCTTCTTAGACTTATCAATCAATTCTTCCATCATTGATTGTGGCGTCATCACCATACCAAGGTTCTTGCTTCCATATAAGCAACGGGTCAAGGTTTCCATACAAATCTGATTCTAGGCGATCTTGGAACCCTACTTGATTCACGGGTTTCGTCAGTTCTTGGCGTGGTTCGTATCAGTTGGTATCAGAGCATGGTTTAGTCTCAGGTTTGCCTATCTTCTTTATTTTATTCAAAAAAAAAAAGAAAAAAAAAAAAAAAAGAAAGAAAAGAAAAATCAGAAAAAAAGGAGAAAAAAAAAATCCGAAAAAAAAAGAAAAAAAAAAGTGTGATTTGAGAATTAATTTCTACAATCTTGTTTCAATTTTACAATTTTGTTTTCCCTTTTTGATTCTCAATCCAAATTTCTTGTTACCATCAAACCCTTAAAATTCCATCACACACAACATTGTATTCTTTTCTCTTTCCCTAGCCATTGAATCCAAAATTTTGGTGGTGAGTTTGGGGTGAATTGTTGCTGGAAATTTTGATATTTGTTTGATTAGTTCGATAAGAACCTATAGAGGATACTACGAGTGGGAAAAGGCAAGAGAGTGTGAGTGTATCAGAGGGTAAAAGCCAGATTTAATTGAGTGAAACACGAGTGGAATTGAGCGAATCATATTCTTGAGTGAAACACGTGAGGGAGTGTAGTGAGGTCCTTTATTTTTATTTTTTTTGGTATCTTTTCTAACCTGATTTTGCAGGGTCAAATATGTCACACAATCAAGAAGAAAATTCAAGTGAAAACAATCAACAACCAACCATTCCGAACATACAAATGCAAGCGTTGTTGGGAGAGATGAGGCGGATGATGAGGGTAGAATTAGAGCACATACATGAAAGGTTGGATAGGGTAGAAGAGGGAACACAACAAGGGCAGCCACAAAACATTCCTAATATGCATAGGAGGGATAGAATTCAGCCTAGGGGAGTGAGAGATGGAGATGAGGAGTACATTGGGGATGAGTTTGAGGAAGAAGATGATAGGGATTCGATTGCTAGCAATAGGAGGTATGGTGGTCGGAATAGAGGAGTTAGGCATCGAGAAGACAACAATTTGGGTAGTATTAAGATGAAGATTCCGTCCTTTCAAGGTATATCAGATCCGGAAGCTTACCTTGAGTGGGAAAAGAAGATGGACTTCATTTTTGATTGCCATAACTATTTCGAAGCAAAGAAGGTAAAACTTGCTGTAATTGAATTTTCTGATTATGCTGTTACTTGGTGGGATCAACTTGTTATAAATAGGAGGCGAAATAGGGAACGTGCAATAGAGACATGGGGGCAGATGAAAGCGGTGATGAGGAAGCGGTTCGTTCCAAGCCATTACTACCGGGAGTTGTACAAGAAATTGCAAGGACTTAGACAAGGGAGTTTAAGTGTGGAAGACTACTACAAGGAGATGGAGATTGCAATGATTCGGGCTAATGTAGAGGAGGATCGAGAAGCTACCATGGCCAGATTTTTGATGGGGTTAAATAAGGAGATCCATGATAGGGTGGAGTTGCAACATTATGTGGAGTTAGAAGATATGGTACACATGGCCATCAAAGTTGAGCAGCAACTCAAGAGGGGAAGTAGTACCTGACCCAAATCAACCCCACAAAATCCGAGTGTCGCACCTTGGCGGTCGGGTTATCCAAAGAAAGAAGAAAACCCATCCACTTCCAAGGCCAAATTCGAGCCAAAGACGGCCATCACTAACACGGCCTCTCAAGGTAAAACAGCCCCTACTTCGACTCGTTCTAGTGAAATTAAATGTTTTAAATGTCAGGGAAGAGGACACATAGCTAGCCAATGTCCAAACAAGCGAGTTATGATGATCTTGGAGAGTGGTGAGATTCAATCTGAAGATGAGGATGATTTAGATGATATGCCACCATTGGAGGATGTTTCCATGGGAGACGAGGAGTTTGGAGCCGAGCATGGAGAGATGCTTGGATTAGTTGCACGACGAGCCTTGAGTTTGCAAGCTAAAGAAGAAGAAGAAGAGGAAGCGCAGCGGGAAAACATCTTTCATACTCGTTGCGACGTGAAGGGCAAGGTATGTAGTATTATTATTGATGGTGGTAGCTGCACTAATGTGGCTAGCACTTCCATGGTTGAAAAGCTTGGGCTCGTGACGCTTAAACATCCTCGTCCATACAAGTTGCAATGGTTGAATGATAGTGGTGAGGTAAGGGTTACAAAACAGGTTGTGGTGCCATTCCGCATTGGAAAATATGAAGATGAAGTGTTATGTGATGTGGTACCGATGCAAGCAGGACATATTCTACTAGGAAGACCATGGCAATTTGATCGACGTGTGCAACATGATGGCTTCACCAACAAGTACTCATTTGAGCTAAATCAACGAACAATCACTCTTGTTCCAATGACACCCAAGCAAGTTTATGAAGACCAAGTGAGATTACAAAAGTTGAGTGATAAAAAGAATTTGAGTGAACAAAGGAAAATGAGTGACCACAAAAAAATGAGTGAGCAAAAGAAAGAGAATGAGGGTGAGAGCATGGCTGAATTTGGTGAGGAGAAAAAAAGAGAGAAAGATTCGGCCAAAGAGGCAAAATTAGAGAGAAGACAAAGAAATTTTTATGCAAGAACAAGTGAGGTTAAGCGAGCTTTGATTTCAAAACGGCCAATGATTGTACTCATGTACAAGGAAGCCCTTTTCAACACTAACCAACTTGAGTCTTCTTTGCCTAGTGTTGTGGTTTCTCTCTTGCAGGAGTTCGAGGATGTATTTCTCGAGGAAGTACCGCATGGATTACCACCAATCCGAGGGATCGAACACCAAATAGATTTTGTTCCCGGAGCATCAATTCCAAACCGACCAGCATATCGAAGTAATCCAGAGGAAACAAAGGAGTTGCAAAGACAAGTTGAGGAGTTGATGGAAAAAGGATACATAAGGGAAAGCATGAGTCCTTGCGCAGTTCCGGTGATTTTAGTGCCTAAGAAGGATGGGACATGGAGAATGTGTGTGGATTGCAGAGCCATCAACAATATAACGGTAAAGTATCGACACCCCATTCCTCGCTTAGATGACATGTTAGATGAGTTGCATGGTTCCTGTGTGTTTTCAAAGATTGACCTTAAGAGCGGGTATCATCAAATACGAATGAAAGAGGGAGACGAATGGAAGACAGCATTCAAAACGAAATATGGATTGTATGAGTGGTTAGTCATGCCATTTGGATTAACTAATGCACCTAGTACTTTCATGCGTTTAATGAATCATGTGTTGCGTGCTTTCATTGGTAAATTCGTAGTTGTTTATTTTGATGATATTCTGATCTATAGCAAGAATCTACATGACCATGTCTCACATGTGCATTCAGTGTTAGATATACTTCGAGAAGAAAAGTTGTATCCTAACCTCAAAAAGTGTACTTTCTGCACCGATAAGCTTGTTTTTTTAGGTTTTGTTGTGAGTGCAAAAGGAATCGAGGTTGATGATGAGAAGATCAAGGCCATTCAAGACTGGCCGACCCCCTCCAGTATAGGTAATGTGAGAAGTTTTCATGGACTTGCTAGTTTTTATAGGAGGTTCGTGAAAGATTTTAGCACCATTGTCGCACCACTTACCGAAGTTATCAAGAAGAACGTTGCATTCAAGTGGGGTGAAGAGCAAGATAAGGCGTTTCAGCTTATCAAATACAAACTAACTCATGCTCCTTTACTGGCTTTACCTGACTTTTCTAAAACGTTCGAAATTGAATGTGATGCTTCTGGTGTAGGTATAGGCGCTATGCTTATGCAGGATGGAAGACCACTTGCATACTTTAGTGAGAAATTAAGCGGGGCTGCACTTAATTACCCCACTTATGATAAAGAATTGTATGCATTGGTTCGAGCTATAGAGACATGGCAGCACTATCTATGGCCCAAGGAATTCGTGATTCACACTGATCATGAGTCCTTAAAGCATTTGAAAGGCCAACACAAGCTGAACAAGAGACATGCACGTTGGGTGGAATTCATCGAGACGTTTCCATATGTGATTCGATACAAACAAGGTAAGGAAAACGTCGTGGCAGATGCACTCTCCCGCAGGTATGCATTACTTTCCACTCTTGATGCTAAGTTGCTTGGTTTTGAACATATCAAAGAACTATATCGGTTAGACCATGATTTTAGCGATGTGTACCAATCTTGTGAGAAATCTGCATTTGGAAAGTTCTTTAGACATGATGATTATTTGTTTCGGGAAAATAAGTTGTGTCTGCCTAATTGTTCATTGCGAGATTTGTTAGTGAGGAAATCCCATGGTGGAGGGTTAATGGGACACTTTGGAGTTGCTAAGACCTTGGCCATCTTACAAGAACACTTCTATTGGCCACACATGAAAAGGGATGTTGAGAGGATTTGTGATAGATGTGTTACATGTAGGCAGGCAAAATCTCGAGTACAACCCCATGGTTTATACACACCACTGCCCATTCCTAGTGAACCTTGGATTGATATTTCGATGGACTTTGTGTTAGGGTTGCCTAGGTCTAAATATGGTAGAGATTCAATTTTTGTGGTTGTGGATAGATTTTCTAAGATGGCACATTTTATTCCATGTCACAAAACTGATGATGCTTCACATGTTGCTGATTTGTTCTTTCGAGAGGTTGTGAGATTGCATGGTATGCCTAGGACAATTGTTTCAGATAGAGATGCTAAGTTCTTGAGTTACTTTTGGAAGACCTTGTGGGGTAAGTTAGGAACTAAGTTATTGTTTTCTACTACTTGTCACCCCCAAACCGACGGTCAAACCGAAGTAGTTAATAGGACTTTATCCACTTTGTTGAGGGCTGTTATTAGTAAGAACATTAAGACTTGGGAGGATTGTTTACCACATGTTGAGTTTGCATATAATCGAACCATTCATTCTGCTACTAAGTTCTCACCATTTGAAATTGTTTATGGTTTTAATCCTTTAACTCCTTTGGATTTATCACCTTTACCTGTTTCTGAGCATGTGAACTTAGACGGAAAGAAGAAGGCAGAATTTGTTAAGCAAATCCATGAGAGAGCACGATTCAACATCGAGAGGAGGACGGAACAATACATCAAGCAAGCAAACAAAGGTCGTCAGAAGCGGGTTTTTGAGGCCGGTGATTGGGTTTGGTTACACATGAGGAAAGAAAGGTTTCCGGCACAAAGACGTTCGAAATTGTTACCTCGAGGAGATGGACCTTTCCAAGTGCTAGAACGGATCAACGACAACGCATACAAGTTGGATTTACCAGGTGAGTACAATGTTAGTGCCACTTTCAATGTTACTGATTTAACTCCTTTTGATGTAGGTGAAGATTTGAGGACAAATTCTTTTCAAGAGAGAGGGAATGATAAAGATAAAGAAGCATCACCAAGGGATCCATTGCATATTCCAGTTGGGCCAATAACAAGAGCAAGAGCTAAGAGGTTCAAAGAAGCACTTAATGGATTGGTTCAAGAGATTTGGGCTGATGTTAAAGTGGCCAATTCCAAGATGGGCCCAAAAGAAGATCAATGCTTAATTAATTTAATTAAAACAATTGATGGGCCTGATTCTGGTTAATTTCTTGCCCATGAAGTTGATTTCTTGGTCATGAAGACTTTCCATTATGGAGTTGAATGTTTAAGGCAATTAGTTATCAATTTTATTCTTCTTTCCTTATTGTAAGAAGTTGACTTTCCTTTTTATTTTATAGGCTTAATGGGCTTAATTGCCTAATTAATTATTTCCTTTTGCTGCTTAGTGTTTTAGCTATATAAATCAGTGTAACCCTAAAGGGAATTCAATTCATGATTAATAATATTTGTGAGAGTATTCTCTTTGGTTCTTCGTAGAACTTTTGAACTTATCAGGATTTTTCTGTGGCGTTCTTCTTAGACTTATCAATCAATTCTTCCATCATTGATTGTGGCGTCATCACCATACCAAGGTTCTTGCTTCCATATAAGCAACGGGTCAAGGTTTCCATACAAATCTGATTCTAGGCGATCTTGGAACCCTACTTGATTCACGGGTTTCGTTAGTTCTTGGCGTGGTTCGTATCAATTTTCATGTGAATAGGGGGAAGAAAGTTCTATGGAAAAATGGTGGTTCAATTCGATGTTATCTAAAGGGGAGTTCGAATACAGGTTTGGGCTAAGTAAATCAATGGATAGTCTTGGTCCTATTAAAAATACCCGTGTAAGCCAGGGCCCGTTTAGAAATGAGAAAGGTAAAAGCATTCATAGTTGGAGTGATAGTGACAGTTTGACTTACAGTAATGTTGATCATTTAGTTGGCGTCAGGGACATTCGGAATTTCATCTCTGATGACACCTTTTTTGTTAGGGATACTAATAGGGATAGTTATTCCATATATTTTGATATTGAAAATCAAATATTAGAGATTAACAATGATCATTCTTTTCGGAGTGAACTAGAAAGTTCTTCTTATGATTTTCGTAATTATAGTTATAAGAATAATGGATCGAAAAGTGATGATCCTGATTATGATCCTTCCATCTATAATACAAAATATAGTTGGAAAAATCACATTACAAATTGCGTTGATTCTTATCTTCAGTCTCAAATCTGTATTGAAAATCACATTTTAAGTAGTAATAACAATTACAATGACAATTACATTCATAATTCCATTTGCGGTGAAAGTGGAAATAGTAGTGATGAGAATAAAGGAGCAACACCAAATGATCCATTACATGTTCCGGTTGGCCCAATTACAAGGGCAAGAGCTAAGAGACTGAAAGAAACACTTAATGGGCTGATCCAAGAGATATGGGTTGATTTTAAAATGGAGATGTCCAAAATGGTTCTAGCAGAAGATCAAAAATTAATCAATGTGATTGAAGCAATAAATGGAGTTGATTATTAGTAATTGTTGAGATTATTTGCCAAAATCTGAGCAATTAATTGGCATGTTGACTTTCCAAGAATTGATTGATTGTTTTCCCAATTTTCAAGTCAACTAGATACCATTTTATTTATTTATTTTTTTTTATTTCCTTAGTCATAAACAATTTAATTTCTAGAATTGTAAGGCATTATAGCCATAAGATTATTCCTATTCAGTTTTCTAGCTATGAATGGCAATTGCTCTAGGGTTATTTGTGTATTTATTTCTAGTATCTATTTATAAGGCCATGTAATCTTTATAGAAGTTTTTAGTTTTTGCATGATCAATAAAAATTATTGAGAGAGTTTTCTCTCTAGTGCTTCAAAGAATTCTTCTGCACTTATCAAGGTTTTCTTGTGGTGTTCAAATTTGACTTATCACTCACATAATCCTTCTCTTTGTTATTGAGTGCGGTGTCTTCTTCTTATACCTTTGGTTCTTATCTCTTTATAATGGGTCAAGGTCGTTGCTTTGTTTGTTGAGAATCTGAATTAGGACGATCCTAAGAACTTATATCATTATTGATTTCGGGTCTCACTTTCTTTTGTGAGGTTCGTATCATTTTGGTATCAGAGCTCGATTCTAAATCAGGTTTGATCTATCATTATTCCTCTTGCTATTATTTCTTTAAAGTTCCAGCACCTCTTTTCTTGTTGTTGTCATATTTGATATGAACCACGCCAACCCCGTGACGTAACCCGTAACCAAGAGAAGAAACCAATACCGTTTTCTAAGACAAGTTCATAGGAATGGAACCGCGACCCGTTACCTATGACAAGGTAAGAACCTTAGTATGGTGAAGTCGCCACAATCAACAATGGAGGGTTGATTGATAAGTCGAAAGTTTCAAACGCCACGGATAATTCCGATAAGTTTGAAAGTTGTTCAAAGAACCAAAGAGAAATTCTTTCTCACAAATACCATGAAAATTGATTGCCTCTTTCATTGATATTACGCCTATTTATAGGCTGAAGATACAAATTCGAATTCGGAAATTACAAGCATTAAAATCAAAGAAAATCATGCCTATGACGAAAAAGGTAATTTCGGATTATAATAATAGCAAAGGAAATAATGCCTAAGACAAAAAGGAAAAGTCTAAGATTTATTATTCCTAATTTTACTAGAAACTTAAATTGGAGAGTTGACTCTTCTCCCATTATGCTGGTGAATTTATGCCCAAGATTCACGCCTATTGAATGCAAAGATTAAGTTTGACTTGGACTGGAATCCTCTAGAACTTGGATCAAGCTGATGCATTTTAGTTCCTCACGTGGGCTTCCATCAATGGGTTTCCATGATTGTATTTGAGTGCAAACTTCTTGAATCAGCCTGTTAAGTGCTTCTTTGAACTTCTTAGCTCGAGCCCTCGTAACCGGTCCAATAGGAATTTGAATTGGATCTTTTGGAGACATACCTTGCACCGCATCATTCCCCTCCTCTTGAAAAGGATTTGTCCTCAAATTGTCCCTTACATCAAAAGGACTCAAGTCAGCAACATTGAAAGTGGCACTAACATTATACTCACCTGGTAAATCGAGCTTGTAAGCATTGTCATTGATGCGCTCTAGAATTTGAAAAGGGCCATCTCCTCTTGGAAGCAATTTGGAACTCCTTTGTGTCGGAAATCGCTCCTTCCTCATATGCAACCAAACCCAATCTCCAGGCTCAAAAATTAGTTTGGAGCGTCCCTTGTTGGCTTGCTTGACACATTGCTCCGTCCTTCGCTCAATGTTGAGTCTTGCCTTCTCATGAATCTGCCTGACAAAATCAGCCTTCTTTTTGCCATCTAAATTAACACGCTCAGATATTTGTAAAGGAGATAAATCTAATGGAGTCAACAGATTAAAACCATACACAATTTCAAAGGGTGAAAATTTATTAGAAGAATGAACAGTACGATTGTAAGCAAATTCAACATGTGGTAAACAATCCTCCCAAATCTTAATGTTTTTGCTAATGATAGCCCTCAATAAAGTAGATAAAGTCCTATTAACTACTTCGGTCTGACTATCAGTTTGTGGGTGACAAGTGGTAGAAAACAATAGCTTAGTACCTAACTTACTCCACAAAGTCTTCCAAAAGTAGCTTAGGAATTTAGCATCCCTATCCGAAACAATTGCTCTAGGCATACCATGTAATCGCACAATCTCCCTAAAGAACAAATCAGTAATATGTGAAGCATCATTCGTTTTATGACAAGGGATAAAATGTGCCATCTTAGAGAACCTATCTACCACCACAAAAATTGAGTCTTTTCCATGCTTAGTCCTAGGCAAACCTAACACAAAGTCCATAGAAATATCAATCCAAGGGTGATTAGGAATAGGTAGTGGCGTATACAAACCGTGGGCTTGCACTCGGGATTTTGCTTGCTTACAACTAATACACCTATCACCAAAACCTTTCAACGTCTCTTTTCATGCGTGGCCAAAAGAAGTGTTCCTGCAAAATAGCTAAGGTCTTAGCAATTCCAAAATGTCCCATTAACCCTCCGCTATGGGATTCCTTAACTAGCAAATCTCGCAAAGAACAATTCGGCACACATAACTTATTCTCTCGAAATAAAAATCCTTCAATCCCATAAAACTTACCCACTGCGTTTTTCTCACAAGCTTGAAACTCCTCAGAAAAATCTTGGTCTAAAGAATATAATTCTTTAATGTGCTCAAAACCAAATAATTTTGCATCAAGGGTAGAGAGTAATGCATACCTGCGAGAAAGTGCATCGGCAACCACATTCTCCTTACCTTGCTTATACCTGATGACGTATGGAAATGTCTCGATGAACTCCATCCAACGCGCATGCCTCTTGTTCAACTTTTGTTGTCCTTTCAAGTGCTTCAATGATTCATGATCGGTGTGAATCACGAACTCTTTGGGCCAAAGATAATGCTGCCACGTTTGCAAGGCTTGAACTAATGCGTACAACTCCTTCTCATAAGTTGGGTAGTTTAAAGCTGCCCCATTTAACTTCTCACTAAAGTACGTAATTGGTCGTCAATCTTGCATGAGTACGGCACCAATACCTACACCTGAAGCATCACATTCAATCTCAAACGTTTTATCAAAGTTAAGTAAAGACAATAATGGAGCTTTTGTTAATTTTTGCTTGATTAGCTGAAATGCCTTTTCTTGCTGAACCCCACTTGAATCCAACGTTCTTCTTAATTACTTCTGTGAGTGGTGCGGCCAAAGTACTAAAGTCCTTCACAAACCGCCGGTAGAAACTAGCAAGTTCATGAAAGCTCCGAATTTCACCTATGCTTGTGGGGCTTGGCCCTTCTTGAATTGCACGGACCTTTTCATCATCAACCTGTATTCCTTGTGCACCAACAACGAAACCTCAGAAAGACAAGCCTATCGGTGCAAAAAGTGCATTTCTTCAGGTTAGCAAACAACTTTTCTTTTCTAAGCACATCCAAAACTGATTTTTCTATAAATGAGAATATCATCAAAGTAAACAACAACAAACCTACCTATGTATGCACCTATGTATGCACACAAAACATGATTCATCAATCTCATAAATGTGCTCGGTGTATTAGTTAATCCAAAAGCCATTACTAACCATTCATACAATCCATGTTTTGTCTTAAAGGCAGTTTTCCATTCATCACCTTCTTTCATGCGAATTTGATGATATCCACTTTTCAAATCAATTTTAGAAAATATACAAGCACCATGCAACTCATCCAACATGTCATCTAAGCGAGGAATAGGATGTCGATACTTTACCGTTATGTTGTTGATGGCTCGGCAATCAACACACATCCTCCAAGTTCCATCCTTCTTAGGCACAAGTAGAACCGGAACAGCACATGGGCTCATGCTTTCCCTCACATACCCTTTCTCCAGTAATTCACTAACCTGCCTTTGAAGCTCCTTTGTTTCCTCAGGGTTACTCCTATAAGCCGGTCGGTTTGGGATCGTCGCACCAGGTACAAAGTCAATTTGATGCTCAATCCCTCGCATTGGAGGTAAACCAGGTGGTGTCTCTTCGGGAAAGACATCATCATAATCCTGCAAAAGAGAGTTAATATTGCTCGGCAAATTTCCAGCAAGATCATTAGTACACAAAAAAGCCTCGTTGTACATAAGTACTATAAAAGGTTGTTGTAATTGTAAAGCTATCTTGATCTTACTTTTTTTTGCAATGAAACAATGTTTTTCCTCTCTTAAACTCACTAAGGCCGAATTTGATTTCTTTTTTTCTTTCTCAATTTTTTTGGCCTCTCTCTCTTTTTCTCTCGAATTTTGACTCGTTTCTTTTCTCTCATTCTCTTCTTTTGGATCTCTCTCTTCTTTTTGGTCACTCTCTTTTTTTAACCTCACTTGATCCTCATATACTTGTTGTGGTGTTAAAGGTACAAGAGTGATTGGACGTTGATTGAGTACAAAAGAGTATTTATTAGTAAACCCATCATGCTTGACCTTTCGATCAAATTGCCATGGTCGCCCTAGCAACAAATGTCCAGCTTGCATTGGAACGACATCACATAATACCTCATTTTCATATTTTTCAATTCGAAATGCAACTAACACTTGTTTGCTTACCTTTAATTCACCGCTATCATTCAACCACTGCAACTTGTAAGGCCTAAGGTGTCTCAATGTGTGTAAGCCTAGTTTCTCCACCATAGTTGTGCTAGCAACGTTAGTACAACTACCACCATCAATAATCACACTACATACCTTATTTTTGACGTAGCACCTAGTGTGAAAGATGTTTTCTTGTTGCACTTCGTCCTCCTCCTTGGCTTGTACACTCAAAGCCCTTCTCGCCACCAACAAATCTCCATGTACAGCAAATTCTTCTCCATAAACGTCCTCCAATGGTGGCATATCATCGGTGTCAGAATCTTTCATCATCGGTCACAACATCTCCATTGTCTTGCATCACCATAACCCGCTTGTTTGGGCATTGACTCGCTATGTGACCCCTGCCTTGACATTTAAAGCATTTAATATCACGATTCCGTGCAGTAATAGTGTCGGGTTTACCTTGAGAATCACGGCTGGTGTTCTCCGGCTTATGATCAAATTTGGGCTTGAGAGTTGAGGACGACTGTGGCTTGTCCTCCTTTCTTGAAGAACTTGGTTTCCAAGGGTTAGACCCTGGGTTGTGGCCTGCACGGGTGCCTCCCCTCCTCTTGAGTTGTCACTCCACGATAATGGCCATGTGCATCATGTCCTCGATCTCCACATAATGTTGCATCTCCACCCGGTCATGAATGTCTTGATTCAACCCTTGCAAGAACCTTGCCATGGTTGCCTCTAGATCATCTTCTATATTGGCTCTAATCATGGCTTTCTCCATTTCTTGGTAATACTCCTCTACACTCCGATGCCCTTGCCTAAGCCCTTGCAAACTTTTGTATAATTCCCGGTAATAATGGCTTGGCACAAATCGCTTCCTCATCACTGACTTCATATCTTCCCATGTTGCAATCGGACGCTCCCGGTTCCGATGCCTATTTAACACCAACTGATCCCACCAAACAAGAGCATAATCGGAAAATTCAATGGCTGCTAGTCTCACCTTCTTAAGCTCAGAATAATTATGGCAATCGAATACTAACTCCACCTTCTTTTCCCACTCAAGATAGGCTTCTGGATCGGCTTTTCCTTGGAACGGCGAAATCTTCATCTTAATACTACCCAAATTATTGTCCTCCCAATTCCTAACTTCTCTATTCCCATTCCCTCGTCTAAACCTACCCCGATTCAATGGTGGCTCATTCAACTCCTCCAACTCCTCCTCTTCTTCTTCAACGTCACCCCATTGCTCTCTTTGTTGCATTCGCCTAAGTGGTGGCCTAACAGGTGAATTTCGTTGTCTCATATTCTCCAATTCTAACCTATCCATCCTTTCATGGAGTTGCTCATTCTCAGCCCTCATTATTCGTCTCACCTCTCCCAATATCGCTTGTATTTGTAGGTTAGGGATGGGTGACTGTTGTACCTCTTCCGTTGAGTTTTCTTCTTGGTTGCATGACATGGTTATAACCTGCAAAATGAAAATAGGAACAATATAGAAAGAACCTCACTTCACTCCCTCACGTGTATCACTCGAAATTATGAATCACTCAATTTTCGCTCATGTTTCACTCGATTGGCTTTTACCCTCTAATATGCTCACCTCTCTTGCCTTTTTCCACTCGTGAATTCTCTTTCGGTTCTTTTCAAACTAACAAACAGTATTCAAAATTACACGTAGGAATTACCAACCAACAGACTTACTAACCAATAGGTAATACTGATATGAACTAGCATGACAATATTTTGGATTCTCAAAAAGGAAAAGAAATTTTGACTCAAAATTTTCACACTGAAATACGAGTCAGATCTTAACTCATGGACACACAAATAATGGAAAGAAAACAAAATTTTTGTTGAAGAGTTTCCAGACTTTTTTTTTTTTTTTTTTCCGATTCTCACGATCCTCTTGTTTTCTTCTTTTCTTTTCTTTCTTTTCTATTTTTTTCGGATCTTCTTTTTTTTTTTTTTTTTTTTTTTTTTCAATAAAAACTAGAACGAATGGAAACGGAACTTAAGACGTAAACAAAGAAAGTAAAAGGCTGTAAACCTGACCTAGAACCGTGCTCTAATACCAAACTGATACGAACCACGCCAACCCGTGACGAAACCCGTAACCAAGAGAAGAAACCAAAACCGTTTCCTAAGACAAGTTCGTAGGAATGAAACCGCGACCCGTTACCTATGACAAGGTAAGAACCTTGGTTTGGTGAAGACGCCACAATCAACTATGGAGGGTTGATTGATAAGTCGGAGGTTTCAAACGCCACGGATAATTCCGATAAGTTTGAGAGTTGTTCAAAGAACCAAAGAGAAATTCGATCTCACAAATACCATGAAAATTGTCTCCCTCTTTCATTGATATTGCGCATATTTATAGGCTGAAAATACAAATTCGAATTCGGAAATTACAAGCATTAAAATCAAAGAGAATCATGCCTATGACGAAAAAGGTAATTTCGGATTACAATAATAGCAAAGGAAATAATTGCTAAGACAGAAATGCAAAGTCCACAATTTATTATTCCTAATTTTACTAAAGACCTAAATAGGAGAGTTGACCCTCCTCCCATTATTCTGGTGAATTGATGCCCAAGATACACGCCCATTAATTGCGAAGATTAAGTTTGACTTGGGTTGGAATCCTCTAGAACTTGGATCAAGTTGATGCACTTTAGTTCTTCACGTGGGCTTCCATGATTGTATTTGAACGCAAACTCCTTGAATCAGCTCGTTAAGTGCTTTCTTGAACTTCTTATCTCGAGCCCTCGTAACCGGTCCAATAAGAATTTGAATTGGATCCTTTGGAGACACACCTTGCACCGCATCAATTAGCATCCAAAGCCTTCATGATTAAGCCCAACAACTTTCAAGATTAGTGGTTTTTTAACTTGAACAATATTTTGAAGTCTTGGTGACTCCTCCAAATCGTCCAAATTTGCTTACTTCCTTGGATCCTATCATGGTCTCTTTGGATCCCATTGAATTTCATTCAGAAGAGGAACCTTATAAAGATCATATTGATTCTTATAAAAAAAAAAAAAGAAGAGGATTAACAGAAGCTGTTCAAACGAGTACAGGTCAACTAAACGGGATTCCCATCGCAATTGGGGTTATGAATTTTCAGTTTATGGGGGGTAGTATGGGATCCATAGTAGGCGAGAAAATCACTCATTTGATCGGGTATGCTACCAAAATTTTTTTACCTCTTATTCTAGTGTGTGCTTCCGGAGGAGCACATGATGCGAATCTCATCATTTGTATCACAATTGATGCCTAAGACCATTCTAATCTCTGGTTTGAATGGAAACCGCGACCCAACACCTATAACGAGATGTGAACCTTGGTATAAGGATGACGCCACAATCAAGGATGGAATATTCGATTGATAGGTTAAGGAGAACGCCACAGAGAAATCTGATAAGTTTCAATTAGTTCTCAAAGAACAAAAGAGAAATTAATTTCTTAATTTTTCATTCAATTTCCAATCTATCACATTACATGATAGAAACCAAGAAAGCAAGCTTATGGCTCCTTTGAACATCAATGAAGGACCTGTGACAAGGGCTCGAGCTAAAAGGATGAAGGAAGGTTTAAATGGGCTCATTCAAGAGATTTGGGCTAAGAGTCTTACACAACATGGCTTGGATGGCCCTAGAGGGAACATTGAGGCTTCAAAATACCATTCAAGTTCAAGACCCAGTCCAAGAGCATTAATCTTGAGGCTTGGATAGCAATTTTAATACAAATTGGGCTATTATTTATTTGTTGTATTAATTTGGGTTTAATTTGTATTATGGGTTGGGTTTTAAATTAGTTAGTATATTTTATGTTATATTGGGCTTTTAATTATTGGGTTGATAGTTAATTAAATTAGGACTTTATTTTAGTTTTCTACTAGGTTTAGAATTGAGAGTTTATTTTAGGTTTCTTATTAGATTTAGGATTTTATGCTTATAAAAGGCTTATTAAACCTAAAATTTCAATCAGAAATTTACTGAATAAAGTTTTAACTTTTCTCCATTGTTCTTTTGAGAACTTTGAGATTGCATCAAGAATTATTCTTGATTAATCAAGCTTGACTTATCTCCCACATTCTCATCTCTTTCTGGGTAGTGGCGTCATTATATCTTTGGTTTCTCTAATCAACGGGTCAAAGATTTTCTATAATCTGAATTAACTTTCGTGGGGGTTATGTTTCAATTTGATCGTGGGTGTCGTATCATTATATACGGGGTTGACATCAGTTGGTATCAGATCTTCGGTTAATTAATTCAGGTTTGGGTTTTCAATTTAAGTTTCTTATTCTGATTTCTTTAGTCGTATATCCATATCTGATTTTCTTTTTCTTTAGCCGCAATTCATCAATTCAATTTTGTTTGCCGCATAACCTGTTGCTTGGTGTGCCTTCTTTAATAATTGACTGAATTCGTTGACTATCACAGCCCATAGTCAATTTCCTTTTGTCTAACTTTCCATTCTTTAATAGGACGCACAAACCACCATCAATGTTCAATTCTCTAATTTGTCCATCAGTCATCCATCAATAACCTTGTGTGTGCTCTGCTGCAAATTCATTAATTTTTTATTCTTTAACTTGCTGGTTCAATTAACTTTGCAGCATAACAATCAGTTCTGCTTTGTTATTTTATTTCCAATTCCTCATCACATACTGGTTTCATAATTGATTCTCTTCATCCACATAGAACCATCATTGTGACCAAATACAACAATCTTGGTTTGAATCTTTACATTCTGTTCTTGAACAGCATCATCAATCAGGATTCAAGAAACCCTAGAATGTGTTTTCAAGAATCCTGATTTGTCTCTTGATTTGCAAGATTCATATCAATATCTTGTTTTTGGTTCAACTCCACAATTTACAATCCATATAGTTGTGCATTCTAGTTTGAATTTTTAAAAAAAAAAAAAAAAAGGAAAAAAAAATCCGAAAAAAAAATGTATCAAAGAAAAAGAGAAAAAGAGAAAAAAAAAAAAAGTATCAGAGAAAAAAAAAATGAATGCCATAAATTGCTTGGATTGAAGTGAATTGATATTAATTTACCTTATTTGCAATTCAAGATCTTTGCGGTGTTCGAAATCTTTTCTTGAGATCAGATTGCTTTTCGTTATTTCGTCATTCTAGTGTCATTGTTGGTCCTTATTTCTTTCGTGTTCTTTGTGTGTGCGTTTTTCTTTGTTGAGATTTGTCTAGAGCGATTATTTCAAGGGTGACCTTGTTGTGATTGATTAGTTCTATAAAGAACTTAGTGAGAAAAGTTTGAGTGTGGACAGGGAGTGTTGAGTTAAATCAAAATCATTGAGTATCAAACACGTGAGTGATTAGAGTGAAACATGTGAGGGAGTGTTGTGAGGTTACTTTTACTAACATTCTTGCAGGTGTCAATGATGAGTCCCACATCGATTAGCGAGGATGGTCTTGGGTGTTATATATATGGGTTTGCAATCCTCCCCTTGCAAGCTAGCTTTTGAG
Organism: Dimocarpus longan; assembly: GCA_022984855.1. Classification (NCBI taxonomy): domain Eukaryota; kingdom Viridiplantae; phylum Streptophyta; class Magnoliopsida; order Sapindales; family Sapindaceae; genus Dimocarpus; species Dimocarpus longan. The sequence continues at coordinate 20,755,430 of CM041025.1, read as the reverse complement.
GAGGAGTTAGGCAGGTTCATATCATATGGTATCAAAGCCACACCTCGTCTGGTCGATGGGTCATGTACGAAGGTTCTCTGCACGAGGACGTGCAGTCTAAAGGGGTTGGGAATGATGAGTCCCACATCGGTTAGCGAGGGTGGTCTTGGGTGTTATATATATAGGTTTGCAATCCTCCCCTTGCAAGCTAGCTTTTGAGGAGAAGTTAGGCAGGTTTATATCAGTTAATCATGTCTATGGATAATGATAAAGAAGTTGAAAGAGGAGAAAAGGGTAATAAGTTGTTCGTTCTCAAAGCGATGCAACAACAATTTGAAAGGATGAATATGGTGTTTGGAGAGATTAGGGATCGAATGGATAGGCAAGAAGAGGCCATGGCTACTTTGCAAAGATGGCAGCAAAGGAGAGCTCCGAAAGAGCATAGTGGTAATGATGAATTTGAAGCTAATTATGGGGTGTTCTATGGAGAAGATTTGGAAGGAGATGAGAATGCCATTAATAATAAGGGCCGAATTAGAGGTGGTAGAGGTGGTCGTAGAGGAAGAGGTAATGGCGATGGAGATCGTAGGTACTATGGGAATGGGAATGAGAGAGTAAGATGGGATGATAGACCCAATAGACCGGATAGGAATCTTGGTAACATTAAGATGAAGATACCCTCTTTCCAAGGGAAGGCTGATCCTGATGTGTATTTAGAGTGGGAGAAAGGAGTGGAGTTAGTCTTTGAGTGTCATAATTTTACTGAGGAGAAGAAGGTGAAGTTAGCCGCAGCTGAGTTTGTGGATTATGTTTTGGTTTGGTGGGGCCAAGTAGTGCTAGATAGAAGGAGAAATGAGGAACGTTCTATAAACACTTGGGGTGAGATGAAAACTGTTATGAGGAAACGGTTTGTTCCTAGATCATACTATAGGGAGCTATACCGACGATTGCAGAGCCTAACACAAGGTTCTAAGAGTGTGGAGGACTATTATAAGGAGATGGAGATAGCCATGGTCAGAGCTATTATAGAGGAGGATAGAGAGGCTACTATGGCAAGATTTCTACAAGGACTGAATGAAAATATTGCCAATATTGTTGAGTTGCAGCATTATGTGAAGCTTGAGGACTTGGTCCATATGGTTATGAAGGTAGAGAGGCAACTCAAAAGAAGGGGTTCGATGTCACGATATGGTAGCAATTCGGGTTCCACATCCACTTGGAAGTCGAATTGGAGTAGAAAGGATGATAAGGCATCTCAAAAAGCCTAAGGCTGAAACTACTAAGCCTAAGGAGGGCAGAGATAGAAGCCATGATAAGGGCAAGGCTGAGGCAACCCAAGGGAGAAATAGGGATATCAAATGTTTTAGGTGTTTGGGAAGAGGTCACATGATGGGATCCAAGCAAGCAAGTACATTTGGACATTTGGAGGAGTCACTAAGGCTTCAAAACATTGTTCAAGTTGAAAATCACTGATCTCGAAGGCTATTGGGCTTAATCATGAAGGCTTTGAATGCTAATGGAAGACAATTAGATGCAAACTAGAGTTATTTGGGCTTTAAATAAATTGAGCTGAGTTTATTTGAAATTGTAATGGGTTTTAAGTTAAGTTAGCTTATTTTATTTTAGTGTGTATTATTTGGGCTGACATATTATAATTAACTTAAGCCCATAATTAATTATTGTAAACCCATGAGCATGTTTAATGAGCCCAATTGTTAGGGATCTAGGGTTTCATGTTATGTTTTATTTTCTTTGCCTATAAAAAGGCTTGTAACCTTGCAAAAATAACAAGATGAATGAAGATGCAGCCAATTATGTTTAATTGAGGGAGTGACTTTTCTCTCTTGTTCTTCATGAACATGTGATCTTATCAAGCTTTGCTTGTGGCGATCAAACATGACTTATCTCTCACCTTCTCATCTATGTCTTGGGAGTGGCGTTAATATCCTTCTTTTATAATTTTGGTTCTTGATTGAGTTCTAATCATTGGTTCAAAGTTCTTTATAACTTTGGTTCTTGATTGACGTATAATCAATGGGTCAAAATTCCTTTTTATGAACCTGTTTTAATCTTTCTTGGGGATATGTTTCAATTTGGTCGTGGGTGTCATATCTTTGTATACGGGGTTCGCATCATCACATAGCTTCTCAATGTCCTAACAAACGAATTATGATCTTGAGGGAGGATGGAGATATAGAGACCGAACGGGAAAGTGATGACGATGAGATGCCACCTTTGGAAGATGCTAGTGATGTCGAAATTGAGTATCCCGCAGATGGAAAGTTAGTGGCAAGGCATGCTTTGAGTATGCAAGTGAAGGAAGAAGATGATGAGGTGCAATGTGATAATATTTTTCATACTAGATGTCATATCAAGGGGAGGGTGTGTAGTGTGAATCTTTCTTGGGGATATGTTTCAATTTGGTCGTGGGTGTCATATCTTTGTATACGGGGTTCGCATCATCACATAGCTTCTCAATGTCCTAACAAACGAATTATGATCTTGAGGGAGGATGGAGATATAGAGACCGAACGGGAAAGTGATGACGATGAGATGCCACCTTTGGAAGATGCTAGTGATGTCGAAATTGAGTATCCCGCAGATGGAAAGTGGCAAGGCATGCTTTGAGTATGCAAGTGAAGGAAGAAGATGATGAGGTGCAACGTGATAATATTTTCCATACTAGATGTCATATCAAGGGGAGGGTGTGTAGTGTGAATCTTTCTTGGGGATATGTTTCAATTTGGTCGTGGGTGTCATATCTTTGTATACGGGGTTCGCATCATCACATAGCTTCTCAATGTCCTAACAAACAAATTATGATCTTGAGGGAGGATGGAGATATAGAGACCGAACGGGAAAGTGATGACGATGAGATGCCACCTTTGGAAGATGCTAGTGATGTCGAAATTGAGTATCCCGCAGATGGAAAGTTAGTGGCAAGGCATGCTTTGAGTATGCAAGTGAAGGAAGAAGATGATGAGGTGCAACGTGATAATATTTTTCATACTAGATGTCATATCAAGGGGAGGGTGTGTAGTGTGAATCTTTCTTGGGGATATGTTTCAATTTGGTCGTGGGTGTCATATCTTTGTATACGGGGTTCGCATCATCACATAGCTTCTCAATGTCCTAACAAACGAATTATGATCTTGAGGGAGGATGGAGATATAGAGACCGAACGGGAAAGTGATGACGATGAGATGCCACCTTTGGAAGATGCTAGTGATGTCGAAATTGAGTATCCCGCAGATGGAAAGTTAGTGGCAAGGCATGCTTTGAGTATGCAAGTGAAGGAAGAAGATGATGAGGTGCAACGTGATAATATTTTTCATACTAGATGTCATATCAAGGGGAGGGTGTGTAGTGTGAATCTTTCTTGGGGATATGTTTCAATTTGGTCGTGGGTGTCATATCTTTGTATACGGGGTTCGCATCATCACATAGCTTCTCAATGTCCTAACAAACGAATTATGATCTTGAGGGAGGATGGAGATATAGAGACCAAACGGGAAAGTGATGACGATGAGATGCCACCTTTGGAAGATGCTAGTGATGTCGAAATTGAGTATCCCGCAGATGGAAAGTTAGTGGCAAGGCATGCTTTGAGTATGCAAGTGAAGGAAGAAGATGATGAGGTGCAACGTGATAATATTTTTCATACTAGATGTCATATCAAGGAGAGGGTGTGTAGTGTGATTATTGAGGTAGTTGCACCAATGTTGCTAGTACAGAGTTAGTAGAGAAACTTAGTTTACCGACTTCAAAACATCCTAACCATACAAGTTGCAATGGTTAAACGATTGTGGAGAGGTTAAGGTAACAAGATAAGTGCTAGTTCCTTTCGCTATTGGTAGATACAAATATGAGGTGTTGTGTGATGTTGTACCTATGCATGCTGGTCACTTGCTTTTGGGTCGTCCATGGCAATATGATAGGAGAGTAATACATGATAGGTTTAAGAATAGATATTCTTTTACCATGAATGGGTGAATGATCATTCTGGTACCTTTAACACCTAGACAGGTGTATGAAGATCAAGTGAGGATAAAAGAGAGTGAGAGAAAAAGAGAGGTCGAGAGTTCAAACACTAGTGAGGCCGAGAGAGAGGGAGCTGAGTATGAGAAAAAGAGTGACAAAACACTAGAGCGTGTGCAAAAGAAAATTGGGAAGGTCGAGTGTAGAGGAGAGAATGAGAGGAAGAAAAGTGAGAAAAAGAAAATGAGTATTTATGCAAAAGAGAGCGATGTGAGAGCTGCTTTTCTTGCCAAGCAGCAAATGTTTGTACTTTTGTACAAAGATGCTTATTTTTCTAACTCTGACCTTAATGTTTCTTTGCCTAGGGTTGATAAGGAGAAAGTTAAGGCTATTAGAGAGTGGCCTAGACCTAGGAATGTTAGTGAAGTCCGTAGCTTTCATGGGTTGGCTAGTTTTTATAGGAGATTTGTTAAGGATTTTAGCACCATAGCAGCACCACTAACTGAGGTTGTGAAAAAGAGTGTGGGTTTCAAATGGGGTAGTGAGCAACAACATGCATTTGAATTGATTAAGGATAAATTGTGTACTGCACCATTGCTTGCTTTACCTGATTTCTCTAAGACATTTGAGATTGAGTGTGATGCATCAGGAATAGGTATAGGGGCCTGTTCTTATACAAGATAGGCGTCCTATAGCTTATTTTAGTGAGAAATTGAGTGAAGCATCATTGAATTATCCTACTTATGATAAAGAGTTGTATGCTTTAGTTAGGGCCTTAGAAACTTGGCAACATTATTTGTGGCCTAAAGAATTTGTAATCCATACTGATCATGAGTCCTTAAAACATTTGAAAGGTCAAAGTAGGTTGAGTAGGAGGCATGCTAAATGGGTAGAGTTTATAGAAACATTTCCTTATGTGATTAAGTATAAGCAAGGAAAAGAAAACGTGGTAGCTGATGCATTATCTCGCAAGTATACATTGATTTCTACTTTGAATGCAAGATTGTTGGGTTTTGAGCATATAAAGGAATTGTATATTAATGATCCTGATTTTGCTAGTATGTATGTTGCTTGTGAGAAAACTGCTTTTGGAAAGTTTTATAGACATGAAGGGTATTTGTTTAGGGAAAGTAGATTGTGCATTCCTCAGGGGTCTATAAGAGAGTTACTTGTTAGAGAGGCGCATGGGGGTGGTTTAATGGGACATTTTGGTGTTAAGAAAACTTTAGATGTATTAGATGAGCATTTCTTCTGGCCACACATGAAGAGAGATGTTGAGTGAATTTGTGAGAGGTGCATAACATGTAAAAAGTCTAGGTCTAAAGTTTTATCCCATGGTTTGTATACATATTTGCCTATACCTAATGAACCTTGGATTAATATTTCTATAGATTTTATATTGGGTTTACCTAGGTCTAAAAAGGGCCGAGATTCGGTGTTTGTTGTGGTTGATAGGTTTTCGAAGATGGCTCACTTTATACCATGTCACAAGACCGATGACGGTACATCTATTGCTGATTTATTCTTCAAGGAGGTTGTTCGACTTCATGGAGTGCCAAAGAGCATTGTTTCAAATCGAGATGTGAAGTTCTTAAGCCATTTTTGGAGGACTTTGTGGGGAAAGCTAGGAACAAAGCTATTATTTTCTACTGCTTGTCATCCGCAAACTGATGAACAAACAGAGGTTGTTAATAGGACTTTTGGTACTTTGCTGCATTCCATCATCCAAAAGAACTTGAAGAATTGGGAAGATTGCTTATCACATGTCAAGTTTGTGTACAATAGAAGCGTGCATTCGACTACTGGTTGTTCGCCATTTGAAGTTGTATATGGGTTTAATCTACTTACTCCTTTGGATTTAATACCTTTACCTGTGGAGGAAAGAGTTAACTTGGATGGTAAGAAGAAAGCTGAATTTGTTAAGCAACTGCATGAGAAAGTTAGGCAACATATTGAGCGACGAACTGAGCAATATGCTACTCAAGCTTACAAGGAACGCAAGAAAATTGTGTTCGAACCAGGAGATTGGGTTTGGGTGCATATGCGTAAAGCAAGGTTTCTTGATCAACGCAAGTCTAAGTTGCAGCCGCTTGGAGATGGTCCATTCCAAGTGCTTGAACGCATAAATGACAATGCGTATAAGATAGACTTGCCAGGTGAGTATAATGTTAGTGCTAATTTTAATGTTTCTGATCTTTCTCCATTTGATTTTGATGTAGATGCCGATTTGAGGATAAATTCTTTTGAGGAGAGGGGGAATGATAAAAACCAAGAAAGCAAGCTTATAGATCCTTTGAACATCAATGAAGGACCTGTGACAAGGGCTCGAGCTAAAAGGATGAAGGAAGGTTTAAATGGGCTCATTCAAGAGATTTGGGCCAAGAGTCTTACACAACATGGCTTGGATGGCCTGGAGGGAACATCGAGACTTCAAAATACCATTCAAGTTCAAGACCTAGTCTAAGAGCATTAATCTTGAGGCTTGGATAGCAATTTTAATACAAATTGGGTTATTATTTATTTGTTGTATTAATTTGGGCTTAATTTGTGTTATGGGTTGGGTTTTAAATTAGTTAGTATATTTTATGTTATATGGGGCTTTTAATTATTGGGCTGAGAGTTAATTAAATTAGGATTTTATTTTAGTTTTCTACTAGGTTTAGAATTGAGAGTTTATTTTAGGTTTCTTATTAGATTTAAGATTTTATGCCTATAAAAGGCTTATTAAACCTAAAATTTCAATCAAAAGTTTATTGAATAAAGTTTTAACTTTTCTCCGTTGTTCTTTTGAGAACTTTGAGATTGCATCAAGAATTGTTCTTGATTAATCAAGCTTGACTTATCTCCCACATTCTCATCTCATTCTTGGAAGTGGTGTCATTATATCTTTGGTTCTTGGTTCTCTAATCAGTGGGTCAAAGATTTTCTATAATCTGAATTAACTTTCGTGGGGGTTATGTTTCAATTTGATCGTGGGTATCGTATCGTTATATACGGGGTTCGCATCATTACATCCTTTTTGTTCTTTATAAACTAAAACCCTAAAAGAAAATAGAGGTTTCACACCTTTTCCAAGAAGGAAACAAAATATTTGGGATGACGATGACGAACCCGAATTTTGCCCAACCCGTGTGGAACCCTTCCTCTTCAATTGTTGTTCCACTTTAATGGTCATGTGTACCATGTTAAGTCAATTCAACAAAATGTTGCAACTCCACTACATTTGCAATGTGATGAGTCCCACATCGGTTAGCGAATGTGTTCTTGAGTGTTATATGTATGGGTTTGCAATTCTCCCCTTGCAAGCTAGCTTTTGAGGAGGAGTTAGGCGGGTCCGTATCATATGATATCAGAGCCACACCTCGTCTGGTCGGTGGGCCATGTACGAAGATTCTCTACACAAGGACGTGTAGTCTAAAGGGGTCGGGAATGATGAGTCCCACATCGGTTAGCGAGGGTGTTCTTGGGTGTTATATATATGGGTTTGCAATCCTCTCCTTGCAAGCTAGCTTTTGAGGAGGAGTTAGGCGGGTCCGTATCACAATATCTCGGTTAAGCCCATTTAGAAACCTAGCCAGGTCATCCTCTACATCAGCTCGAATCATGGCTATTTCTATCTCCATCTCCTTGTAGTAGTCTTCAACACACTTAGACCCTTGAGTAAGAGTTTGCAATTTTTGAAACAAACCCCTATAATAGTGGCTTGGAATGAATCTGCTCCTCATAACAGCTTTCATCTCATCCCATGTCTCAATAGGTCTTTCTCCATTCCGTCTCCTACTCACAATCAGTTGATCCCACCAAACAATAGCATAATCAGTAAATTCTATGGTTATCAATTTCACCTTCTTCAATTCTGAATACTCATGGCAATCAAACACCAACTGTATTCTTTTCTCCCATTCCAAATACGCTTCAAGATCAGTTTTACCTTGGAAGGTTGAAATCTTCACCTTTATACTACCCAAATTATTATCAACTCTCTCTCCATACCTATCTCCTCTATTCCCATACCTATCTTCTCTATTCTCATACCTAACTCCTCTACCTCCCATTCCACGCCTAAATCTACCCACACTCATATTGGACATGTGATCAGCCTTCTCCATGTCATTATCATCCCCGTAGTAATCATTTACTTCTTCTCTAATCGGAACTTTCTCTTGCCTACTAAGTGCTTGGGGAACGGGTTGTGACTGTTCCGCACATGAGTTTTCCACTTGATCTAATCGCTCATGTAATTGTTCCAATTCCCCTCTCATCATCCGTCTCATCTCCTTCTACTAATGCCTTCTTCCAAAGCTTTATATCCGCAGGGATGGAAGAATCCTTAGTAGAGCCTTTATCTTTGTTTTCCATACATGTTTTCCTGCAAACAAAAAATATGAAAATAATAATAATAATAATAATAAAGGACCTCACAACACTTCCTCACATGTTTTCGCTCAAATAATCAGTTCACTCAACACTCATGTTTACACACAATAAATTCGGCTTTTACCCTCAGTATGTACTCGCCACTCTTGCCTTTTTCCCCTTGTAATTTCTCAAAAGTTCTTATCAAACTAACCAAACAATAATCAAGATTTCTTAGTCGCATTCACATGAGACAAAAGAAATCTCCTAGGTTCACATGAAAATGAATCACAACGAAACTGGAATAACAAAGACGAGTTTCTAGTACCAGAAATTTTTTTTTTTGTTTAATTGCCACTGCACGAAACCAAGAAGAGAAATAACAATAGCTAATATATTCAACTACAAGATCGTTCTGAAACAAAATTTTGTACTGATGCGAACCCCTTATATAAAGATACGACACTCACGATCAAATTGAAACACAACCCCCAAGAAAGTTAATTCAGATTATAGAAAATCTTTGACCCGTTGGTTAGAGAATCAAGAAACAAAGATATAACGATGCCACTTCCAAGAAAGAGATGAGAATGTGGGAGATAAGGCAAGGTTAATAAATCAAGAACTATTCTTGATGCAATCTCAAAGTTCTCAAAAGAATAATAGAGAAAAGCTGAAACTTTATTCAATAAACTTATTATTGAAATTTTAAGTTTAATAAGCCTTTTATAGGCATAAAATCCTAAGTCTAATAAGAAACCCAAAATAAACTCACAATTCTAAACCTAGTAGAAAACTAAAATAAAACCCTTATTTAATTAACTCTCAGCCCAATAATTAAAAGCCCAATATAACATAAAATATACTAACTAATTTAAAACCCAACCCATAATACAAATTAAGCCCAAATTAATACAACAAATAAATAATAGCCCAATTTGTATTAAAATTGCTATCCAAGCCTCAAGATTAATGCTCTTGGACTGGGTCTTGAACTTGAATGATATTTTGAAGCCTCGATGTTCCCTCCAAGCCATCCAAGCCATGTTGTGTAAGACTCTTGGCCCAAATCTCTTGAATGAGCCCATTTAAACCTTCCTTCATCCTTTTAGCTCTTGCCCTTGTCACAGGTCCTTTAGTGATGCTCAAAGGATCCATAAGCTTGCTTTCTTGGTTTCTATCATTCCCCCTCTCCTCAAAAGGATTTGTCCTCAAATCGGCATCTGCATCAAAATCAAAAGGAGAAAGATCAGAAACATTGAAAGTAGCACTAACATTATACTCACCTGGCAAGTCTATCTTATACGCATTGTCATTTATGAGTTCAAGCACTTGGAATGGACCATCTCCACGCGGCTGCAACTTAAACTTGCGTTGATCAGGAAACCTCGCTTTACGCATATGCACCCAAACCCAATCTCCTGGTTCGAACACAATTTTCTTGTGCCCCTTGTTAGCTTGAGTAGCATATTGCTCAGTTCATCGCTCAATATGTTGTCTAACTTTCTCATGCAGTTGCTTAACAAATTCAGCTTTCTTCTTACCATCCAAGTTAACCCTTTCCTCCACAGGTAAAGGTATTAAATCCAAAGGAGTAAGTGGATTAAACCCATACACAACTTCAAATGGCGAACAACCAGTAGTCGAATGCACACTTCTATTGTACGCAAACTCGACATATGGTAAGCAATCTTCCCAATTCTTCAAGTTCTTTTGGATGATGGAACGCAGCAAAGTACCCAAAGTCCTATTAACAACCTCTGTTTGTCCATCAGTTTGCGGATGACAAGCAGTTGAAAACAATAGCTTTGTTCCTAGCTTTCCCCACAAAGTCCTCCAAAAATGGCTTAAGAACTTCACATCTCGATCTGAAACAATGCTCTTTGGCACTCCATGAAGTCGAACAACCTCCTTGAAGAATAAATCAGCAACAAATGTGGCATCATCGGTCTTGTGACATGGTATGAAGTGAGCCATCTTCGAAAACCTGTCAACCACAACAAACACCGAATCTTGGCCCTTTTTGGACCTAGGTAAACCCAATATAAAATCCGTAGAAATATCAATCCAAGATTCACTAGGTATAGGCAAAGGTGTATACAAACCATGGGGTAAAACTTTAGACTTAGACTTTTTACATGTTATGCACCTCTCACAAATTCGCTCAACATCTCTCTTCATGTGTGGCCAGAAGAAATGCTCATCTAATACATCTAAAGTTTTCTTAACACCAAAATGTCCCATTAAACCACCCCCATGCGCCTCTCTAATAAGTAACTCTCTTATAGACCCCTGAGGAATGCACAATCTACTTTCTTTAAACAAGTACCCCTCATGTCTATAAAACTTTCCAAAAGCAGTTTTCTCACAAGCAACATACACACTAGTAAAATCAGGATCATTAACATACAATTCCTTTATATGCTCAAACCCCAACAATCTTGCATTCAAAGTAGAAATCAATGTATACCTGCGAGATAATGCATCAACTACTATGTTTTCCTTTCCTTGCTTATACTTTATCACATAAGGAAATGTTTCTATGAACTCTACCCATTTAGCATGCCTCCTACTCAACCTACTTTGACCTTTCAAATGTTTTAAGGACTCATGATCAGTATGGATTACAAACTCCTTAAGCCACAAATAATGTTGCCACGTTTCTAAGGCCCTAACTAAAGCATACAACTCTTTGTCATAAGTAGGATAATTTAATGATGCTCCACTCAATTTCTCACTAAAATAAGCTATAGGACGCCTATCTTGCATAAGAACAGCCCCTATACCTATTCCTGATGCATCACACTCAATCTCAAATGTCTTAGATAAATCAGGTAAAGCAAGCAATGGTGCAGTACACAATTTATCCTTAATCAATTCAAATGCATGTTGTTGCTCATTACCCCATTTAAAACCCACACTCTTTTTCACAACCTCAGTTAGTGGTGCCGCTATGGTGCTAAAATCCTTAACAAATCTCCTATAAAAACTAGCTAACCCATGAAAGCTACGGACTTCACTAACATTCCTAGGGAGGCCACTCTCTAATAGCCTTAACTTTCTCCTCATCTACTTCTATCCCTTTTGACGTAACGACATAACCCAAAAACACAATCTTATCCGTGCAAAAGGAACACTTTTTCAAATTAGCATACAACTTTTCTTTCCTTAACACATCAAGCACACAATGTAAATGCCTAACATGTTCATCTATGCTCTTGCTATACACTAATATGTCATCAAAGTAGACCACAACAAATTTTCTAATGAAAGAACGCAAAACATGATTCATTAATCTCATGAAAGCACTAGGTGCATTAGTTAAACCGAAAGGCATGACTAACCACTCATACAAACCATGTTTCGTTTTAAATGCAGTTTTCCATTCATCTACTTCTTTCATTCAAATTTGATGATATCCACTTTTCAGATCAATCTTAGAAAACACACAAGAACCATGCAACTCATCTAACATGTCATCTAATCTAGGTATGGGATGTCGATACTTAACTGTAATTTTGTTGACAGCTCTACAATCGATGCACATACGCCAAGTCCCATCCTTTTTAGGCACAAGTAAAACCGGTACGGCACATGGACTCATGCTCTCCCTCACATACCCCTTTTTCATCAGCTCCTCAACCTGCCTTTGAAGCTCCTTTGCCTCCTCGGGATTACTTCTATAAGCGGGTCGGTTTGGAATTGTTGCTCCGGGTATGAAATCAATTTGATGCTCTATTCCCCTCTTTGGTGGTAATCCATCGGGCATCTCCTCGGGGAATACATCCTTAAAATCTTGCAAAAGAGTTGTAACAACACTAGGCAAAGAAACATTAACATCAGAGTTAGAAAAATATGCATAGTTGTACAAAAGTACAAACATTTGTTGTTTGCCTAGAAAAGCAGCTCTCACATCACTCCCCTTTGCATAAATACTCATTTTCTTTTTCTCACTTTTCTTCCTCTCATTCTCCCCTCTACACTCAACCTTCCCAATTTTCTTTTGCACATGCTTTAGTGTTTTGTCACTCTTTTTCTCACACTTAGCTCCCTTTCTCTCGGCCTCACTAGTGTTTGAACTCTCGACCTCTCCTTTTCTCTCACTCTCTTTTATCCTCACTTGATCTTCATACACCTGTCTAGGTGTTAAAAAGGTACCAGAATGATCATTCGCCCATTCATGGTAAAAGAATATCTATTCTTAAACCCATCATGCATTACTCTCCTATCATATTGCCATGGACGACCCAAAAGCAAGTGACCAGCATGTACAACATCACACAACACCTCATCTTTGTACCTACCAATAGCGAAAGGAACTAGCACTTGTCTCGTTACCTTAACCTCTCCACCATCGTTTAACCATTGCAACTTGTATGGTCTAGGATGTTTTGAAGTAGGTAAACTAAGTTTCTCTACTAACTCTGTGCTATCAACATTGGTGCAACTACCCCCATCAATAATCACACTACACACCCTCTCCTTGATATGACATCTGGTATGAAAAATATTATCACGTTGCACCTCATCATCTTCTTCCTTCACTTGCATGCTTAAAGCACGCCTTGCCACTAACAACTTTCCATCCGCGGGATACTCAATTTCAACATCACTAGCATCTTCCAAAGGTGGCATCTCATCGTCATCACTTTCCCGTTCTGTCTCTATATCTCCATCCTCCCTCAAGATCATAATTCGTTTGTTAGGACATTGAGAAGCTATATGACCTCTTCCCAAAAACACCTAAAGCATTTGATATCCCTATTTCTCCCTTGAGTTGCCTCAGCCTTGCCCTTATCATGGCTTCTATCTCTGCCCTCCTTAGACTTAGTAGTTTCAGCCTTAGGCTTTTGAGATGCCTTATCTTCCTTTCTACTCCAATTTGACTTCCAAGTGGATGTAGAACCCGAATTGCTACCATATCGTGACATCGAACCCCTTCTTTTGAGTTGCCTCTCCACCTTCATAGCCATATGGACCAAGTCCTCAAGTTCCACATAATGCTGCAACTCAACAATATTGGCAATATTTTCATTCAATCCTTGTAGAAATCTTGCCATAGTAGCCTCTCTATCCTCCTCTATATTAGCTCTGACCATGACTATCTCCATCTCCTTATAATAGTCCTCCACACTCTTAGAACCTTGTGTTAGGCTCTGCAATCGTCGGTATAGCTCCCTATAGTATGATCTAGGAACAAACCGCTTCCTCATAACAGTTTTCATCTCACCCCAAGTGTTTATAGGACGTTCCTCATTTCTCCTTCTATCTAGCACTACTTGGCCCCACCAAACCACAGCATAATCCACAAACTCAGCTGCGGCTAACTTCACCTTCTTCTCCTCAGTAAAATTATGACACTCAAAGACTAACTCCACTCGTTTCTCCCACTCTAAATACACATCAGGATCAGCCTTCCCTTGGAAAGAGGGTATCTTCATCTTAATACTACCAAGATCCCTATCCGGTCTATCAGGTCTATCATCCCATCTTCCTCTCTCATTTCTATCCCTATAGTACCTACGATCTCCATTGCCATTACCTCTTCCTCTACGGTCACCTCTACCACCTCTAATTCGGCCCCTATTAAAATTAATGGCATTGTCATCTCCTTCCAAATCTTCTCCATAGAACATCCCATAATCAACTTCAAATTCATCATTACCACTACGCTCTTCCGGAGCTCTCCTTTGCTGTCCCCTTTGCAAAGTAGCTATGGCCTCATCTTGCCTATCCATTCGATCCCTAATCTCTCCAAACACCAAATTCATCCTCTCAAATTGTTGTTGCATCGCTTTGAGAACGAACGACTCATTACCCTTTTCTCCTTCTTCAACTTCTTTATCGTTATCCGTAGACATGATTGACACCTGCAAGAATGTTAGTAAAAATAACCTCACAACACTCCCTCACGTGTTTCACTCTAATCACTCATGTGTTTGACACTCAATGATTTTTATTTAACTTAACACTCCCTGTCCACACTCAAACTTTTCTCACTAAGTTCTTTATAGAACTAATCGATCACAACAAGGTCACCCTTGAAATAATCGCCTTAGACAAATCTCAACAAAGAAAAATGCACACACAAAGAACACGAAAGAAATAAGGACCAACAATGACACTAGAATGATGAACTAACGAAAAGCAATCTGTTCTCAAGAAAAGATTTCGAACACCGCAAAGATCTTGAATTGCAAATAAGGTAAATTAATATCAACTCACTTCAATCCAAGCAATTTATGGCATTCAAACTTTTTTTTTTTTCTGGATTTTTTTTTTTTTAATTCAAACTAGAATGCACAACTATATGGATTGTAAATTGTGGAGTTGAACCAAAAACAAGATATTGATATGAATCTTGCAAATCAAGAGACAAATATGATAATAAATCAAGAATTCAAGAAACCCTAGAATGTGTTTTCAAGAATCCGGATTGATGATGTGGCTCATGAACAGATTAGCATAAATAAGAATTGATGATGAACCAAGTTGATTTATGATGAATAAAAGCAACAAAATAATGGTGTGCGGCTAATTAAAACAAACCAGAATCTGACAAAATAAGAAATAAAGATGAACGGAATAAGATAGGTGAGATTTTCGGTCAAGGAATAGATGAATTAAATAAGATGGGTGAGTGATATGCAGACAAAAACACAAGCAAACAATAAATTGGCTGATGATGAGATGTGAATGGTGTGCGGGCAGATTGGGCTATTAAAAAAAAAACGAAAACTGAATTGATGAAACAATGGGTGATTGTTGACTGCTATACAGCAAACAAAAAAAAAGTGAATTGATGAATTGCGGCTAAAGAAAAAGAAATCAGATATTGATATTCGGCTAAAGAAAAAATCAGAACAAGAATCTTAAATTGAAACCCAAACCTGAATTAATTGACCGAAGCTCTGATACCAACTGATCCGAACCCCTTATATAAAGATACGACACCCACGATCAAATTGAAACACAACCCCTAAGAAAGTTAATTCAGATTATAGAAAATCTTTGACCCGTTGGTTAGAGAATCAAGAACCAAAGATATAACGACGCCACTCCCAAGAAAGAGATGAGAATGTGGGAGATAAGTCAAGTTTAATAAATCAAGAACAATTCTTGATGCAATCTCAAAGTTCTCAAAAGAACAATAGAGAAAAGCTGAAACTTTATTCAATAAACTTATTATTGAAATTTTAAGTTTAATAAGCCTTTTATAGGCATAAAATCCTAAGTCTAATAAGAAACCCAAAATAAACTCTCAATTCTAAACCTAGTAGAAAACTAAAATAAAACCCTAATTTAATTAACTCTCAGCCCAATAATTAAAAGCCCAATATAACATAAAATATACTAACTAATTTAAAACCCAACCCATAATACAAATTAAGCCCAAATTAATACAACAAATAAATAATAGCCCAATTTGTATTAAAATTGCTATCCAAGCCTCAAGATTAATGCTCTTGGACTGGGTCTTGAACTTGAATGATATTTTGAAGCTTCGATATTCCCTCCAAGCCATCCAAGCCATGTTGTGTAAGACTCTTGGCCCAAATCTCTTGAATGAGCCCATTTAAACCTTCCTTCATCCTTTTAGCTCTTGCCCTTGTCACAGGTCCTTTAGTGATGTTCAAAGGATCCATAAGCTTGCTTTCTTGGTTTCTATCATGTACTCTTTTTTTTTTTTTAAAGGATTGATAAAACGGAATCAACGAAGAAGAACAACTAAGATAGATAAAACCTGATGTTAGAACCCGAAGCTCTGATACCAAATGACGTGAATCTCATCATTTGTATCACAATTGATGTTAGACCGTTCTAATCTCTGGTTTGAATGGAAACCGTGACCCAACACCTATAACGAGATGTGAACCTTGGTATAAGGATGACGCCACAATCAAGGATGGAATACTCGATTGATAAGTCAATGACGAACGCCACAGAGAAATCTGATAAGTTCCAATTAGTTCTCAAAGAACAAAAGAGAAATAAGTTCTTAATTTTTCATTCAATTTCCAATCTGTCACATTACATCATTTTTGTTCTTTATAAACTAAAACCCTAAAAGAAAAGAGAGGTATCACGCCTTTTCCAAGAAGGAAACAAAATATTTGGCCATTAAATGCCTTACAAAACAGGAAACTAATTAAAACTAAAACAAGCAACTAATTGTCTTGATCCCTATTTGGAAGGCTGAAATTAAAGCAAATCAGACTCTTAATTTGGAAAACAGATCAATTCATTATTCATTGAAAAATCTAAAAAGGAAACAACTGAAATTGAATCTTCTCCACACACCCTGGCTTGTGCCACACACCCAAGCTCTCTCCTATTCAGCCCAATCAATTGCCTTGATGATGTTAATTAGGCCTTGGTCTTCATGTGGGCTCATCTTGGATTTTATTAAGTCGGAATCAGCCCAAGTGTCTTGAATCAGGCCATTTAGTACTTCCTTGAATGAATCTCTTAGCCCTTGCCTTTGTTATTGGCTCAACCGGAACATGTAATGGATCACTTGGTATAACTCCCTTGTTTGTATCAGCACACATGCAAGAAGGAAGTTTGAGCTTGATGCAAATGGCTAAAATTTCTTCCGATTTATATGATTATCAATCAAATAAAAGGTTATTCTATGTACCAATTCTTACATCTCCTACTACTGGTGTTACGAACAAGGGAGCTACACCAAGTGACCCATTACATGTTCCGGTTGGGCCAATAACAAGAGCAAGGGCTAAGAGATTCAAGGAAGCACTAAATGACCTGATTCAAGACACTTGGGTTGATTCCGATTTAATAAAGTCCAAGATGGGCCCATATGAAGACCAAGGCCTAATTAACATCATCAAGGCAATTAATTGGGCTGAATAAGAGTTGACTTGGGTGTGTGGCAGAAAGCTTGGGCGTGTGGCACAAGCAAGAAGATTCAATTTAAGTTGTTTCCTTTTTAGATTTTCAATAAATAATGAATTGATTTGTTTTCCAAATTAAGAGGCTGATTTTCTTTAATTTTAGCCTTCCAAATAGGGATTAAGTCAATTACTTGATTGATTTAGTTTTAATTAGTTTCTTGTTTTGTAAGGCAATTAATGGCCAAATATTTTGTTCCTTTTTGAAAAGGCATGTAGCCTCTCTTTTCTTTTAGGGTTTTAGTTTATAAAGAACAAAAAAGATGTAATGTGGCAGATCAGAATTTGAATGAAAATTGAGAGCTTAATTTCTCTCTTGTTCTTTGAGAACTAATTGGAACTTATCAGATTTCTCTGTGGTGTTCCTCCTTTCTTTGACTTATCAATCGAATACTCCATCCTCGATTGTGGCGTCATCCTTATACCAAGGTTCACATCTCACTATAGGTGTTGGGTCGCGGTTTCCATTCAAACCAGATATTAGAACGGTCCTAGACATCTCAATTGTGCTACAACTGACGAGGTTCGCATCAACTGGTGGAGTAACAGCTAGTTTTGGTATGTTGGGGGATATCATTATCGCCGAACCTAATGCCTATATTGCATTTACGGGTAAAAGAGTAATTGAACAAACATTGAATAAGACAGTACTTGAAGGTTCCCAAGTGGCTGAATATTTATTTCATAAGGGCTTATTCAATCCAATTGTACCACGTAATCTTTTAAAAGGTGTTTTGAGTGACCTATTTCAGCTCCATGCCTTTTTTGCTTTGAATCAAAATTCAATGAAGTAGAGTCACGAGTTAAACTTTTTTTGTGGCGAACACCTGGTTAGTTAGTTTATTAGAATCAAAATAAAACAAAACCCGAAAAATGAATTTTTCTTTAGTGACCATAAGATTTAATTGTAGAAAGAATCATGCGGATAATTGTTTTTTTACCGATATTACTGATTAGTAATCAGTAAACCTCTATCAACAAAACAATATAAAAAGCGAATTCTTCCTTCTAATTAGGAGTAGGAGGCAAGGCAAATAAAACGAATTTCGTGCTCCCCTCTTGCATATGTATATAATTGAAATATAGAAATATAATTGAAATATAGAAAATCTAGAATCTTGCATCTTTCTATATCTCCCAGGAGGTCCCAGCTTTTCGAAGAATCGTTGCTCTTGGATCGGATTCTAACAAATCTTTCAGGAATTTTTAAGAGACTCTTTTTTTATTAAAAAAGAAATTAGACGAAGAAGATAAGAACAATATAAGAAGAAAAAAAATAAAAGAAGTAAGAATTAAAAAGAAAGTGGATTATCATACATACATCTATTTCATGTAGAAAGATGAATAAGTTTGTTTAATTAGTTCTACATTGTTTTCACTTATTATATATACTCACTTCGATATACTTAGTATACTTATATACGAATTAGAATATGAAGTATAATTATTATAAGATATCTTTATAACAATAACAGGTACAAATATTAAATCGAAGTACCCATTCTATGACAATTCTCAACAACTAACTCACCCTTTTTGTGCCTTTAGTGGGCCTAGTATTTCCGGCAATTGCAATGGCTTCTTTATTCTTCATGTTAAAAAAAAATATATATTTTAAATCCGATGTGTTCAAATCTCATCTAATTTTTTTTCAAGACTTAGCAACCACAACATGGACATCCATTTAGTAGAATATTGTATAACAATAACAAGTGACTTTCTACGAACATAAACGAAAAAGCTCTTAGACATGCATAAACATAATATATGGGCAAATAAATTCTAGCAATTTTAAAAGATAGGTTGGGGCTGTGCCCATGTCTGAAAATAAAGTCAATCTATCTGATGGAACCCAAAGAAGTAAACAAGATTTGAGCTTAAACTATAATTGGCCACTTTGATATTATTCAAAATATCTAGCAAACTTTAAAGATTCAGAAGATCTTGAAAATTCAATACATATCTAGCAAATCTTGAAGATTCAGAAGATATTGAAAATTTAATGTATATCTTGCAAATCTTGGAGATTCAGAAGATATTGAAAATTTAATGTATATCTTGCAAGTCTTGGATATTTAGAAGATCTTGTAAATTTAATATCACTCAATCTCTTATTTAGTAGGTTATTTTGTTAGGATTATTTACTTTCCATGTTGGTTTTATTTTCCTAGATTTTAAGCCTTACAATTTAGACTTTTTTGTTTAGAAATTAATTATGTTCCAAAACTAGTTTATTTTCTTTGTCTATAAAAAGTCTTGTCTTGTAACCCTAAAAAATATAACAAAATGAATGAAGAGGCAGCCATTTATGTTTTATTGAGAGAGTGAATTTTTTCTCTTGTTCTTCATGAATATATAATCTTATCAAGTTTTGCTTGTGGCGATCAAATCATGACTTATCTCCCACCTTCTCATCTATATTTTGGGAGTGGCGTCAATATCCTTCTTTTATAATTTTGGTTTTTGATTGAGTTCTAATCATTGGATCAAAGTTCTTTATAACTTTGGTTCTTTGATTGACATATAATCAACGGGTCAAAATTCTTTTGTTATAAACCTATTTTAATATTTCTTGGGGTTGTGTTTCAATTTGGTCGGTGGGTGTTATATCGATATATACGAGGCTCACATCAGTTGGTATCAGAGTTTTGGGAATTAATTCAGGTTTGGTTATCCAATTTTTTTTTCTTTTCCACATATCCATCATTTTAGTTTATCAATTAGTTTTTCGTATTTCATTTTATTTTTCTTTGTAAGGTCTACACCACCCAACATCAATCTACCTTTCATTTTATTATTATTATTATTTTTTTGTCTCATCTTGCTTGATGCAAACCTCGTATATAACGATACGACACTCACGATCAAATTGAAACACAACCCCAAGAAAGATTAAAACAGGTTTATAACAAAAGAATTTTGACCCATTGATTATAAGGAGGAGGAGACATGGGATGAGATGAAAGCTGTTATGAGGAGGAGATTCATTCCAAGGCACTATTATAGGGGTTTGTTTCAAAAATTGCAAACTCTTATTCAAGGGTCTAAGTGTGTTGAAGACTACACAAGAAGATGAAGATAGCCATGATTCGAGCTTATGTAGAGGAGGACCGAGAGGCGACTATGACTAGGTTTCTAAATGGGCTTAACTGAGACATTATAAATGTAATGGAGTTGCAACATTATGTTAAATTGACTGACATGGTACACATGGCCATTAAAGTGGAACAACAATTGAAGAGGAAGGGTTCCACACGAGTTGGGCAAAATTCGGGTTTGTCATCATCATGGAAACCGAATTGGAGCAAGAGAGAGGACCAGCCTAGTTTCAAGGCCAAGGCTGAACCTTCCAAAGAGCATAAGGCCGGAGGCACATTAAATTAAGGTAAATCATATTCTCAACCTTCTAGAACCTGTGACATTAAGTGCTTTAAGTGTTTGGGAGTAGGTCACATTGCCTCACAATACCCAAATAAGAGAGTAATGGTTTTGAAGGATAAGGGTGGTATCGAATCCGAGGGTGAATCTGATGATGAGTCCATGCCACCTTTGGAGGATGCAAGTGACGTTGAATATCCGGTGGGTGGAGAACTGATGTGAACCCGTAGGATTAAAACCTTAGAACCCACAAACAAATCAATAAACACCCCAAGAAAGCCAAGAATCAGATTTTTAATTGTTCCAGACCCGTTGAAAACTCGTTTCAAGAACCCGGATTGATAGTAGGAACGCCACAAAGGTTTGATCCTTTGATAAGTTCTAAGTTCATTCAAGAACAAGAAAAGGAAACAAATTCTCTCAATTCTTCTATTTGATGGCTGCTGAAAACTGATACAAAATTAGGGTTTTGCCTTATTTATATTAAGGCCAAATAAAATAACTACTCCTAAATGGGTCCAAACCCTAATTGGCTTCAAAGGCCCATTACTTAAAATAAACCCAATACTAATCAACTTAACCCCTCATACGTGAACAGTAACCAAGTCACAAATAAGGCCTCTTGATTACAAAAACTCTAGCCCAAATTACACATAAACTTATTTAAAAAAATAATTGCTTCGGAAGCCCACACAATAAGACTCCAACAGCCATGATGCCAACCCACACGTCCAATGCTTCAAATGCTAGGACGTCTTCTCCCCGACTTCAATTACATGAACGAAGGATGGTTCTACCTCGTTTGAGCCCATCTTGAATGTTGTTGGTGTCTTGCTAGTTGCACTTTTAGCCCAAGTAGATTGCACAAGTCCTTGCATTGCTTCTTTGATCTTCTTCGCTCTTGATCTTGTTATTGGCCCATCCGGAATGTGTAAAGGATCCTTCTTATTCTTGTCAACCAACCCACCTTGGTACTCATCATTCCCCCTCTCCTCAAAAGGATTCGACCTCGAATCATCACCTACATCAAAAGGAGAAAGATCAGCAACATTAAAGGTAGCAGACACATTATACTCACCTGGAAGATCCACTTTATAGGCATTATCATTTATTTTCTCGAGAATTTGGAATGGTCCATCTCCTCTTGGATGCAACTTTGTTCTTCTATAGTTTGGGAACCTCTCTTTACGCATGTGAACCCAAACCCAATCACCTGGTTCAAAGGTCACACGCCTTCTTCCTTTGTTGGCTTGAGACGCATATTGTTCATTCTTCTTTTCAATCTGAAGCCGTACCCTCTCATGTAGTGACTTCATTAATTCTGCTCTCTTTTTCCCATCCAAACTACCCATTTCATTAACAGGTAATGGCATCAAATCCAAAGGAGTAAGCGGATTAAAACCATAAACGATTTCAAAAGGAGAATAAGAAGTAGTAGAATGCATGGTCCTATTGTATGCAAACTCTATGAATGGCAAGCAATCCTCCCAAGTTTTCAGGTTTTTATGAATGACAGTGCGCAAGAGCTGTGTTAAAGTTCTGTTAACTACCTCAGTTTGTCCATCGGTTTGAGGATGACAAGTGGTGGAGAATAAAAGCTTAGTGCCTAACTTACCCCACAAAACTTTCCAAAAGTAGCTAAGGAACTTAACATCTCTATCTGACACAATACTCTTGGGTACACCATGGAGTCGCACTATCTCCCTAAAAAACAAGTCAGCTATATTCACAGCATCATCAGTTTTATGACACGGAATGAAGTGTGCCATCTTACTAAACCTATCAACGACCACGAAAATAGAATCCCTACCCTTTTTAGTTCGAGGCAGTCCCAAAACAAAATCCATAGAAAGATCTACCCAAGGTTCACTAGGAACGGGTAAAGGTGTATACAACCCATGTGGCAAAACCTTAGACTTGGCCCTTTTGCAAGTAATGCATCTGTCACAAATGCGAATGACATCTCTTCTCATCTTAGGCCAAAAGAAATGCTCATGCAAGATTTCTAATGTTTTCCTAACACCAAAATGACCCATTAGGCCCCCACCATGCGCCTCACGCACCAATAACTCACGCATAGAACAGTTAGGCACACACAATTTGCTTTCCCTAAACAAATAACCATCATGCTTGTAGAATTTGTCAACAACTCCTTTATCACATGCCATGTACACAACAGAAAAATCAATATCATTTGCATACATTTCTTTCACATATTCAAATCCAAGCATTTTGGCACTCATAGAAGTAAGAAGCACGTACCTCCTTGATAAAGCATCAGCAACTATATTCTCCTTACCTCGTTTATACTTAATGACATAGGGAAAAGTCTCGATATACTCCATCCATCTAGCATGCCTTTTATTCAATTTACCTTGCCCCTTGAGATGTTTCAAAGACTCATGGTCGGTGTGGATCACAAACTCCTTAGGCCATAGATAGTGTTGCCAAGTCTCCAAAGCCCTAACAAGAGCATAAAGCTCTTTGTCATAAGTGGGATAATTCAAGGCTGCCCCACTTAATTTCTCACTGAAAAATGCTATGGATCGCCCTTCCTGCATCAAAACCGCACCAATCCCTACTCCTGAGGCATCACATTCAATCTCAAACGTTTTGTTAAAATCTGGTAATGTTAACACAGGTGCAGAACATAACCTATCTTTGATATGATTAAATGCATTTTCTTGATCAATGCCCCAATGAAATCCAACATTCTTTTTAACAATTTCAGTGAGTGGTGCTGTGATAGTGCTAAAATCTTTAACAAACCGTCTATAAAAACTAGCTAGACCATGGAAACTTCTTACCTCAGTGACGCTTTTAGGAGTTGGCCACTCCTTAATGGCTTGAACTTTCTCTTCATCCACCTCAATACCTTTTGAGCTAACAACATAACCAAGAAACACAACATTTTCCATGCAAAATGTACATTTCTTAAAATTGGCATACAACTTTTCTTGTCTTAAAACCTCAAAAACACTCCTCAAATGCATAACATGCTCATCAAGACTCTTGCTGTACACTAGGATATCATCGAAATACACAACCACAAATTTACCAATGAATGCACGCAAAACATGGTTCATTAACCTCATGAAAGTGCTAGGTGCATTAGTGAGACCAAATGGCATTACTAACCACTCATATAAACCATATTTAGTTTTAAAAGCAGTTTTCCACTCATCTCCCTCTTTCATCCTAATTTGATGGTATCCACTTTTAAGATCAATTTTACTGAAAATGCATGACCCATACAACTCATCAAGCATGTCATCTAACCTAGGTATTGGATGATGATACTTTACCGTTATGTTGTTAATTGCCCTGCAATCAATGCACATTCTCCATGTTCCATCTTTTTTTGGAACCAATAGGACGGGTACAGCACATGGACTCATACTTTCTCTCACGTACCCTTTGCTCATCAATTCCTCGACTTGTCTTTGAAGTTCTTTTGTTTCCTCTGGATTACTTCTATAGGCTGGTCGGTTTGGAATAGCCGCTCCCGGTACGAAATCAATTTGATGCTCAATGCCTCTAATGGGTGGCAATCCACTAGGCATCTCCTCAGGAAACAAGTCTTCAAATTCCTGCAACAAAGAAATAGCTATACTAGGAAGGGATTGGTTAGTTTCATCAAGACTTAGATATGATTCTTTGTAGACAAGCAAGATCATAGAATGACCTGCTATGAAAGCTCTATTAACCTCCCTTTCTTTTGCAAAAAAAACTCAATTTTGTTTTTCCACTCCTCTCTATACGCTCTCTTTCTTTTCCTTCTTGTGGTCTCTCTCTTTTCTCACCTTTATCAGTCACCTCTCCCTTTTCTTTTCCACTCATTTTTCTTCTAGATGTTTCAGCCTCACTCTCATTTTTCCTCTCTATTTTTTCCTCTCGTATCCCAACCTCATTCTTTCTCTTTTGCTCAACCTCTCCTTTTAATTTCATTTGATCCTCAAAAACTTGTTTTGGAGTTAATGGAACAAGTGTAATGGATTTTCCTTCTTTAACAAAGCTGTACCTATTCTTAAACCCATCATGCATCACTTTCCTATCATACTGCCATGGCCTCCCCAACAGAATATGGCCAGCATGCATAGGAACCACATCACAAAGCACCTCATCTCTATACCTCCCTATGGTAAAAGCTACCAAAACTTGATTATTAACCTTGACCTCTCCACACTCATTCAACCACTGTAATTTGTAAGGTCTAGGATGTTTTAGTGTAGGCAAGTTTAATCTTTCAACAAGGGTGGTGCTAGCTACATTGGTGCAACTTCCCCCATCTATGATCATACTACACACCTTGTTATTAACATGACATCTAGTATGAAATATGTTCTCTCTTTGCTGCTCCATTTCTTCTACCTTAACTTGTGCATTAAGAGCACGCCTAGCAACAAGAGTTTCACCTTCTACGGGGTATTCCACTCCTTCCTCATCACTAGCGTCAACCAACTCAGGCATATCATCACTGTCATCTTCAGTTTCCACCTCTCCATGGTCACGCAAGATCATCGTTCTCTTGTTTGGACATTGAGATGCAATGTGTCCCATACCCAAACATTTGAAACATTTGATATTCCTATTCTTAGAAGGTTGGTCTTCGGCCTTTGTTTTGTTTTTGATAGCTTCTCCTTCTTTCCCTTTAGGTGGCTCAATCTTTCCCTTTGAAATAACCCTGTCATTCTTCTCATTATCACCCCATTTCGATTTCCACAGAGTTGTGGGATGCGAAGAGTATCTTGCTGCCCCCTTTTTCTTCAATTGTCTCTCCACCTTCATAGCCATGTGTACCATGTCCTCCAACTCCACATAGTGCTGCAACTCTACTACATTAGCAATATCCCTATTTAAGCCATTCAAAAACCTTGCCATAGTGGCTTCCCTATCCTCCTCAACATTAGCTCTAATCATGGCAACCTCCATCTCCTTGTGATATTCTTCCACACTCCGTGAACCTTGTGTAAGACTTTGAAGTTTCTGATAAAGGTCTCTATAGTAGTGGTTGGGTATGAATCTCTTCCGCATGAGAGCCTTTAATTCTCCCCAAGTTTCAACACGTCTCTCAAGGTTTCTCCTTCTATTTGTCGTTAGTTGATCCCACCAGATGATTGCATAATCTGTAAATTCAATCACTGCAAGCTTCACTTTCTTCTCCTCAGAATAGTTATGACAATCAAAGATCAACTCAACCTTTTTCTCCCATTCTAGGTACGCTTCAGGATCGTTTCTACCTTGGAAAGATGATATTTTCATTTTAATGTTCCCAAAGTTTCTATCTACCTCATCTCGACCCCGAATGTTTCTCCTAGGACCTCTTCCACGCCTACCCCTCCTAGGCCTAAACCTTTCCATCTCAATTTCAGATTCCAGGTCATTCTCCCCTCCACTTTCAGTTTTTGTTTCTTCCACACCTAAAGGATCATGCCTACGCCTATTTTGACCATTTGGTTCCCGATTAGGCTGCCCTCTTTGGATTCTAGCTATAGCTTCATCTTGTCGGTCCATTCTATCCCTTATCTCTCCAAAAATCACATTCATTCGTTCAAATTGTTGATGTATGGCTTGAAACGTAAAGAATGTGTTGTCAATTTTAGGACTTGAGTTTGAGTCATTAGTGCCTGACATTTTGATGTTAGCTGCAAGGAAAAATAATAATGTCCACAATCCTCACGTGTTTGCACTCCACTCGTGTTTCACTCTAATACTTCCTTTTTTTTTTCTTTTTTTCTTTTTTTTTTTCCACTCTCTGTTTTCTCTTTCAAATTCTTTAAGAACTACTGAACTCAATCAAGAACTCGACCCGTGTGTTATTCCCACCAATAAAAGTTCAAGAAACAAGCCAAAAAGTCCAAATCAATTAAAACCAGTGACTGAAATAAAATAAAAGCAAGATACGATGGAATCAAAGAAAGCGCACACGAAAAGATGACTAACTCAATCAAGAAGACAAAATAAGAACAAAAAGAAATTTATGAATTAGAGAATAGGTGTGAAATTAATTTGTGAACAGATCAACATGAGACAGCCCACACACGATTCATTGACATGAAATCCAAATAAGAACTTATGTATGTGTGATCTCACAATAACACTTGCAATAAGAGATTTTCAATCCAAGAATCATCAAAGAATTAATCCAAGAAGCACTGAATTTTTTTTTTTTTTTTTTTTTCAATTTTCGTGCCTTTTTTTTTTTTTTTAACAGGCCACTGCAATTTTTTTTTTTTTAACAGACCACTGCACTTTTTTTTATTTTTTTAATTTTCGTGCCTTTTTTTTTTTTTGGAATAGGATTGAAGATGCAATAAGTTTATCAAGAAAGAAAACAACAAAGACGAATTCAAGAATACGTAAACCTAAACGCAGAAGCTAAGAATAATTAAAGATAATGAAACAAACAAACCTGATTTTGGAACCGAAGCTCTGATACCAATTGATGTGAACCCGTAGGATTAAAACCTTAGAACCCACAAACAAATCAATAAACACCCCAAGAAAGCCAAGAATCAGATTTTTAATTGTTCCAGACCCGTTGAAAACTCGTTTCAAGAACCCGGATTGATAGTAGGAACGCCACAAAGGTTTGATCCTTTGATAAGTTCTAAGTTCATTCAAGAACAAGAAGAGGAAACAAATTCTCTCAATTCTTCTATTTGATGGCTGCTGAAAACTGATACAAAATTAGGGTTTTGCCTTATTTATATTAAGGCCAAATAAAATAACTACTCCTAAATGGGTCCAAACCCTAATTGGCTTCAAAGGCCCATTACTTAAAATAAACCCAATACTAATCAACTTAACCCCTCATACGTGAACAGTAACCAAGTCACAAATAAGGCCTCTTGATTACAAAAACTCTAGCCCAAATTACACATAAACTTATTTAAAAAAATAATTGCTTCGGAAGCCCACACAATAAGACTCCAACAGCCATGATGCCAACCCACACGTCCAATGCTTCAAATGCTAGGACGTCTTCTCCCCGACTTCAATTACATGAACGAAGGATGGTTCTACCTCGTTTGAGCTCATCTTGAATGTTGTTGGTGTCTTGCTAGTTGCACTTTTAGCCCAAGTAGATTGCACAAGTCCTTGCATTGCTTCTTTGATCTTCTTCGCTCTTGATCTTGTTATTGGCCCATCCGGAATGTGTAAAGGATCCTTCTTATTCTTGTCAACCAACCCACCTTGGTACTCATCAAGAACTTTTGGTTGCGAGAAGAGCTCTTAATGCTCAAGCCAAGGAAGATGATAAGGTACAACGTGATAACATTTTTCACACCCATTACCATGTTAATGATAAGGTATGTAGTATGATTATTGACGGAGGGAGTTGTACTAATGTGGCTAGCACTATTTTGGTGGAAAAATTGAATTTAGCAACTTTGAAGCACCCAAAACCTTATAAGCTACAATGGTTGAATGATAGTGAGGAAGTTAGGGTGAATAAACAGGTGTTGGTATCAGAGCTTTGGGTATTAATTCAGGTTTGATTTATCAATTTAATTAGTTTTTATTTTGTCTTTGTTTTATTTTTATTTATTTATTTTTTTTTAGCCGCATGTCATTAACTGTTTTTAGGATTTTTTGTTCGTTAGTTTATTCTACTCATCAATCTTGTTCCTGTCTACGTCAATAGCTTCAGTCTTTCATATTTGTATATTTTTATTATTCTTGTTTCTTTATTTGTCGTAAGCCACCATCCAACATCAAGCCATAACATATAATTTTTTTTTTTTTTTTTTTTTTTGTTTCTTGAATTCTGCACAACACCCATTATATATATATATATATATATATTTTTTTTTCTTTGTTCTTGTGGTGCTGCACGTCATCTCTTGTCTTTTTGGTTTGTTTCATCAGTTTTTTATAATTATATATATTATCTTTCAATTGTGTCTTGCGGCTGCATCAATTTTTTTTTTTTTTGTCTCATCTTGTTTCCGTTTTCAGTGTCACCAATTCTTACGGGTGTGTCATTGTTTTCTGGTCTGATCTGATTTTCATATTCATCTGGTCTGGTTTCTTTCGTGTTTTCTGGCTCAAGTCTTGTTTCTTGTTTCATCTTGCTTATTAGTTTTAATTATTGTGTGCATTCTGGATTGATTTTAAAAAAAAGAAGCAAAAAGTTTGCGCATGCAAAGGGAATGTTAGGTTAAATCAAGAGTGCCGAGTGATAAACACATGAGGAGTTACTAGAATGAAACACAAAGAGTTTTGTGAGGTTATTTCCCTAACATTTTTTTCAGGTATCAATCAAATCATCGAACAACAATGAAGATGAGTCACGATTTGAGAACAAATCGTCTTGAGGAAAGAGGGAATGATGGGATCCAAGCAAGCAAGCAAATTTGGACGATTTGGAGGAGTCACCAAGACTTCAAAACATCGTTCAAGTTTAAAATCACTTATCTTGAAGGTTATTGGGCTTAATCTTGGAGGCTTTAGAATAATTGAAGACAATTGGAGGCAAATTGGAGTTATTTGGACTTTAAATAAATTGGATTGAGTTTATTTTTAATTGTAATGGGCTTATAAATTAAGTTAATTCCTTTAATTTCATGTTGGGTCTTAATTTATATATTGGATTGAAATATTTAATGAACTTAAGCCCATGTTTAATTATTTTAAGTCCATGAGTGTATTTAATGAGTCCAATTATTGGGGGCTAGGGTTTCATATTATGTTTTATTTTCTTTGTTTATAAAAAGGCTTATCTTGTAACCCTAAGAAAATAACAAGATGAATGAAGAGGTAGCCACTTATGTTTTATTGAGAGAGTGAATTTTCTCTCTTGTTCTTCATAAACATGTGATCTTATCAAACTTTGCTTGTGGCAATCAAACCATGACTTATCTTTCATCTTCTCATCTATGTCTTGGGACTGGCGTCAATATCATTCTTTTATAATTTTGACCCGTTGATTATATGTCAATCAAAGAACCGAAGTTATAAATAACTTTGACCCAATTATTAGAACTCAATCAAGAACCAAAATTATAAAAGAATGATATTAACGCCACTCCCAAGACATAGATGAGAAGGTGGGAGATAAGTCATGGTTTGATCGCCACAAGCAAAGATTGATAAGATCACATGTTCATGAAGAACAAGAGAAAAAATGCACTCTCTCAATAAAACATAAGTGGCTGCCTCTTTATTCATCTTGTTATTTTCTTAGGGTTACAAGACAAGACTTTTTATAGGCAAAGAAAATAAAACATAATATGAAACCCTAGCCCCCAATAATTGGACTCATTAAATACACTCATGGACTTAAAATAATTAAACATGGGCTTAAGTTCATTAAATATTTCAGTCCAATATATAAATTGAGACCCAACATGAAATTAAAGGAACTAACTTAATTTATAAGCCCATTACAATTAAAAATAAACTCAATCCAATTTATTTAAAGCCTAAATAACTCCAATTTGCCTCCAATTGTCTTCAGTTATTCTAAAGCCTCCAAGATTAAGTCCAATAACCTTCAAGATCAGTGATTTTAAACTTGAACAATGTTTTAAAACTTTGGTTTGATCGCCACAAGCAAAGATTGATAAGATCACATGTTCATGAAGAACAAGAGAAAAAATGCACTCTCTCAATAAAACATAAGTGGCTGCCTCTTTATTCATCTTGTTATTTTCTTAGGGTTACAAGACAAGACTTTTTATAGGCAAAGAAAATAAAACATAATATGAAACCCTAGCCCCCAATAATTGGACTCATTAAATACACTCATGGACTTAAAATAATTAAACATGGGCTTAAGTTCATTAAATATTTCAGTCCAATATATAAATTGAGACCCAACATGAAATTAAAGGAACTAACTTAATTTATAAGCCCATTACAATTAAAAATAAACTCAATCCAATTTATTTAAAGCCTAAATAACTCCAATTTGCCTCCAATTGTCTTCAGTTATTCTAAAGCCTCCAAGATTAAGTCCAATAACCTTCAAGATCAGTGATTTTAAACTTGAACAATGTTTTAAAACTTTGGTTTGATCGCCACAAGCAAAGATTGATAAGATCACATGTTCATGAAGAACAAGAGAAAAAATGCACTCTCTCAATAAAACATAAGTGGCTGCCTCTTTATTCATCTTGTTATTTTCTTAGGGTTACAAGACAAGACTTTTTATAGGCAAAGAAAATAAAACATAATATGAAACCCTAGCCCCCAATAATTGGACTCATTAAATACACTCATGGACTTAAAATAATTAAACATGGGCTTAAGTTCATTAAATATTTCAGTCCAATATATAAATTGAGACCCAACATGAAATTAAAGGAACTAACTTAATTTATAAGCCCATTACAATTAAAAATAAACTCAATCCAATTTATTTAAAGCCTAAATAACTCCAATTTGCCTCTAATTGTCTTCAGTTATTCTAAAGCCTCCAAGATTAAGTCCAATAACCTTCAAGATCAGTGATTTTAAACTTGAACAATGTTTTAAAACTTTGGTGACACCTCTAAATCGTCCAAATTTGCTTGCTTGCTTGGATCCCATCATTGCTTCATCAAATCATTCTGTTGTTTCGTTTATCACCACAACTTTTCCGCATCATATCAAGTTAGCTTCAAAACTGTTTTCACAAAATTTTCTGGTCTGATTTATTTTTATTTTTTTAATTTTATTTTTTTGGTTTTATTAAAAATAAGAGGGGGACGAAAACAAAACTATGAAACATACAAGTGATTAGAGTGAAACACGTGAGGATTTTAAAACACTATTTTCAGGTTTCAATCACCTTTTCGAACAACAATAAAGATGAGTTACAATTTGAGGACAAATTGATAGAAACCAAGAAAGCAAGCTTATGGATCATTTGAGTATCAATGAAGGACCTATGACAAGGGCAAGAGCTAAAAGGATGAAGGAAGGTTTAAATGGGCTCATTCAAGATATTTGGGTCAAGAGTCTTACACAACATGGCTTGGATGGCTTTGATGAGAACCTCGTCAGTTGTAGCACAATTGGGGCCTAGGACCGTTCTAATATCTGGTTTGAATGGAAACCACGACCCAACACCTATAATGAGATGTGAACCTTGGTATAAGGATGACGCCACAATCAAGGATGGAGTATTCGATTGATAAGTCAAAAGGAGGAACGCCACAGAGAAATCTGATAAGTTCCAATTAGTTCTCAAAGAACAAAAGAGAAATTAAGCTCTCAATTTTCATTCAATTTCTGATCTCTACATTACATCCTTTTTGTTCTTTATAAACTAAAACCCTAAAAGAAAAGAGAGGCTACATGCCTTTTCAAAAAGAAACAAAATATTCGGCCATTAATTGCCTTACAAAATAAGAAACTAATTAAAACTAAATCAATCAACTAATTGACTTAATCCCTATTTGGAAGGCTGAAATTAAAGCAAATGAGCCTCTTAATTTGGGAAACAAATCAATTCATTATTCATTGAAAATCTAAAAAGGAAACAACTTAAATTGAATCTTTTTGCTTGTGCCACACGCCCAAGCTTTCTGCCACACACCCAAGTCAACTCCTATTCAGCCCAATTAATTGCCTTGATGATGTTAATTAGGCCTTGGTCTTCATATGGGCTCATCTTGGACTTTATTAAGTCGGAATCAGCCCAAGTGTCTTGAATCAGGCCATTTAGTGATTCCTTGAATCTCTTAGCCCTTGTTATTAGCCCAACCGGAACATGTAATGGGTCACTTGGTGTAGCTCCCTTGTTCATAACATTCCCTCCCTCTTGAAAAGGATTTGTCCTCAAATCGTCACCTACATCAAAAGGAGACAAATCAGAAACATTAAAGCTTGCACTAACATTATACTCACCTGGAAGATCTAACTTGTAAGTGTTGTCATTGATTCGTTCAATCACTTGAAATGGGCCATCTCCCCTCGGAAGCAGTTTAGAACGACGCTGCACTGGAAATCGTTCCTTCCTCATATGTAACCACACCCAATCACCAGGTTCAAACACAACTTTCTTGCGTCCTTTATTAGCTTGCGTGGCATATTGCTCAGTTCTCCTCTCTATGTTTTGTTGAGTCTTTTCATGGATTTGCTTGACAAAATCTGCCTTTCTCCTCCCATCCAAGTTAACATGCTCATTCACAGGTAAAGGAATTAGATCCAAAGGAGTCAGTGGATTAAAACCAT
This sequence comes from Dimocarpus longan, assembly GCA_022984855.1. Taxonomy (NCBI): domain Eukaryota; kingdom Viridiplantae; phylum Streptophyta; class Magnoliopsida; order Sapindales; family Sapindaceae; genus Dimocarpus; species Dimocarpus longan. The sequence goes on along the minus strand of CM041025.1, from coordinate 20,722,662 downwards.
ACACAACTTCAAAAGGCGAAAAATGAGTTGCAGAATGCACACTCCTATTATAAGCAAATTCTACATGCGGTAAACAATCCTCCCATGTTTTCAAGTTCTTTTGTATTATAGCACGCAACAAGGCAGATAAAGTCCTATTAACTACTTCAGTTTGACCATCAGTTTGGGGATAACAAGTAGTAGAAAATAAAAGCTTAGTTCCTAACTTACCCCACAATTTTTTCCAAAAGTAGCTTAAGAACTTAGCATCTCTATCTGAAACAATGGTCTTAAGCATGCCATGCAATCTAACAACTTCTTTGAAAAACAAATCAGCAATATGTGATGCATCATCAGTTTTATGGCAAGGAATGAAATGTGCCATTTTAGAAAACCTATCAACAACCACATATATAGAGTCCCTACCCCTTTTGGACCTAGGCAAACCCAACACAAAATCCATAGAAATATCAACCCAAGGCTCACTAGGTATAGGCAAAGGAGTATACAGTCCATGAGGCTTAATTCTAGACTTAGCTTGTTTACATGTAATGCATTTATCACAGATTCTTTCTACATCATGTTTCATATGAGGCCAAAAAAAATGTTCATGCAAAACATCTAGTGTCTTGGCTATACCAAAATGCCCCATCAAACCTCCCCCGTGAGCTTCTCTAACAAGCAATTCACGCAAAGAACTCTGAGGCACGCATAATTTATTTTGTCTAAACAAAAATCCATCATGCCTATAAAACTTGCCAAACGTTACCTTTTCACATGCATTGAATACTTTGCTAAAATCAGAATCTTCCACATACAATTCTTAAATGTAATCAAAGCCAAGCAATCTAGCATCCAAAGTAGAAAGTAAAACATACCTTCTGGACAAAGCATCGGCGACCACATTTTCCTTACCTTTTTTGTACTTGATCACATATGGAAATGTTTCAATGAACTCCACCCACTTGGCATGCCGCTTATTTAGCTTGTGTTGCCCCTTTAAATGCTTCAAAGACTCATGATCAATGTGAATCACAAATTCTTTCGGCCAAAGGTAATGTTGCCAAGTTTCTAATGCCCTAATCAAGACATACATCTCATTGTCATATGTAGGATAATTCAAGGCTGCTCCACTTATCTTCTCACTAAAAAATGCAATGGGACGTCCTTCTTGCATTAGAACAGCTCCAATACCTATTCCTGAAGCGTCACACTCAATCTCAAAAGTTTTAGCAAAGTCAGGCAAAGCAAGTAAAGGTGCATTAGTTAATTTCTCCTTAATCAAGTTAAATGCCTTTTCTTGTTCCATACCCCACTTAAACCCCACATTCTCTTTGATAACTTAGTTAAAGGTGCGGCTAGACTACTAAAATGTTTCACAAACCTCCTATAAAAACTAGCCAGCCCATGAAAACTTCTCACTTGTCCCACATTTGTAGGTTTCAGCCACTCCCTAATTGCCTTAACCTTTTCTTCATCAACCCCAATTCCCTTAGCACTAACGACAAAACCCAGAAATACAAGCTTATCGGTGCAAAAGGTACACTTTTTGAGATTAGCAAACAACTTTTCTGTTCTTAAAACACCTAAAACAAGTTTTAAATGTTCAACATGCTCATCCAAGTTTTTGCTATAAATCAGAATGTCATCAAAGTAAACAACCACAAATCTTCCAATAAAAGCACGCAAAACATGGTTCATTAATCTTATGAAAGTACTAGGTGCATTAGTTAATCCAAAAGACATAACTAACCACTCATATAAATCATATTTTGTTTTGAAAGCAGTTTTCCACTCATCTCCTTTGATACGAACCACGCCAACCTGTGACAAAACCCGTAACCAAGAGAAGAAACCAAAACCGTTTCCTAAGACACGTTCGTAGGAATGGAACCGCGACCCGTTACCTATGACGAGGTAAGAACCTTGGTATGGTGAAGGCGCCACAATCAACAAGGGAGGGTTGATTGATAAGTCGAAGATTTCAAACGCCACGGATAATTCCGATAAGTTTGAGAGTTGTTCAAAGAACCAAAGAGAAATTCGATCTCACAAATACCATGAAAATTGTCTGCCTCTTCTCATTGATATGATGCCTATTTATAGGCTGAAAGTTATAAATCTGAATTCGGAAATTACAAGCATTAAAATCAAAGAGAATCAAGTCTATGACGAAAAAGGAAATTTCAAATTACAATCAATTAGCAAGGAAATCATTACTAAGACAAAAATGAAAAATCCACAATTTATTATTCCTAATTTTACTAGAGACCTAAATAAGGGAGTTGACCCTCCTCCCATTATTCTGGTGAATTAATGCCCAAGATACACGCCCATTAATTGCGAAGATTAAGTTTGACTGGGGCTGGAATCCTCTAGAACTTGGATCAAGTTGATGCAATTTAATTCCTCACGTGAGCTTCCATCAATGGGCCTCCATGATTGTATTTGAGTGCAAACTCCTTGAATCAACCCGTTAAGTGTTTCCTTGAACTTCTTAGCTCGAGCCCTCGTAACCAGTCCAATAGGAATTTGAATTGGATTCTTTGGAAACACACCTTGCTCCGCATCATCCTTCTTTCATCCTAATTTGATGATATCCACTCTTCAAATCAATTTTAGTAAAAACAATAGAACCATGCAATTCATCAAGCATATCATCTAATCTAGGAATAGGATGTCGATACTTTATAGTGATATTGTTGATGGCACGACAGTCAACACACATCCTCCATGTTCCAACCTTCTTAGGCACAAGCAATACGGGAACCGCACAAGAACTCATACTCTCACGCACATATCCCTTTTCCATGAGCTCACTAACCTGCCTTTGAAGCTCCTTTGTCTCCTCAGGATTACTTCTATATGCTGGTCTATTTGGGATGGGTGCTCCGGGTACAAAGTCAATTTGGTGCTCAATCCCCCTTATTGGTGGTAAACCCTTAGGCATCCCTTCAGGAAACACCTCATCAAAGTCCTGCAAAAGTGAAACAACAACACTAGGCAAAGAAGAGTCAAGTTCATTTAGCACTAAAACAAGCGTACAATCATTGGCTGATTAGAAAACAACACCTTCTTGACCTCACTCTCTCTTGCATAAAAATTCACTTGTTTTTTGTCTCTCTTTTTCTCATCAACTTCTTTTTCCTTTTCACTCTTCTTTTCTATTTTTATTGTTTCAGACTCTCTTTCTTTTGTCTCTCTCTCTCTTGAACTCTCACTCTCCTTTTTTACATCTCTCTCTTTTTTTAACCTCACTTGATCTACATATACTTGTCTTGGGGTTAAAGGTACAAGAGTGATTGGCCTTTTATTGAGCACAAATGAGTATCTATTGGTATATCCATCATGAGTCACATGCCTATCAAACTGCCATGGTCTTCCCAAAAGGATATGACCCGCATTCATTGGTACCACGTCACACATAACATCATCTTTGTATTTTCCAATTGAAAATGACACCAACACCTGTTTATTCACCCTAACTTCCCCACTATTGATGCGGAGCAAGGTGTGTTTCCAAAGGATCCAATTCAAATTCCTATTGGACCGGTTACGAGGGCTCGAGCTAAGAAGTTCAAGGAAACACTTAACGGGCTGATTCAAGGAGTTTACACTCAAATACAATCATGGAGGCCCATTGATGGAAGCCCACGTGAGGAATTAAATTGCATCAACTTGATCCAAGTTCTAGAGGATTCTAGCCCCAGTTAAACTTAATCTTCACAATTAATGGGCGTGTATCTTGGGCATTAATTCACCAGAATAATGGGAGGAGGGTCAACTCTCTTATTTAGGTCTCTAGTAAAATTAGGAATAATAAATTGTGGACTTTTCATTTCTGTCTTAGCAATGATTTCCTTGCTAATTGATTGTAATTTGAAATTTCCTTTTTCGTCATAGACTTGATTTTCTTTGATTTTAATGCTTGTAATTTCCGAATTCAGATTTGTAACTTTCAGCCTATAAATAGGCATCATATCAATAAGAAGAGGCAGACAATTTTCATGGTATTTGTGAGATCGAATTTCTCTTTGGTTCTTTGAACAACTCTCAAACTTATCGGAATTATCCGTGGCGTTTGAAATCTTCGACTTATCAATCAACCCTTCCTTGTTGATTGTGGCATCTTCACCATACCAAGGTTCTTACCTCGTCATAGGTAACGGGTCTCGGTTCCATTCCTACGAACTTGTCTTAGGAAACGGTTTTGGTTTCTTCTCTTGGTTACGGGTTTCGTCACGGGTTGGCGTGGTTCGTATCAACTATCATTCAACCATTGTAGTTTATAGGGTTTTGGGTGCTTCAAAGTTGCTAAATTCAATTTTTCCACCAAAATAGTGCTAGCCACATTAGTACAACTCCCCCCGTCAATAATCATACTACATACCTTATCATTAACATAGCAACGGGTGTGAAAAATGTTATCACGTTGTACCTCATCATCTTCCTTGGCTTGAGCACTGAGAGCTCTCCTTGCAACCAAAAGTTCTCCACCCACCGGATATTCAAGGTCACTTGCATCCTCCAAAGGTGGCATGGACTCATCATCAGAGTCACCCTCGGATTCGATACCACCCTCATCCTTCAAAACCATTACTTTTTTGTTTGGGCATTGTGATGCAATATGACCTGCTCCCAAACACTTAAAGCACTTAATGTCACGGGTTATAGAAGGTTAAGAATCTAATTTACCTTGATTTAATGTGCCTCCGGCCTTATGCTCTTTGGAAGGTTCGGCCTTGGCCTTGAAACTAGGCTGGTCCTCCCTCTTGCTCCAATTCGGTTTCCATGACGATGACGAACCCGAATTTTGCCCAACCCGTGTGGAACCCTTTCTCTTCAATTGTTGTTCCACTTTAATGGCCATGTGTACCATGTCAGTCAATTCAACATAATGTTGCAACTCCACTACATTTGCAATGTCTCGGTTCAGCCCATTTAGAGACCTAGCTATAGTTGCTTCTCGGTCCTCCTCTACATTAGCTTGAATCATGGCTATCTCCATCTCCTTGTAGTAGTCTTCAACACACTTAGACCCTTGAGTAAGAGTTTGCAATTTTTGAAACAAACCCCTATAATAGTGGCTTGGAATGAATCTCTTCCTCATAACAGCTTTCATCTCATCCCATGTCTCAATAGGTCTTTCTCCATTCTGTCTCCTACTCACAATCAATTGATCCCACCAAACAATAGCATAATCAGTGAATTCTATGGCTGCCAATTTCACCTTCTTCAATTCGGAATATTCATGGCAATCAAACACCAATTCTATTCTTTTCTCCCACTCCAAATAAGCTTCAGGATCAGTTTTACCTTGAAAGGTTGGAATCTTCACCTTTATACTACCCAAATTATTATCAACCCTCTCTCCATACCTATCTCCTCTATTCCCATACCTATCTTCTCTATTCTCATACCTAACTCCTCTACCTCCCATTCCATGCCTAAATCTACCCACACTTAAATTGGACATGTGATCAGCCTCATCCATGTCATTATCATCCCCATAGTAATCATTAACTTATTCTCTAACCGGAACTCTCTCTCGTCTACGTGCTTGTGGAACGAGTGGTGGCTGTTCCACACGTGAATTTTCCACTTGATCTAATCGCTCATGTAATTGTTCCAATTCCCCCCTCATCATCCGTCTCATCTCCTCTACTAATGTTTCCTTCCAAAGCTTTATATCAGCCGGGATGGAAGAATCCTCAGTAGAGCCTTTATCTTTGTTTCCGGACATGTTTTCCTGCAAAAAAAAAAAAATAATAACAATAATAATAATAATAAGGGACCTCACAGCACTTCCTCACGTGTTTTTGCTCGAATAATCAGTTCACTCAACACTCGTGTTTACACACAATAAATTTGGCTTTTACCCTCAGTATGTATTCACCACTCTTGCCTTTTTCCCCTCGTAATTTCTCAAAAGTTCTTATCAAACAAACTAAACAATAATCAAGATTTCTTAGTAGCATTCACACGAGACAAAAGAAATCTCCTAGGTTCACACGAAAATGAATCACAATGAAACTGGAATAACAAAGATGAGTTCCTAGTACCACAATTTTTTTTTTTTTTAATTGCCACTGCACGAAACCAAGAAGAGAAATAACAATAACTGATATATTCAACTATAGGATCGTTCTGAAACAAAATTTTTGTACTAACCAGGCTCTGATACCAAATGATGCGAACCTCATCAGTTGTAGCATAATTGAGGCCTAGGACCGTTCTAATATCTGGTTTGAATGGAAACCGCGACCCAACACCTATAATGAGATGTGAACCTTGGGATAAGGATGACGCCACAATCGAGGATGGAGTATTCGATTGATAAGTCAAAAGGAGGAACGCCACAGAGAAATCTGATAAGTTCCAATTAGTTCTCAAAGAACAAAAGAGAAATTAAGCTCTCAATTTTCATTCAATTTCTGATCTCTACATTACATCCTTTTTGTTCTTTATAAACTAAAACCCTAAAAGAAAAGAGAGGCTACATGCCTTTTCAAAAAGAAACAAAATATTCGGCCATTAATTGCCTTACAAAATAAGAAACTAATTAAAACTAAATCAATCAACTAATTGACTTAATCCCTATTTGGAAGGCTGAAATTAAAGCAAATCAGCCTCTTAATTTGGGAAACAAATCAATTCATTATTCATTGAAAATCTAAAAAGGAAACAACTTAAATTGAATCTTCTTGCTTGTGCCACACGCCCAAGCTTTCTGCCACACACCCAAGTCAACTCCTATTCAGCCCAATTAATTGCCTTGATGATGTTAATTAGGCCTTGGTCTTCATATGGGCTCATCATAGACTTTATTAAGTCGGAATCAGCCCAAGTGTCTTGAATCAGGCCATTTAGTGCTTCCTTGAATCTCTTAGCCCTTGCCCTTGTTATTGGCCCAACCGGAAAATATAATGGGTCACTTGGTGTAGCTCCCTTGTTCGTAACAGGCTTGGAGGGAACATCGAGGCTTCAAAATATCATTCAAGTTTAAGACCCAGTCCAAGGGCATTAATATTGAGGCTTGGATAGCAATTTTAATACAAATTGGGCTATTATTTATTTGTTGTATTAATTTGGGCTTAATTTGTGTTATGGGTTGGGTTTTAAATTAGTTAGTATATTTTATGTTATATTGCGCTTTTAATTATATGGCTGAGAGTTAATTAAATTAGGGTTTTATTTTAGTTTTCTACTAGGTTTAGAATTGAGAGTTTATTTTGGGTTTCTTATTAGACTTAGGATTTTATGCCTATAAAAGGCTTATTAAACCTAAAATTTCAATTATAAGTTTATTGAATAAAGTTTTAGCTTTTCTCCATTATTCTTTTGAGAACTTTGAGATTGCATCAAGAATTGTTCTTGATTTATTAACCTTGACTTATCTCCCACATTCTCATCTCTTTCTTAGGAGTGGCGTCGTTATATCTTTGGTTATTGGTTCTCTAATCAACGGGTCAAAGATTTTCTATAATCTGAATTAACTTTGTTGGGGGTTGTGTTTCAATTTGATCGTGGGTGTCATATCTTTATATACTGGGTTCGCATCACAAATTGTTTTGAGAAAAAGAGGAATGATGGAACCCAAAGAAGTAAGCAAGATTTGAGCTTAAACTACAGTGGGCCACTTTGGTGTTATGCAAAATATCTAACAAACTTTGAAGATTCAGAAGATCTTGAAAATTCAATACATATCTAGCAAATCTTGGAGATTCAGAAGATATTGAAACTTTAATGTATATATTGCAAATCTTAGATATTGAGAAGATCTTGTAAATTTAATATCACTCAATCTCTTATTTAGTAGGTTATTTTGTTAGGATTGTTTATTTCCATGTTGGTTTTATTTTCCTAGATTTTAAGCTTTACAATTTAGACTTTTTTATTTAGGAATTAATTATATTACAAAACTAGTTTATTTTCTTTACTTATGAAAAGACTTTTCTTGTAATCCTAAAAAATATAACAAGATGAATGAAGAGGCAGCCACTTATGTTTTATTGAGAGAGTGAATTTTCTCTTTTGTTCTTCATGAACATATGATCTTATCAAACTTTGTTTGTGGCAATCAAACCAAACCATGACTTATCTCCTACCTTCTCATCTATATCTTGGGAGTGACGTCAATATCCTTCTTTCATAATTTTGGTTTTTGATTGAGTTCTAATCATTAGGTCAAAGTACTTTATAACTTTGGTTCTTTGATTGACATATAATCAACGGGTCAAAATTCTTTCGTTATAAACCTGTTTTAATCTTTCTTGGGGTTGTGTTTCAATTTGGTCGTGGGTGTTGTATCAATATATACGAGGTTCGCATCACTATCCACATGTATGTAGCTATTGATAGGGAATCATATGAAGGGGCTGTTTTTATTTTATTATATCAAACAAATTCAATGAATTACTGCTAAAAGTTCACATTAGAATAGTACTAGTTGATGGGAGTTACTTTGAAAACAAAAAAAAAAAAAGGTAAAGTAAAATTGATTTTGGTTATTTCCTCAATTCCAATAAAATGCAACTGGATCTAGTATGGATGAGTCGATGATCAGAATATATATGGATAGAATTTATAGTAGGATCTAGCAAAACAAGTAATTTCTACCGGGCCTTTATCCTTTTTTTAGGTTCATTAGGATTCTTATTGGTTGGAATTTCTAGTTATCTTGATAAGAATTTGATATCTTTATTTTCATCTCAACAAATGATTTTTTTCCCATAAGGGATCGTAATGTCTTTCTATGGGATTGTGGGTCTCTTTATTAGTTCCTATTTGTGGTGCACAATTACATGGAATACAGGTAGCGGTTATGATCGATTTGATCGAAAAAAAGGAATAGTATATATTTTTCGTTGGGGATTTCTCGGAAAAAGTCATCGCGTCTTTCTATGATTCTTTATGAAAGATATCCAGTCCATCAGAATAGAAGTGAAAGAGGGTATTTATACCCACCGTGTCCTTTATATGGAAATCAGCGGCCTGGGAGCCATTCACTTGACTCGTATTGATGAGAATTTGACTTCATGAGAAATTGAGCAAAAGGCTGCGGAATTGGCCTATTTCTTGCGTGTACCAATTGAAGAAAAATGAACTGAAGAATAAAAGCTTTCTTAACAGAAGGAAAAACCCCAAGAATCCTCCTTTTTCTATAGCATAACTTACTTTCCCCATTGGGGCCAAAGCAAGGCAAACGTGTACGCAGTAGCCTAACATAAAATGAAATTGTTTTTGTCTGTAATTTTTTTTTTTGGAAATATTTGATTTTTTCATTTTTAATAGACAGGAACTTCTTTCATTTCGAAATCCGAAAAATATTCTTTATTTGAATCTTTCAGGTATTCGTCAAAGGGGAGTAATTTCGTCGAATATTTGATCAATTGAGATATCTAGAAACAATCGATTTTTTATTATTTCTTCATTTGAATTTGAATTCGAAGTGGGTTCTTCTTCTATTTCTATATTTTTTCTATACTAGATTCAAGGACTAACCTCTGAATCCCAACTAAAAAAGGAGACTCAATTAATAATTAATACGCGTGATACCTTATCTTATAATGGAACTCCGCTTGATAGAAATATTAGATCGCATAGAGTCAACGAATGAGGTGAGTTCATTACCAATTCACAGATGAAAAAATGACAAAAAAGAACGTATCCATTCCCTTTCGATATCTTTCATCTATAGTATTTGTAGTCTTTTTGCCCAGGTGGATCTCTCTCTCATTTAATATAAGTCTAGAATCTTGGGTTACTAATTGGTGGAATACTAGGCAATCCAAAACTTTTTTGAATGATATTCAAGAAAAGAGTATTCTAGAAAAATTCATAGAATTAGAGGAGCAGTTCCTCTTGGACGAAATGATAAAGGAATTCCCGAAAAGACATCTACAAAAATTTCGAATGGCGCTCCACAAAGAAACAAAACAATCCAATTGATCAAGATACACAACGAGGAGAATATCCATACAATTTTGAACTTCTCCACAAATATAATCTGTTTCGTTATTCTAAGTGCGTATTCTATTATGAGTAATGAAGAACTTGTTATTTTTAATTCTTGGCTTCAAGAATTTCTATATACTTTAAGCGACACAATAAAAGCCTTTTCTATTCTTTTAGTATGATTTATGTATCGGATTTCATTCACCCCACGATTGGGATTGGCTATATCTACAACGATTTTGGATTGGCTCATAATGATCAAATGATATCTGATCTTGTTTCCCCACATTTCTAGTCATTCTAGATACAATTTTTAAATATTGGATTTTCCGTTATCTAAATCGTGAATCTCTGTCACTTGTAGTGATTTATCATTCAATGAATGACTGAAAAATATTCCCCGATCTAATTATAATGTTTCTGACTTTGTACATAAGCAAAGCATTCAAGGTTGTACTTACCTTACTCTTTCTAACCATCCTAAGGATTCCTCCTATATTACAACAAAATAATTTCAGTAAACAGTAGAATTGTGGATAGGGACCTATACTAGCGACCTACCCAAATTTATTATAGAAATTTTCGGGATCAACGATTGGACCATGCAAATTAGAAATACCTTTTCTTCGATAAAGAAACAAATTACTCGATTCATTTCCATATCACTTATGATATATATAATAACTCAGGCATCCATTTCAAATGCATATCCCATTTTTGCGCAGCAGGGTTTTGAAAATCTGTCAACACGTGGGTTGGATGCTAACCCATACTGGTTTGATGAGATCTCCTAGAATTATGCTGTCATTAGGTAAAATAACCTTACTTATCGTGCAAGATACGCTAGCTTACTGTTCTGAGCCAGCTCTGGACAAATTGGGGTAGAAGACGTACTGAAGCTGCTGAAATAAGCGGGCTGGTCCTGTTAACGAACTGACTTAACGATCTCGACGTCGTCACCACAGAAATGCTCATTGAGCGATCTTAACTTCACTAGCGATCTAACGGACTTGACTTCGCTAGAGGCTTAATCAGGCTCGTGTGCTTCCATGTTGAGCTTCACTCATTGGTCTCAGTAGCTTGGGCCACTAATTTTTATGGGCTTCTGTCAGCCCATTTAGGTGATCCGAAAAACACCCACAACAGTTATTCATATACATGAAACGCCAAGGTTCCTACACATACTTTTCCCCATTTGCTTGAGTACCAACGCTGACTTTCAATTCCTTGTTCTGCGATTTGTTACTCACTTTTACTATATGTTATGATTAGATTGCATCCTCTCTAAAAACGTGTTAATGCAATGACACTAACACCACTTGCTGAGTGCAAATGGAAAGATTCATAGCACCAAACCTATAAAAATTGAGCGATTTTCCTACTAAAACAGGGGTAGATCTTTATCGGCTTTTGGTAGTAGCATTCTGAGTTACGCGATAGAATCTTATCTCAATTAGATTCCGATAATGATGCGAACCCCGTATATAACGATACGACACCCACGACCAAATTGAAACACAACCTCAAGAAATATTAAAACAGGTTTATAAAAATAAAAAATTTTGACCCATTGATTATATGTCAATCAAGAACCAAAGTTATAAAAAACTTTGACCCAATAATTAGAACTCAATCAAGAACTAAAATTATAAAAGAAGGATATTGACGCCACTCCCAAGATATAGATGAGAAGGTGAGAGATAAGTCATGATTTTGATCGCCACAAGCATAGTTTGATAAGATCACATGTTCATAAAAAACAAGAGAGAAAATTCACTCTCTTAATTAAACCTAATTGGCTGCAACGTCATTCATCTTGTTATATGCCTAGGGTTACAATGCTTTTTATAGGCAAAGAAATATAACATAATATGAAACCCTAGCCCCCTAACAATTGGGCTCACTAAACATACTCATGGTTTTACAATAATTAAATATGGACTTAAGTTAATTATAATATGTCAGCCTAAATAATATAAACCAAAATAAAATAAGCTAACTTAACTTAAAAACCCATTACAATTAAAATAATCTCAGCCCAAATTATTTAAATCCCAAATAACTCCAATAAGTCTCCAATAAAGCTCAAATAACTATAACTTGCCTCTAATTGTCTTCCATTAGCATCCAAAGCCTTCATAATTAAACCTCATTGCCTTAAATTACCTCATTGCCCAATTTTCGTGTTCCTCCATGATTGCTATCTTGGTTTCCATCATTAAGAAACCAAGATAGCAATCATGGAGGAACACGACAATTGCGCAATGAGGCAATTTAAGGCAATGAGGCTTAATTATGAAGGCTTTGGATGCTAATGGAAAATAATTAGAGGCAAACTATAGTTATTTGGGCTTTATTGGAGACTTATTGGAGTTATTTGGGATTTAAATAATTTGGGCTGAGCTTCTTTTAATTGTAATGGGTTTTTAAGTTAAGTTAGCTTATTTTATTTTGGTTTATATTATTTGGGCTGACATATTATAATTAACTTAAGCCCATATTTAATTATTGTAAACCCATGAGTATGTTTAGTGAGCCCAATTGTTAGGGGGCTAGGGTTTCATATTATGTTATATTTCTTTGCCTATAAAAAGCATTGTAACCCTAAACATATAACAAGATGAATGAAGTTGCAGTCAATTAGGTTTAATTAAGAGAGTGAATTTTCTCTCTTGCTCTTTATGAACATGTGATCTTATCAAGCTATGCTTGTGGCGATCAAAACCATGACTTATCTATCACCTTCTCATCTATGTCTTGGGAGTGGCATCAATATCCTTCTTTTATAATTTTGGTTCTTGATTGAGTTCTAATTATTGGGTCAAAATTTCTTATTTTTATAAACCTATTTTAATCTTTCTTGGGGTTGTGGTTTAATTTGGTCGTGGGTGTCGTATCGTTATATACGGGGTTCGCATCAGTTAGTATCAGAACTTTGGGTATTAATTCAGGTTTGATTCATCAATTTAATTGGTTTTTATTTTTGTTTTTGTTTTATTTTTTTTTCGGCCTCATGTCATTAATTTTTTTTTAGGGTTTTGTTCGTTACTTTGTTTCCTATTTTGTTCTTGTCGGCATCAATAGCTTCAGCCTTTCATATTTATATATTTAGATTATTTTTGTTTCTTGATTGCCGCAAGCCACCATCCATCTTCAATTTATTATTATTATTTTGTTCTTTTGTTTCTTGTTGATCGAACCATCATCTATTGCTTTTCCCTAACTTTCTTTTTCGTTAACTTGCCACACCAGCCATTATTAATTTTATATTCTTTGAGTTGCTGTATCACCCACCATCCATTATCAATTTTATATTATTTTTTGCATCCATTTTTTTTTTTTGTCTTCCTAAGTGTTGCAGCCGCTTCATGTCATAGAATTTTGTGTCTTGCAACACACTGGATGCATATTGCTTTCTGGTTGTTGGACGATGTCATTGTTTTAAGGTCTGATCTCATTGTGTCTCCACATTATTTTGTTCCATTATCTTGTTGGTCTGATTTCCGCAGATCATTGTACATGTTCCGCACCATACTGTAGCATTCGGTCATCGTGTTCTATTGTTCTGCATACTACTACATCTGTTCTGCACCATATTAAGTCTGTTTCAAGCCTGTTTTCGCATCCACTAATCTGATTCTTTCTTGTTTTATTTTTTTGGTGTGATTAAAAATGAGAGGAGAAAAAAAAATGTGAACCACACAAGCGATTAGAGTGAAACATGTGAGGGAGTGTTGTGAGGATTTTCTAACATTCTTGTCAGGTTTCAATTCCATGTTCGAACAATCATAAAGATAGGTCACGATTTGAGGACAAATCGTTTTGAAGAAAGGGGGAATAATGGAAACAAATATAGCAATCATGGAGGAACACAAAAATTGGGCAATGAGACAATTTAAGGCAATAAGACTTAATTATGAAGGCTTTAGATGTTAATGGAAGACAATTAGAGGCAAACTATAGTTATTTGGGCTTTATTGGAGACTTATTGGAGTTATTTGGGATTTAAATAATTTGGGCTGAGCTTATTTTAATTGTAATGGGTTTTTAAATTAAGTTAGCTTATTTTATTTTGGTTTATATTATTTGGGTTGACATATTATAATTAACTTAAACTCATATTTAATTATTGTAAACCCATGAGTATGTTTAGTCAGCCCAATTGTTAAGGGACTAGGGTTTCATATTATGTTATATTTCTTTGCCTATAAAAAGCATTGTAACTCTAAGCATATAACAAGATGAATGACATTGCAGCCAATTAGGTTTAATTAAGAGAGTGAATTTTCTCTCTTGTTCTTTATGAACATGTGATCTTATCAAGCTATGCTTGTGGCGATCAAAACCATAACTTATCTCTCACCTTCTTATCTATGTCTTGGGAGTGGCGTCAATATCCTTTTTTTATAATTTTGGTTCTTGATTGAGTTCTAATTATTGGGTCAAAGTTCTTTATAACTTTGGTTCTTGATTGACATATAATCAATAGATTAAAATTTCTTATTTTTATAAACCTATTTTAATCTTTCTTGGGGTTGTGTTTCAATTTGGTCGTGGGTGTCATATCATTATATACGGGGTTCGCGTCAGTTGGTATCTGTTGTGGATAATTTAACGATCAGAATAATCGGGCCCAGTGGCTAAAAGGCCCAATAATCTGCCATTTCTTCCAATATGCCTCCCTGACGGAGGACCTTCTTAAGATCGCTCGTTATAACCGCTGATCGCCTACGCTCAGACTGACCGTTGATTCTCACCGCAGGCGCCAATTCTGAGCACTGATTCTGACCGTTATCTCCATCCGCCATTCTCACCGTCAGTCTCTCCGTCAGTTCTGCTCGTTCGTTTTAACCGCTGGTCCTGATCGCTGACCGTTGGCTCTCATAGCTCAGACTGACCGCTGGCCGCTGGCCGTGTCCGCTAAGCCTGCTCGCCAGATTATCCGCCATGATTGACCGTCCGGCTGTTCGCCCATTTTGTCCATACAAGATATCCGTAAGTGGAACCATCCATTAGAAATGTTCAACAAGTCCCCCTCGCCCAAGACGATCCGGTTAAACTAATCGCTAATCTCTGAGCGTGGCCGTATACCGGCTCCTTCACTCGTGATATTGTCGATCATCGTGTTCTATTGTTTTGCATACTACTACATCTGTTCTGCACCATATCAAGTCTGTTTCAAGCTTGTTTTCGCATCCACTAATCTAATTCTTTCTTGTTTTATTTTTCTGGTGTGATTAAAAATGAGAGGAGAAAAAAAAATGTGAACCACATAAGCGATTAGAGTGAAACATGTGAGGGAGTGTTGTGAGGATTTTCTAACATTCTTGTCAGGTTTCAATTCCATGTTCGAACAATCATAAAGATGGGTCACGATTTGAGGACAAATCGTTTTGAAAAAATGAGGAATGATGGAAACCAAGATAGTAATTATAGAGGAACACGACAATTGGGTAATGAGGCAATTTAAGGCAATGAGGCTTAATTATGAAGGCTTTGGATGCTAATAGATGACAATTAGAGGCAAACTATAGTTATTTGGGCTTTATTGGAGACTTATTGGAGTTATTTGAGATTTAAATAATTTGGGCTGAGCTTATTTTAATTGTAATGGGTTTTTAAGTTAATTTAGCTTATTTTATTTTGGTTTATATTATTTGGGCTGACATATTATAATTAACTTAAGCCCATATTTAATTATTATAAACCCATGAGTATGTTTAGTGACCCAATTTGATGCGGAAACCCCAAGAATCAAGTCTTGAAACCCCCAAAACCAGATTTGGATCAAGAACCCCAAATCCCAATACAAGATTCAAATATATGAAATCTTGACCTGTTGTTGTATTGCAAACAAAAACCAAGACTCAAGAGAAGAATGAACGCCACAAAGGTTAGATTAACCCCTGATAAGTTCGATTAAAAGTTCAATGAAGAACTTAGGAGAAATAACCCTCATTCTTTTAGCAAAATCTCGTCATTTCCCATAAAGGAGGCACAAACATGTATTTATAGTTACTATAGTTCACAAAGAAACCCTAAATATGCCCTAATGGGCTTAAATATAAAGCCTACTGTTCAAATTCAAATAAACAAGCCCAAAACAATATAAACATGACACCTCATTAAAAAAATCACATGCATAGCACATGACATGCTTATTTATATAATGGGCTAAAACATATTAAATTCTAGACTTTAATATTAGGCCCATATGTGCCAATTAGGTTGACATATTGAGCTGGTCCCTTGACTCCACTTGATGGTCCACCGTAGGCCACTATCGAAGGTCCACCATAAGCCTTATCACGCGCCCTCAGCTCCAAGTCAATAAAATGTTGCACAAAACCTTGAAATGCCGTTTTTAACCTCTTTGACCTTGCTCTGGTGATTGGTCCATCGGGTATACTCAATTCATCCTTGGAACGACCATCCTTGTCGCGTGCACCATCAACTCCAATGTCATGTGTGCTGCTCACATCACAATTGTTAAGGGGCTAGGGTTTCATATTATGTTATATTTTTTTGCCTATAAAAAGTATTGTAACCCTAAGCATATAACAAGATGAATGAAGTTGTAGCCAATTAGGTTTAATTAAGAGAGTGAATTTTCTCTCTTGTTCTTTATGAACATGTGATCTTATCAAGCTATGTTTGTGGCGATCAAAACCATGACTTATCTCTCATCTTCTCATCTATGTCTTGGGAGTAGCGTCAATATCCTTCTTTTATAATTTTGGTTCTTGATTGAGTTTTACTTATTGAGTCAAAGTTCTTTATAACTTTGGTTCTTGATTGATATATAATCAATGGGTCAAAATTTCTTATTTTTATAAACCTATTTTAATCTTTCTTGGGATTGTGTTTCAATTTTGTCGTGAGTGTCGTATCGTTATATACGGGGTTCGCATCAGATAATTGTTTGACCATACGTCAGTAGGTCAAAAAAAGAAAAGATTGGACTCCCTTCTTCTTCATTCTCTGTTTTTTTCTTTTTCCATTTTATGTTATAATTATTTTAATTTATTTAATATAATTTGTAATATTATATTTTATTTAAAATAATATTATTTCCAAATGTTAATATATTAATTAAAAGTATTTTATTTTATCATAAAATATTTTATAGTAATTTTATTTTACTTATAAATATCTCAAAACATTCTCCATATTTATTTTTTTAATTATTCTTTTTGTAAATAATTTTATACAACCACAAAATGATTTATAATAATTTTATTTTATTTTTTTATGGTGAATTAAATTTATAAAAAATTACTCATGGTTTATGTTTTTAGAAGAATGGTAAGACTTTAACCATTGACTTCTTAAAATTAATAAAAGTACTCAACCACTCTTGTTAAGGGATGATGTGCTAATAATTTTAATTGAAAAATGAAAACAAACTATTTCACAAATAAAATATTTAATCTAATATAATCTAATCTATTCTCATCCCAGCTTTAAAGCGAATAACTGCAACAAATAATGGAATTTCAGTGGGCAGCATCAAAACAGCAGATTACATTTAGCAAAGGATGTGCTTTAAGTTCCTTGCATCCACTAATTATCATTGTTTTAAGACATACAAAAACCAAGAATTGGAAAAAAAAAATACAAAAAAATAAAATTAAAATAGCCAGAGTACCAAGAGGATACAGTACCGAAATGTTGATACCTTACAAAGAATATATGTATAGGAAAGCACTATACTTTAATAAAATTATATTATTGACATGGCTACAATTGACAAATTTTGAATTTAAAGTTTCTTGACTTCTATGGAAGAAATTAATCTCTATAAGTAATCAACTGGTGTTTTTATCTGCTTCGAACCAGTTGGAATTATAATGAATCTCAGCCCTAGGAGGGGAATAGTATCATATCTTTAACTTGATTTTGTACTCTTTTATCAACTTGAACTTTGGTTAGAGTACCAGAGTTTTTTCTGGCAAATCAACAACTTCTCCTTCTCAACTCCATACTCTGTGTCCTCTTTCCGGCAACCCCACTTCATCCCCTTGGCAATGGTAGAAATAGCATCCACGAAATAGGCGGATTCCCGTATTATAACATATCCGCTGGGACGTAGGATGCGATCCATCTCCAGCAGCACGTATTTCATTTCACATCTGTCCAAATTAAAGCACTAACAATTAATATCTAAATCTTACATGGCCTTTGGTTAGGCAAAAGGTCCACACTCATCTAAATGAAGCCAAATTCAGACAAAATGGAACATGGTATTCCATTTCCAATATGTAATTTTTCCCAGAACTAAATCCTATTACAGCACCCAGGATGCCAAAAATCTCATATCAAGTGTCTAGCATGTTTTTCGCTTGGGTTTCTCCACTACAAAAGACAATCCTTGTGGAGAAGAAGTTAAGGGTCAAGAACTCGTATAAACCATAAAAGGTGCTATGCTATGAATTTCTCACCTAGTATGGAATGTCAAATTTACAATTCATGAAAATATGTAAATTCTGTGAGTTCAGAAATGTGATAAAGGAAAGTTGAGCCCAATGTCTTACCTCTGACTTTCTGTTGTAAAGAGACCATCAAGGTGAAGAAGATCATAAGTTCGAGGATAAGTTGAGAAAGCTTCGCACCTGCCAAACAGCCCACAGATGAATCTTAACAACAGAACTTCCAACACTGTATGAAGTAAAGAATGAACAGAATAACCAATCATGATCAAATCTAAAATGTAAAATAGATGCATGCAAAATTACCAATCATGGTAAGTTCCGATTAGACCCCTGTCATAGACCACAGCAAGCGTGTTGGCAGCATACGATGAAACCACATTCATAACCCATAAAGGATCATCAACTACAGCCGCAGCAAATCCTCCGTAAAGGGCATTCATGTCCATTACATTTCTAATCTTTTCGGTCCCAATTGTGGGTAGCAACTTTTTGTAGTGCTTCACTCTCACCTTCCACTTACTGTCGTCATGCTTTAAAGCCGTAGCACTCCCACCATGAACATCAGAAATGCGTTCAGGTGCCACATGCAACCGCTCTGGCCATTTAGGCATAGAATCCAAAGCAGATTGTTTCAGTTGTGATCTCGGAACAACAACACAAGGACGGAGAGGAGTGTACCAAGCTGAATCCGGCTCAAGGCTGTCATCACACTTGGGTGGGTATGCATCAGGTTTCGAAAGCTGACTGTAGCAACTGTTATCCGAGGATTTCTGCCACACTGCAATATCATCCTTTTTGTTGTACAACTTGAAGCACATTGAAGTGAGCAATTCTTGCAACTTCTCATAATCCGATCTCTGCTCTTCCACAGTGGTGTTCCAACCTCGCCACCGGTTCTCGTAGTTGACTGGTGGGCCAGACAGAACCCAGAATCCACCAGGACGGAGTATGCGATGAATTTCTAGTAGATAAATTCCACCTGAAAGAACATTATTACTATCATTAAGAAAAACATAATAACAAATATTGGCATCTTAGAATGGAGTACAAGATACAATCTCATGGAAAGCTTACGGTAGTCCATATTTTAGAACATAATGTCACACTTTTATTGAATTAAACTACTAAATGAGGCTCAATCACACCATTTAAATACTTCATCAATAGAACACGATGAATTGTCTAAATTAAATTACAAAATCCTATATCTTTCTTAAATGGTATCAACGGGTTCCTACCATACTCGCTCCATCTGCAAAGCTACTTTGAATTCCTTGCAATGAGGAAAGTAATGAGATATAGCCAACAGATTCCATACATATACACAACTAAAACATAAGAGCCAGCAAACAAATGTCTTCCTAGATATTGGCATTGTGGTAAAGGAAGTTTACTACAATCACACAATCAAATCAGTTCCTATTACGAAACTTATTTCCTAAAGTGGACTACTCCGTGATGTTGTTTTGTCTAAAAACATAAAGCAACAATTTCTGAGTGTATTAGATGTTATGATGCATAGAAATAATTTAATTACCAAATTCTGTCCACGGTATAAGGCATCTTGAGCAATGAGCCATATCAAATGAATTTGAGGGGAAAGGCAGGCGTTGTGTAGAAATGATGCCAAGAATTGCAGGAATTCCACGTTCTAGCGCAAATTGGACTTGAGCTTCATGATTATCTCTCGGTGCAAGAGAAAGAGTTAAAATTCCACGATCCAATAAATCACCTCCCCAGCTTGCAACCTGAAAAAATAAAATAACCATCCAGATTAAGCAACCCCCGCTTTCCATTGAAATAAAAACAAGAAACACGACAATCATAAAGCATTCAATACAACGCATTGTCATTTTTTACAATAGACAGCAACAAGAAACCAAAAAAACACGAACGCACCCCGCATCCAGTGTCAATGGCAGTTCGGACAGTGCCATCTTTCAATTCGGGGATCAGATCTTGCATCAAATCAACATAAGCACCAACCCCTCTAGGGAACATGGTACCTCCACCGGGAAAAAGAAACTTCTCCCCTTGTTTCCGCAGCCAATTTTGATTCGACTTCTGCTTGTTAATCCAATCATAAGGCACATTCCTGAAACCAGATCCACATTGTATAAATACAATCACATAGCTTGCACATGAGAAAGACATATTTTAATATACCAACACCACAACTGTACCTGTACCAACATTCATCTCTACTCTTCGGCCATCTAATTGGTGGCTTATACCCATCAGGAGGCGGAATCAAGCATTCCTTCCTATCGAAAGCCGGCGGGCAATGACGTTCCATGAAAGTAAGCCGATGAACACCATATTTTTTCCACCTCTGCAATAATAATTACATATATATATATAATTATAATCAACGTAGACACATTCCGTGCACTTCTCATGTCTATCTCTTGTCCTGAACTAACTAGTCTAGTTAATACTAGAAAATTCAATATTTATAATAAAGCACCACCTTTGGATCAGTACAAGGAGTGTAGTCTTGGTATTCACTGCTGCATTCAGGAAAGGAAACAGACTTGATCTGGAGAGGAGAAACCGCGTATGCTTTGGGAGAAGGCACTGACTTGGCGGTGGCATCTCTTATCAGCTCGGATCTGTTTTTCTCAGAACAAAAGATTCCACCAAGATAAAACGAAAAACCACACGCCACAACTAGTAACACAGTCAATGGGACAATTCTGCTACTTTTATCAGCCTGAGAATTTGGTTTTCCATCTTTAAGCTTCATGATGTCCAGAAGAATTTAACTAATTATCTGCACACATACAATTCAACAACTTAAATCAAAATTAAACTTTGCCTACATAACAATATACAAAGCTAGCTCTCTCATTTTGCTTACTAAGTAGAGATCTAAAATTAATAGAACAAATCAAGTTGGTTGATGACAAGTGGAAGAGAGAGAGCGCGTTAAGACAAGCCGAAAAACGGAAGATCCGAAAGTAACTAACACCGACATGGTAGTGGATCATTATAAATTTCACATGAATATAAGGGCCCCAAAGTCTAACAAACAGCCGTCCAAAACAATATAACATGGTTGGTCCCATTAATAAGTTTGGTCAAAAAAAGGGAGCACCAAATTAATGCAAAGCAAAATGAAAATAAAAGTGAAAAAGTTAAAAAAGACACATATAATATTATTGTCAGTCGCTTGCTTGAAAGAAAAGAAAACCAAGTTGATGATTTACGTAAAACAAATCAGATCATTTTGATGATTTCACTCGTATCATAATGACAACAGGAACACTTACTTATTATTGTTGTTTGTTGCCAAGAAAGTAGAGACAATTGAATATGTCTTATCAGAATGAGAAGTCAGATCTACTACACAGCGAAGCAAAGAAAACAGAAGATGAAGAGATGAAGAGAAGAGAATAGTGTTAATGTCTCTCAGTGTTTTGCAGGCAGAGAGAGAGAGAGAGAGAGAGGGGGGTAGAGAGACGTATAACGTGAGAGTTGAGGACTGGAGTTGATGAATCTCATCCCTTAAATAAATATAAATAAAAGCTCACTTCAAGTCTTCCTACTTGCTTCTCTGAAGCTTCTGTCCTTTCTCTGTCTTTCTTGCTTTATTCTCTCTCTATTAAATTATGGTAAAATCTATTTCACTATTTCTGTTTAATGTTTTCCTATATATAATTTTCTTTTTTTTTAATGACCGGTGGAGATCTCTCGAGACCAAACCAAAAAAATTTGAACGGGGGGAGCAAGCTACACAATTAACCAACGACACCACTTTCCTGGCCACATTTTCTATATATAAAAATAATTATAGAGTAATATTGATAAATTAAAATTACATACACACTAAATAAGAGTGGTCCGAGTGGAGATTAAATATTTAAATCTCATTGACACAAAACGTGAATTGTGAGTCTTCACTTAACAGAAATTTTTCTTTTTTGAATTGTGTGATAGTAGTTATCCAGATTGTGTTACGGTAATTTATCTTGATAAGTCTCAACAGTAATATTAATAAATTAAAATTGAAGAATTAAAATTTTATTAATTACTTATTCTATTTTTACAATGTCACATCGTTTAAAGACAATTTTACTACATATTTTTCCTGCCATGTATGTACATCACAACCAATAATTGTGCTTCATGAATGGATACAGGTCAATTATCATCCTGTTTTTTCTTTTACAAAATGTAGTGATTTGCTAATTCCCACCTCATTCATTTCATCCAAGCTTTCCCATATCTAATATTATTATATAATTGCAATTTAATTTAATATCATCCAAAATTTGTTAAACGGATAAAAAAATTGTTCGATTTATCTATTTTATGTAATTATTATGGATATTTATTTTTATTATTTTTATTCGAACATCTCTGTAAATAATATTAAACAATTTAAAAAATTTTAACATAAGTACAAGAAAACGGCCAGATGCCATAACACAAGCCAAGAAACAAACAATAAAAACATAGGCTGTGCTATCATTCCAATTTTCATGTAATATTGAACCATCTACCTGTTGATGATTCCAATTTTATGGGAAAATTTTAACAATTCTTCTTTTAAAAAAAAAAAAAAAAAAAAAAAAAAGCTTAATATTTACCTGTTAGCTTTTCAATTCTCCAATTTTTCACGAAAACATCATTTTCGGCCTTGCATCAAGAGTACGTTAGTTCTCAAGTTAACAATAATGGTAGTATTTCGGTTTGCAACTATAATAAACTCTAGTATTCTGGTCAAAGTGCATGAAGTTGCAGTGGCGGCCACACTACTTCTGACCAGTAAGGGTCATAAGTTGGAGACCTTACCACCAACCGAAAAAGTAGTTAGTTTTCCTTCTACCCTAGCTTGGATTGCTCCCCTACTCATATGTGATTACTTTCTCCGGTATGAAGATGATTTTTGAGTCGTACCGCTAGTATTTTATCTCGTTTAATTTCAATTGACTTCTAGATCTGTCCAAAAAAAAAAAAAAAACTCTAGTATTATGACAATAATAACCATAATTTTTTTTTTTACATAAACCTTTTATAAAAAAATATTATTATATTTTTAAAAAATTTATCAAAAATTTTACTCAAATGATATGACAAACTAATTTGGGGTTATCACGGTATTTTTAAGATGATATAGTAATTATAAATAAATTTGTTACATCATTTAAATAATATATTTGAGTAAATTTTTAGATAGTAAGAGATTACTCTTTATAAAATATGGACTTATCTTATTAAGATTTATTTTTACCTTATTCATCCAACTACAGTAACCATAAGAAAGCCACAGCTATCAACACCTTATTTTTTACCATTAGCTGCCAAAATTTACCAACATTTATTTTCGTAAGTTGACTCCAACTGCTTGGTTTGTTCGAGACTATTGTAATTTTAAAAAGGGAAATTATTACTTTCCCCTTTAAGTTTTAAAATACATCATTTTATCCCATGAGGTTTTTGTATTGTCCATTTTTCTCTTGCTGTTGTTATTCAGGTACCAATGTTAGTGTCTGACATAAAGAGAAACGAAAAAACCTAAATTGCCCCTTGTTGCAATTGATGAAAAATTTAAAAGTCAACTTTTTATTATCAAACATCTACTTTAATTACCATATTGCCCTCATGAGTTGGCAGTCAAATCATTTTTTTTCACAGAATACTAACATCAAGGGGGAGAATGTTGAACAAAGACACGTCGGGGGTAGAATGATGTATTTTGAAACCTCAGGGAGAACATAATAATTTCCCTTTAAATATTCACGAAAATATTTGATACTAAATGTCAACTGAAAAGGGAACCCAAGAAATGCACATGGGCATGTCCATACCATAATAATTCACGCAGTGTGACGGTGCCCATCTTTTTGATGCAAGTGGCACATAAATCAAAACATTAATAATTTTTTAATAAATTGTTATTCTATTGGCTTTTTTTTTTTTTTTTAAATGATAAAGACTTGGTATTTTATTTGAATAATTGGATGGTTTATGACTTGACTTTTGTCTGGCAGTCCTAAGTCAAACTTTTTTTTTTGGAGAATTAAGAATTTCTTTTTTTGATTAATGAGAATTAAGATTTTATCTCCTTGCCAATTGCCAAATTTATAATAGAAACATAGCTGGACAGTGGACACCAAGTCTTATTATTGTTGTTTTGAAAATGACACCACGTCTTATTAATTTAATCTTTTTATTATATACTAATTATGTTAAATTCAAAAAAAAAAAAAAACACGGTATGAAATATCAATTATCCTGTCAATGATGTTCTGTGAAGAGATAATGGTGAGAGGGAATTACCATCATTTTCATAAAATTAACAGAAATCAGTAATAAAGGGGAAAAAAAAAAAGAATAGATGACTTTGAGATTTGATCTCAAGTGTGATAGGATAGTGTGGCATGGAAAGCATCAAGCAGTTATGAACCTTTATTCTATATATTCATAAACAACGAAAATATTCCATCATAAATCTTATTCGTAACAAAAAATCACATCAAAATTAAGTTAAGAAAACCTCCATCTAATGTAATTTAAAGATGAATAACACTCATTTATATTAGTAATAACCTGAGTTCGAGTCGTCTCTATCATATATAATATCTTCAAAAAAAAAAATACATAAGAATTAATGAAATAAATCATTATCTATGTAGTTTAGTATTAAAGAGCACTTATTTAATTTAACAATTATCTGGATTTGAATTGCATCTATCACAAGTGGTAGCTAAAAAAAAATTACATCGAAATTAGGTTGAGGAAAGGGTATTTGGTGCAAATCCTAGATTTGACTATGATGAGTATGGCAGCTAACCATTTTGGGTCATTGTGAAGGAGGACCAATTAGATGCTCATAACACCATTACCGATAGAAAGAACCCAAATGGAATCCACCCATGCATGCATCATCAATCAACATAGTCATAGTGACTGCCTCCACCAAATTTGAGCCCATGCCCAAATCAATCAACCAAATGACAATCAGTGTCAAATAAACTTTATACCAACCAGTGCACCACTACTGACTTCCAAATCAATCCCTATCCAAGTAGAAAGGAAAAGAAACGAAAAAGAGAGGTAATGAAAACGAGGAGATGCTTGGGTGAACCTTTTTGTGGTGAATAGTGGGGTCACGATCCGTCTCCCCACTCATATGTATCAGTCTAATGATCACCTCTTCAAGAAGTTATAGATCTAAACTTTTAATTTTATTTTATATATCTATGATAATTTATAATTAAATTAATTATTTAATTTTACCAAAATCTATATAATTAAACTTTTCAAGGTTAATTATTTAATAGAGTATTTTTACAAGTCAACATAAGTCAACTAATAAAGTTGTTAGTCTCCCTTAGACAACGTTTGGTATGGAGTGATTGGAATAGAATAAAATTGATTGAACTGAAATAGAATATATTAGATTGGATTAAAAAATTACTGACCCATATTTGGTAGAATTTGGGATTAAATTAAAATTATGTTAATATTAAAATTAAAATATTAAAATAAAATATTTTAATGTTAAATTATTAAAACAAATCAATCCCTCTCTCTCTTCATTTCATCTTATCTTACCAAACTTTAGAAACCACACTCTCTTTCTCTCCTCTTCAGTCTCTTCTCCTTTTCTTTGTAACCGACCACCTACC
Organism: Dimocarpus longan; assembly: GCA_022984855.1. Taxonomy (NCBI): domain Eukaryota; kingdom Viridiplantae; phylum Streptophyta; class Magnoliopsida; order Sapindales; family Sapindaceae; genus Dimocarpus; species Dimocarpus longan. The sequence goes on along the minus strand of CM041025.1, from coordinate 20,696,657 downwards.
GTCGCTATCATCATCACCAATGTCTCCATCTAACTCTATCTTCATTGACGACAACTTCGCTAACCTAGATTTGTTGCAATTCTCTCTCACTTATTTCTCTCACCCTCTCTTTTTCTTGCCAATTATGATTGATGTTGATGGGTTTGTTGCTGGTGTGAAGGGTTTGTTGCGGTTATAAGTTTTTTCGATTTGATTGTTATGGTTGATTGGGAAGCCCAGATGATGTGGTTGTTTAGGGTGATTTATGGAGGTGGTGGGAGAAAGAGACGATGATAGAGATAGGTTGGACGGTGATTGTTACTGGGCTTGATAGTGGTTGACGGAGATGTGTTTGATGCAAAGGGATAAACGGAGGAGAAGCCAAAGAACAAGAAGAGCGAGAGTAATGCAAATTCGGTCCAAACCTATCAGTTAGAGTGGAAATGATGAGATCCGTGAAAACGAGACTGAAAAGATGTTGAGATTAAGTTTTGAATCCCTTTCTAATCTTTCCAAACGTCAAATTTCATAGGATTGGAAATTTTTAATCTCAATTCTATAAAATTTCTAGTGCACGAAACATGACCTCAGTGGCATTGGCCCTTAAAGTAGAACAACCAATATATTTCCGTCATTCAACTTAAATAAGGCTGCAGTTGGGGGCTGTAAGAGTAGTTTCCCTTCCCATCATATTGATACACCATTATCGATCTGCACGTCGTTGTCTTATTTTATACGGTATTTCTTTTTCTTTTTTTTTTATAAGAAAATAGAGTATCTTGTCACACCTATGAACTAAAGCGATATATGTATATATATATATATATATATATGTATGTATTTATGATCTAAGTCTAAAGCGATAAAATTTTAAATTAAAGAAAAAAACTGCATCACCGACATGTTCGAATTTGACTTTATTCTTTGCGTGGGGGTTATGTCATGCTTACAACCATGCTATCATCTTTTTCTTTGTTTAACAAGTCCCCCATACATTTACATATAATTGAACTTCTGTCATCGTTGTCGAAGTTAGAATTATTTTTATAGAATGGAGAATAAGCCATTAATTGACCCAATCAAATTAGAATTATATGTGAAGAGGAAGACTTTACTGCTTTTACAATTAGCCAAACTGACAGATTCAAACAACGACGTGAAGAAATAATGATAATAATAATAACAAACAACATTTAGAATCAATGATAAATAAAAAACAAAATTGTTATGAAATCATTATTTCCCTTTCTAGGGATATTACTAAAACCTCCCCAAAAAGTGAAGTAATGATGATTGACACCCAATTGTTTTATTAGGTGAACCAAAAAACTCGGATGAGATTAAATGTGAAGACATAATGGTAATTGGATAAATAATTATATTTAACTTAATAAATTTATTGATTAATAACAATAAAAAATAAAACACACAAAATTAAAAATAAAAATTCTATTTGTCCATCTCTAAGATAGATAGTAAAGATCAAAATAATTTAAAAAATAAAAAATTTGTAAAAAAATTAAGAATAAAAAAATTTATAATTTTCTAAAAAAATAAAAATGATTTCCATTATCCATCATGTTGATATATTATGTACCTCGTTTATATATATATTTAAAAAGTTAGGAGTGAAGATCCAATCTCCAGTATACATTAAAAATAAAGATCGGATCTCTACCTCCAATTAATCATCATATTCATCAGCTACTATCATTCTGAATCCATCATCATCAACCCCTATTATAATCAAACTATCAACACCATTCAACCCATCATTATGATCAACATGACAACATCAGCAACACAAAATACCTTCAACATCAACCCAGATTGGACCCATAAACATTAACTAGAAGCTTTTTTTTTTTTTATTGGAACCCATAAACATAACCAGAAACTTCAACATCAACCCAAATTGGAACCCATAAACATTAATTAGAAACTGCAATATCAACCCAGATTGGAACCTATAACTTTTTTTATTGGAACTCAGATTGGAACCCATCAAAAAACATTATCATCAACCAGAAGCTTCCTAGATTAGGGTTCAATTAGAACCTAGATCTAGGTACATCATTTGGGATGAACCCAAATGAACATAATTTGGGCTAATTGAATCTAGATGATGTACATCATTTAGGTTCTATTCGAATGCAAATGATTTGGGTTCGGTTGGAACCCAGATGAGTTAGGTCATTTGGACAAACCCAAATGAACATTATCTGGGTTCATTTAGATAACCCACCCTCAATATCTATTAAAAATGCTAAAAAAAAAAAAAAGATAGAAGAAATTAAACGATGACCAGTTTGTTGATGATGAGAGAGACAAGAGCATGTGAGTGTGGATTTTTTTTTTTTTTGTGTTTTTTTTTTATTTTTATTGTTATTAATATATAATTGAAATATCATTTTAGTCACTTCCTAAGTTTAGGAGGTATGATAGAGATTTTATAGAAACTTGATAAGAGTATTTTAGTAATTTCATGATTTCGGATGAAAATTTAATGGTCGAGGATAGTTCATTTGATAAAAAAAAAAAAAAAAAAAGATGTCAATCATCATTAGTTCACCTTTCAAGGGAGTTTTTCATAATATCCCTTATTTCTAGAAGGGTGGATGTCCATATTCATCAATCAAACTTTTCACTTCCTACAACATTTTTTTTATTTTTTATTGGAAAAATTTCCTACCACTTCTGTTGCAGTACTACAAAGTAAAGGGTTTATGATGCTAGAAATGAGACATGTTGATATATGTGACTTAAGAATACTTACAATAATTATATATATGTAGAGATGAAATCGAGCAACACAAGTTTTAACATAAATTTTGTTACAATTTATTGACCATTGGATTTTAAAAATTTAAATAACTTAGATCTACTCACATGTTTATACGCAACTAATGTTTATACTCTACATAAATATGCTTTCTGTTCTCTTTCTTCATTGTTAATGACATCATCTCTCCTCTCTCCCATTAATATTAAAAAATCATTAATTAATACTCTTTTCACCTAATCGGTGATTATCTTAGTTAGGTATATTATTTTTATCTTGCTTATTAGACTTCATGCTTGTATACAGAATAAGTTTTTTTTTTTTTTTAATTGATTTTTAATTTTGAACTATTGTAATCAGTATGTTTGTTTGAATATATACAATATGGATCTTATTTAAAAGTTTATATTGAGAACTTTAATTTCATATATTATTCATATGATTTGATTAACTAAATAGAAAGAAAAATTAAATGAAAATTTGATTTATAATATTTTTATTTTGTGTGATGGATGATAAGGATAGAAAAGATATATAAAAAAAAATTGTTTTTCTTTTTTTCTTTCCTTTTTTTTTTTTGAAATATTTTTTTTTCTTTATACATTTATGAACAATGAAGAGGAGAAAAAATAACAATATTTTTTTGGGTACTTTCTGTACCATGCGAAAAAAAATATATATATGTGTGTGTGTAAGTTTTTTTTGAGATACTATTAAATGTATATATGTTTGAAAATAATATAATTTAAAAATAAATAAAGATGCAAAGAATTTCAATGAGTAAGAATAATACTAATGGATTGGTTTTTAATATTAGTTTAAGAAGTTTTAATAATAATAATATTATTATTATTAATTTGAGATATGAAAGAGATAATATAATAATGAAGAGATGAAAGAAATATATTAATATACCGCATAAAATTAAGTTATTGTTAATATCGAAAAATGGTTTCCTTAGTCAACGAGATTGTTTTAGGGTCCAAGCTGCAGTTTCGGATGGTCAATGGAATGCATGCAAAACAAAAAGGAATGAGAAGGGGAGATCAGAGGCGAGGAGAAGAGATACGAAGGATTTTTAGAGTGGTTCGGCCCAAAAAGATATTTATGTCTACTGTTCACTCTCTCACTATTTTGGTAGAATAATGACACTCAGAATTCGGAGCCCCTTTTACAATGAAATTCGTCCCCTATTTATAGAGAAAGGGGACTTGCTACAGTAAAACATAATAAGACAAAAGTAAATAATTAACTAAAGTTACAATGATAGATAACATTTAATGTGCCGGGATCTCAATTAATGCGGCTGACAGTGTAATAAATGCGGCCGAATATACATTTAATGCAGCCGAATCCATCGCATCTGAGGTCTGCCCAAGGGAGATTTCTGGTGACTGGTTCGGATATATCATGATGGACTATCGAAATCATGATCACAGCTTCTGGTGGATATAGCGTGCATGACACGTCTTGGAACTGTACTCTGCATGACACTTTTGACTTCTGTTGACTTGGGATTCTTAGGAACAAGGTGGGGATGGATCTTCCAGTAGACAAAATCCCAAGTCAGTTAGGAGAAAAAATAAGCCTATGACAAGTCTGGCTACTTGGAGAGTCAAGGAGATGGATTACTAGTCAACATGTCCGCAGCTGGTCATGATAGTGAGGTGGTTTGTGAGTGAAGGAGCCAGTATACGGCCACGCTCAGGGGTTGGCGATTGGTTTAGCCGGATCATCTCGGACGAGAAGGGTTTGTTGAACATTTCTGATGGATGGTTCCTCTTGGCGGATATCTTGTACGGAAGAAATCGGTGAATAGCCAGGTGGTCAATCAGGGCGGATAATCTGGCGAGCAGGCTTAGCGGACACGGTCAGCGGTCAGCGATCAGGACCAGCGGTCAAACTAAACGAACAGGACTGACGGTCAGAATGGCAGATGGAGATAGCGGTCAGAGCCAACGCTCAAAATTAGAGTCTACGGTCAGAATCAATGGTTAGTCTGAGCGTAGGCCATCAGAGGTCATGACAAGCGATCACAAAAAGGACCCTCCGTCAGGAAGGCGGATTGAAAGAGATGGCGGATTACTGGGCCTTCGAGCCACCGGGTCTGCATCTGGGCTCGATTATTCTGATCGCTAAATTATCCCTAACATTAAGCCCCCTAGCTCTTGGTGCTTTAAAGGGGACCAGGAGCCATAAATTCCAGGGCGAGTAGATTAGGCGGGAATAGTTACAGAGTGGAGGCGGTTACAGTACCTTTTGAATTCCACTTTATTGCCAAGCCATGTGGAGCTTCCTAGACAACGGTTACGGGTCACACCACACGCCGTGCACATTTAATGCACGTCTCTCAACTGACATGCTGCATGATGACAAAATCCCGGGAATCATGCCATGTCGTCAGATTGGGGGCGATTACACAACTGTCTTGATCCAACGGCTGGGGCTCAATTATTTTAAAAAGAGAAACGATGCCCCACCTTCTTCTTCCTCTGGCATTATCAAGAATCGCAGACACCTTCATCATTTTCTTTCTCTGCTTCGATTTTTTCATCTCCATTCAGTCGGTCTTCGTCCCCAACTACCGGTCACCACCACCTTCAAGGTAAGGCTTTTTCTCCCTGCTCACATAGTTTTCATTATTGCTGTTTTTCATTCTCTGCGTAATACCTGATTTCTTGAGAGTCTGGACTAGTTAAAGCGGATAGTCTCCGTATTGCCTCTGGTCCGGTAGAGTCTGGTAATAGTATGGGGTAATTTGCTCGCTTCTTTTCCTTTCTTTCCTCAATCTTGGGGGGAAACTTTACTGAATGAGACCCTTATCTCCCCCTTCATGGCTTCTTGGGTGCACGGCTTGACGCTTAGACTTAGTAGACTTAGGCTTCTTTTGTTCTTTGAGTCTGGTTGGCTGTCAGCGGCCTAACTGGTTGTTTCTTTTGTAGATGTCAAGTCGTGGACTCCGATACCGTCGAGTCATGTCTAGTGAAGAAAACTCTGGGGGGAGGTCTCCTCAACATGACGGGGACTCTTCGAGCGTAACCGCTCAGGGCAATGGGGATGCGTCGAGTTCCTCTGGGCGAGGGAAAACTTTTACTTATCAGACCTTCTATCAACATGACTCCCAGATGACCCTTGATGAGCTTAAGACCGTGGCCGAGGCATACCATTTCCCTTTCAGGTGTCGCGTCATGGTTCCTGCTCACCGCGACCATGTGGCTGATCCTCCTGACGGGTTCATAGCGATCAGCCGCCAACATGTGAAATCTGGGTTTACGTTCCCGATTCCTTCATACTTGGTTAACCTGCTGAATGATTTAGAATTAGCCCCCTTCCAGCTGACACCAAACTCTTACGCCCAAATAACCACCCTGGCCTACATTTTTCTCAAAAACGGACTTCCGCCACCAACTTCGAATGTAATCCAGAGCCTTTTCTTCTTTAAGTCCACTACCAGTCCTCACGCCACAAAACAAGACGGTATTTACTACATAACCACTCGTAACTCTCCCTATAAGGCTCTTCTGCCACAGAAAGTTGGCAAATCAAATATAGGGGATTATAAGTCCCGGTGGTTTTATGCTTCTTGTCTGTCCCTGCTGAAACTCTTCCATTTTGATTTTAATAAAAGTCCCGGTGAGCACATTTCTGCTCGCTGCTGGAGCGCATACACACATATCCTCATACCCTATTATTATTGACATTTTCTCTTCCTGTATGCAGCTTTCATCAAGGGATCGGTCAATCTTTCAGACGAGGAGACAAAGGCGCTCAAAAGGTTCACCGAGGTGAAGGACCCCGAGGACGATTACCTTCCATCCAACTTTTTCCTGGGGAGATACGGGCTTGCACCTGGAGCCGAAACCATACCTCTGAAATTGGCCCTGGATGTTGGAGTACGAAAGGGTCGGGAAGTTAAATCTATCTTTGCAAGACCCGGAGAAGGCACTTCTGCTCCAGCCCCTAAAAAATCCAAAACAATGATAAACCTCGAAATGACCTCTCCCCCGTCCTCACCAGTAGCTGAAACAGGAGAGCTCGAGGTGGAGATAATGGGCTCGAAGGAGCCCCCAACATAGGTTGCAGATCTTTTGGACACAGTGGTCGATCCGTCCACTAAAAGACCGATAATAAAGTTTAAAAGTGTGGCAAAGAAGACTGTGAAACAGATACCTCCGCCAAAGGGTGCCGCTGGGAAGGGAATTTCAACTTCTGGGGATAAGTCGATTAGGCCCTCAGAGGCCGAAGGTGAGGACGAAGAGACCATGGAGCCCTCTGCTAAGCATCTGAGATCCAAAGGCAAGGGTAAAAAGGTCATGACAGGAGGAACTGACGGAGGACCAACCCCTGAGGCTAATGCAGGGGAATACTTCGACGACTTGCTGGATCGGCTGCCAACATTATTGTGTCCTGACAAGCCGGATGTCTATCAGAAGCACATCTGCGGCGACCAATTGGTTGATTATGCCGCTCGCTGCAACGTCCTTGTAAGTCATATTCCCTGCCTTGTATTTATGCTTCACGCCCATACATATCGCTAATATGCTCAATTTTCAAGCTTCGCTGGCTATGATGAAGATACGCCGGGACTTCCCCGACCTGGCAGGAGAAAAGGCTTCACTTGAGGAAGTGAACAGAAATCTGGGGGCGGAGAACAAGAAATTCAGGGAGGAGTCTGAGGCTGATGAGAAAACTATTTGCTAGCTTGAGCAGAAACTTAAGGATGTAGAGAAGACCGCGTAGAATGAGAAGAAGCTTCGGTTTGCTGCTTCCTCCTCGCTTGCGAAAACCACCGAGAACGTTGACAAGATCACCCACGAGGCCATCCTTCAGAAGAAACGGGCTGATGATATCGAGAAAAACAATGAGTCGACGCTGAAGGACCTGACCGTGGTGAGGGATAAGCTTGCTCAGATACGGGAGGCATATCGCAAGTCGAAAATTCGGGCCAAATAAGCTTGAAAAAAGGCAACCGATAAGACGAGCAGCAAATTCCTGTACACCTTGTGGCTACATCATCCTGAGCTAGATTTCTCATTCTTCGGGAATGAAGCAGTGGAGGAAGTGAAGAAGTATGCGGTCCGTACTGCTAGAGATGCCTAACTAAAGGCCGCACAAACTGCTCAGAAGGGAACAATTCCTCCAACTCCGCAGAAGGGTTTCGACCAATCGCCCACCCTAACTGGTGCTCCGTCGACTCAAGGCGGTTCCCTATCGGCACTTCATAAATCAGTTTCGAGCGGAGGACCGGGTTCATATTCTCAGGGAGCTTCTAGTAAGCAAGACCCGAAGGACATTCCCGCCAGCTTTTCGAAGGACCCTACGGATGCTCCTGCCAGCTCCTCAAAAACTCTTCTGGATAAATAATTTTAACATTCTCCTTTGCTGCCGATAGGGCTTATCTTTGAACATTGATACCATTGTAATTATAATTTCTGTTTTGTTTTTGGAACACTTTGTAGTTATTAATTGATCAATATCCCAGTGGGATTTCTTTCAATTTGCTATGTTGCTTTCTTATCTTCATACACGTGTAATCAGAGTAGATTACGAACAGGTATACCCTGCAAGATAAACAACAAATAAGAATAATAAAGGGGCTGACCGCCCCTGTATGTACCTTTGGAGAGGTATAATAAGGAAGGTGACCCTTCGGGTTGCGGATGATTTCCAGCAGATGACCCTCAATACGAATAATAACCTGAGGGGCAGAAAAGAATCCCCGAAGATGGATAGATAACTTGGCCTCCACTGTTGAATAAATACCACCAAATTAGGAGTAATAGGCCGATTGGCTTTCTTGCAGATATTAATTCAACCAATGAATAAGCGGATCTGCCTTGCGCCGTCAGGCGATCGTAACACATCCAATATATACATACGCACAATATGAGGCAATACAGATAATGAGAAGTATGCTGAGGGAGGGAAGAAACCAGACGGAGAATAAACGGGCTGTTAACGTGTTTTTCTTACCGCTGTCGGAGTTGATGAAGGGTTACGCTCAGAAGGTAGGGGCCTGAGCATATACAACCGACTGCGCTCACAAGGTTAGACTTGAACATTTACAGCAGGCTGCGCTCACAAGACCGATACCTAAGTTATATGGTACAGTGATCCTTTTCAGCTGCGCTCACAAGGTTAAACCTAAGCATTTACAATGAGAGTTGTGGAGGTTGAAACCTCGGCTGCGCTCACAAGGCCGTAGCCTGAGCATCTATAGTATAATGGAGTGAACCTCTCCAGCTGCGCTCACAAGGTTAAATTTGAGCATTTATAGCGAGAGTTAGGCTGAGTGTTATGTCGATCGAGCCTTTATTTTTTGTTCGCACGCGAATGTGGAGGGAGAGGCCAATCAACGAGCGGCGATTAGGTGCGCAGGCTCGTGGCCGTTTTAGCCCCTCTTACCTTGTAGGGCAATCAGATGTGGGAGCTTTATGCTGACGCTTTGCCGTTTATGGTGGTGTACCTTAAATAAGAACACACACGAGCGTTTGATGTTAGTGATAATTCTTAATAATTGATGGATAATTTTCATTATGTCTGTACATGGTTTGTTTTACATATGTAACAGAACGGCAATAGTAAACAAAAACACAATATTTAGGTGTAATATGTCCTTAGATGAATGGCATTCCAAGCCTTGGTAGAATCACCCCGTTCATGTCTGCCAGGTGGTAGGCTCCGTTCTTCAGACTTTCGTGGATCACGTAAGGTCCTTCCCAGTTTGGTCCTAATACTCTTTCACTTGCTTTGCGAGCACTAGGTAGGACTTCTCGTAGGACAAGGTCACCTGGTTTGAATTGACGTACCCGGACCCTTTTGTCGTAATGTTTGGCCATCCTATGCTGGTAGACGGCCATCCTGAGGCGAACAGCTTCCATTGATTCTTCAAGTAAGTCTGAGTTGGCAGCCAAGAGCTGGTTGTTGTCATCAAGGTTGAAACTTGCCATGCGATGACTGTAAACTTCAAATTCTACCGGAATCATGGCCTCAGACCCGTAGACCATTGAGAAAAGGATCTCTCTTGTAGTACTGCGGGTAGTAATGCGGTAGGCTCATAACACCTTTTGTAACTCATCAACCCATGCTCCCTTTCTAGCCTCAAGCTTAGTCTTCAGGATCTGTTTGATGATTTTGTTGACCTGTTGACCGCCTCCACCTGACCGTTAGCTTGAGGGTGGTCGACTGCTGAGAAGCTTTTGACGATGCCAAGAGTACTGTAAAATTCCTGGAATTGTTCACTTGTGAACTAGGTCCCATTATCTGTCACTAGCTGCTGGTGAATGCCAAACCTGTAGATTATGTTATCCCACACAAACTTTTCAATTATCGTCATGGAGATCTCGGCCAGCTCTTTTGCCTCTGCCCATTTGGTGAAGTAGTCGATTGCTACGACGATGTACTTGCACCTTGCTCGACCCACCGGGAGAGGTCCAATCAGGTCCATACCCCAGATGGCGAAAGGCTAAGGACTGATCATCTGTCGGAGATAAGCTGGAGGCGCCCAGGGAATTTTAGAAAATCTCTGGCACTTAACATTTCCTTACCAGATTGATGGCATTCTGCTTCATGGTCGGCCAGTAGAATCTTTGTCTGAGCCCTTTCTGGGCTAGGGAGAGTCCTCCAGCATGGTTGTCGCAATGCCCTTCATGAATGTCCCTCATCAACACAGTACACTCCGACTCGTCAATACACCTAAGCAAGGGGGCTGAGAGGCCCTTTTTGTAGAGAACGTCACCATAAATGCAGTATCTGGCTGCTTTTATGCGCAGACGACGCGTTTCCATCTTATCTTCTGGCAGTCTCCCTTCTTACGGGTAATCGACCAGCTGGCTCATCCATGATTCAACTGCCACTGTCAGAGCCATCACTTCCACGCCGGATTTAATACTTGGCTTAGGCAAAAACTCCACAGGTATGTTCTCGGTACGGTCTGTATCTTTATCTTGAGTAGTCACCAGACGAGCCAGTGCGTCTGCATGAGAGTTTTGGGCACGTGGGATCTGGTTCAACTCGAACGTCTCGAAAGCCCCCAGTAACCTCTGAACCTCCTGTAGATAAGCTGCCATTTTTTATTCCTTGGCTTGATATTCACCTTTTATTTAGTAGACCACCAACTGCGAATCGCTGAATATTCTAAGCCGCTCAACCTGCATCCTTCTGGCTAGGCGAAGCCCTGCCAGCAGTGCTTCATACTTCGCCTCATTGTTAGTCGCTTTGAAGCCAAATTTAAGGGCACAGAGAAACTTACCCCCATCAGGGTCGATTAACAGAATTCCGGCCCTCGCACTCTTTTGATAGGAGGATCCGTCCACAAAGAGTTCCCAATACGGTCCTTCAGAAGTTTCAACTTGATCTTCCACGGGTCCGGTAAACTCAGCTATAAAATCCGCCAGTGCTTGCCCCTTGATCGCCGGTCTTGGCTTGAACTCGATGTCATGCTGGGCAATCTCAATGGCCCATTTGATGAGTCGACTGGAGATATCTGGCTTCTGAAGGATTTGCTTTAATGGATACCTGGTCAAGACTTCAATTTTGTGCGCCTGGAAGTAAGGACGCAGTTTTCTGGATGCTATCACCAGACAGTAGGCGAGCAGCTCCATTGGGGTGTATCTGGTTTCTGCCTCGACCAGCTTCTTACTCACATAGTATACCAGGACCTGTGCTCCATTTCCTTCTTGTTTTATCAGAGTTGTGCTCAGGGCGTGTTGGGATACCCCCAAGTAGACGGTTAGAGTCTCTCCTTCTTTTGGTTTGATCAGCAGCGGGGCGCGCCCTATGTACTCTTTCAGTTGTATGAAGGCAGCTTCACACTCGTCAGTCCACTTGAAATTCCTGGCCTTCTTCAGCACCTCAAAGAATGGAGCACACCTATCGAAGGCCTTTGACACGAATCTGCTTAAGGCCGCTATCTGGCCGTTCAGACTCTGAATCACCTTTACGTTGCTTGGCGATCTCATGTCCAGTAGAGCTTGGATTTTTTCTAGGTTGGCTTCTATTCCCCTGTTGTTCACAATGAAACCTAGAAATTTACCTGAGGAGACCCCAAAGGCGCATTTGAGCGGGTTGAGCTTCATCTGGTACTTCCTCAAGATCTGGAACATTCTTTCAAGGTCCTGGACATGATCAGCAGCTTTCTCAAATTTGACGAGCATATCATCCACGTATACCTCCATACTCTTCCCAATTAGCTCCTCAAACATCTTGTTCACTAATCTTTGGTAGGTAGCCCCTGTATTTTTCAGACCAAAGGGCATTACCTTGTAGCAGTACAGTCCTCGGTCAGTCGTGAACGATGTACATTCCTCGTCTTTAGGGTCCATGGGGATCGGGTTGTAGCCTGAGTAGGCATCCATGAAGCTAAGGAGTTCATGCCCTGCTGTTGCGTCCACCAGCTGATCTATTCTGGGTAGAGGGAAGCTATCTTTCGGGCAAGCCTTATTCAGATCTGTGAAGTCTATGCATGTCCTCCATTTCCCGTTCTTCTTCTTTACCAGCACGGGATTAGCTACCCAATCTGGGTACTGGACTTCACAGATGAACTTGTTAGCCAGAAGCTTGTCCACTTCCTCTTTCAGAGCCTTGCTGTGTTCCTGGTTCATTTGCCTCCTTTTCTAACAGACAGACCGATGATGGGGGTCGACATTCAGCTTATGGGTCATCACATTCGGATCAATCCCCACCATATCTCCATGGTTCCAAGCGAATACATCTGCATTTTTCTTGAGGCAGTTAATTAATCGGGACTTTACCTCCAGGACCAAACCTCTACCCAGCTTGAGACATCTTGATGTATCTACTTCAGTGACCGGGATGTCCTCTAGTTCTTCTACTGGACCAGTGTTCTGACATGCATCGAGTTCCCTAGGTCCAAGTCATGGCTGATTCCTGATGAAATGATCGCCTGTAACTCCCGCTCCGAGATCACTTCTGCCTTCTTTCCCTGGACTCCCTTTCTGATTGCGTCTACGTAGCAGCGACAAGCTAGAGATTGCTTGCCTTGTACACATCCTATCTCGTTCGGAGTTGGGAATTTCACCGCGAGGGCCTTGGTAGAGACGACCATGTCAAGATCATTCATTGCAGGTCTCCCCATTACCACATTGTATGTCGAGGGAGAGTTGATGATGAGGAAGTTTGCCAGCACTGTGGACTAGCGTGTGGCGTCACCGAGAGTTAGGGGTAGTTTAATTTGTCCAGCTGGGCCGATCGAATCTCCAGTGAAACCATAAAGAGGTTCAGGGGATGGTTTTAACTGATCGTCACCAATCCCCATCTGATCATAGTAGTCCTTGTACATCACGTTCACGGAACTCCCAGTATCAATCATGATTCTTTTGACCACAAAGTTGTCGATCCGTGCTTTGATTACCAAGGCGTCATTATGAGGGAGACGGACATCCCGCACAGCGTCATCAGTAAACACAATGTCTTCTGATACCTTCCTGGCTTTCTTGGCGGGTCCTCCCGACTCTCGCTGCCCTACAGGTTGGACATGCCTGGCTTCGCGCACAAACTGCTCATGAGACCTGTTAGATTCTCCTGCTAACGATGGTCCTCCATGGATGGTATGGATAGTTCTGACAGAGGGCCCTTAAGTAGAATCCGGCTTTGGCTGATTTTGAGCTGGCGGGTCTTCTGAACGCTGATGGGGGCGTTGCTGCTGGGATGGTCACCTCGGGGGCCTCACAACGTAATCCCTTAGATGACCATTTTTGATAATCTCCTCAATGGCATCCTTGAGCGCCCAACAGTCCGAGGTATTGTGCCCTATATCATTGTGGTAGGCATAGAACTTGTTCCTGTCTCTCCGTCCTTCGGGACCCTGAAGGGGAGCCGGCCGCCCGAAATTCTCCCTATTCTTCTCAGTTGCATAGATTCGGTCTTGGGTATCTGACAGGGCACTGTATGTATTGTAACGGCTTTGGTATCGAGGTCGCTCATGTCCCCGACTGCTCCCCGGTCTTTGCCAATCCCTGGCCTTCTTGGCAACCTGATGATTTTCTTTTCGCCTCCCAAGGTTGCTTCCTCCATTGGTCATTTTTCTTCCATGACTATAACTACCAGCTTTGTCCTTCTGATAATTGGTTTTCCTAGGATTAGTTACCTCCTCCCATCGAATTTTCTTCTCGGCCCATTCATAAAATTCTCCAGGTCCTTCACAGGGGACCTATATATGCTCTCGTATAGCTTCCCGTCTTTTCTCAAACCTGATGAGATGGCTGATAATACCCCCTCATCCGTAGGGTTCTCCACATTCGTTACCTCGCGTCTGAACCTGTCAATATATTCTTTTAGAGGCTCACCTGGACGTTGACAGATGGTAAAAAGGTGGCAGGGTGGTGCAAGCCGCCTCTTCAACGCCTTGTATTGGTTCAGGAACTTCTGCTGACATTCCTCCCAGTTGTTGATGCTGCGCGAGGGGAGGCTTTTGAACCATGTTCGCAGGATATCTCCTAGCGTGGCAGGGAATACACGGCATTTTATAAGTGGACTCGTCGTCTGGAGGTCCATCTGGATATTGAAAGCGTCTAGACGATCATAGGGATCGGAGTTCCCCTTGTATTGGGGGATGTTGGGAACTTTGAACCTTGGAGGGAGTGGCTCTAGCTTAATCTTTGAAGTGAAAGGGGTTCTTTCTCCAATATGGCCCCTTTATTCCTGCACCACGGGCCGTGCTTCTAGTTGACGGACCCTTTGGAGGAGCTATGCAACTAATGTACCCTGCGTCTCAGTTCCTCCAATAGCGGAATGTCTGTCCCTTCTGCTTGGGGATCGGTTGTCTCTTGCCTCATGTCCTCCGGTATTAGGTCTCGGCCCCGTTCTGTCTACGCGGGCCGAAATTTGATTATGACTGTGGCCAGTTTGCTCCTGCCGGTGTCCATTGCGGGCTTGTGAAAGTCGAGCACTGGAATGCACACTGGAAGAATGGACCGATCCCTCTCTCCTTGGTTCCATGACGTCCCTCCTAATCATGTCAGGGTCTTTTGTATGCCTCCTTCGAAGAACCTGGGAAGGCTGGGCTTGCGTCCGGATTAAAGTTTTGACCTCACCAATAAACTGCGCGACTGTATTTTCTAGCCTCTTCTGTCGTTGCTACAACTCCCGCATTGCATCTCCCCCTGCAGTATTAGGCGCAGGTTGGCGGGTTGGGAGAGGAGGTATACCTTGAGCGTCCCCCGTCACAGGCACGTGGGATGTCGCTGCACCAGCATTGGATATCCCTATGGTAGACATAGCCTACTGTTGGTCTGAAGCTTCTTGGCGATTTTTCGTTGCGTTGAAGTCTCTGGGAATCCTCTCTCTGACCATGGCGAACAAACAAAAAAGCTCTAAAAGCTAAAGAGTAGAAAGGTGAAGAAACTGAAGATGAGCCCCTCCTTCTAGTGCCAAAAATGTTAACGTCGGAAAATGGTTTCCTTAGTCAACGAGGTTGTTTTAGGGCCCAAGCTGCAGTTTCGGATGGTCAATGGAATGCATGCAAAACAAAAGGAATGAGAAGGGGAGATCAGAGGCGAGGAGAAGAGACAAAGAATTTTTAGAGTGGTTCGGCCCAAAAAAATGCCTACGTCCACTGTTCACTCTCTCACTATTTTGGTAGAGTAACGACACACAGAATTCGGAGCCCCTTTTACAATGAAATTCGTCCCTTATTTATAGAGAAAGGGGACATGCTACAGTAAAACAGAATAAGACAAAAGTAAATAGTTAACTACAGTTACAATGATGGACAACATTTAATGCGTCGGGATCTCAATTAATGCGATTGACAGTGCAATAAATGCTGGCGAATATACATTTAATGCGGTCGAATCCATCGTATCTGAGGTCTGCCCAAAGGAGATTTCTGGTAACTGGTTCGGATATGTCATGATGGGCTATCGAAATAGTGATCACAGCTTCTGGTGGATATAGCGTGCATGGCACGTCTTGGAACTGTACTCTGCATGGCACTTTTGACTTCTGTTGACTTGGGACTCTTAGGAACAAGGCGGGGATGGATCTTCCAGCAGACAAAAATGCCAAGTTAGTTAGGAGAATAAATAAGTCTCTGACAAGTCTGGCTACCTGGAGAGTCGAGGAGATGGATTACTAGTCAACATGTCCGCAGCTGGTCATGACAGTGAAGGTGGATGATATTGTGAGTGAAGAAGCCGGTATACGGCCACGCTCAGGGGTTGGCGATTGGTTTAACCGAATCATCTCGGGTGAGAAGGGCTTATTGAACATTTATGATAGATGGTTCCTCTTGGCGGATATCTTGCACGGAAGAAATCAGTGAATAGTCAGGTGGTCAATCATGGCGGATAATCTGGCGAGCAGGCTTAACGGACACGGCCAGCGGCCTGCGGTCAGTCTGAGCGATGAGAGCCAACGGTCAACGATCAGGACCAGCAGTCAAACTGAACGAACATGACTGACGGTCAGAATGACAGATGGAGATAGCGATCAGAGCCAGCGCTCAGAATTGGAGTCTACGGTCAGAATCAATGGTCAGTCTGAGCGTAGGCCATCAGCGGTCATGACGAGCGATCACAAAAAGGGCCCTCCGTCAGGAAGGCGGATTGGAAGAGATGACAGATTACTAGGTTTTCGAGCCACCGGGCTTGCACTGTAGATCTTTTTAGGCCCGATTATTCTGATCGCTAAATTATCCCTAACAGTTATATATAAATGTGTGAGTAAATTTAAATCATTAAAATCTTCATTATCTAATATTGAGAACTTATTTAAAAGTTTATATTGAGAATTTTAATTCCATATATTATTTATATGATTTGATTAATTGAATAGAAAGAAAAATTAAATAAAAATTTGATTTATAATATTTTTATTTTGTGTGATGGATGATAAGGATAGAAAAGATATATAAAAAAAAAAAAATTGTTTTTTTTTTCTTTCCTTTTTTTTTGAAATATTCTTTTTTCCTTTGTACGTTTATGAATAATGAAGAGAAGAAAAAATAACAATATTTTTTTGGGTACCTTCTGTACCATGCGAAAAAGAAAAAATATATATACATGTGAGTCTTCTTTGAGATACTATTAAATGTATATATGTTTGAAAATAATATAATTTAAAAATAAATAAAAAATAAATAAAGATGCAAAGAATTTCAATGAGTGAGAATAATATTAATGAATTGATTTTTAATATTAGTTGAAGAAGTTTTAAAAATAATAATAATATTAATTTGAGATATATGAGAGATAATATAATGATGAAGAGATGAAAGAAATATATTAATATACCATATAAAATTAAGTTATATATAAAAGTGTGAGTAAGTCTAAATCATTAAAATCTTCACTATCTAATAGTAAATAAATTGTGTCAAAATTTATGTCTGCTGATCTTACCCCTCATATATATATATATATATTGTTTTATTTTTGATTTTGAAGAAATATAATGTGTACTACATGCATGTAAAGGATTAAGTATGATAAGATGTATCATAAGATGGTATATCATACGGTCAAAAGAAATGTATGTATCAAAAAATATATAATTAATGTCATTAAAAAAAGAAGGTTATATTTAATGCTAGATGGACATAAACAAAGGGCGCAATTAATGATAGTAAAGCGTGGCAACTAACATGAATAGTTGCCTAAAGCTTATAAGAGCATCTCCAATGCAAGTATGGATTGTGAAAAAATGGAGTGTCACATAGGATAAATTGATATAGAGTTAAAATTAGTCTCTCCAATGCAAACTTTTCTAACCACTATCAAGCTGACATGACAAAAAAAAATAGAGGCTGTCAACCTCAATGTTTATTTCTAGAGAGTCTCTTGGATAGCCATGTTAATAATAAATGATTGAAACTTCCATTAAACAATATTTTATGGTAATTTTCTTTAAATAAATATAATAACATTGGAGAGCCTTTTTAGACTTAAATGTCTATAAATCCATATTTTTGCCACATAGGATGCACATTTCCTTGACATTGATTATGTGTTCATTTTTTTTAAAAGACAATTCACATTTGCATTGGAGATGCTCTAAGTAGCCTTGATTATGAATTCTAAAGCCACCACAAAACACCAAAGCAGAGTGGGATCTTTATTTTAAACTCTCTAAGAAAGCTCTTTGGTTTTTACCGAGAATACTTTATTCATTTTGTAGAAATCAATAGTGTATTGAAAACGTAAGGCCATTCGGTTTTTGAGTTAGTTGTTTCAATTCAAGGGCGAATTGTGAAATTCCAAGTCTAGCAAATGAGATCTACAGTCAAAGTCTCAGTTTATAGAAACTAAAAAACACAGAATTTGGATGTCGTGAAGGCCTACATCTAGAATTCTAGTAGGTGGTTACAAAAATATGGTGGGCGGGTGCACCACACTCTAGTTGGAGTAAGAAGGCAAATAGGGTTGCAAATGGGAGCTAGGATTCTTTTAATATATATATATATATATCATTCTAATATATATATATGTATATATATATATATATATTTCTTTTCCAAATTTTTTATTATCTCACGACACAGAAAAAAAATGATAAAGATTGTTATATTTTTTCTCGTTCGTATTAATAAAAACCTGCAAAATTATTTCAGAGAGCAACTGCGACTTACATCGCGAGTTACAACCAATAACATATCCAAAGGAATTAATCCAAACAGTGACCGCAACTTATATCACTAGTTGCAACCAGTGTAACAAGCACCATATTCAACAGAATTAATCTAGAAAGTGTTCACGACTTACACCGCAGGTTGTAATCGACGATGCAAATCACGGAAGGAAGGTTTGGTGCAGGTTGGATGGTTCCGAGTTTTATGGACTTCTATCATATTATTTTCTTATTTAGGATTTAGATATTATTTCTTTTATTAGTTAATATAATTTCCTTAAATTATTTGATTTATTTTCTTTTAGGATTCTATTTCCTAAGGAAGTCATATTTCTTAGGAAAATTAGAATTGTTTTGCTATAAATAAGAGCTTAAATTTATGGTTGTACTAGTTTATTGAGGAGCATAAGTTTGGAGAATATTAATAAAATCTTGAAGTTTGGAAGGCCAGACTCTTTGTAGTTTGTTTAGCTTTTCAGGTATTCTTACTTAAAATTGTTTGAGCTAGGACTAGGATAGTTTTGTAATATAATTTTAGAGGATCAATC
This sequence comes from Dimocarpus longan, assembly GCA_022984855.1. Taxonomy (NCBI): domain Eukaryota; kingdom Viridiplantae; phylum Streptophyta; class Magnoliopsida; order Sapindales; family Sapindaceae; genus Dimocarpus; species Dimocarpus longan. The sequence goes on along the minus strand of CM041025.1, from coordinate 20,677,763 downwards.
TACTTATTTTGTAAGTTGGTTTGTTAGTTATTTAACTTAATGTGTGGTGTGAGTTAAGATGACTACGACTTGTTTTGGATCTATAATTAGGTCTTCAACACATACACCATTTAAATCCGAACTCTTTATAAAAAGTCTAGATAAAAAATGGTTAGGAGAGAATCCTTGCTATGCATGTATTAGATTAATTTGATTAGTGATCTTAACAAATTAAGAATTAGAATGCAATGATGATAGATACTATATATATAATACATAAATTCTTAGTCAAATTTGTGTATTGTATGTGCCAACTAAAAAAGATGAAAAGAGAGAATTTCATTTGGTCCTTATATTTTTTGAAAACTTCTCATTTGTAAACGTGAATGTATTTATGATTCTCATGGTTCTTATTTAAAAATTAACTCTTTAAGTTAGTCCATGCGATAAGTCAAGTTTTAGTCGAATGTTAGATAAAAGGGGTAATTTCAACTTTTGATGCTCTTGTTACCTATGTTGCATGGACAAAAAATAACAAAAATGAATAAAGATATCGATGGATGGTGAAGATTAAACTTAATTAAAAAAAAATTGAAGTTTAAAAATCAAAATTAAAAATTAGAATTAATAAAGAATGATCTGCACCATCTATTTTTGAAATGGTCGGTGGGAGATTAAAATCAACTTATTAAATTATTAAACGATTTTTTTTTTTTTAAAAAAAGAACCAAATTGTTGAACAATTTTGCAACTAGATCATCATGACAATTTGGTTGATGGAATCTGATCGTCACATCTGATGATCTGATTCATGACGATCTAGTTTGTCTCTTTCCATTGCATGATAGAGCTCCATCATGTGATGAAGATGATCCTCTTTAGCCAGAGATGGAGATTGGACCTCTATCTCTAGCAATGAATAGTTGACGGAGATCTATTTGAATCTCTATCGACAACGATAGAGATGAAGATGCAATACCTCCATCTCCATCGATAGATCAACCTTTTTTTCTTTTTACAATTTTTTAATATTTTAATTTAAAAAAATGTACATCGTCAATCTATATTGATGGACAGTAGATATTAGAGGTTGATTTTTTATTTTTAGTCGCTTCTATTTTTTTTTTATAACTTTTATTTTTTAATATTTTAATTTTAATTTTAGTCTAATTTTATTTTCAAATTAATCTTTTTTCATCATTTAATCTCCATCATCCTTCCCAACTTGACGGATGATGGAGATCTATTTGCTTTCATTTTATTAATTTTTTTTAAAAAAAAACCTAAATAATTATTTCTTGAAGGGAAATCATAAATTTAAATAGTTTTAATATGTTGAAGGGCAAAACATACTTTTCTGACTTTTTGTTAATGGTTAAAGTCAAAATAAATGTCAGAAAGATTAATTTAAAGAGTTATTCTCTAAATAGGGATCGTGAGAGTGATAAATTCATTATGTTAAAAAATGAGAAAGTTCCTAAACATATACGGACTAAAATGAGATTCTCCAAAACAAAAGTAAAATGGGAATCAATGTCGATAATGACGCGTGCTCCAAACCGCCTTAGGGGAATTTGTGTATTAGTCTTGATGCACATCTGACTTGTCAACATTTCATGGGAATCAGATTGTTGGTGCAACAAAATTACACCAAATCATTTCAAGCCTCACCTGATTTAGTTCTCCATTTTGATTATAAACGCGAAACTAGATGCAATTTTTTTTTTCCTTTTCGAAGGTTATTGTGGATTAGCATATTAATTCTAATGATTGCTATCTGTTGACACTTAATTTTGGTCAATCCGGTTCTTAAAGCCCAATATCTGCGAAACCGTAATTAATAAATAGAGCGATATTGACTAGAATCAAAACAAACAGGACACATTGATTTTTACGTGGTTCGGTAAAATAATGGCTTACGTCCATGATTGTCACTTCTATTTTCTCAAAGTAACAATATATATTTCTCACTCTGTTCTTTACAATGAATTTCATCCCCTATTTATAGTGGAGATGTTACAATTTGAATTGGTTTAAGAATCTTATAGATAAGACAAAAAATAATTTACATTAATTGAGATAATATCTCTCAAGATTGTCTCCACCATATCTGTAATAATTGCTAGAATATCGTGATTTAATTTGCATAAAAATATGCAAGTTGACTCATTTCCTGAATTGAATTGATTCGGCCTTCTAGAATGTCAACTGGTCAAATTCAACGAGCACCCAGAATGAGCAGACTACTCAAGCGATCAAATATCGCCTTTAGCGAGCAGATTTGACTAAGGGATCTACCCCTTCAACTAACGAACAAATACGAAGACTTCTTGATTGCTCTAATAGTCTTTGAAGAACACTATCGATCAATTTCTCAAACACGACCAGATTATCTTATGTTCCAACACATGGTTAAACCTTTTTGCGAACAAACATGCATCCAATTAATTACTCAGCAGTTAAAACGATCAGCCATTCAATCAGGTGTGCTCGGGTACACAGGCTAACAGATAACCATATATTCCCTCATTTGACTGTTGACTAATTTTGATCAGTTTCTTGGACTTCTTCTTATTAAACAACACGTTGGGCTTTTTCCACTCCCTTTCCATAATCGCCAAAACGCCCATAACACTAGCTCCCTTGCCTTTCAGTACATTCATTACACTGGAAACAACATGTTTGTTCTTGAAGCAATTTTGGAGAGATATGTACCGTCGTCTTTTCAAACACTGACTTATCCCATGACACGTGGCACTTTCCTGAGTGTCAGTTTAACACACATCACACGTCGTGCGCTATTAATACACATTCAATGCACGTCTCTTTACTGACTGCGCATAATGATAGAATTGCGGGTTTCGCGCTACACCGTTGGATTAATGACGGTTACACAGTTGTTTTGATCTGACGGTTAGGGCTTTAAAACGACAGCCATATATAAACTTTCGGTCACTTCATTTTCTTCCTTTACCAGTCATTTTCAAGAACAGATACCTCTTTGTCTTCAATTTCCTCTCGTCTGCCATTGCTTCCCTGCATCACCTTCTTCTTCGTCAGCGAAATCTTCTACACTCAAGGTAACCCTTCATGACTTCTCTCAATCTTTTCAGTTACGATTTGTGCTTGCGTCGTTGGATTACATATATATATGAGTTTATTGTAATTTATGAATGTCCCTATTACATTCTTGGCATGATAAAACCTAGAGAACTTGAATTAAACACTCACTTAATTGTTTAAGTTACACATATGCGTGTCATTCCTTATTTGTAGCCACCTGATACCCTAACTCTAAAAGAGTTAGGAATTTGTTGGTTGTTTGATAATTTTTATAGTCCATTAGGCTTGTAAATTGGGCTTCTCTGCACTCGGTAGCCCCTCGCACGCGCGACTGGATTTTTAGATAAATAGAAATAACCTTGAACACTGAATTCTGGTATGCTATTCATGACCTGATCTCTTCGTTGCTTTTGTAGATGTCCGGTCGTAGTCGTCGCGGTCATAAAGTGGGGGCTGCTGACGTGGACTCCGAAGAGGAGCTTGACCAAGTCAGGAATACTGATAACGAGACCTCTTAGAGTGGTGAGACCGCATTAGCCCCTTCTAGGCACCACACTCCCCCTGCTCATACTCCCTTTTTTAGACATGAATCTTCTCTTAGTCCTAACGAGCTTGAATCTATTGCTGAAGATTTCTCCTTACCTTCTGGGTGTCGGGCAATGGTGCCGAAAACCCATGACCAAGTGGCCTATCCTCCTAAGGGATTCTTTTCTATTAGCCGCCAGCATATAGAAGCTGGCTTTAGATTTTCAGTCCATTCTTATCTTGTTGCCCTTTTAAATGATCTCAACCTAGCCCTCTTTCAACTTACTCCCAACTCCTATGCTTATCTTACTGCCCTTGCCTCATTTTTTCTTAAAAACAATCTTCCTCCACCGACTCCTGCAATGATCTAACATCCTTTTCTTTTTAAGAGCACCACAAGCTCTAAATTCGAGAAGAAAAATGGATTTTATTATACTTCGGCGCGAAACTCCCCTTATAAAGTAAATCTTCTAAAGGGGGTTGGTAAGTCCAACATAGGTGACTACAAGACGCGCTGGTTTTTACACGTCCTGTCTCTCTTTGTCCAACCTAAAAAACTTCTCTTTTTCGCTCTTCTCCCAGTAAATATGTTTACATATTACTATTTTTGTACAGGTTCTGCTGGTTATTAATATTTACTTTTGTGCAGACATTGCCAAGAGTGAGATTTTCCTGACCAGCGAGGAGTTAGTTTTGCTGAAAAGATTTTCAGTGGTGAAAACTCTTTCGGACGACCAGCCGCCAACTGATCACCTCCTTAAACAATAAGGCCTCGCTCTTCCAGCTCACCAAAAGTTGCTCGACAAGCGTTCTAACCTAGGGCTCGTAAAAACAAAGAGATTTCCTCCACTTTTGAGGCTTTTGGGAGAGAAATTCCAAACCTGCAAGAAAGCCAATCTTCAACAATGGTACGACTTCACTTCGAGCAACCTCTTCTTGACAAGGCTCCTCCTTTAAAGAAAACTGGCCAAGCTGCTGGGGGTTCTGATTCCCAAACGATCGCTGAAGCTCCTACAGGGTCACCTATTCAAAAGGATTCTGTCGCACCTTTTGTTCGCGTTATGAGACACAAATCGGCAAGGAGAAAGCCTTCGAACAAGGATACTCACAAAGAGGTTACCTCACAATCAGCTTCTGTTGCCAGCAGCTCGCCTACTCCACGCCCTTAAAATGTAGATAAAGGTAAGGGGGTTGTGGATCTGGGGGTTGCAAAACCCTTCTCAAAGCGTCCAAAAACACTGGGGAAAGAGCCCGTTGTCGAAGAGCAGACCTAGGATTTTGACACAGGAATACACTACGATCTCCTAGATCGCGCACCTTAATCTTTTGGCATGAAGAAACATGCCCTTTATAATGAGGAAATGAAAAGCGAGAGACTGATCAACTATTTGGGTTTCCACAATCTGCTCATAAGTCCCCGCACTTATTACTATCGCTTTTATTTGCTTTTTTTTTTTTTTTGTCTTACTAACAACTTGTTTCAAGCGTCCATGGCTTACATGAAGCTTCACAGAGAGATCTCGGATTAGCCCAAAGAGAAAGCTACTATGGAGGCGGCCATAAATTCCTTGAAGGACGAGAAGAACAAGATCCAATACGAAGCGGACTTCTTGAAACAAGAGGCTGAAGAATCCCAAAAGACCACTTATGTCCTAAAGGAGAAACTTGAGAAATCCAACAATCTAAGGAAAGGTCTGAGGGAGGCCGTGAAATATCGAGATGCTTCTATCAATTCGCTGAAAGAAGAAGGTGAAGATCTGAAGAAGAAGCTTCATATGGCTGAAGATCTGGACATGAAGCAAAAAGAAGAAATCAAGAGACTGAAGGAGGAGCTGGCCTTACGCGAGCATGGAGCAATCGAGGCTAGGATGGTTATTGAATCGATACGGTAAGAGGTGATCTCTATTAAAGAAGAACTAGCCCGGGAACAGAGCCGCACTGAAACCTTAGTTAAGGAAGCGGAGGAAAGAACGAGAAGTTTATTTTTATACAACTTATGGCTTAAACGGCCAAATATGGACGTCTCGTTCTTTGGTTCGGAAGCTGTGGAAAAAGTGAAAATGTACGCGGACAGGGCTGCTCAAAAGGCTCAGTTAGAGGCCAGTTTCCCAGCTTCCTAGTCAGGCCCAGACCATTCTCCTTCTGATCATGCTCCTTCAACTCATGCAAGACTTTCTTCAAGCTCTTCTCCGCCAATCATTATAGAAGATGAAGGCAAGCTTCGGCTAAAGCCTCGGACGAGCAGGACATTCCTCCTAGTACTACTTAGGAATTTTTATTTATTCGATTTTAGTAAATACAAATTCATGTTGCAAACAATATTGCTAAATTTTATGAGTTTGGCATTGCTTGTCTTTATTCTCTTTTTGTCGTTAACGCGCTTTTTCTGATTGCTTATTAAATCACACAGGCCGAGCTAATAGTCCATTCCATCCTTTGGCCGAGCAAAGTAGGTGTGGGGACAGCTAAGGCGTTGAAATTACTCTTTTCAAGGCCCTTTATCTCTGCTCGGTTGTAGTAAAATATTTGGACAGACCGCTTGTATAAAACAAATATTGATTAAGTTGTAATTCTGATGCTCACAAGTTGCATGATAATAATTTGAACCTTCCAGGGCTTATAAGAATTCATAAGTGATAGACACACCTTCCAGAGCTTGCTTGCTCACAGGTTATGCTAATTCTTCCCAACATCTAAATCCACAGATCAAGTGTGTCTTTCAGAGCTTGCTCGCTCACAGGCTACATAGATCTTCTAGGATTATTTTGTGAGTCCACAGGCTATAAGTATCCCTTCCAGAGCTTGCTCACTCACAGGCAATGCTAGGGCTTTCTATGACGTTTTTAGCTCACAGATGATAATTACACCTTCCAGAGCTCGGCTACTCACAAGTAGTAATCATATCTTTTAGAGTACTTGCTTACAGGTACCAATTGCCCCTTCTAGAGTCTACTCGCTCACAGGTAACAATTGACCCTTCCAAAGCATGAGTAGAAACAAACCAATAAACTGCCGAATAAGGATGAGACGATCAGAAATTGCTTTTCGAAGAGGATCTTTATTGATGGAATAGCTGCATTCATACAAGCCAAACAAAAATAAATAAACAAAATATGAGCTAAATAATTCAAACATAATATGGCCAAAGATTTTCGGCGTTCCATGCTCGAGAACTTCTGCCCCATTTAAGTTAACCAAGTGATAAGCTCTATTTTTCAGACTGTCTTTCACAACATGAGGGCCTTCCCAATTTGGACAGAGAGTTTCATTACTTGCTTTTCGGGCAACTGGTATAATGAGGCGTAAGATCAGATCCTCTGGCTTAAATCTCTGAACACGAAATTTCCTATTGTAGAACCTGACAACTCTTTGCTGGTGGACAGCAATTCTCATCTGAGCTTTATCTTTTGCTTCCTCGATCAGATCCAAATTGACTGCGAGCAGCTGCTCATTATCCTCCTGTCTGAACGTTGCTCTGCGCTGACTAACGACCTCATACTCTGTTGGAATCATTGCTTCCGAACCATACACCAACAAGAAAGGAGTTTCTTATGTGGTGTTACGAGCAGTAGTTCTGTAAGCCCACAACACTTTCTGCAATTCATCCACCCAAGCTCCTTTCCTTACTTCCAGCTTGGTCTTCAAGTTTTCCTTGATAATTTTATTGACAGCTTTCGCCTGCCCATTTGCTTGTGTGTGGTCTACAGCTAAAAAGCTCTTCTTGATCCCAAGATCCCTACAAAACTTCTGAAACTGCTCGCAGTTGAACTGAGTTCTATTATCTGTCACGATCTATTGAGGAACCCCAAACCTGCAAATAATATTTTCCCAAACAAACTTCTCTACTTTGACAGTAGATATTTCGGCAAGCTTCTTAGCTTTTACCCACTTTGTAAAGTAATCCACCGTCACAATGGCATGCTTGCATCTTTCTCGAGCTGTCGGGAGTAGTTCGATCAGATCCATGTCCCAAATAGTAAAAGGCCATGGACTGACCATTTGACGCAAAAAAGTTGGTGGAGCTCACTGTACCTTGGCAAACTTCTGGCACTTATTGCACTTCTTGACCATCTCAATTGTATCCTGCTTCATTATTGGCCAATAAAACCCCTGCCAAAGAGCCTTCTGAGCCAACGATAGCCCCCCAGCATGATTGCCACAATGTCCCGCATGTATGTCGTCTAGAACAGTTTGACAGTTCGAGCCATCAATGCACCTGAGCAGTGGAGCCGAGAATCCTCTTTTGTAGAGTTTGTCGTCATAAATACAATATCGAGCTGCTCGTGCTCAAAGACGACGAGACTCTAACTTGTGCTCAAGCAATTTTTCATTCTGTAAATATTCCACAAGAGGATTCATCTAGCAATCTTGCGCCACCACTATTGCCATTATCTCATCTCGTGGTTCTGTGCTGGGGGCCGGTAGAATCTTCACTGGTACAGTTCCCATGAAATCTGCATGTTTTACGGTGGCTAAGCAAGCTAATGTGTCCACATGAGAGTTCTGCGACCGCGGAACATGGTGCACCTCATATCTTTCAAATACCGCCAAGAGTTCGCGGACCTTTTACAGATAAACGATCATCTTGGGCCCTTTAGCCTAATACTCTTCTCGGACCTGATATACAATGAGCTGAGAGTCACTGTATATTCTTACTCGTTCTGCTCGTACCTCATTGGCTAACCTCAATCCTGCTAGCAGTGCTTCATACTCGGCCTCATTATTGGTGGCTTTAAATTCGAACCTTAAGGTGCATAAAATCCTATGGCCCTTTGGGCTTATCGGTATCACTCCTGTCCAGCCTGTTGCTCGTTTGAGGATCCGTCTACATATAGTTCCCATAATGGGCCCTCAGAAGATTCGGCTTCTTCGCTCCCTGGTCTTGTAAACTCGGCTATAAAATCTATTAGCACTTGCCTTTTGATCGCTGTCCGAGGCTTAAATTCTATTTCAAATTAGGCGAGCTCAATAGCCCATTTGAGTAGGCGACCAGATGTGTCAGGCTTTTGAAGAATCTATCTCAAAAGGTATCTGGTCGGGACTTCGATGGTATAGGTTTGGAAATAAGGGCGAAGCTTCCTAGATGCTACCACTAGACAGTATGCAAGTTTTTCCATGGGTGTATATCTTGTTTCCGCATCGAGCAACCTTTTGCTAATATAGTATACAAAAAGTTACGTCTCGTTTTTCTCACAGACCAAAGCCGCACTAAGGGCATGCTGGGTAACCCCTAGATAAACGATCGGTTTCTCCCTTTCTACCAGCTTAGATAGCAATGGTGCTCGGCCCATGTATTCTTTTAGTTATTGAAAAGCCACTTCACACTCTTCAGTCCACTAAAAGTTCCTCGTCTTCTTTAACACATCAAAGAATGAGATGCATCTGTCTGTTGATCTGGATATAAACTTGCTGAGAGCGACGACTTGACCGTTCAAACTCTGCACTTCTTGTGGCGATTTCATGTCAATCAGGGTTTTAATTTTCTCGAGGTTTGTTTCAATTCCCCTACTATTGACCATGAATCCTAGAAACTTGTCCGAGGCTACTCCAAATGCACACTTCAAGGGATTCAACTTCATTTGAAACTTCCTCAAGATCTGGAACATCTCCCCAGGTCACGCACATGCTCGCATACTTGCTTGGATATTACCAACATATCATCTACATACACCTCCATCGTTCTGCCAATAAGATCTTCAAACATCATGTTTACTAGCCGCTGGTAGGTCGCTCTAGCATTCTTTAACCCAAACGACATCACTTTATAATAATAAAGTCCACGATTAGTAACGAATGAAGTATGCTCCTCATTATCAGGGTTCATTGGGATCTGGTTATATCCTGAGTAAGCATCCATGAAACTTAGGAGCTGATGACCAGTAGTACCATCAACGAGATGATCAATCCTTGGTAGAAGAAAGCTGTCTTTTGGACACACCTTATTCAGATCGGTGAAGTCGATGCAAGTCCTCCACTTTCCATTCTTCTTCTTTACTAGGACGGGTTTACTACCCAGACTAGGTAATAAACTTCTCTTATAAATTTATTCGCCAGAAGTCTTTCTACCTCTTTCTTGAGCGCTTCATAACGCTCCTCCGTCATTGGCCTCCTCTTTTGATGAATTGGTCGATGGTGAGGATTGATGTTTAGCTTGTGTGACATCACGTCCAGACTGATCCCCACCATGTCTTCGTGATTCCATGAGAAAACATCTATGTTTTTTATACGAACCTGCCTAACTCTTCCTCAAAAGCTAGCGTGCAAGGGGAGGATTGCAAACCCATATATATAACACCCAAGAACACCCTCGCTAATCGATGTGGGACTCATCATTCCCGACCCCTTTAGACTGCACGTCCTCGTGCAGAAAACCTTCATACATGGCCCACCAACTAGACGAGGAGTGGCTCTGATACCATATGATACGAACCTGCCTAACTCCTCCTTAAAAGCTAGTGTGTAAGGGAAGGATTGCAAACTCATATATATAACACCCAATAACACCATCGCTAACCGATGTGGGACTCATCAGTTTTCTTTCAAGAAATTAGTGAGTTGTGCCTTAATACCTAGGGGTAAATAATTCTCTACCTTCAAGCACCGCTCGGCATCCTGCTCACTGACTTGCACATCTTCTAGCTCTTCCACAAGGCCTGTTGCTCGGTCTTCATCTATTTCCCTCAAATCCAGGTCCTGGCTCACCCCTGTTGTACTAATTGATAGCGGTTTTTCCTCGATCACCATGTTGACCTTCTTCCCTTTAACCCCCACCTTTACTGTGTTTTTATAATATCTCTTTACTAATTATTGCTCTCCTCGAACACATCCTACCCCATTTGGTGTGAGAAACTTAATAGTGACAGTTCTGATCGATACTGTCATGAGAGATCATTCATGACTGGTCTTCCGAGGATAACATTGTATGCTGATGGGCAGTCAATGATAAAAAAATACGCCATTGTCAAAGCTTGTCGATCTAAATCTCCGACAGCGAGGAGGAGTCTAATTTGTCTCAATGGCACGATTGCATCTCCAGTAAATCCGAAGAGGGGCTCAGGGGACGATGCTAACTGCTCGGGCCTCAAGCCCATCTGTTTAAAGCAACTCCTATACATCATATTTATTGAGCTGCCTGTGTCCATCATAATCCTCCTCACTTTGGTATTTCCAATCCTTGCCCTGATAATCAACACGTCATTATGAGGCCAGTGTATACCTCTGGCATCTTCTTCACTGAACACGATGTCACTCGAAGTTATTCTGGCTCTCTTAGCTGGCCCCTCCACCTCACTGTACCCTGTCAGCAGGATATGATCGGCCTCTCGCACGTAGCGCTCTTGCGATCTATTTGATGCCCCTGCTATGTGCGGTCCATCATGAATAGTAAAAATAGTTCTCACTACGGGCATGTGGTCTTGATCGGCTATCTGCTGAGGTTGTTGTTGGGTAGGTTGCTGAACCTGATCAGGACGTTCTTGCGTTGGCTGATATCGTTGCTGGGGATGCTGGTTCTTTGGTCGTACCATATACTCCCTCAAGCGACCTCTTCTGAGCAATTCCTCTATTGCATCCTTGAGTTCCCTACACTGAGAAGTATAGTGCCTATTTTCTTTATGATAAGCACAAGACTTTCTTGAATCCTTAAACCTTTTCGGGATATTTGTGGGACTAGGCTTCCTTCTCCCATCTTTCCTCTGCTTCAAATATTCTGTCCTGTCTGTCTGTCAGAACGCTGTAGTTCTAGTAGCGATTTCGTGGTGGGGATGTCTTTCTTCCTGGCTCAATCCTTGCCTGCTTTGCTACCTGATTACTGAAGCGATTTTTACGATCGCTCTCGCCTTGACCCTTCTTTCTTCCTTGATGAGAACTACTCGCTCCGTTTTTCTAATCGTTGGATTTTCTTTGCCCGAAAGTATCTTCCCAGCGAATCTCTTTTGCTGCTCGATCATAAAACTCATCTAGATTTTTCACGGGGGACCTATAAATGCTTTCATAGAGCTTCCCATCTTTCTTAAGTCCCGTTGAAATTGTTGTCAGGATACTTTCATTCGAGGGGTTTTTCACATTATTTACCTCACTTCTGAACCTAATGATATAGTCTTTTAATGTCTCATCCTGCTTCTGAAAGACTGTCGCTAGGTGGCAAGTTAGCGCGAGCTGTTTTCTCAATGCCTTATACTGATTTGTGAATTTCCTCTAGCACTCATCCCAGCCAGCTATTGATGCTGCGTGTTGGAAGACTTCTCAGCCACGCTCTTGGCACGTTCCCCAACGTAGCTGGGAACACTCGACACTTGACCAGAGGGTTAGATGTTTGCGGACATTTGAACATTGAAAGCGTCTAGATGGTCATATGGATCACTGTCTCGATTGTAAAGTAGGACACTTAGGAGCTTGAATCTCAACGGTAATGGCTCCATCTCAACTTCTCTTATGAAAGGGGTTCTATCTTCTCGTACCTCCGTTTGGCCGTGGAGCCTAGGTCTTACCTCCAATTGCTGGACCCTTTGTATTAGTTCTTCCACCATTGGATCCTACCGTTCAACTCTTCTTGCAGGGAACCGTCGACTCCTCCTACTCTCCCTGTCTCTAGAAAACTGATTTTGTGACATCTCTCAGTCAACAAGCATTCTTTCACGCGACTTGTTTCTTCTATGAGAACTCTCAGCACGGTGCGACTCTCTTCGGGGCACACGCTCCTCATTGAGTCTACGAGCTCTCTCATTCCCACGATCAGCCTCCACGTGGCGGCTGCCATCCTGGCTCACCCTTATCCTTAAACTGGGCGGGTGAGACGCTACTTCCTCTTCATGAGCTTGATGCCCACCCCTTCTTGAGCGTAAATTCGAGGAATAGACAGAACTTGCAGGTTGTATTCTTGCTCCAACAGCCTCTTCTCTTTTGGCAGGCATGACATCCACTGGCTGGCGTTTAGGGTTTGCATTCCTAGAGATCTCCTGAACCTGGGCTTGTGTCAAAGCTCTGATGGCCTCTGTCAATTGCGCCACCGTGTTCTCTAACGTTTCCTGATGCTGCTGCCAAATTGGTACAACCTCTCTACCGACGGCAGCCTGATATAGGGGAAGCGGGGGCAAGGCCGCACTGGAAGTACCTGTAGTGTGACTTTGGCCTTAGTGGCCCTCTGATTGGTCAACCTCTGATACAACAATCCTAGTTGTCTTGATCCTGACCATATTAGCAAATCACAACTAAACAAAAGAGAAGTATTAAAAAGATTATAGAATCGCAGTCTGAGCCCTTCCTCTAGGGCCAAAAGATGTTAACACTTAATTTTGGTCAATCCGGTTCTTAAAGCCCAATACCTGCGAAACTGTAATTAATAAACAGAGCAATATTGACTAAAATCAAAACAAATAAGACACACTAATTTTTACGTGGTTCGACAAAGTAATGGTCTACATCCACGACTGTCACTTCTATTTTCTCAGAGTAACAGTATATATTTTTCACTCTGTTCTTTACGATGAAGTTCATCCCCTATTTATAGTGGAGATGTTATAATTTAAATTGGTTTAAGAATCTTACAGATGAGGTAAAAAATAATTTACATTAATTGAGATAATATCTCTCAAGATGATCTCCACTATATCTGCAACAATTGTCAAGAATATCGTGATTTGATTTGTATGAAAATAGGTAAGTTGACTCCTATCTTGAATTGAATTGATTCGGCCTTTTAGAAGGTTAACTAGTCAAATTCAATGAGTACCCAGAATGAGCAGACTACTCAAGCGATCAGATATCGCCTCTAGCGAGCAGATTTAACTAAGGGATTTGCCCCTTCAACTAACAAACAAATAGAAAGACCTCTTGATCTGATGAGAACCTCGTCATTTGTATCACAATTGATGCCTAAGACCGTTCTAATCTCTGATTTGAATGGAAACCGCGACCCAACATCTATAACGAGATGTGAACCTTGGTATAAGGATGACGTCACAATCAAGGATGGAATACTCGATTGATAAGTCAAGGAGGAGCGCCAAAAAAAAATCTGATAAATTCCAATTAGTTCTCAAAGAACAAAAGAGAAATTAAGTTCTCAATTTTCATTCAATTTCCAATCTGTCTCATATTACATCCTTTTTGTTCTTTATAAACTAAAACCCTAAAAGAAAAGAGAGGCTTCACGCCTTTTCCAAGAAGGAAACAAAATATTCGGCCATTAAATTCCTTACAAAACAGGAAACTAATTAAAACTAAAACAAGCAACTAATTGTCTTGATCCCTATTTGGAAGACTGAAATTAAAACAAATCAGCATCTTAATTTGGGAAACAAATTAATTCATTATTCATTGAAAATTTAAAAAGGAAACAACTGAAATTGAATCTTCTCCACACACCCTAGCTAGTGCCACACGCCCAAGCTCTCTCCTATTCATCCCAATCAATTGCCTTGATGATGTTAATTAAGCTTTGGTCTTCATGTGGGCTCATCTTAGACTTTATTAAGTCAGAATCAGCCCAAGTGTCTTGAATCAAGCCATTTAGTGCTTTCTTGAATCTCTTAGTCCTTACCCTTGTTATTGGCCTAATCGGAACATGATGGAACCCAAGGAAACAAGCAAGATTTGGACTTAAACTACAATGAGCCACTTTTGTGTTGTTCAAAATATCTAGTAAATCTTGAAGATTCAGAACATCTTGAGAATTTAATGCATATATTTCAAATCTTGCAGATTTAGAAGATCTTGAGAATTTAATGTATATCTTGCAAATCTTAGAGATTCATAAGATTTTGTAAATTTAATGTCACCAAATCTCTTATGTAGTAGGTTATTTTGTTAGAATTATTTACTTTCCATGTTGGTTTTATTTTCCTAGATTTTAAGCCTTACAATTTAGACTTTTTTGTTTAGGAATTAATTATGTTCTAAACCTAGTTTATTTTCTTTACCTATAAAAAGGCTTATCTTGTAACCCTAAAACAAAATAATAAGAGGAATAAAGATACAGCCAATTATGTTTAATTGAGAGAGTGAATTTTCTTTTTTGTTCTTACATGAACATATGATCTTATCAAGCTATGCTTGTGGCGATCAAACCATGACTTATCTCCCACCTTCTCATCTATGTCTTGGGAGTGGCGTCAATATCCTTCTTTTATAATTTTGGTTCTTGATTGAGTTCTAATCATTGAGTCAAAGTTCTTTATAACTTTGGTTTTTGATTGATATATAATCAATGAGTCAAAAATTTTTTTTATGAACCTGTTTTAATCTTTCTTGGGATTGTGTTTCAATTTGGTCATGGGTGTCGTATCTTTATATATGGGATTCACATCAGTTGGTATAAGAGCTTTAGGTTAATTAATTTGAGATTTACTTTAAAAAAAAAAAAAAAACTCACATCTATTCATCTTCTTTCCGTATAACACCGTGTTTGTTTCGCCATATTCTCTTGTTCGTTTTGTTACTGTTCACGTCCTATTTATTGTGCTTTTTTGTTTTCATCTTGAGTTCCAAGTTACCAATATTCTTCATTGTGTGTGATTTTTAGTGTTAAAAAAAAAAAAAAAAAAGTCTAAATTGTAAGGCTTAAAATCTAGGAAAATAAACCAACGTGGAAAGTAAATAATCCTAACAAAATAACCTACTACATAAGAGATTTGATGACATTAAATTTACAAAATCTTATGAATCTCTAAGATTTGCAAGATATACATTAAATTCTCAAGATCTTCTGAATCTACAAGATTTGAAATATATGCATTAAATTCTCAAGATGTTTTGAATCTTCAAGATTTACTAGATATTTTGAACAACACAAAAGTGGCTCATTGTAGTTTAAGCTCAAATCTTGCTTGCTTCCTTAGGTTCCATATGTAATGGATCACTTGGTATAGCTCCCTTGTTCGTATCATTTCTTCCCTCTTGAAAAGGATTTGTCCTCAAATCGTCACCTACATCAAAATGAAACAAAGCAGAAACATTGATGCTTGCACTAACATTATACTGGCCTGGAAGATCTAACTTGTAAGCGTTGTTATTGATTCGTTCAATCACTTGAAATGGGTCATCTCCCCTCGGAAGTAATTTAGAACGCCGCTGCACTGGAAATCGTTCCTTCCTCATATGTAACCACACCTAATCACCAGGTTCAAACGCAACTTTCTTGCGTCCTTTATTAGCTTGTGTGGCATATTGCTCAGTTCTCCTCTCTATGTTTTGTCGAGTCTTTTCATGGATTTGCTTAACAAAATCTGCCTTTTTCTTCACATCCAAGTTAACATGCTCATTCATAGGTAAAGGAATTAAATCCAAAGGAGTCAATGGATTAAAACCATACACAACTTCAAAAGGCGAAAAATGAGTTGCAGAATGCATACTCCTATTATAAGCAAATTCTACATGCGGCAAACAATCCTCCAATGTTTTCAAGTTCTTTTGTATTATAGCACGCAACAAGGTAGATAAAGTCCTATTAACTACTTCAGTTTGACCATCAATTTGGAGATGACAAGGGAGCTATACCAAATGATCCATTACATGTTTTGGTTGGGCCAATGACAAGGGCAAGGGCTAAGATATTCAAGGAAGCACTAAATTGCCTGATTCAAGACACTTGAGCTGATTCCAACTTAATAAAGTCCAAGATGAGCCCACATGAAGACCAAGGCCTAATTAACATCATCGAGGCAATTGATTGGGTTGAATAGGAGAGAGCTTGGGCGTGTGGCATAAGCCAGGGTGTATGGAGAAGATTCAATTTCAGTTGTTTCTTTTTTAGATTTTCAATGAATAATGAATTGATTTATTTCCCAAATTAAGAGGCTGATTTGTTTTAATTTCAACCTTCCAAATAGGGATCAAGACAATTAGTTACTTGTTTTAGTTTCAATTAGTTTCCTGTTTTGTAAGGTATTTAATGGCCGAATATTTGGTTTCCTTCTTGGAAAAGGCGTGAAGCCTCTATTTTCTTTTAGGGTTTTAGTTTATAAAGAACAAAAAGGATGTAATATGGGACAGATTGGAAATTGAATGAAAATTGAGAACTTAATTTCTCTTTTGTTCTTTGAGAACTAATTGGAACTTATCAGATTTCTCTGTGTCGTTCCTTCTTGATTTATCAATCGAGTATTCCATTCTTGATTGTGGCGTCATCCTTATACCAAGGTACACATCTGGTTATAGGTGTTGGGTCGCAGTTTCCATTCAAACCAGAGATTAGAACGATCTTACGCATCAATTGCGATACAAATGATAAGGTTCGCATCATTTGGTATCAGAGCTTCGGGTTCTAACACCAGGTTTTACCTATCTTAGTTGTTATTCTTCTTTGATTCCGTTTGATCAATTCTAGTAACAAAAAAAAAAAAAGTACAAAATTTTGTTTTAGAACGATCCTGTAGTTGAATATATCAGCTATTGTTATTTCTCTTCTTGGTTTTGTGCAGTGGCAATTAAAAAAAAAAAGAAAAAAGAAAAAAAATTCTGGTAGTAGAAACTCGTCTTTGTTATTCCAGTTTCGTTGTGATTCATTTTCGTGTGAACCTAGGAGATTTTTTTTGTCTCATGTGAATGCGATTAAGAAATCTTGATTATTGTTTGGTTAGTTTGATAAGAACTTTTGAGAAATTACGAGGGGAAAAAAGCAAGAGTGATGAGTACATACTGAGGGTAAAAGCCAAATTTATTGTGTGTAAACACGAGTGTTGAGTGAACTGATTATTCGAGCAAAAAACACGTGAGAAAGTGTTGTGAGGTCCTTTATTTTTTTTCATATTTTTTTTGTTTGCAGGAAAACATGTCCGAAAACAAAGATCTGCTCTACTGAGGATTCTTCCATCCCTGCGAATATAAAGCTTTGGAATGAGGCATTAGTAGAGGAGATGAGATGGATGATGAGAGGGGAATTGGAACAATTACATGAGCGATTAGATCAAGTGGAAAACTCACATGCGAAACAGCCACAACCCGTTCCACAAGCACGTAGGGGAGAGAGAGTTTCGATTAGAGAAGAAGTTAATGATTACTACGGGGATGAAAATGACATGGCGGAGGCTGATCACATGTCCAATATAAGTGTGGGTAGATTTAGGCGTGGAATGCTATATCAGAGCCACACCTCGTCTGGTTGGTGGGCCATGTACGAAGGTTCTCTACACGATGATGTGCAGTCTAAAGGAGTTGGGAATGATGAGTCCCACATCGATTAGCGAGGGTGGTCTTGGGTGTTATATATATGAGTTTGTAATCCTCCCCTTACAAGCTAGCTTTTGAGGAGGAGTTAAGCAGGTCCGTATCATGATCGCTCTAATAGCCTTTGAAAAACACTATCGATCAGTTTCTCAAACACGATCAGATTGTTTTATGTTCCAACACACGGTCAAACCTTCTTGCGAACAAATACGCATCCAATTAATTACTAAGCAGTTAAAACGATCAGTCATTCAATCAGGTTGTTCGGGTACACAGGCTAAGAGACAACCATATATTTCCTTCTTTGACTGTTGACTAATTTTGACCAGTTTCTTGGACTTCCTCTCATAAAACAACACATTGGGCTTCATCCTTGAACTTTTTCCAACCCCTTAACATAATCGTCAAAACGCCCATAACACTATTTTAATTCAAAGAGTATGACAAAATCATATTGAGTGATTAACTCATTTAACTTATAAGTATGAAGGAAATACACCCATATACTAATATTGGTGCTCTCATATAGTATAGATATCACCTTAGGCAATTACATGGATAAATGATTATGAAACACATGGCTATAGTATCCTTGGTGGTAATGGAATAATTATACTGTCTGCAAATAAGATAATGTTGATATACGTAATTGATGTAATTTAACGAATCAAATTAAATATGTAATTAATCTTTTCTTAATTTAGATATTTGAGTGGAGGATTGTATTATACGACATGTAGTCATGGATGTTAACTAGATTATTTAATTATTTCAATATAACATTTATATTTAGAATTTAGTTATACTCTTACAGGAATAGAAATTATAACTTGAATTATGATAAACCACGAAATAAATTTGTTATACTTGATTTATATTTAAGGAAGCTAAAATGAATATATCTCATTCTGAATTTAATATAAATAATTATAGAAATACTTATTTACAAGAGTTTTATCTTTTATCTTTTTTTTTTTTTTTTTGAATTTACAAACGTTTTTATCTTAAGTTGAAGGATTATTAAAATAAAAAAGAAAAAGTTGAAGGATGATAACCAAATGGTAAATTAGAATCTTGGAAACCTAATTGGGGAGTATTAATACTTCCTTAATTATGGCTTTTGTTAACATGAGGTGGAAACACTGCGAGATCAACAGTACCTGACAGGAAGGAAGGGACAAAAAAACAAGGAGTTTCGTTAAGTGAACTATAAAACACGTCAATTAAGTATCATACCCATGTAATATTTTATCCAGAAAGGTGCCGTTCCTTGTATTGTTTGTCCTTCTACAGTGTTCTCTGTTTCCTTATCTTTTGTGGATAAGGAGGAAAAAAAATCCAAAGGGTGTCTGGTACTTGTCTTCAAAAAGTTGTTTTCGTTTTCATTTTGCTGGAAACACAAATAGATATATTCAGTAATTAACTGTTTTTAAAATATATAAAAAAAAAAAAAACGATGTTAAAAACAAAAAAATAAAAACATACAAAATAAAACTGGTTTCGATTTTTTTCAATAAAAAACTACCGCTTCTCTCTTCTTTTTCATTAGATTTGATCATTTTCTAAATTTTAAATATGTAAATTTACTTAAATAATTCTTTTATTATAGTTGGTCTTTTGGTGATTTTTTCTTTAATTTTTCAATTTTTAAAATTTATACATCTAATAAACTTTTCGCTTAAATTTCGACAATCAAAAGACTTTTGAAAGATTAAAGTGCAAAGCAGAAAAAACAAACCAAGGGCAAGGGAGGTGTGACTCAAGAATGTTCATCAAGAATTTTGAGTTGTATATCAATAAATAGAACCAGTCTCATCTTTATTACATGTTTAGGATTATATTACGTAGTCCCTGGGTACTTTCGCCCATATATTTTACGGTAAAAACCTTTGATTTGGCATATTATTAGATTTGTTTCTCGTAAAAGGGTTATTAAAAACAATCTCAAGTTGTTTGGCATGATGACCAAACACATCCAGTCTGCCTTTTATAAATAATAATAGAATTTGAATATGTATGTCCATGAAAGTAAATATTTACCTCCTAATCTATTTGTGTATGAATAAATTATGCATAAATCTCTTTTATCAGAGTACGATTTTTTCATTTAATATGAGTTTCTCTTTACTATTAGGGAGTAGACTATAAAATAGTGTTATGTTCCAAACCATTCCATAGAGTTTTTTATGAAAAAAGTTATAATAAAACGCTTAGTTGACATGTCATATTGATGTTAATGTAATATTTCAATAATAACGTAATACGTGACATTTCTCATTTGTAAAAAATTAATATTTGTATGATATTTCAATAATAATGTGACACATAGTATAATTTTTTAAATAAATTTTTTTTCATAAATGAAGAAAGACACTAAGATTAATCTTTTATGGAAAAAAAAAAAATCCTATATGACATTATTATTAGAATATTACATCCATATTAACATAATATGATAACTAAGTATTTCATGATGGTCCTGATAGATATAATTATATTTATAATATAAGAAAAAAGATTGGTTTTTTCTTTTGACTACACTCTAAAGTTTAAAATTAAAAAAAAAAAAAAGTCTAAAATAATCAAATTCTCTCTCCTCGAAACGGGAGAAAATGGGTGTAAATTGTTCATGAATTATCCATGAAATCATTATTACGTTTTAAAAATTGGTATTTAATAAAACTAAATGGATCATAAATGTAGGTTTCCTACACGTTGCATTTAATGATGGTAGGAGCCGTGTCACGGAAAATTGCTGACTGTCGGTATCAATGTTATCTCAAGTAAATCGCTTCATGTAATTAATCGTAATAACACCAGATATGACACCATTTTTTTTTTTTACACCAGTATTCTAATAATAATTTGATAATTAATAGATAATATATTTTATAAATATAATTATCATTTAACTGACATTCATTTAGTAATTATTTTATCATTAATTATGATAATAATCAAAATAAAATGTAAAATATCTAGTATTAGTAATAAAAAGATATTATAATTTATGTCTATTTCATGTGCTAATATTTATATAATTATTAATTTAAAAAATGATGTAATTGTTATAACATTTTAGATTTAATTCAAAGAAAAAATATATAGGAATACTTTAAACTATTAAGCTGGAATTTTTGAAGTTGTACAAAATTAGAGCCAACACAAAGGTTTTGAGTTTGAATAACACAATCAGAACAAAAACTAATAATGGAATCTAATGTTTATGATTCCATGAACACTAAATGTTAAATTTTAGACAAACAATCTGACGATTATCCTCTAGAGGGAAGGAAAAGAAAGAATAGACGAATTACATTTTTTTTAAAAAAAATTTATCACTGGACTTTATTATTAGGACCACACGAAATGAAACATTGGTGATGCGGTCTGAAGAACAGTTCCCACGTATAAAAGATCGATCCACATAACGGTAGGAGAGTAACCCATATAAAGTAGAAGGCAGCCACATAGTGACCGCTTTATTTGGCTGGATATCAAACCCAAGTTCTCAAAGAATTTGGGTGTGCTGCCTACCACTGAGGCAAAGCACAACCGACGCCAAATTACAATGTTATATGAATCCTGTTATAACATGATACAAATGCAATGAAAGAGACAAGAAATAGAAATTAAATGATTTCACGTGGCTTGCACTCATCATGCATTGTCAATGCCATCAACACGCTTTGATCAAATTATTAATAGATAAATTAAAAACTAAAAAAATAAAAAGAAGAAGAAGAACGCGTTAGATTGATCAAATTGTGATTTGCAATTATATAAGAAATGCATGATTGAAGATGGCATGTGAATGTCGAAGTTGAAGCCCCCATGTGACTACACACCTTTCCTCCTAATCTCTCATCATTTGTTTTTGTTTTTTAACAAAAAGATGATGGGTGCCTGCCTTGTACTTTTCCAAATCACAGGCTTGCATGAACAGATTGAATCCTTTTCAGTCATGCAGTCCGTCGCCACTCAACAGAAAATCTATATTTTTTACGTTTTCAACTCCCCTAACTGATTGGGATTCATGGATCATTACTGGTTTTTTATCACTTAATTTTGTTGACACAAATACAATTCATGTTGGAAATTGTTGATAGAATTATGGTCAAAGGCACGCAAATTGCAGCGTTTTTGGTGCCTGTTTGGCACACCGAACAAGGGACTAGGACTAGGTTTCCAATCCTAATTCCTTATCCCTTGCTTAGACCTTGATAGAGTTAGGTTTCTACAGGAATGAATCACATAACACCCATACGATATTTGTAAAAAAAAAACAGATAAAAATATATTTACCATTTTATTACACAATATTCTCACTTCGTTAGTCAAATTCTGTTAACTTTAACTGTTAATCAAGATTTTTGATCAAATAATCATTTTGATCGTGAAATTAAAAAAAAAAAAAAAAAAGTTGGAGAATGAGATTGAATCTTCCCCATTGGATGAAATTTACTCCAAAAATTATTTAAAAAACTAAAAAGAAAAAAATTATAAAAAAATAAAAAAGATAATTAAATTAGATCATGAACACAAACCCAGAACAAAAAATCTTGAAATCTAAGTTGATGATTGAGAGGTTAAAGATTGATGATGATGATGGAGTTCATGACAATCTATACTTTAATTTTTTAATTTTTATTTATTTTTTTAATTTTAAGTGTTGATCTCTATCATCCATTTTATAGATGAACAGTGGAGATCAATTTTATTTATATATAATTTTTTATTTTAAAATATTATTTAATTTTTTTCTTTTTAATTTTTTTTTAATTTCATGTATTAATCTTCACCATTCATCTTATAGATAGACGATGGAAATAAATTTTTGTTAGTTTTTAATTTTTTTTTTTATTTTAGAATATTATTTTATAATTATTTTATTTTCTAAATATAAGTCTCAAAGTTAAAAATGTCTTTTATTTATTTGTCTAACTTTTCCTTTGATTTTGAAATGGATGATGAATTTTGGGTAAAAATGAAACTAGTATAGAAAAAAGACATATTATCAAAAGTTTATTTTTTTTTTTTACGATTTTTCCAAGATTAAATCCTTGAAACAATTAAATGAATCAAACCCAGAATGAATACAAAAAATGAAATCTTCATGGACCCCAGATCATGAAATCAAACACACAAACAAACAAAATCCTAGATAATGAAATCATACCCAGAGCAAACACAAATCCAAAACAAAAAGGAACTGACAAGAACAAACACACAAATAAATAAACACAAAATTAGATCAGGAAATAAAAAATCAACTCATGAAAAATAGAATTCATCTTGGTTTATTTGGTGTAACAACGGGCCCCATCTCAGTGGCGATCGATCGGCTAGTCTCGCTACCCAACCTCAATCGTGCGGTTCTTTTGGCAGGTACTGTGGGATCCCTTTCCTCCCCTCAGCCCAACAAATGGGAGCAAGGAGATCCCACAGTACTCACCAAAAGAATCGTACGGCCAAGACCGAGTAACGAGACTGGCCGACCGATCGCCGTCGAAGTGGGGCTCGTTGTTACATAAAAGACGCCTACAAAAATGCCATTTTATATAATAAATATCATTCAAAACAATCCATAATATATTTTCATAAAAAATTAACACACTTCCAAAATCATTGAAATTTAAATAAACTTCAATTTTAATATCAAAGTTTCTAAAAGATTAGGATTGAACACCTACCTCAATATGAGCTATCAACCACTTCAAAAATCTTGATTCTCAATGTAGTTATTGTTGTTCTAAAGCGAATCTATAAAGTAATGCACTATAAGAAATTTTTTAATACGGCTGTCCTATAAGGAAAATAACCCTAAAAATGGATTCTACACTTTAAAATGAGTCCGTAGATGCTTCAAGAACTAAATTTCGAGTTAGAGAGGTCGAGAAATTTACCTCCACCGTACATGGTTTTTATGTAATGGATCGGCTCGCCCCATGCTCTCACACGTGGCGACTGTCCGGCCCACCCCACTCTCAGGCCTCGGTCCTCGAGGGAGTCCCCACAAGGCTGGTGAGTAGGTACTGTCCCCTCCCTCCAAGGGTTTTCTATCGCCTCCCACACCTACTCGAACCCAAGACCTGAGGGCTTAAGTACATGGGGAATGCAAGGTGTGTACCAACTGAGCTACCTCAGTTGATACACACCTTGCATTCCCCATATACTTAAACCCTCAGGTCTTGGGTTTGAGCGAGTGTGGGAGGATAGCTCAGTTGGTACACACCTTGCATTCCCCATGTACTTAGCCCTCGGGTCTTGGGTTTGAGCGGGTGTGAGAGGTGATAGAAAACCCTTGGAGGGAGGAGACAGTACCTGCTTACCAGCCTTGTGGGGAATCCCTCGAGGACCGAGGCCCGAGAGTAGGGTGAGCCAGACGATCGTCATGTGAGAGCGTGGGGCGGACCGATCCGTTACATCTGGCTTCGATGACTTAGATGAAAAATTAGTCGCTATTGATAGAGGGGAGAGAAAGAGAGAAAGAGAGAGAGAGAGGAAAGAGATGGATGTTGATAAAAACCTAGATGAAGAAACCAGTTGCTATTGATAGAGGGAGAGAGAGAAAAAAAAAAGATGGGCATTGAAATCAAATGAAGGAAATCAGACCAGACCATCAAATGAGGGATTCTCTGGCGAATGAGACATAAGGGTTTCCATCGTGGAGACCTAAACTAGTCTCTGTGCATAATGGAGACTGGAATCGATTTCCATCGAATACGAAGACCCTTCGTCGTTTCTATCACACAATTGAGACGACGGAGATGGGTCTCCAATGTTGACATAGATATTGGCAATAGAGACCTATAGCTCGATCATCTTTGTCGACGATGGAGACCATAACTCCATCATCTTAGTCGGTGATAGAGACCTATAGCTCTATTGCCTTGGTCGGCGATAGAGAAAGGACATTAGAGATAGATCTCTCTAGTTTGTGTTTTTATTATTATTTCGTTTTAAAGAAGTATTATTATTATTATTATTATTATTTTGTTTTTAATTGTTTATTTTTTTTTTTTAGTTTAATGGTTTTTAAATTCTTTTTTTTTTTAGATTTTTCTTTTAATTCGTTGATCTCCACCGTTCATCTTAAAGATAGATGATGAAGATCCATTACTTTTATTTTTAAGAAAATTTTAATTATTAATTTTTTTTAAAAACTATAAATATTAAATTTTATACTTTAAAATTAATTTTCACCGTCTATCATGTGATGGATTATGGGGATCCTTTTTTTAAATATTTTAATATTTATTTATTTTCAATAATTTTAAAT
Organism: Dimocarpus longan; assembly: GCA_022984855.1. Lineage (NCBI taxonomy): Eukaryota > Viridiplantae > Streptophyta > Magnoliopsida > Sapindales > Sapindaceae > Dimocarpus > Dimocarpus longan. Next base: position 20,652,751 of record CM041025.1, on the reverse strand, counting down.
TTTAAAAGAAAATAAAAAATTTAAAATATGAAATTGCCCTTAAGTCAAATATGTTTGACTAAATTTGATAGAAATTAACTAACGAAGTGGGGTATTATGTAATAAAAGAATAAATGAGTTTTCTTATATTTTTAGGCAAACCTCGTAGAGGTATCGTGCAATTACTTCTATAAATCTATAATTTTATCAAGCCCAAATACTCATATGCATGATTGTCTATAGACAGTCCAGTCTATACAAGACTATTTGATACCTATTATATATTTATTTTATTATTATTTATATTATAAGATAAAAAAATATTTAAAAAATATAAAATTATAATACAGTTTTAGAATTAGCTTATATATTATTATTTTATAATTAATATATTTTCATAAAAATATCATTAAAAATATTAATATTACTTTGAAATAAACATTATTTCACTTAAAAGGAATTGTAAATCATTTTAATTAAATTTAAATTTAAATATTTTATATATAATTGATTTAATATGTAAGTCAATATTTTTTTAATTGACTTATTTCGTTTCAATATATATATATATATATAGACACACATAAAAGAATGAAGAATGAAGCTCAAGAAAACAAGACGTCAAAGTTGATAATGGTTAGCAAGACTCTGCGAATACCTTGAGAAGTATATTCATATTTGATGTGCTCAGTGAATTCTAAGTTTGCATTTATGTCATGATACAAATGTTTTTGGAGATGGATTCTTCATGAATAGAAAAATGTAATCTTAAATATCAGCTAACCATAGGAAAAAAATGTGAGTCAATGGAGGAAAAAAATCGTGATTCAATAACCTTTTATTGAATACTCAAGCTTGAGGTTTAATGTCCAAGTATCCATAAGGCTCATAAGGTGGTATTTGTTGCTTTAAAACAAACGCCACGATTTTCATATCTATAAATATATGTTCTCTGTTATTAATAATCATAATACTAAATAGGAGTAACTGTTAGGCTTATATAGCTACTAGGGAAAGTACTGGTCAGAAGTTAGGTGGGAAATTTCAAGAGTCGTTGAAACTAGATTTCATGATGAATTTTTCTTTGAGGCTAGATTTGAGGTCCTACGGTTTTTCTTGCTTAGTTTTCTACTTGGAAAATATCATGTGCGTTTGTGAATGGTTTAGTTTATATTGTGGATGTGCTCAATTGCTTTAATTATTTCATTTACATTTGACTTATGTGATTAGTGAATATAAAGAATCTCAAGATAGAGAGGTAGATTGGAGTCCTCAAGTTTGGGAACTGTATTAAGTTAAGCATTCAAAAAACAGGACACAAAAGAAATTTTAGAAAAAAAGTAATTTCTGTATGTAAAAACTTCTATTTTTTCCCTCAAACATATCTTATTTTTCTCAACATTCATACAATAAATCTAATCAAAATTCATTGGATTTTTTTTTTTTAAATGATTGGACATATCTTTATTATATATATATATAATATGATATTCTTTCTTATATTGACATGTGACATATTAATTTCTAAAGACTAAAATACTCACAAAATCATTAAGTTTGACAAATGGTGAACTTACGAAAAGCAACATGCTAACATTGATGACGTTTTGAAACTTTAGGGACCAGGGACAACAAAAATGCATTCGTGGTTAAAAATGTGTTATATAAATAAAAGATAAGAACCGAATTGAAAATTTCTCACTAAGTAATCAGGTAGTTGGCTTAAAAGAATGTGTGTATATATATATATATATATATTTGTAAAAATTGATAAATTTAGTTGTAGGAATTATTACAGCAATTTAGTTGTAGGAATTATTACAGCCTATGTAGTGAAACTGACCATTTCTAAGCAATTAATGTTCTCTACTTTCAAGACGTATCGACGAATTTCGTAAAAAGTGACAGTTATTAGTACCATATCATAAAACAAGAAGAAAATATTAAAAATTTGGAATGTACCTAATTTTCATAACAAGAAATAATTAAATATATTATAAAACAAGTACAGTAATTAATTTTTTTTAGAGTGAAAATTACCAAAAATTAGAAGAATAAAAGCTGAAAATTCGTTTTTAGCCCAACTTTTAAGAAATTTTTTTAACCTCTTAAACAAACTAATTGCATATTAACCTAACTTACCCATTTTGCCCTTGCCACAAAATTGACCCATATATCTTTACTTTGTAAAATTCAAAATCAAACCCCAATGCAAAATTATAGAACTACCCTCGTATAAATGAAAGCCACAAAATAGGACCACCCAAATCATTTTCCATTGTTTTCATCCAACCTTAAGACTCGATTTTGCGATCAGAGAACCCGTCGTGCTTGACTGTGCATTGCCACCATCACTGGCGTTGTCACACTTTTGCAGACCTTTATTGACCTCCTCAGACTGCCAGTGAGCTTATTCACCGCCTCTATTGGCAAAGGTACGCAATCGAAGCCTCCATATGATTGTTTGGGTTTTATTTGTGAAATTTTGAATTTTAAATTTGTTTTTTCTGTTATGGATGTCGAATAATGTTGATTAGGGTTAGATTAGATTAGTTTTGATTGGATTTGGATGGATTGAGCATGAGAACAGAGGTTTCGGTGGTGTGTGTTGTCGAGGAAAACGAACAGTCATGGTTGAGTTTTGTGGCTACAAATGACAAAAATTGAGTTTTATGTAGCCACAAAACATGGTTTCTTGGGAAACCATATTTTAGACAACCATAAAGCCTAGTTTTGTGGAAAAGACCGGCTTTATGGGTGAATATATAAAACCTGGATATTTTAAGAAAATCTTGTTTTAGACAGCCACAAAACTTGGTTTTGTAGAAAAGACTAGGTTTATGGGTGCAAATATAAAAGCCGGACTTTTCTAAAAATCGTGTTTTGTGCAACAACAAAACACAGGTTTTTAGAAAAGTCTAGGTTTGTGGGTGCAGACATAAAATTGGGCTTTTCTAAAAAATCTTGTTTTGTTGTTGCATAAAACACGGTTCAACATACACAAAACCTAGCTTTACAATTTTTTTTTTTTTTTAATTCAACTAAATTAATTTAAGTAATAAATATTGGTTTAGAAAATAAGTTAATTAAATTTAAAATTTTAATTAATCTAGAAATAAATTAAATTTAATATATTATTATAAAATTAAAATAAAAAATATTAAACAAATGTGATTAAAATAAATTAAAATAAGTAAATGAAATATAAATTAAAAATAAGAAGAATTAATTAATTAAAATTTGAATTTGATTTAACATAATTGTAATTTGTTAATTAAAATTAGATTTATAAATTAATGAAAAATTTAAAATAATTAAGTTTTATTAAAATATATTGCCAATTAATTAAATTAATGTTATTGTTATATTTTGATTTATTTTGTGTAGATGCAGGTAAATTATAAGTTCAGTTCATAGATTAATCCCAAAGAGATGTCGCTAAGTACACATTGCAGTTTTAAAGAGATGGCTTGTCTAAAATAACCTATTAATAAAAGAGAACTCTTATAGAAGTTCCTGGGTGAGACCTTATCCAAACATTTGATGTAGATAGGCCATAATAAGATATTGCTTTGCCTCCTTGATTCTAACCATTCTTGCTATAGAGTTGAAAATTCTTCGTGTTAGCCTTGATGAGATGTCGTTTGAAATTGAAAAGCAACCATATAGGTTTGGAAAGTAGGAGTTCTTATTAGTGATAGGGCTTCGATTCGAGCATATCGACCTAAATCGCATTAAGGCACAATAAAATAGCACAAAGTAATCTCCTATGGTGACTTTTCAAAGGAACTGCACCGATAATGAAAGCTATTGTCCTCATGATCAAGTCATGAGCGAATTTAGATGTAGAGGAAACCTTTAAGTTGGCTAATATAGTCATAGTTTTCCAACTATTTTATAGCCTAAATGAGTGCCATGGGGTGGATAAGGCGTTGTGGGTCATGATAGAGGATGTAAAAGTGTGGAATGCATTCCTTTGGGTACACTGACATATAGTATACTTCTCGACCACCTCCGTCAGGTGATTATTGAAGAACGACTTAAGAAGGGATGGACGGTTAATTTATATGGGTTTGTTTGGGTGTTTCGGGTTTATTATTAATGAAATTTGTTTAGTTTATATATATATATATATTTTATATTATAATGATATTTTTTTTTTATGTTTAATATGCATTATAGTGGTAGCTTGTTGAAATGTTCTCGTACTTAGATGGCAAGGTAGGGAATAGAATAGTAGGCGATGTGGATATGCCAAGGTTCAGGAATTGGTTTTGTAATAAGAGGTTGAGAAAAGATGCAAGAGGTTGGATGAAGTTTACCCTAACTAAAATTTGTTTCCATTTGTTTACTATCCTTGCACGTAATATATTAATTATATATATGTATGTATTATAGTGTATATAGCATCGAAAAGGATTCTTCAGGCCACCGACGATGAGAGAGAGATGAATTATTAGAGGCCTTTTGATCCTCAGCATTTGGTTGGAGGGAAAGTGTGGAAAATCGATGGTGGAAGAGGTGAAGATGATGATGATGTTGAGGGTGATGCTGTTGATGATGAGCATATAGAGGATGAGAGGCGTTGAATAGGAAGGAGAAGGATGAGGATGAAGAAAGGGAGTCGAGGACAAAATATGATACAGACCAGCCTAACTTCTCCTAAAAAACTAGCTTACAAGGGGAAGATTGCAAACCCATATATATAACACCCAAGAACATCCTCGCTAACCGATGTGGGACTCATCATTCCCGACTCCTTTAAACTGCACGTCCTCGTGCAGAGAACCTTCGTACATGGCCCACCGACCAGACGAGGTGTGGCTTTGATATCATATGATGCGAACCTCGTATATAACAATACGACACCCACAGTCAAATTAGAACACAACTCTAAGAAAGATTAAAACAGGTTTATAACAAAAAAATTTTGACTCGTTGATTATATATCAATTAAAGAATCAAAATTATAAAGAACTTTGAGCCAATTATTAGAATTCAATCAAGAACCAAAATTATAAAAAAAGGATATTGACGCCACTTCCAAGACATAGATGAGAAGATGGGAGATAAGTCATGTTTAATCACCACAAGCAAAGTTTGATAAGATCACATATTCATGAAGAACAAGAGAGAAAATTCACTCTTTTAATTAAACATAATTTGGCTGCATCTTTTCATTCATCTTGTTGTTTCTTTCTTTTTTTTTTTTTCCTTTTTTTTTTCTACTCTTTTTTTTTTCTTTTTTTTTTGTAATATTAAAAATCACACACAATGAAGAATATTGATAACTTGCAACTCAAGATGAAAACAAAAAACACAACGAATAGTGATATAAACAGTAAGAAAATGAACAAGAAATATGACGACACAAACACGATTATGCGGAATAAAAATGAACAGATCTAAATTTTTTTTAAGCAAATCCTAAATTAATTAACCTAAAGCTCTGATACCATATAATACAGACCTACTTAACTTCTCCTCAAAAGTTAGCTTACAAGGGGAGGATTGTAAACCCATATATATAACACCCAAGAACATCCTCACTAATCGATGTAGGACTCATCAAAAAGTGCTTATGATGTACAATCGGGGTACAGTTCATCACCTAGATCTTCTCACCCTCAAGTATGAATATGATATTATTATTTAATTTATATTTTAAATTAGGTTTATATTATAATTTATATAATATATATTTATTGATTTATTTTATTTGTAGGAGCCTTACACGAGGGTGGTCAGTAAGATGATGAAGCTGTTAGAGCATATTGCCAAGATGTAGCAGTCACAAAACAAAATGATACAGACATAGAGCAGGATGTTGTGTATCATGGATAAGAGACTGAAAAGGGTTAAAGATAGACTAAAAATCAGTGGGCCTTTGGATGATGATATTGTTGAAAACTTTGTCTGATACTAGGATCATGACCAACACATCTATGACTCAGCACGCCATGACTTAGGTAGGGATCATCGCATTAATGACCAGGACCACAATCATGAGTCAAAGGGGGATCCTGACATTGATGACTAAAGAAAGGATAAGCTCATCTACATCTATGACTCGAAGAGGGATCATGACATTGGTGATGTTTAGGTAAAATTTTGTATTTATTTTACGTTTTAGTCCTAGATGTTAATTTAAATATCTAATTTGAAATTGTGAATTTCTTTAAATTACAAAGGGGTGAACGAGGCAAGTGAAACATTAAGCCATCAGCATCTTACAGGACGTCATACACAGATCCTCTATAGCCAAAAAAGAAAAAGAAAAAGAAAGAGTTGAAGAAAGTGGCAGAGCAGGTGGCGAAGACTGTACTCGATGTGTGCATGGAGTACAAAGCTGCTTTCATGAACCTTCGGTGTGAATAAAAACATTATTATCCTTTTTAATCTAATTACTAATGTAATAAAATACATTTTAATTCTTTATTTTTTCTTTAAGTGCATTATTGGTTATTTGGTGTCATGCACCTCGGATATGTTTCATACTATTGAGGATGTTAAAAAGTGGTTGATGGAGATTTATATTGATGGTTATTTAAGTTGTCTACAGAAGAAAGCGAAAGTTTGCATGTGGTAGGATAAGAGTAATGATTGTAGATATGCAATCCATAAGACAAACTTTTAGTTAAGTATTTACATTTTAGTTTTTATTCATTTTTTGCATCTTTGTTTAATTTTTGTACTATAACATGTTTAATTTTTTTCTTATAGGTGGATATAGTGCATGTTTTCAATGCTGCATACACCACATCGAACAAGGAGTTTGATCCATCTACAATTGTTGTAGCATATTCTTGAAAAAATAGTGCTACCACCATAGGAGACATTAAAATGTCATTGAAATTTACTCAAAATATAAGTGTTGTTCTAGGAGTAAGAATTTTTATTTAATTGATAATTCACATTAGTCTTATACCACTAACGTTTACAAAATGTAAGTACTGCTCCCTTGTTTTTTTTGTCTCAAATTCATTGGATCATTTGCAAGGTGTGCTTAAGAGAGAAAAAGATAGTGGTGCATGATACCATGAAAGCAGTAGACTTTGAGTATTGGAGACAAGTCCTTCAATCACTTACATGTTTTGTATCAATTATCGTGTGGTCAATTGAATTTTATGAGCAAAGGTAAGCATTTACACCACCTGTAGAGTGTGTTAATATAGCGAATGTGCCTTAGTAAACTAATGAGTAAATGTCACCTTTGTTTAAAATATAGCTTGTATATATATAGGTTTTTAATAATCATCTACATTGTCTTCCTACTAATACAGAAACAGTTGTTGAGCATATTGTATGATGTTTATCCACAACCTTTTAAAGTTCTAAGAGCATAAATGGAAGTCTCACCAAACAAAGGAAGACGCCACTAGAATATGGACAGTTATGGCATATGATATATATATATATATATGTATATATATTCCACATTAGAATAAAAAATAGACGATTCTGGATGGTGGACATTAGATGAAGATGAAAATGTTGTATTTGATTGATTACTATAGTTTGTATAAAATTGATTAAAATATAAATAAATTGAAGTAAGTAAAACAAAATGCCATAAAACTTGGTTTTATTATTTTGTAGGTTTTTTTCTTTCATAATTTAATGCTATATATATATATATTTTATTTCCAATGTCCAAAACTTTCCAAAACATCAAAATTGATGTTATATGCAACTTTGGGACAACATTATCTACAAACAAAATGTTTAATGAAACTTCAGTGAGATTGCACAAGCTCTTATATACTAACCTTACATCATGTTTTACTTCAATGAGTTGATATGGTCAAATTTCATAAGTTATATACCCAATTAAGTTAAATTGATGAAATTGACGACATTGGAACATAATTTAAGACTTTAAGAAGCCATAAAAGAGGGGTGAAAACTAAAATAATAATAATAATAAATAAATAAATAAAACCAAGTTTCATTACTATATAAAACCTGTATCTGTATTCTAAAGGAACATAAGATGTGGTTTTTTTGAAAAATTAAAAAACCAAATAACCAGTTTTAGTGGTCCATAAAACTTGGAACCAGGTTTTAATAGTCTATAAAACCTCAAATCCTTTCTGCATCTTGCATGAACCACATTTTTTGTATCTTGCACGACATTAAAACTACAGATCAAATCTTTGCAATCAGTCTCATATCGAACTGTGCACGAATATCTAACCTTATGTTGATATGTAAAATAAAGAACATATCTTCTGATGGCCACATTAAGTTCATATATACTATAAAAAAATGTAGCTTTATACAACATATCACATCGGATGAAGATAGACATGGCTGTTGAAATAGCCTTAATTTCGTACTAATCTCCATCGGGAACAATATAGTATTTATGAACCTGAAAATCTGATTTTTGGATACTCCTTGTTCTCTCCATTGTCATCAATAGCTCCAATTTCAATGTCATTAGCTCTAGTTTTCTTATTATTGTTGGAACCCAAGGAAACAAGCAAGATTTGAGCTTAAACTACAATGGGCCACTTTTGTGTTATTCAAAATATCTAGTAAATCTTGAAGATTCAGGACATCTTGTAAATTTAATGTCACCCAATCTCTTATGTAGTAGGTTATTTTGTTAGGATTATTTATTTTCCATGTTGGTTTTATTTTCCTAGATTTGAAGCCTTACAATTTAGTCTTTTTTGTTTAGGAATTAATTATGTTTCAAAACTAGTTTATTTTCTTTGCCTATAAAAAAGTTTGTCTTGTAACCCTAAAAAATATAACAAGATGAATGAAGTTGCAGCCAATTAGGTTTAATTAAGAGAGTGAATTTTCTCTCTTGTTCTTCATGAACATGTGATCTTATCAAGCTATGCTTGTGGCGATCAAAACCATGATTTATCTCTCACCTTCTCATTTATGTCTTAGGAGTGGCGTCAATATCATTCTTTTATAATTTTGGTTCTTGATTTAGTTCTAATCATTGGGTCAAAGTTCTTTATAACTTTGGTTATTTGATTGACATATAATCAATTGGTCAAAATTCCTTTTTAAGAACCTGTTTTTAATCTTTCTTGAGGTTATGTTTCAATATGGTTGTGGGTGTCGAATCTTTATATACGGGGTTCGCATCAGTTGGTATCAGACTTTTGGGAATTAATTCAGGTTTGGTTATCCAATTTATTATTATTATTTTTTCTTTTCCGCATATCCATTATTTCAGTTTATAATTAGTTTTTCATGTTTCATTTTATTTTTCTTTGTTTTTGTCTACGCCACCCAACATCAATCTACCTTTCATTTTATTATTATTATTATTTTGTCTCATCTTACTTCATCAAATCATTCTGTTGATTCGCTTATCATCACAACTTTTCCGCACTATATCAAGTTAGCTTCAAAACTATTTTCGCAGCATTTTCTGGTCTGATTTATTTTTATTTTTTTTAATTTTATTTTTCTAGTTTTTATTAAAAATAAGAGGGGGACGAAAAAAAAACTGTGAAACACACGAGTGATTGGAGTGAAACACGTGAGGATTTTCTAACACTATTTTCAGGTTTCAATCACCTTTTCGAACAACAATAAAGATGAGTCACGATTTGAGGATAAATCATTTTAAGGAAAGAGGGTATGATAGAACTCAAGGAAGCAAGCAAGATTTGGGCTTAAACTACAATGAGCCACTTTTGTATTATTCAAAATATTTAGTAAATCTTGAAGATTCAGAACATCTTGAGAATTTAATGCATATATTTCAAATCTTGGAGATTCAGAAGATCTTGAAAATTTAATGTATATCTTGCAAATCTTAGAGATTCAGAAGATCTTATAAATTTAATGTCACCCAATCTCTTATGTAGTAGGTTATTTTGTTAGGATTATTTATTTTCCATGTTGGTTTTATTTTCCTAGATTTTAAACCTTACAATTTAGTCTTTTTTGTTTAGGAATTAATTATGTTCCAAAACTAGTTTATTTTCTTTGCCTGTAAAAAGGTTTGTCTTGTAACCCTAAAAAATATAATAAGATGAATGAAGTTGCAGCCAATTAGGTTTAATTAAGAGAGTGAATTTTCTCTCTTGTTCTTCATGAACATGTGATCTTATCAAGCTATACTTGTAGCGATCAAAATTATGACTTATTTCTCATCTTCTCATCTATGTCTTGGGAGTGACGTCAATATCCTTTTTTTTTATAATTTTGGTTCTTGATTGAGTTCTAATCATTGGGTCAAAGTTCTTTATAACTTTGGTTCTTGATTGACATATAATCAATGAGTCAAAATTTCTTATTTTTATAAACCTGTTTTAATCTTTCTTGAGGTTGTGTTTCAATTTGGTCGTGGGTGTCATATCATTATATACGGGGTTCGCATCAGTAGTTATAAACCTGTTTTAATCTTTCTTGGAGTTGTGTTTCAATTTGGTCGTGGGTGTCATATCGTTATATACGGGGTTCGCATCAGTAGCAAGATGAGACAAAAATAATAATAATAATAATAATAAAATGAAAGGTAGATTGATGTTGGGTGGTGTAGACAAGAACAAAGAAAAATAAAATGAAATACAAAAAACTAATTGATAAACTAAAATGATGGATATGCGGAAAAGAAAAAAAAAAGGATAACCAAACCTGAATTAATTCCCAAAGCTCTGATATCAACTTATACGAACCTCGTATATAACGATACGACACCCACGACCAAATTGAAACACAACCCCAAGAGAAATTAAAACAGGTTTCTAAAAATAAGAAATTTTGAGCCATTGATTATGATGAGGATAAAGAAGCATTACCAAGGGATCCATTGCATATTCCAGTTGGGCCAATAACAAGAGCAAGAGCTAAGAGGTTCAAAAAAGCACTTAATGGATTGGTTCAAGAGATTTGGGCTGATGTTAAAGTGGCAAATTCCAAGATGGGCCCAAAAGAAGATCAATGCTTAATTAATTTAATTAAAGCAATTGATGGGCCTGATTCTGGTTAATTTCTTGCCCATGAAGTTGATTTCTTGGTCATGAAGACTTTCCATTATGGAGTTGATTGCTTGGTCACAAAGACTTCCAATTTTGAGTTGATTTCTTACCTATTATGTTTAAGGCAATTAGTTATCAATTTTATTCTTCTTTCCTTATTGTAAGAAGTTGACTTTTTTTTTTATTTTATAGGCTTAATGGGCTTAATTGCCTAATTAATTATTTCCTTTTGCTGCTTAGTGTTTTAGCTATATAAATCAGTGTAACCCTAAAGGGAATTCAATTGATGATTAATAACATTTGTGAGAGTATTCTCTTTGGTTCTTCGTAGAACTTTTGAACTTATCAGGATTTTCCTGTGGCGTTCTTCTTAGACTTATCAATCAATTCTTCCATCATTGATTGTGGTGTCATCACCATACCAAGGTTCTTGCTTCCATATAAGCAACGGGTCGAGGTTTCCATACAAATCTGATTCTAGGCGATCTTGGAACCCTACTTGATTCACGGGTTTCGTCAGTTCTTGGCGTTGTTCGTATCAGTTGGTATCAGAGCCTGGTTTAGTCTCAGGTTTGCCTATCTTCTTTATTTTATTCAAAAAAAAAAATCAGAAACAAAAAAAAAAAAAAAAAAAAAAAAAAGAAAGAAAGAAAGAAAAGAAAAATCAGAAAAAAAAAGGAGAAAAAAAAATCCGAAAAAAAAAAAAAGTGTGATTTGAGAATTAATTCCTACAATCTTGTTTCAATTTTACAATTTTGTTTTCCCTTTTTGATTCTCAATCCAAATTTCTTATTACCATCAAACCCATAAAATTCCATCACACAACATTGTTTTCTTTTCTCTTTCCCTAGATTTTGAATCCAAAATTTTGGTGGTGAGTTTGGGGTGAATTGTTGCTGGAAATTTTGATATTTGTTTGATTAGTTCGATAAGAACCTATAGAGGATACTACGAGTGGGAAAAGGCAAGAGAGTGTGAGTGTATCAGAGGGTAAAAGCCAGATTTAATTGAGTGAAACACGAGTGGAATTGAGCGAATCATATTCTTGAGTGAAACACGTGAGGGAGTGTAGTGAGGTCCTTTATTTTTATTTTTTTTGGTATCTTTTCTAACCTGATTTTGCAGGGTCAAATATGTCACACAATCAAGAAGAAAATTCAAGCGAAAACAATCAACAACCAACCATTCTGAACATACAAATGCAGGCGTTGTTGGGAGAGATGAGGCGGATGATGAGGGTAGAATTAGAGCACATACATGAAAGGTTGGATAGGGTAGAAGAGGGAACACAACAAGGGCAGCCACAAAACATTCCTAATATGCATAGGAGGGATAGAATTCAGCCTAGGGGAGTGAGAGATGGAGATGAGGAGTACATTGGGGATGCGTTTGAGGAAGAAGATGATAGGGATTCAATTGCTAGCAATAGGAGGTATGGTGGTCGGAATAGAGGAGTTAGGCATCGAGAAGACAACAATTTGGGTAGTATTAAGATGAAGATTCCGTCCTTTCAAGGTAGATCAGATCCGGAAGCTTACCTTGAGTGGGAAAAGAAGATGGACTTCATTTTTGATTGCCATAACTATTCCGAAGCAAAGAAGGTAAAACTTGCTGTAATTGAATTTTCTGATTATGCTGTTACTTGGTGAGATCAACTTGTTATAAATAGGAGGCGAAATAGGGAACGTGCAATAGAGACATGGGGGCAGATGAAAGCGGTGATGAGGAAGCGGTTCGTTCCAAGCCATTACTACCGGGAGTTGTACAAGAAATTGCAAGGACTTAGACAAGGGAGTCTAAGTGTGGAAGACTACTACAAGGAGATGGAGATTGCAATGATTCGGGCTAATGTAGAGGAGGATCGAGAAGCTACCATGGCCAGATTTTTGATGGGGTTAAATAAGGAGATCCATGATAGGGTGGAGTTGCAACATTATGTGGAGTTAGAAGATATGGTACACATGGCCATCAAAGTTGAGCAGCAACTCAAGAGGGGAAGTAGTACCCGACCCAAATCAACCCCACAAAATCCGAGTGTCGCACCTTGGCGGTCGGGTTATCTAAAGAAAGAAGAAAACCCATCCACTTCCAAGGCCAAATTCGAGCCAAAGACGGCCATCACTAACACGGCCTCTCAAGGTAAAACAGCTCCTACTTCGACTCGTTCTAGTGAAATTAAATGTTTTAAATGTCAGGGAAGAGGACACATAGCTAGCCAATGTCCAAACAAGCGAGTTATGATGATCTTGGAGAGTGGTGAGATTCAATCTGAAGATGAGGATGATTTAGATGATATGCCACCATTGGAGGATGTTTCCATGGGAGACGAGGAGTTTGGAGCCGAGCATGGAGAGATGCTTGGATTAGTTGCACGACGAGCCTTGAGTTTGCAAGCTAAAGAAGAAGAAGAAGAGGAAGCGCAGCGGGAAAACATCTTTCATACTCGTTGCGACGTGAAGGGCAAGGTATGTAGTATTATTATTGATGGTGGTAGCTGCACTAATGTGGCTAGCACTTCCATGGTTGAAAAGCTTGGGCTCGTGACGCTTAAACATCCTCGTCCATACAAGTTGCAATGGTTGAATGATAGTGGTGAGGTAAGGGTTACAAAACAGGTTGTGGTGCCATTCCGCATTGGAAAATATGAAGATGAAGTGTTATGTGATGTGGTACCGATGCAAGCAGGACATATTCTACTAGGAAGACCATGGAAATTTGATCGACGTGTGCAACATGATGGCTTCACCAACAAGTACTCATTTGAGCTAAATCAACGAACAATCACTCTTGTTCCAATGACACCCAAGCAAGTTTATGAAGACCAAGTGAGATTACAAAAGTTCAGTGATAAAAAGAATTTGAGTGAACAAAGGAAAATGAGTGACCACAAAAAAATGAGTGAGCAAAAGAAAGAGAATGAGGGTAAGAGCATGGCTGAATTTGGTGAGGAGAAAAAAAGAGAGAAAGATTCGGCCAAAGAGGCAAAATTAGAGAGAAGACAAAGAAATTTTTATGCAAGAACAAGTGAGGTTAAGCGAGTTTTGATTTCAAAACGGCCAATGATTGTACTCATGTACAAGGAAGCCCTTTTCAACACTAACCAACTTGAGTCTTCTTTGCCTAGTGTTGTGGTTTCTCTCTTGTAGGAGTTCGAGGATGTATTTCCCGAGAAAGTACCGCATGGATTACCACCAATCCGAGGGATCGAACACCAAATAGATTTTGTTCCCGGAGCATCAATTCCAAACCGACCAGCATATCGAAGTAATCCAGAGGAAACAAAGGAGTTGCAAAGACAAGTTGAGGAGTTTATGGAAAAAGGATACATAAGGGAAAGCATGAGTCCTTGCGCAGTTCCGGTGATTTTAGTGCCTAAGAAGGATGGGACATGGAGAATGTGTGTGGATTGCAGAGCCATCAACAATATAACGGTAAAGTATCGACACCCCATTCCTCGCTTAGATGACATGTTAGATGAGCTGCATGGTTCCTGTGTGTTTTCAAAGATTGACCTTAAGAGCGGGTATCATCAAATACGAATGAAAGAGAGAGACGAATGGAAGACAGCATTCAAAACGAAATATGGATTGTATGAGTGGTTAGTCATGCCATTTGGATTAACTAATGCACCTAGTACTTTCATGCGTTTAATGAATCATGTGTTGCGTGCTTTCATTGGTAAATTCGTAGTTGTTTATTTTGATGATATTCTGATCTATAGCAAGAATCTACATGACCATGTCTCACATGTGCATTCAGTGTTAGATATACTTCGAGAAGAAAAGTTGTATGCTAACCTCAAAAAGTGTACTTTCTGCACCGATAAGCTTGTTTTTTTAGGTTTTGTTGTGAGTGCAAAAGGAATCGAGGTTGATGATGAGAAGATCAAGGCCATTCAAGACTGGCCGACCCCCTCCAGTATAGGTAATGTGAGAAGTTTTCATGGACTTGCTAGTTTTTATAGGAGGTTCGTGAAAGATTTTAGCACCATTGTCGCACCACTTACCGAAGTTATCAAGAAGAACGTTGCATTCAAGTGGGGTGAAGAGCAAGATAAGGCGTTTTAGCTTATCAAATACAAACTAACTCATGCTCCTTTACTGGCTTTACCTGACTTTTCTAAAACGTTCGAAATTGAATGTGATGCTTCTGGTGTAGGTATAGGCGCTGTGCTTATGCAGGATGGAAGACCACTTGCGTACTTTAGCGAGAAGTTAAGCGGGGCTGCACTTAATTACCCCACTTATGATAAAGAATTGTATGCATTGGTTCGAGCTTTAGAGACATGGCAGCACTATCTATGGCCCAAGGAATTCGTGATTCACACTGATCATGAGTCCTTAAAGTATTTGAAAGGCCAACACAAGCTGAACAAAAGACATGCACGTTGGGTGGAATTCATCGAGACGTTTCCATATGTGATTCGGTACAAACAACGTAAGGAAAACGTCGTGGCAGATGCACTCTCCCGCAGGTATGCATTACTTTCCACTCTTGATGCTAAGTTGCTTGGTTTTGAACACATCAAAGAACTATATCGGTTAGACCATGATTTTAGCGATGCGTACCAATCTTGTGAGAAATCTGCATTTGGAAAGTTCTTTAGACATGATGATTATTTGTTTCGGGAAAATAAGTTGTGTGTGCCTAATTGTTCATTACGAGATTTGTTAGTGAGGGAATCCCATGGTGGAGGGTTAATGGGACACTTTGGAGTTGCTAAGACCTTGGCCATCTTACAAGAACACTTCTATTGGCCACACATGAAAAGGGATGTTGAGAGGATTTGTGATAGATGTGTTACATGTAGGCAGGCAAAATCCCGAGTACAACCCCATGGTTTATACACACCACTGCCCATTCCTAGTGAACCTTGGATTGATATTTCAATGGACTTTGTGTTAGGTTTGCCTAGGTCTAAATATGGTAGAGATTCAATTTTTGTGGTTGTGGATAGATTTTCTAAAATGGCACATTTTATTCCATGTCACAAAACTGATGATGCTTCACATGTTGCTGATTTGTTCTTTCGAGAGGTTGTGAGATTGCATGGTATGCCTAGGACAATTGTTTCAGATAGAGATGCTAAGTTCTTGAGTTACTTTTGGAAGACCTTGTGGGGTAAGTTAGGAACTAAGTTATTGTTTTCTACTACTTGTCACCCTCAAACCGACGGTCAAACTGAAGTAGTTAATAGGACTTTATCCACTTTGTTGAGGGCTGTTATTAGTAAGAACATTAAGACTTGGGAGGATTGTTTACCACATGTTGAGTTTGCATATAATCGAACCATTCATTCTGCTACTAAGTTCTCACCATTTGAAATTGTTTATGGTTTTAATCCTTTAACTCCTTTGGATTTATCACCTTCACCTGTTTCTGAGCATGTGAACTTAGACGGAAAGAAGAAGGCAGAATTTGTTAAGCAAATCCATGAGAGAGCACGATTCAACATCGAGAGGAGGACGGAACAATACATCAAGCAAGCAAACAAAGGTCGTCAGAAGCGGGTTTTTGAAGCCGGTGATTGGGTTTGGTTACACATGAGGAAAGAAAGGTTTCCGGCACAAAGACGTTCGAAATTGTTACCTCGAGGAGATGGACCTTTCCAAGTGCTAGAACGAATCAACGACAACGCATACAAGTTGGATTTACTAGGTGAGTACAATGTTAGTGCCACTTTCAATGTTACTGATTTAACTCCTTTTGATGTAGGTGAAGATTTGAGGACAAATTCTTTTCAAGAGAGAGGGAATGATGAGGATAAAGAAGCATCACCAAGGGATCCATTGCATATTCCAGTTGGGCCAATAACAAGAGCAAGAGCTAAGAGGTTCAAAAAAGCACTTAATGGATTGGTTCAAGAGATTTGGGCTGATGTTAAAGTGGCAAATTCCAAGATGGGCCCAAAAGAAGATCAATGCTTAATTAATTTAATTAAAGCAATTGATGGGCCTGATTCTTGTTAATTTCTTGCCCATGAAGTTGATTTCTTGGTTATGAAGACTTTCCATTATGGAGTTGATTGCTTGGTCACAAAGACTTCCAATTTTGAGTTGATTTCTTACCTATTATGTTTAAGGCAATTAGTTATCAATTTTATTCTTCTTTCCTTATTGTAAGAAGTTGACTTTTCTTTTTATTTTATAGGCTTAATGGGCTTAATTGCCTAATTAATTATTTCCTTTTGCTGCTTAGTGTTTTAGTTATATAAATCAGTGTAACCCTAAAGGGAATTCAATTGATGATTAATAATATTTGTGAGAGTATTCTCTTTGGTTCTTCGTAGAACTTTTGAACTTATCAGGATTTTCCTGTGGCGTTCTTCTTAGACTTATCAATCAATTCTTCCATCATTGATTGTGGCGTCATCACCATACCAAGGTTCTTGCTTCCATATAAGCAACGGGTCGAGGTTTCCATATAAATCTGATTTTAGGCGATCTTGGAACCCTACTTGATTCACGGGTTTCGTCAGTTCTTGGCGTGGTTCGTATCAGATTATATGTCAATCAAGAACTAAAGTTATAAAGAACTTTGACCCAATAATTAGAACTCAATCAAGAACCAAAATTATAAAAGAATGATATTGACGCCACTCCCAATACATAGATGAGAAGGTGAGAGATAAGTCATGGTTTTGATCGCCACAAGCAGAACTTGATAAGATCACATGTTTATAAAGAACAAGAGAAAAAATTCACTCTCTTAATTAAATCTAATTGGCTGCAACTTCATTCATCTTGTTACATTTTTTAGGGTTACAAAACAAACATTATAGGCAAGAAAATAAACTAATTTTGGAACATAATTAATTTCTAAACAAAAAAGTCTAAATTGTAAGGCTTAAAATCTAGAAAAATAAAACCAACATGAAAAGTAAATAATCTTAACAAAATAACCTACTACATAAGAGATTGGGTGACATTAAATTTACAAGATCTTCTAAATCTCTAAGATTTGCAAGATATACATTAAATTCTCAAGATTTTCTAAATCTCCAAGATTTGAAATATATGCATTAAATTCTCAAGATGTTCTGAATCTTCAAGATTTACTAGATATTTTGAATAACACAAAAGTGGTCCATTGTAGTTTAAGCCCAAATCTTGCTTGCTTCCTTGGGTTCCATCATACTCCATTTCCTCAAAACGATTTGTCCTCAAATCGTGACTCATCTTTATTGTTGTTCGAAGAGGTGATTGGAACCTGAAAATAGTGTTAGAAAATCCTCATGTGTTTCACTCCAATCACTCGTGTGTTTCACAGTTTTTTTTTTTCGTCCCCCTCTTATTTTTAATAAAAACTAGAAAAATAAAATTAAAAAAATAAAAATAAATCAGACCAGAAAATGCTGTGAAAACAGTTTCGAAGCTAACTTGATATGGTGCGGAAAAAATAAAGATGAGTCATGATTTGAGGACAAATTGTTTTGAGAAAAGGGGGAATGATGGAACCCAAAGAAGTAAACAAGATTTGAGCTTAAACTATAATAGGCCACTTTGGTGTTATTCAAAATATGTAACAAACTTTAAAGATTCATAAGATCTTGAAAATTTAATACATATCTAGTAAATCTTGGAGATTCAGAAGATATTGAAATTTTAATGTATATCTTGCAAATCTTGGATATTCAGAAGATCTTGTAAATTTAAGGGATAATCCCAAAAAACCGCCTCTAGTTTACAAAAATATCTATTTTACCATATGTAGTTTCATTTTTATCCAAAATCCCCCCTAACGTTAATAAAAACACTCAAAATACCCTCCGAAGGCACGTAAAAGGACGATAATACCCTTGATCGTTACAGATTCCGTTAGGTTGACTTTGTTCACCGTTTGACTTCAAGGGCAAAACGGGAAATACGATAAAAAAATTAATTAAAATTAATTAATAAAAATATAAAATATAATATTAAAATTGAAAATAAATAAATTTTTTAAAATATAATAATATAATACTAATATCATTTAAAATATAATAATAATATAAATAAAAATAATAATATTACAATTAAAAACTTAAAATCGAAAACCAAACTATTCTGTTCATCTTCTTCTTCCCTTATCGCCGCCGACGCGACCAAGCTCTCTGTGTCTTCTTCTACCCTTCTCGTTTCTTCTTCTTCTTCTTCTTCTTCTTCTTCTTCTTCTTCTTCCATTGATCTCATCGCTGCGCCACCCATCTTCACCGCCGATGACTCTGGCTCATCCATTCCACCACCGTCGAGTCTCGACACACTCCCCTCTCCCAACCAGACGAGATCTCACCATCCTCTCACCCACTCTCGTCTTCTCGCCGGGTTGCTGTCCATTTTCAAAGTCTTTCCTCGCCATCGCCGGTCCCTCACACGGACGACTCCCTCCCTCTGGCTCTCCCTCACTGGTCCCCTCTCCCAACCAGACGAGATCTCACCATCCTCTCACCCACTCTCATCTTCTCGCCGGGTTGCTGTCCATTTTCAAAGTCTTTCCTCGCCATCGCCGGTCCCTCACACGGACGACTCCCTCCCTCTGGCTCTCCCTCACTGGTCCATCACTCAGACACACTTTCTCCCTCTCGATCTCCCCTCGCAGTATTTCTTCTCGCTGGTGGTTAGCTGGGCAGTGCCGTGCCTCTTCTTGGTTGATTTTAGTTACTGACTTTAATTGATTTTGGTTGATTTCAGATGATTTTGATTTTGGTTGGTAATTGTGTTAATGATTGATGATAATGGTGTTGATGATTGATGATGGATGATGGGGTTGATGTCTCAAATTTTTTTTGGGTTGATGATGGATTCTGGAAACCCAGAATTTCGAATGGAAAGCCACAAAAATTTTGGCTTTCTAGTCAGAAAATTCTGGGTTTCCAGTGATTGGAAACCCATAAATAGGGCCAGAGAAAAAAGAAAGGGGGAAGAGAAAAAAGAAAGAGTTGGTGGTTGGCAGTGGTGGTCTGATAGAGTCTGTGGCTGGTATGTTGAATGGTTGGTGATGAAGATTGATGATGATGGAGCTGGAGCCGGAGGTTGAAGAGGTTGAAGCTGAATGTGGGAACCCAGAATTTCGTAATTGTCATTTCATAATTTTATCAGGGTTAAAATTGTCATTTCGTAATTTATAAACTTTTCTGTTAACTTACTAACAGAATGTGATAATTTGGACAAAAATGAAATCTAAGTACTAAAATAGATATTTTTGTAAACTAGAGGCGGTTTTTTAGGATTTTCCCTAAATTTAATATCACTCAAGCTCTTATTTAGAAGGTTATTTTGTTAGGATTATTTACTTTCCATGTTGGTTTTATTTTTCTAGATTGTAAGCCTTACAATTTAGACTTTTTTTTTTTTTTTAGGAATTAATTATGTTCCAAAACTAGTTTATTTTCTTTGCCTATAAAAAAGCTTATCTTATAACCCTAAAAAATATAACAGGGGGAATAAAGATGCAGCCAATTATGTTTAATTGAGAGAATGAATTTTTTCTTTTGTTTTTACATGAACATGTGATCTTATCAAGCTATACTTGTAGCGATCAAACCATGACTTATCTCTCACCTTCTTATCTATGTCTTGGGAGTGGTGTCAATATCCTTCTTTTATAATTTTGGTTCTTGATTGAGTTCTAATCATTGGGTCAAAGTTCTTTATAACCTTGGTTCTCGATTGACATATAATCACTGAGTCAAAATTTCTTATTTTATAAACCTGTTTTAATCTTTATTGGGATTGTGTTTCAATTTGGTCGTAGGTGTCGTATCTTTATATACGAGGTTCACATTAATTATCATCTCTAGTTTTCGATATGTCATCACCATCACTATCCAGTCCTAATCTTCATCATCACCATCATTTCTACTATAATCAATGTCACAAATTGGACTTTTTATGGATGTAAATGTGGTGACAGAAGCTAAAACTTTATTACTATTATAGTGGGTGAATTTTATAGTACATTGACTTTGATGGGGCTTTATCGGTCAACTTTTTTAGAACCTGACAACTTGTGTCCTGTAAAAATCAAACAAAGAGAACGTGGGTGACCTTGATATTGCTGGGATGTAGGTCGAAGATACTCCGATGTTCAAGTCAGCAAACAGATCCTAATGTAAAAGAATGAGGTAATTGTAAAGCATCGTTAGATTGGAGAAAGTGTTTTGGAGAAGGATGGAAAACTATCGAAGTCCTGACCATCTTGACATGAAGACTGGACGGAATAAGAACACTACGATATTGAGTGTAAGTGGGCAAAACCCTATATAATAGGACAGTGCAAGAAGACTGTGAATAATACACTAGGTCAGTTCCCAAGAAAGACAGGTCGGTCACAATAGACTTAGTTAAATACTAAGTCTTTTCTACCTAAAACCTTCCTTAGATATGCACTTCTACACCACTACACTTAAACTATCACAAAAAAATTCTAAATTTAGAGTAGAGAAATGAGAATACAAGGGAGAAGAAGTAGAAACCTCAAATGGCTTATAAGAGAAGAGCGAGTAAGGTGGGATGAGCTTCTATTTATAGGTGAAAAAGATGTCATAAAACTTATTACATAGCAAATGCCATGGTTAATGACATGTAGGTTACAGGGCTTAATGGTATGGTTAATGATATGTCGGTTATAGGGTTTAATGTGATGGTTTATGACATATGGGTTACAATGTTTAATGTGATGGTTTATAGCATGTCGGTTACGGAGTTTAATGTGATGGTTTATGACATGTCAGTTACAATTTATTTAAACCTCATATATTAAAAGCAATCAATTCTCACTTAAAAAATAGACCTTGTTTGAGCTAGATCAACCAAGTTTCTGGGCATCCTCTTATAACATACATTGGACCATTAGCTTGGACCAATCGACATACTAGGCCAAACAAGCTTTGAGCTTTCATTTCTAGCCTAAAATTTTTGACCACTACAGTTTGTCCCCTATTGCTTCGATCGACATAGTCCATCAGAGGAGTGGAAGTTCTGATAACGGATTTGTAACTTAATTAGGCATCTTAGTCGAATGTGACATTAAACTCTAGGTGTTGTCATATTGATCGATCTTTATGAAATGCCGACAAATAAGCACTTAATGTGGACGTCGACAGTTACAATAATCATTGTGATCGACATCACTTTAACTGACCAAACCTTACATGACGAACATGTGTCGCAATAGTATTCCACATCCACCGCTTTTTTATTGTTGAATTTAGATACTTGTAATTTGAGAAGTAATTGAACAATATCTTTTGTAAAACACCTTTTAGTGTGCTTAGATGACTAAAACTCTATTCATTGTTTGAAAACTACAATTTGAATGCGTTCAACTTTGATGCAAACGACTTTTGAGCATACATTCAAGGTCGAACGACTTTTGAAAATGCACTTAGGCCGAATGACTTTCGAAAATATGTTTGGATCGAACAACTTTTGAAAATGCGTTCAGGTCGAACGACTTTTGAAGATGCTTTTGGATCGAACACTTTTGAAAATATGTTGATCACAGGTGACATAGGTCACTTTTCAATATTGATCTAAATATGACAGAAGTAATACTCCCTTGAACCACCGGTGAATACTTACATGGCAGAGACTAGGTGTTCCCTTATTCTCTTTGTACCACAAGTTGATTGTCATGATAGATTAAAAAACTATTGGTCAGGACCAACATCTTATTGATTGTGAGGACAAGAATAGGAGTTGATCTCTGTTTAGTGAACCCCCTTAATATACCTCTTTAAAAACCTTGTTAGTAAAACCTAATGGAATAAAAACTGATAAGGAAACAAGAGTATCTACTTGCAAAATGCTAATCCACTCGAGAAGCTCAAAAATAATATCTTATCAAATGAAGTGCATTCCAACTGTTTGCTATCTCATGACCATCTGAGTCTTTTAGTTGGTAAGCACCACGTCCAATTACCTTACCAATCCGGTAAGGGCCTTCCCATGTTGCTCACAATTTTCCTTCATTTGGGATTCTTGTGTTTTGGAAGACTTTATGCAGAATCCAATTACCTACTATGAATGTTCAAATTCGCACATGCTTGTTATGGCTTTTAGCAATTATTTGCTTGTAGGATGCTAAGCGGAATTGTGCTCTCACTTTGAGTTCGTTGATTGTCCCCAGTTCAAATTCTAAAGCTTGTGAATTGTCGAACTCATCTACTTCTCTTCTATCTGTTTGAAATCTTGTGTCGGTTGGTAGTACGACCTTGCTACCATAAATAATAGAAAGGTGTTTGCCTTGTTGAAACTTGTGGAGTTGTTTGGTAGGACCAAAGGACTCTTGGTAACTCGTCGATCCATTTACCTTTTACACTTTCTAGCTTCTTTTTAAGCATTTGCTAGGGTTTTGTTAATTGATTCTACTTGCCCATTCGATTGGGGGTGTCTAGGTGTAGGGAAGCTCAACTTGATATTCTATTGTTGACAATAGTTCTAGAATTTATTTGAAATAAATTGTGAATCATTATCAGTGAATATCTCCTTTGGGACACTAAACCTATAAATGATGTGTTTCCAAATAAAGCTTTTCACCTCCTGGTCCTTGACGCTCTTGTAGGCGTTTGCTTTAACACTCTTGGTAAAGTAATCAGTTAGACCATCTCCAATAAACAACACCAAATTTGACACCATTTTGGAATTAATACCAAATTTTTTGACACCATTTTTTTTTTACTTCAATGTATACGACACCAAATTAGTATAAAAGGTAGATTTAAAGAATATTCCATATATAATTATTTAACCAATATTAATTAATTTATTTGGTATAAAATTTTATTCACAAATAATTACTATACCAACATATATATTTTTTTAATTTGTTACAAAATATTATTCTCATTATATTTCCACCTAATTTTTTAATCACATAATATTTTTCAACTCATTTTTATCCAACTAATTATTTATCCACCTACTTTTTTTATCCATCTCATTTTTTCAACTAATTTTTTATCCAACCCATTATAAAATCATATTTTCAAATAATTACACATAATATAAAAAAAATTATTAATTTCTCATATAATTGTTTTAATTTATTATAAAATATTATTATCATTAATTTTTCAACTAATTTTTTTAGTCATTTAATTTATTCAACTAATTTTGATCCAACTAATTTTTTATTCACCTAATTGTTTATCTATCTCATTTTTTCAATTAATTTTTTATCTAATTGTTAGGAGCTCAAAATAAGGTAAAACAATTAGAGTTGTGAGAACAACGTGAAGAGAATAAAATTTTACTGAAAAATGTGGATTTCATAAAAGATTCAATTTTTGAGTTATGTTGTTGTTATTGTTGTTGTTGTTGTTTTTTTTTTTTTTTTTTCTCAATCATGTATTTTTAATTTAATGATGTGAACCCCGTATATAAAGATACGACACTCACAACCAAATTAAAACACAACCCTAAGAAAGATTAAAATAAAGTCATAAAAAAAGAATTTTGACCCATTAATTATATGTCAATCAAGAACTAAAGTTATAAAGAACTTTGACCCAATGATTAGAACTCAATCAAGAACCAAAATTATAAAAGAAGGATATTGATGCCACTCCCAAGACATAGATGAGAAGGTGGGAGATAAGTCATGGTTTAATCGCCATAAACAAAGCTTGATAAGATCACATGTTCATGAAGAACAAAAGAGAAAATTCACTCTCTCAATAAAACATAAGTGGCTGCCTCTTCATTCATCTTGTTATTTTTTTTAGGGTTACAAGATAAGCCTTTTTATAGGTAAAAAAAAAATAAACTAGTTTTGGAACATAATTAATTCCTAAATAAAAAAAGTCTAAATTGTAAGACTTAAAATCTAGGAAAATAAAACTAACATGAAAAGTAAATAATCATAACAAAATAACCTACTAAATAAGAGATTGAGTGATGTTAAATTTACAAGATCTTCTGAATATCCAAGATTTGCTAGATATGTATTGAATTTTCAAGATCTTCTTAATCTTCAAAGTTTGCTAGATATTTTGAATAACACCAAAGTGACCCATTGTAGTTTAAGCTCAAATCTTACTTACTTCTTTGGGTTTCATCATTCCCCCTTTCCTTAAAACAATTTGTTCTCGAATCATGACTCATCTTTATTGTTGTTTGAAGAGATGATTGAAACCTGAAAAAAGTGTTAAAAAATCCTCACGTGTTTCACTTCAATCACTCGTATATTTCATAGTTTTGTTTTCGTCCCCCTCTTATTTTTAATAAAACCAGAAAAATAAAATTAAAAAAATAAAAATAAATCAGACCAGGAAATGCTGCGAAAACAGTTTTGAAGCTAACTTGATATGGTGCGGAAAAATTGTAATGATAAGCGAATCAACAGAATGATTTGATAAAGCAAGATGAGACAAAATAATAATAATAATAATAAAATGAAAGGTAGATTGATGTTAAGTGGTGTAGACCAGAACAAAGAAAAATAAAATGAAATACGAAAAACTAATTGATAAACTAAAATGATGGATATATGGAAAAGAAAAAAAAATAGGATAACAAAACCTGAATTAATTCTCAAAGCTCTGATACCAACTGATGCAAACCTCGTATATATCGATACAACATCCACGATCAAATTGAAACACAACTCCAAGAAAGATTAAAACAGGCTTATAACAAAAGAATTTTGACCCGTTGATTATATGTCAATCAAAGAACCAAAGTTATAAAGAACTTTGATCCAATGATTAGAACTCAATCAAGAACCAAAATTATAAAAGAAGGATATCGACGCCACTCCCAAGACATAGATGAAAAGGTGGGAGATAAGTCATGGTTTGATCGCCACAAGTAAAGTTTAATAAGATCACATGTTCATGAAGAACAAAAGAGAAAATTCACTCTCTCAATAAAAATATAAGTGGCTGTGATGCGAACCCCGT
Source organism: Dimocarpus longan (assembly GCA_022984855.1). NCBI lineage: Eukaryota > Viridiplantae > Streptophyta > Magnoliopsida > Sapindales > Sapindaceae > Dimocarpus > Dimocarpus longan. Next base: position 20,626,933 of record CM041025.1, on the reverse strand, counting down.
ATATAACGATACGACACCCACGATCAAATTGAAACATAACCCTCAAGAAAATTAATTCAGATTATAGAAAATCTTTGACCCGTTGATTAGAGAATCAAGAACCAAAGATATAACGACGCCACTCCCAAGAAAGAGATGAGAATGTGTGAGACAAGTCAAGGTTAATAAATCAAGAACAATTCTTGATGCAATCTCAAAGTTCTCAAAAGAACAAATGGAAAAAAGCTAAAACTTTATTCAATAAACTTCTGATTGAAATTTTAGGTTTAATAAACCTTTTATAGGCATAAAATCCTAAATCTAATAAGAAACCCAAAATAAACTCTCAATTCTAAACCTAGTAGAAAACTAAAATAAAATCCTAATTTAATTAACTCTCAGCCCAATAATTAAAAGTCCAATATAACATAAAATATACTAACTAATTTAAAACTCAACCCATAATATAAATTAAGCCCAAATTAATACAACAAATAAATAATAGATCAATTTGTATTAAAATTGTTATCCAAGCCTCAAGATTAATGCTCTTGGACTGGGTCTTGAACTTGAATGATATTTTGAAGTCTTGATGTTCCCTCCAAACCATCCAAGCCATGTTTTGTAAAACTCTTGGCCCAAGTAAATAATTTGGGCTGAGCTTATTTTAATTGTCTTCCATTAGCATCTAAAACCTTCATGATTAAGCCCCATTGCCTTAAATTGTCTCATTGCCCAATTGTCTCGTGTTCCTCCATGATTGCTATCTTGGTTTCCATCAAACTACCTCTTCATTCATCTTGTTGTTGTTTGCTTAGAGTTACAATGTTTTTTATTGGCAAAGAAATATAACATAATATGAAATTGAGCCTACTAAACAAACTCATAGGTTTAAAATAATTAAATATGAGTTTAAGTTAATTAAATGTTTCAGCCTAATACATAAACTAAGACCCAACATGAAATTAAATGAACTAACTTAATTTAAAATCTCATTACAATTAAAATAAACTCAACCAAATTATTTAAAGCCCAAATAACTCCAATAAGTTTCTAATAAAGCTCAATTAACTCTATTTTGCCTTCGATTGCCTTCTATTATCACCCCAAAGCTTTCAAGAATGGTGTGCGACAGATTGGGCTATTAAAAAAAACAAAAACTGAATTGATGAAACAATGGGTGATTATGGATGGTTATACGGCAAACAAAAAAATGAATTGATGAATTGCAGCTAAAGAAAAAGAAATCAAATATTGATAAACGACTAAAGAAAAAAAATCATAACAAGAAACTTAAATTGAAAACCCAAACCTGAATTAATTCTCAAAACTCTAATATCAACTAATGTGAACCCCGTATAAAAAATATGATACCCACAATCAAATTAAAACACAACCCCAAGAAAATTAAAATAGGATCATAAAAAAAGAATTTTGACCCATTCATTATATGTCAATCAAGAACCAAAATTATAAAAGAAGGATATTGACGCCACTCCCAAGACATAGATGAGAAGGTGGGAGATAAGTCATGGTTTGATCGCTACAAGTAAAGCTTGATAAGATCACATGTTTATAAAGAACAAGAAAGAAAATTCACTCTCTCAATAACACATAAATGGCTGCCTCTTCATTCATCTTGTTATTTTTTTTAGGGTTACAAGACAAGTCTTTTTATAGACAAAGAAAATAAACTAGTTTTGGAATATAATTAATTCCTAAACAAAAAAGTCTAAATTGTAAGGCTTAAAATCTAGGAAATAAAACCAAGATGGAAAGTAAATAATCATAACAAAATAATCTACTAAATAAGAGATTGAGTGATATTAAATTTACAAGATCTTCTAATTATCCAAGATTTGCAAGATATATATTAAATTTTCAATATCTTCTGAATCTCCAAGATTTGTTAGATATGTATTGAATTTTCAAGATCTTCTGAATATTCGAAGTTTGCCAAATATTTTGAATTGTCCAAAGTGGTCCATTGTAGTTTAAGCTCAAATCTTGCTTACTTCTTTGAGTTCCATCATTTAAGGTAATGATAATGTTAATGTTATTGATTTTTATTACATTATAGAGTTTTTTTATTAAAAATATTATCAGTTTTATCAAGTAATTATTAAAATAATAAATTTTTATATACATTAAATAATTTAAGTGATATTATATTAATATATTATTTATAATACATTTAAAAACTTAAAAATATATTAAAATATATTTAATATTATACTCATTTTAAAGATCTTATTGAAATATTTCTAACAGTATAATTTTTTTTAATAATTTTATTTTTATTTATAATTATTAATCAAATTATATAAATATATTAAATATGGTAAATGATACAAATGGAAAAGAATTTGTGGTAGTTATTATAAGGGAGTTTGTTAAAATTTTACAAAAACAATGAAGAGCACGTGGCCCATTTTCAAAATTTCGTGTTGGCTATAGTTTGACACCAAATTTGGTGTCAAGTTGTAGCATCCACACCAAATTTTGTCTTGATTTGGTGATTTCACGCTATTTTGATGTTACGTTAGACTGCTATTCAGCACTAAATTGGTGTTTTACATCATTTTAGTGCTACTGGAGATGGTTTTAGTACTAGTAAGTTCCTTTTCCCCCTTATTTGTGAAGTAGGAAGAGAACCAATAATATCTATTCCCCATTTCATGAATGGCCATGGAGCGATGATTGATGTTAACGACTCTAGTGGCATGTTTGAGACTTGAGCAAACCTTTGGCATTTATCATATTTCAATACTAGGTCAGCTACATTGATACGAACCACGTCAACCCGTGACGAAACCTGTAATCAAGAGAAGAAACCAAAACCGTTTCCTAAGACAAGTTCGTAGGAATGGAACCGCGACCTGTTACCTATGACGAGGTAAGAACCTTGGTTTGGTGAAGACGCCACAATAAAAAATGGAGGGTTGATTGATAAGTCGGAGGTTTCAAACGCCACGGATAATTCCGATAAGTTTGAGAGTTGTTCAAAGAACCAAAGAGAAATTCGATCTCACAAATACCATGAAAATTGTCTGCCCTCTTTCATTGATATTGCGCCTATTTATAGGTTGAAAATACAAATTCGAATTCGGAAATTACAAGCATTAAAATCAAAGAGAATCATGCCTATGACGAAAAATATAATTTCGGATTACAATAATAGCAAAGGAAATAATTGCTAAGACAGAAATGCAAAGTCCACAATTTATTATTCCTAATTTTACTAAAGACCTAAATAGGAGAGTTGACCCTCCTCCCATTATTCTGGTGAATTGATGCCCAAGATACACGCCCATTAATTGCGAAGATTAAGTTTGACTTGGGTTGGAATCCTCTAGAACTTGGATCAAGTTGATGCACTTTAGTTCCTCACGTGGGCTTCCATCAATGGGCTTCCATGATTGTATTTGAGCGCAAACTCCTTGAATCAGCCCGTTAAGTGCTTCCTTGAACTTCTTAGCTCGAGCCCTCGTAACTGGTCTAATAGGAATTTGAATTGGATCATTTGGAGACACACCTTGCACCGCATCATTCCCCTTCTCTTGAAAAGGATTTGTCCTCAAATCGTCCCCTACATCAAAAGGACTCAAGTCAGTAACATTGAAAGTAGCACTAACATTATACTCACCCGGTAAATCTAGCTTGTAAGCATTGTCATTGATGCGCTCTAGGACTTGGAAAGGGTCATCTCCTCTTGGAAGCAATTTGGAACGCTTTTGTGCCGGAAATCGCTCCTTCCTCATATTCAACCAAACCTAATCGCCAGGCTCAAAAATTAGTTTAGAGCGTCCCTTGTTGGCTTGCTTGACATATTGCTCCGTCCTTCGCTCGATGTTGAGTCTTGCCTTCTCATGAATCTGCCTGACAAAATCAGCCTTCTTTTTGCCATCCAAATTAACACGCTCAGATGTTGGTAAAGGAGATAAATCTAATGGAGTCAACAGATTAAAACCATACACAATTTCAAATGGTGAAAATTTAGTAGCAGAATGAACAGTAAGATTGTAAGCAAATTTAACATGTGGTAAACAATCCTCCCAAATCTTAATGTTTTTGCTAATGATAGCCCTCAATAAAGTAGATAAAGTCTTATTAACAATTTCGGTTTGACCATCGGTTTGTGGGTGACAAGTGGTAGAAAACAATAGCTTAGTACCTAATTTACTCCACAAAGTCTTCCAAAAGTAGCTTAGGAACTTAGCATCCCTATCCGAAACAATTGTTCTAGGCATACCATGTAATCGCACAACCTCTCTAAAGAACAAATCAGCAATATGTGAAGTATCATTCGTTTTATGACAAGGGATAAAATGTGCCATTTTAGAGAACCTATCTACCACCACAAAAATTGAGTCTTTGCCACGTTTAGTCCTAGGCAAACCTAACACAAAGTCCATAGAAATATCAATTCAAGGGTGATTAGGAATAGGTAGTGGCGTATATAAACTGTGGGCTTGCACTCGGGACTTTGCTTGTTTACAATTAATACACCTACCACAAACCCTTTCAACGTCTCTTTTCATGCGTGGCCAAAAGAAATGTTCCTGCAAAATAGTCAAGGTCTTAGCAACTCCAAAATGTCCCATTAACCCTCCACTATGGGATTCCTTAACTAGCAAATCACGCAAAGAACAACTCGGCACATATAACTTATTCTCCCAAAATAAGAATCCTTCAATCCTATAAAACTTACCCACTGCGTTTTTCTCACAAGCTTGAAACTCCTCAGAAAAATCTTGATATCTAAAGAATATAACTCTTTAATGTGCTCAAAATCAAGTAATTTTGCATCAAGAGTAGAGAGTAATGCATACCTGCGAGAAAGTGCATTGGTAACCACATTCTCCTTACCTTGCTTATACCTGATGACGTATGGAAATGTCCCGATGAACTCCATCCAACGTGCATGTCTCTTGTTCAACTTTTGTTGTCCTTTCAAATGCTTCAATGATTCATGATCGGTGTGAATCATGAACTCTTTGGGCCAAAGATAATGTTGCCACGTTTGCAAGGCCCAAACTAATGCGTACAACTCTTTGTCATAAGTTGGGTAGTTTAAAGCTGCTCCATTTAACTTCTCACTAAAGTACACAATTGGTCGTCCATCTTGCATGAGTACGGCGCCAATACCTACACCTGAAGCATCACATTCAATCTCAAACGTTTTATCAAAGTTAGGTAAAGACAATAATGGAGCGTTTGTTAATTTTTGCTTGATTAGCTGAAACGCCTTTTCTTGTTCCTCCCCCCACTTGAATCCAACGTTCTTCTTAATTACTTCTGTGAGTGGTGTGGCCAAAGTACTAAAGTCCTTCACAAATTGCCGATAGAAACTGGCAAGTCCATGAAAACTCCGAACTTCACCTATGCTTGTGGGACTCGGCCACTCTTGAATTGCACGGACCTTTTCATCATCAACCTGTATTCCTTGTGCACCAACAACAAAACCAAGAAACACAAGCCTATCGGTGCAAAACTTGCATTTCTTCAAGTTAGCAAACAACTTTTCTTTTCTAAGCACATCCAAAACTGATTTTAAATGCACAACATGATCTTCCAAGTTTTTGCTATAAATGAGAATATCATCAAACTAAACAACAACAAACCTACCTATGTATGCACGCAAAACATGATTCATCAATCTCATAAATGTGCTCGGTGCATTAGTTAATCCAAAAGGCATTACTAACCACTCATACAATCCATGTTTTGTCTTAAAGGCAGTTTTCCATTCATCACCCTCTTTCATATGAATTTGATGATATCCACTTTTCAAATCAATTTTGGAAAATATACAAGCACCATGCAACTCATCCAACATGTCATCTAAGCGAGGAATAGGATGTCGATACTTTACTGTTATGTTGTTGATGACTCGGCAATCAACACACATCCTCCAAGTTCCATCCTTCTTAGGCACAAGTAGAACCGGAACAGCACATGGGCTTATGCTTTCCCTCACATACCCTTTCTCCAGTAACTCACTAACCTGCCTTTGAAGTTCATTTGTTTCCTCGGGGTTGCTCCTATAAGCCGGTCGGTTTGGGATCGTCGCACCGGGTACAAAGTCAATTTGATGCTAAATCCCTCGCATTGGAGGTAAGCCAGGTGGTGTGTCTTCGGGAAAGACATCATCATAATCCTGCAAAAGAGAGTTAATATTGCTCGATAAATTTCCGGCAAAATCATTAGTACACAAAAAAGCCTCGTTGTACATAAGTACTATAAAAGGCTGTTATAATTGTAAAGCTCTCTTGATCTCACTTTTTTTTGCAATGAAACAATGTTTTTCCTCTCTTAAACTCACCAAGGCCGAATTTGATTTCTTTTTTTCTTTCTCAATTTTTTTGGCCTCTCTCTCTTTTTCGCTCGAATTTTGACTCGTTTCTTTTCTCTCATTCTCTTCTTTTGGATCTCTCTCTTCTTTTTGGTCACTCTCTTTTTTTAACCTCACTTAATCCTCATATACTTGTTGTGGTGTTAAAGGTACAAGAGTGATTGGACGTTGATTGAGTACAAAAGAGTATTTATTGGTAAACCAATCATGTTTGACCTTTCGATCAAATTGCCATGGTCGCCCTAGCAACAAATGTCCGGCTTGCATTGGAATGACATCACATAATACCTCATCTTCATATTTTCCAATTCGAAATGCAACTAACACTTGTTTGCTTACCTTTAATTCACTGCTATCATTCAACCACTGCAACTTGTAAGGCATAGGGTGTCTTAATGTGTGTAAGCCTAGTTTCTCCACTATAGTTGTGCTAGCAACGTTAGTACAACTACCACCATCAATAATCACACTACATACCTTATTTTTGACGTAACACCTAGTGTGAAAGATGTTTTCTCGTTGCACTTTGTCCTCCTCCTTGGCTTGTACACTCAAAGCCCTTCTCGCCACCAATAAATCTCCATGTATAGCAAATTCTTCTCCATAAACGTCCTCCAATGGTGGCATATCATCGGTGTCAGAATCTTCATCATCGATCACAACATCTTCATTGTCTCGCATCACCATAACCCGCTTGTTTGGGCATTGACTCGCTATGTGACCCCTGCCTTGACATTTAAAGCATTTAATATCACGATTCCGTGCAGTAGTAGTGTCGGGTTTACCTTGAGAATCACGGCTGGTGTTCTCCGACTTATGATCAAATTTGGGCTTGAGAGTTGAGGACGACTGTGGCTTGTCCTCCTTTCTTGAAGAACTTGGTTTCCAAGGCTTAGACCCTGGGTTGTGGCCTGTACGGGTGCCTCCCCTCCTCTTGAGTTGTCGCTCCACGATAATGGCCATGTGCACCATGTCCTCGATCTCCACATAATGTTGCATCTCCACCCGGTCATGAATGTCTTGATTCAACCCTTGCAAGAACCTTGCCATGGTTGCCTCTGGATCCTCTTCTACATTGGCTCTAATCATGGCTTTCTCCATTTCTTGGTAATACTCCTCTACACTTCGATGCCCTTGCCTAAGCCCTTGCAAACTTTTGTATAATTCCCGGTAATAATGGCTTGGCACAAATCGCTTCCTCATCACTGACTTCATATCTTCCCATGTTGCAATTGGATGCTCCCGGTTCCGACGCCTATTTAACACCAACTGATCCCACCAAACAAGAGCATAATCGAAAAATTCAATGGCTGCTAGTCTCACCTTCTTAAGCTCAGAATAATTGTGGCAATCGAATACTAACTCCACCTTCTTTTTCCACTCAAGATAGGCTTCCGGATCGGCTTTTCCTTGGAACGGCGGAATCTTCATCTTAATACTACCCAAATTATTATCCTCCCAATTCCTAACTTCTCTATTCCCATTCCCTCGTCTAAACCTACCCTGATTCAATGGTGGCTCATTCAACTCCTCCAACTCCTCCTCTTCTTCTTCAACGTCACCCCATTGCTCTCTTTGTTGCATTCGCCTAGGTGGTGGCCTAACAGGTGAATTTCGTTGTCTCCTATTCTCCAATTCTAACCTATCCATCCTTTCATGGAGTTGCTCATTCTCAGCCCTCATTATTCGTCTCACCTCTCCCAATATCGCTTGTATTTGTAGGTTAGGGATGGGTGACTGTTGTACCTCTTCCGTTGAGTTTTCTTCTTGGTTGTGTGACATGGTTATAACCTGTAAAATGAAAATAGGAACAATATAGAAAGAACCTCACTTCACTCCCTCACGTGTATCACTCGAAATTATGAATCACTCAATTTTCGCTCGTGTTTCACTCGATTGGCTTTTACCCTCTAATATGCTCACCTCTCTTGCCTTTTTCCACTCGTGAATTCTCTTTCGGTTCTTTTCAAACTAACAAACAGTATTCAAAATTACACGTAGCAATTTACCAACTAACAGACTTACTAACCAATAGGTAATACTGATATGAACTAGCACGACAATATTTTGGATTCTCAAAAAGGAAAAGAAATTTCGACTCAAAATTTTCACACTGAAATACGAGTCAGATCTTAACTCATGGACACACAAATAATGGAAAGAAAACAAAATTTTTGTTGAAGAGTTTCTAGACTTTTTTTTTTTTTTTTTTTTTTTTTTCCGATTCTCACGATCCTCTTGTTTTCTTCTTTTCTTTTCTTTTCTATTTTTTTCGGATCTTCTTTTTCTTTTTTTTTTCTTTTTTTTTCAATAAAAACTAGAACGAATGGAAACGGAACTTAAGGCGTAAACAAAGAAAGTAAAAGGATAGGTAAACCTGACCTAGAACCGTGCTCTGATACCAAACTGATACGAAACACGCCAACCCGTGACGAAACCCGTAACCAAGAGAAGAAACCAAAACCGTTTCCTAAGACAAGTTCGTAGGAGTGGAACCGTGACCCGTTACCTATGACGAGGTAAGAACCTTGGTTTAGTGAAGACGCCACAATCAACAATGGAGGGTTGATTGATAAGTCGGAGGTTTCAAATGCCACAGATAATTTCGATAAGTTTGAGAGTTGTTCAAAGAACCAAAGAGAAATTCGATCTCACAAATACCATGAAAATTGTCTGCCCTCTTTCATTGATATTGCGCCTATTTATAGGCTGAAAATACAAATTCGAATTCGGAAATTACAAGCATTAAAATCAAAGAGAATCATGCCTATGACGAAAAATGTAATTTCGGATTACAATAATAGCAAAGGAAATAATTGCTAAGACAGAAATGCAAAGTCCACAATTTATTATTCCTAATTTTACTAAAGACCTAAATAGGAGAGTTGACCCTCCTGCCATTATTCTGGTGAATTGATGCCCAAGATACACGCCCATTAATTGAGAAGATTAAGTTTGACTTGGGTTGGAATCTTCTAGAACTTGGATCAAGTTGATGCACTTTAGTTCCTCACGTGGGCTTCCATTAATGGGCTTCCATGATTGTATTTGAGCGCAAACTCCTTGAATCAGCCCGTTAAGTGCTTCCTTGAACTTCTTAGCTCGAGCCCTCGTAACCGGTCTAATAGGAATTTGAATTGGATCCTTTGGAGACACACCTTGCACCGCATCATACATCCTGTCACATGGTGGGCCAAATGTATCTTGCTTTGAAGGCTTGTAAAGCTAGGCTTCGTGCTCCTGAATGATTTCCCCTACAACCCTCATAAAGTTCTCTTAGGAGTTAGGATACACTCAACTTTTGAGGGTCCAATACAATGTTGGTAAGGTCTACAAATGGATTTTTTGTACAACTTGCCAACAATTATACAATGTCAAGTGGTATTAATTTTGACATTGCGTTATCATCTCGATCTGATAGAAGTTCATTACGGAGAAGGTAATTGATGATTAGGGTCATCCAGTTGATTTCTTGGTTGATCGGAGAGACTTCTTCTCTTTGTGCCCAGATGCAGGCCAATGTAAGTGAATAAAGGGGATGCATAAGTCTCCCTTTCTGATGCGAACCCCGTATATAACGATATGATACCCACAATCAAATTGAAACACAACCCTAAGAAAGATTAAAACAGATTTATAAAATAAAAAATTTTGACCCATTGATTATATGTCAATCAAGAACTAAAGTTATAAAAAACTTTGACCTAATGATTAGAACTCAATCAAAAACCAAAATTATAAAAGAAGGATATTGACGCCACTCTCAAGACATAAATGAGAAGGTGGGAGATAAGTCATGGTTTGATTGTCATAAGTAAAGCTTGATAAGATCACATGTTTATAAAGAACAAAAGAGAAAATTTACTCTTTCAATTAAACATAATTGGCTACATCTTCATTCATCCTGTTTTGTTTTTACTTACACAAGTCTTTTGTAAGCAAAGAAATAAAATAGTTTTGAAATATAATTAATTTCTAAACAAAAAGATCTAAATTGTAGGACTTAAAATCTAGGAAAATAAAACCAACATGGAAAGTAAATAATCCTAATAAAATAACCTATTACATAAATGATTGGGTGACATTAAATTTACAAGATATTCTGAATCTCTAAGATTTGTAAGATATACATTAAATTCTCAAGATCTTCTGAATCTACAAGATTTGAAATATATGCATTAAATTCTCAAGATGTTCTAAATCTTCAAGATTTACTAGATATTTTGAACAACACAAAAGTGGCTCATTGTAGTTTAAGCCCAAATCTTGCTTGCTTCCTTGGGTTCTATCACTTTCCCTCAATCGATGACCCAAGATTGGCAAGTGCATATGTGTGGGTATCTTTTGAACAAGGAATTTGCACTATATCAAACGACTTGAATTTCGAACTTAGCTCCTTTGTTTTGGCTAAGTAAGCGCCCATTTTAAAATCCTTTGCTTGATATTCGCCCTTCATTTGATATACTATTAGTTGCGAGTCACTTTTAACCAAGATCCTTGAGACCTATATCCCATGAACGATCTTTAACCCTACGATCAAAGCTTCATACTTGATTTCATTGTTAGTGGTCTCAAAGTGACACCAAATAGCTTGTTGAAGTACATCCTCCACTGGGGATACAAGTACAATTCCCAGCCCACTGCCATTCTTATTGCTAACTCCATCGACCTTCAAAATCTACTTCTCTTCAAGTTCTCTCCAAATTAAGTTCTTTCCTAATTAAAATTAGAATTTTAAGAATCCTCTCTCAACTCGAATTTAGTGCCTATAAATTGGACCATTTGCCAGATGAAAAATTCATTAGTTTTCATCAGTTGTTTAGTATATAGTCTGAAGACAGTGGAGGGGCAGATCAATGCAAGACCAATTTCCGATGGAGAATCAAGTGGAGGAGAAATTTGTTATTTCCTTTTCTCTATTATTTTACGGAAATTGTTTTTGTTAGATTTGTTTCTTTCATTCTTATTATCTTGAACTAATGAATTTAGATTCAGGTTGCAATGTAGTTTAATTATTATTTTAATTTATTCAATGATTCCATATATTTTATAATTGATTTTTATTTTTGTATTCTATTTTATTGGTGCTTAATGCTATCAATTAATTAGAACTCATTAATTGATTAGATATTGTAATCATAATACATTCGAGAGAGGTATTATGTGTTTAGAAATCAATAGAGTAGCATAATTCATATGAGATAGAGATATACTTGTATAAATTATGTAATTGTGTGTGGATAATTTAATCTTATAATAAATTTAAGTTAATTAATTTACATAGAGATATAGTCAGGTTAGTTAATTTAGGTATATTTGTTTAACCATCGAGAGAGACTTGTAAATAATTTAGAATTGTCCCATTAAATACGAAAAAATATATATATCTTTAGGTTAACGAGAATAAATTAAATGAAATAGTTAAGTAAAATTGTACGCCTGGATATTTATCAATTGTTGAATTCTCATTAATTTAAATCGTTTTAGTTATATCATTTTAGTTTAATTTTCTTGCAATCCAATCAATTTCGATAGTTAGGATAATATGTTGTCTTGACCGATTTAGTACTTAACATCTATATAATTTTGACAATCCTCATGGAAACGATCTTTACTCGCTATTATATTACTTGTGGATCATGTATATTTGTACGAGTTTCTAGAATGAATATTTGGAACTATATTTTTATTAGATAATATATTATCATTGAAATTAATGTATAAAACAAACTAGAAATATGCCAATCAAATTTTTAGCATCGTTGTCGGGGATTGTGCAAATTATTTGTTAATATTGACACCGGTCAAAACTTTCTTAATTCAAACATTTTTTTTTTTAATGATTGAAATTTGGTTTTTTTTTTTTTTTTTTTTTTTTTTTTGAGGAAATGACTTATAGGTGGTCAATTGAAAGTTCTCTGTCCAGGAGAGTAGCAAAAGTAGAGCATGAGCTAGTCACAACATTAGCTACACTAGTATCTACAATGGACAAGAATTTGGATGCTCTTAGTATGAGTGCAAGTGGGGTAGATGCTTTCCAAAGCTAATACGTGAGTTGTGATAGGTTTGATAACCAATGGAGTGATAATTACTGGAATAATCTTGCATCGGACTGCTATGTGGTTGACTTTAATAAGTAATACTATCACCCAAATCAGAACTTTTACAATCCTGTGTGGAGTGGTCAATCGAGTTACACTTGGAATAATACGGAAGAACAAAGCTCATATACGAGGCCATCGTATCTACCTGATTTTCAATATCAACGTCAGTAGCCTTATAATTCTATGGATTTTCAAAGCTGTTATCTACAGTTCAACATTTCCCATTAAGATCAGAAACCATCTACAATAAAAAGTATTATACAGATGCTAGAAAGGATGGATGAGCCCAAGGAATGGAAGGATGAATCCATGAAGAGAATGAACATTGTACTTTAGGAACAACAAGTGATACTACAGAGCATCAAGCTTCAATACAACGCTAGCAAGCTATACAAGTTCAAATAGATCAGTTTTTAAGTGCATGCAATAATAGCCAGCAAACACTCCTAATGATATGGAAGACAACGTAAAGATGGAGTGTGAGGAGCAATGCTGATGGGATCCAAGCAAGCAAGCAAATTTGGACGATTTGGATTAGTCACCAAGGCTTCAAAACATTGATTGATTTTGAAGGTTATTGGGCTTAATCTTGGAGGCTTTAGAGTAATTGAAGACAATTGGAGGCAAATTGGAGTTATTTGAGCTTTAAATAAATTGGATTGAGTTTATTTTTAATTGTAATTGGCATAAATTAAGTTAGTTCATTTAATTTCATGTTGAGTTTTAATTTATATATTGGGCTGAAATATTTAATGAACTTAAGTCCATGAGTGTATTTAATGAGTCCAATTATTGGGGGCTAGGGTTTTATGTTATGTTTTATTTTCTTTGCCTATAAAAAAGCTTGTCTTATAACCCTAAGAAAATAACAAGATGAATGAAGTTGCAGCCAATTAGGTTTAATTAAGAGAATGAATTTTCTCTCTTGTTCTTCATGAACATGTGATCTTATCAAGCTATGCTTGTGACGATTAAAACCATGATTTATCTCTCACCTTCTCATCTATGTCTTGGGAGTGGCGTCAATATCCTTCTTTTATAATTTTGGTTCTTGATTGAGTTCTAATCATTGAGTCAAAGTTCTTTATAACTTTGGTTCTTGATTGACATATAATCAATGGGTCAAAATTTTTTATTTTTATAAACCTGTTTTAATCTTTCTTGGGGTTGTGTTTCAATTTGGTCGTGGGTGTCATATCGTTATATACGAGGTTCGTATCAGTTTGGTATCAGAGCACGGTTCTAGGTCAAGTTTACCTATCTTTTTACTTTATTTGTTTTCGTCTTTAAATTCCATTTCGTTCCATTCTACTTTTTATAAAAAAAAAAATCCGAAAGAAAAGAAAAGAAAATAAGAAAGCAAGAAGATCGTAAAAAAAAAAAAAAGAGTCTGGAAACTTTTCAAAAAGCTTTTTATTTTCTTTCAGTTATTCGAGTGTTCACGAGTCTTAATCTTACCCTTATTTCAAGTGTGAAAATTTTGAGTCTAAATTTTTGAGAATCCGAATTCTTGTTCGTATGAGTTCATATTAGTAATACCTTTTTGGTTGGTAAGTCTTTGACAAATTGCTACATGTAAGTTTGAATTTTGTTTGTTAGTTTGAAAAGAACCGAAAGAGAATTCACGAGTGGAAAAAGGCAAGAGAGGTGAGTATATTAGAGGGTAAAAGCCAATTGAGTGAAACACGAGCGAAAATTGAGTGATTCATAATTTCGAGTGATACACGTGAGCGAGTGTAGTGATGTCCTTTCTATATTGTTCCTATTTCCATTTTGCAGATTATAACCATGTCATGCAACAAAGAAGAAAACTCAACTGAAGAGATACAACAGTCAATCATTCCTAACCTACAAATACAGGCGATATTGGGTGAGGTGAGGCGAATAATGAGGGCTGAGAATGAGCAATTCCATGAGAGGTTGGATAGGTTAGAATTAGAGAATAGACGGCAACGAAATTCACCTGTTAGGCCACTACCTAGGCGAATGCAACAAAGAGAGTGTTGGCGTAATGTCAATGAAGAGAATAGGTAATTCTATGATATTTGTGAGAACGAATTTCTCTTTAGTTCTTTGAATAACTTTCGAACTTATCGAAATTATCCGTGGCGTTTGAAACCTTCGACTTATCAATCAACCCTCAATTGTTGATTGTGGCGTTTTCACCATACCAAGGTTCTTACCTCGTCATAGATAATGGGTCGCGGTTCCATCCTTTGAACTTGTCTTAGAAAACAGTCTTGGTTTCTTTTCTTGATTACGGGTTTCGTCACGGGTTGGCGGGGTTCGTATCATATCCTGTGAGGTTTAGAATCGAAACGAACTGGATCCCGATACTTGACTATGTATTTCTTAAAGCTGTACTGTTTTGAGCGTTGACATTTATAAGACACAAAAGGTATGAATTATATTTGCATGATTACACTCTATTTATTGATTAAGTTGTGAATTGTTGTTGCCTTGCATTATGGTTCAATTGTCTTAATTATTTCATGGTTTGTAAAAAGACATTTGTATCATAACTAGTAAACCCTCAGAAGACTATAACTCCTCCACTAGGGATACTTATGAGTTTAAACGCTTATTGTATTTGCTAAATGCCATCATAAAGACCTACAAAAGTGTTTGAGTAAAATGTATGGTTAGTGTAATTTTAGTTTACTGTTTTGTGTTCTAGATTTGCCTGAGGACAAGTAAAGATTAGGTTTGGAGGTATTTGATAATTGAAAAATATACCGTTATTTAGTATTCCTAAATTGCGCTTTTGTGATAAGAATTTAGGTAATTTTTGATGTTTCTGATGAATTTTAAAGACTTTGTGCAAATTAAGGAAAATATGGGCAAGTTGATAATTTGGATAAAAATCTGGGTTTAATTAAGATTTTTAAGAGTTTCAATTCGGGTAATATTTCTTCAAGAAAAGAAGAGTTTGATTCAAATTAGAAGATTATTCACAAGAATTTGATCAAACTTAAAAGTTTATCTGAAAGAGTTTGAAATAAAATTGAATTTTGGAATGAATAAGGATAGAATTTAAAAAGGGCTAAGAATCAAATTTGAAAGAGGATAATGATCGAACTAGGGAGTGGATAAAGATAGAATTGAGAAGATAAAGAATAAATCAAATTGCCAAAGGTTCTAAATGCAAATTGCAAAATTATGGGGTTGAAAGTTATATGACTTCCAGGAGCTTGTATGAAGTGCACAATTCAAATTACATTAGCCATAATCTATCAAATTAAAACCTCAGATGTCTAGTTTACATAGTCACTGATGATTCATGTAATTTTCTAGATAAAGTTATGATTGATTTAGTATTTGAAGTTTCTAGATAAAGTTATGATTAATATAGTATTTGAAGTTCGGACTATATCTGACAGTTATGAGAAAACGTAAGTTATTAAGGTTTTTTCTTTTACCACTTCAAAACAACTTCTTAGATATTAGTTGATGGAACCCAAAGAAGCAAACAAGATTTGGGCCTAAATTACAATGGGTCACTTTTATGTTATTCAAAATATCTAACAAACTTTGGAGATTCAAAAGATATTGAGAATTTAATGTATATCTTGCAATTCTTGGAGATTCAGAAGATCTTATAAATTTAATGTTACACAATCTCTTATTTAGTAGGTTATTTTGTTAGGATTATTTAATTACCATGTTGGTTTTATTTTCCTAGATTTTAAATCCTACAATTTAGACATTTTTGTTTAGGAATTAATTATGTTCCAAATCTAGTTTATTTCTTTGCTTATAAAAGGCTTGTAAACCTAAGTAAAAACAACAAGATGAATGAAGAGGCAGCCACTTATGTTTTATTGAGATAGTCAATTTTCTCTTTTGTTCTTCATGAACATGTGATCTTATCAAACTTTACTTGTAGCGATCAAACCATGACTTATCTCCCACCTTCTTATTTATGTCTTGGGAGTGGCGTTAATATCCTTCTTTTATAATTTTGGTTCTTGATTGAGTTCTAATCATTGGGTCAAAGTTCTTTATAACTTTGGTTCTTGATTGACATATAATCAATGGGTCAAAATTTCTTATTTTATAAACCTGTTTTAATTTTTCTTGAAGTTGTGTTTTAATTTGGTCGTGGGTATCGTATCTTTATATACGGGGTTCACATCAGTTGGTATCAGAGCTTTGGGTATTAATTCAGGTTTAGTTATCCAATGTATTATTATTATTATTTTCTTTTCCCCATATCCATGATCTTAGTTTATCTATTAGTTTTTCTTGTTTTGTTTTATTTTCTTTATTCTATCTACTTCACCCAATATCAATCAGTGGACCTTTTATTTTATTTTATTTTATTTTTTGTCACATCTTGCTTCATCAAATTATTCTACTGATTCGCTTATCACCACAATTTTTTTTGCATCATATCAAGTCAGGTACAAAACTGTTTTTGCAGCATTTTCTGGTCTGATTTATTTTTATTATTTTATTTTATTTTTTCAGTTTGATTAAAAATAGGAGGGGAACAAAGAAAAAAAAAAAAAAAAAGAAACAAACGAGCGATTGGAGTGAAACACGTGATAAAGTGTTGTGAAGATTTTCTAACATTATTTTCAGGTTTCAATCACCTCTTCAAACAATAATAAAAATAAGTCACAATTTGAGGACAAATCGTTTTAAAGAAAGGGGGAATGATGGAACCCAATGAAGCAAGCAAGATTTAGGCCTAAACTATAACGGGCCACTTTTGTGTTATTCAAAATATCTAACAAACCTTGAAGATTCAGAAGATCTTGAGAATTTAATGTATATCTTGCAAATCTTAAAGATTCAGAAGATATTGAGAATTTAATGTATATCTTGCAATTCTTGGAGATTCAGAAGATCTTGTAAATTTAATGTCATCTAATCTTTTATTTAGTAGGTTTCTTGGTTAGAATTATTTACTTTTCATATTAGTTTTATTTTCCTAGATTTTAAATCCTACAATTTAGACATTTTTGTTTAGGAATTAATTATGTTCCAAATCTAGTTTATTTCTTTGCTTATAAAAGATTTGTTGATGGGATCCAAGCAAGCAAGCAAATTTGGACGATTTGGAGGAGTAACCAAAGTTTGAAAATATTGTTCAAGTTTAAAATCACTGATCTTGAAGGTTATTGGGCTTAATCTTAGAGGCTTTAGAGTAATTGAAGACAATTAGAGGTAAATTGGAGTTATTTGGGTTTTAAATAAATTGGATTGAGTTTATTTTTAATTGTAATGGGCTTATAAATTAAGTTAGTTCATTTAATTTCATATTGGGTCTTAATTTATATATTGGGCTGAAATATTTAATGAACTTAAGCCCATGTTTAATTATTTTAAGTCCATAAGTGTATTTAATGAGTTCAATTATTGGGAGCTAGGGTTTCATGTTATGTTTTATGTTCTTTACCTATAAAAAAGCTTGTCTTGTAACCCTAAGAAAATAACAAGATGAATGAAGTTGCAGCCAATTATGTTTAATTGAGAGAATGAATTTTCTCTTTTGTTCTTACATGAACATGTGATCTTATTAAGCTATGCTTATGGTGATCAAACCATAACTTATCTCTCACATTCTCATCTATGTCTTGAGAGTGGCGTCAATATCCTTCTTTTATAATTTTGGTTATTGATTGAGTTCTAATCATTGGGTCAAAGTTCTTTATAACTTTGGTTCTTTGATTGACATATAATCAATGGGTCAAAATTCTTTTATTATAAACATGTTTTAATCTTTCTTGGGGTTGTGTTTCAATTTGGTCGTGGGTGTCGTATCGTTATATACGAGGTTCACATCAGTTGGTATCAGAGCTTTGGGTATTAATTCAGGTTTGATTTATCAATTTAATTAGTTTTTATTTTGTCTTTGTTTTATTTTTTTGTAGCCGCATGTCATTAACTGTTTTTAGGATTTTTTGTTGATTAGTTTATTCTACTCATCAATCTTGTTTCTATCTGCATTAACAGCTTTAGTCTTTCATATTTATATATTTTAATTATTCTTGTTTCTTTATTTGTCGTAAGCCACCATCCAACATCAAGCCATAACATATATATATTTTTTTATTTTTTGTTTCTTGAATTCTGCACAACACCCATTATATATATATATATATTTTTCTTTGTTCTTGTGGTGCTGCACGTCATCTCTTGTCTTTTTGGCTTGTTTCATCAATTTTTTATAATTATATATACTATCTTTCAATTGTGTTTTACAGCCGCATCAATTTTTTTTTTTGTCTCATCTTGTTTCCGTTTTTAGTGTCACCAATTCTTACGGGTGTGTCATTGTTTTCTGGTCTGATCTGATTTTCATTTTCATCTGGTCTGGTTTCTTTCGTGTTTTCTGGCTCAAGTCTTATTTCTTGTTTCATCTTGCTTATTAGTTTTAATTATTGTGTGCGTTATGGATTGATTTTAAAAAAAGAAGCAAAAAGTTTGAGCGTGCAAAGGGAATGTTGAGTTAAATCAAGAGTGCCAAGTAATAAACACATGAGGAGTGACTGGAGTAAAATACAAAGGGTTTTGTGAGGTTATTTCCCTAACATTCTTTTCAGGTGTCAATCAAATCATCGAACAACAATAAAGATGAGTTATGATTTGAGGACAAATCGTCTTAGGAAAAAGGAAAAGATGGGATCCAAGCAAGCAAGCAAATTTGGACGATTTGGAGGAGTCACCAAAGCTTCAAAACATTGTTCAAGTTTAAAATCATTGATCTTGAAGGTTATTGGGCTTAATCTTGGAGGCTTTAGAGTAATTGAAGACAATTGGAGGCAAATTGGAGTTATTTGGGCTTTAAATAAATTGAATTGAGTTTATTTTTAATTGTAATGGGCTTATAAATTAAATTAGTTCATTTAATTTCATATTGGGTCTTAATTTATATATTGGACTGAAATATTTAATAAACTTAAGCTCATGTTTAAATATTTTAAGTCCATGAGTGTATTTAATGAGTCCAATTATTGGGGGCTAGGGTTTCATGTTATATTTTATTTTCTTTGCCTATTAAAAGGCTTGTCTTGTAACCCTAAAAAAATAACAAGATGAATGAAGTTGTAGCCAATTATGTTTAATTGAGAGAGTGAATTTTCTCTTTTGTTCTTACATGAACATGTGATCTTATCAAGTTATGCTTGTGGCGATCAAACCATGACTTATCTCTCACATTCTCATCTATGTCTTGGGAGTGGCGTCAATATCATTTTTTTATAATTTTGGTTCTTGATTAAGTTCTAATCATTGAGTCAAAGTTCTTTATAACTTTGGTTCTTTGATTGACATATAATCAATGGGTCAAAATTCTTTTATTATAAACCTGTTTTAATCTTTTTTGGGGTTGTATTTCAATTTGGTCGTGGGTGTCGTATCATTATATACGAGGTTCGCATCACTTGTAAACCTAAGTAAAAACAACAAGATGAATGAAGAGGCAATCACTTATGTTTTATTAAGAGAGTGAATTTTCTCTCTTGTTCTTCATGAACATGTGATCATCTTATCAAACTTTGCTTGTGGCGATTAAACCATAACTTATCTCATATCTTCTCATCTATGTCTTGGAAGTGACGTCAATATCCTTCTTTTATAATTTTGGTTCTTGATTGAGTTCTAATCATTGGGTCAAAGTTTTTTATGATTTTGGTTCTTGATTGACATATAATCAATGGGTCAAAATTTCTTATTTTATAAACCTGTTTTAATCTTTCTTTGGGTTGTGTTTCAATTTGATCGTGAGTGTCGTATCTTTATATACGTGGTTCACATCAGTTGGTATCAGAGCTTTGGGTATTAATTCAGGTTTGGTTATCCAATATATTATTATTATTTTTTTTCCCCATATCCATCATATTAGTTTATCTATTAGTTTTTCTTGTTTTGTTTTATTTTCTTTGCTCTATCTACACCACCCAGCATCAATCAGTGGACCTTTTATTTTATTTTTTTATTGTCATATCTTGCTTCATCAAATTATTCTGTTGATTCGCTTATCACCACAAATTTTTTTTGCACCATATCAAGTCAGGTACAAAACTGTTTTCGTAGCATTTTTTGGTCTGATTTATTTTTATTATTTTATTTTATTTTTTCAGTTTGATTAAAAATAGGAGGGGAATAAAAAAGAAAAAGAAAAAAAAAAAGAAACAAACGAGCGATTGGAGTGAAACATGTGAGAAAGTATTGTGAGGATTTTCTAATATTATTTTTAGGTTTCAATCACCTCTTCAAACAACAATAAAAATGAGTCACGATTTAAGGATAAATCATTTTGAAGAAAGAGAGAATGATGGAATCCAAGGAAGCAAGTAAGATTTGAGTCTAAATTACAATAGGCCACTTTTGTATTATTCAAAATATTTAACAAACCTTGAAGATTCAGAAGATCTTGAGAATTTAATGTATATCTTACAAATCTTGGAGATTCAGAAGATCTTGTAAATTTAATGTCACTCAATCTCTTATTTAGTAGGTTATTTTGTTAGGATTATTTACTTTCCATATTAGTTTTATTTTCCTAGATTTTAAATCCTACAATTTAGCCATTTTTGTTTAGAAATTAATTATGTTCCAAATCTAGTTTATTTCTTTGCTTATAAAAGGCTTGTAAACCTAAGTAAAAATAATAAGATGAATGAAGAGACAGCCACTTATGTTTTATTGAGAGAGTGAATTTTCTCTTTTGTTCTTCATGAATATGTAATCTTATCAAGTTTTGCTTGTGGCGATCAAATCATAACTTATCTCCTAGCTTCTCATCTATGTCTTGGGAGTGGCGTTAATATCCTTATTTTATAATTTTGGTTCTTGATTGAGTTCTAATCATTGAGTCAAAGTTATTTATAACTTTAGTTCTTTATTGACATATAATCAATGAGTCAAAATTTCTTATTTTATAAACATGTTTTAATCTTTCTTGTGGTTATGTTTCAATTTAATCGTGAGTATCGTATCGTTATATACGGGGTTCACATTATTAGTTGAGCAAGATTAGAAAAGATTCTAGCCATTAATGTGAAAGAGTTAATTTCTAAATCAAGACCTTTCCTAATTAAAATTGGATGTTTAAGAATCCTCTTTTAACTTGAACTTGGTGCCTATAAATAGGACCATTTGCCAGACAAAAATTCATCAATTTTCATCAGTTGTTTAGTATAGAGTCTGAAGATAATGAAGAGACAGATCAATGCAGTATCAATTTATGATGGAGAATTAAGTGAGGAGAAATTAGTTTATTTCTTTTTTTTTTTCTATCATTTTATGGAAATTGTTTTTGTTAGATTTGTTTCTTTTGTGTTTATTATATTGAATTAATTAATTTGGATCCAGACCACAATGTAGCTTAATTATTATTTTAATTTATTCAATGTTTTCGTATTTTTATAACTGAGTTTTATTTTTGTATTCTATTTTATTTGTACCTAATGCTGTCAATTAATTAGAGCTCATTAATTGATTAGATATTATGACCATAATACATTTGAGAGAGGTATTATGTGTTAGAAATCAATAGAGTAACATAATTCTTATGAGATAGAGATATACTTGTATGGATTGTATAATCGTGTGTGGATAATTCAATCTTATAACGAATTCAAGTTAATTAATCTACATAGAGATATAGTCAGGTTAGTTAATTTGGGTGTGTTTGTTCGACCATCAAGAGAGGCTTGCAAATAATTTAGAATTGTCCTATTAAATACAAAATAAAAATTATCTTTAGGTTCAGGAGAATAAATTAAATGAATGCTTGGATATTTATTAATTGCCAAATTGTCATTAATTTAAATCGTTTTAGTTATATTGTTTTAATTTAATTTTCTTGCAATCAAATCAACTTTGATTGTTTGGATAAGATGTTGTCTTGACCGGTTTAACACTTAACATCTATATAATTTGGACAATTCTAATGGGAATGATCTTTATTCATTATTATATTATTTGTAGATTGTGTATATTTACACGAGTTTGTAGTGTGAATATTTGGAACTGTGTCATTGAAATTAATGTACAAAACAAACTAGAAATTTGCGATCAGCCATGACCAAGGTAACTTAGACCCTACAGCAAACTAGGAATAAAGGGCTACGTAGAATTTGCATTCA
Organism: Dimocarpus longan; assembly: GCA_022984855.1. Taxonomy (NCBI): domain Eukaryota; kingdom Viridiplantae; phylum Streptophyta; class Magnoliopsida; order Sapindales; family Sapindaceae; genus Dimocarpus; species Dimocarpus longan. Next base: position 20,604,395 of record CM041025.1, on the reverse strand, counting down.
GTCAATGTAGCAATCGAGCCAACAAGTGTCCTAGTTCCTAAAGTCGTAACAAACAGGCAAAGTAAGGTGCATAATAAACATTGACTAGGACTATTCAAGCACTCATTTAAAGGCAGTAAGACAACCCATCCCATTCCACTACCCCCTCTCGCTAGGAAAGAATACACCCTAGGGTGAAGATCCGTAAACAGGCCAGCATCCTCCCAAACGAGCAGATCTGAATGAGAATCGCAATCAGGGAGAACCCTAGAGACCTACCAGGGTAACATCCATAAAAAACGGTTTGGCTATTAATAGGAGTAGCTATACAACATGGATGTTAAAGTCGTGAAAGGGTTATACACTACTTAGGGGAACCCAACGCAATTACTAGGTGCTACTCAAGAGGATTAATACCTGAAGCGACGAGAATGAAAATCAAGACTATTTCCATGAAAGAAACCCTGTGAACGGTAAGATTATCTATGAGCCGCTTGAAAATGCCCATCATTAACCCATATCAAGGAGATAGCGATCCATATGACCATTTAAATGCTTTTAATATGTAGATGGACCTATTGACCACGAATGATACTATGATATGCAGGTGTTTCTCAGCCATTCTAGGAAATGCCCTACGAAAGTCATTTAGTAAGCTCCCAGCCGAAGGTATTACAAGTTGGGATCAGAGAGAAATTATTCTTGCAGCAGTAACAAGCCTCAAGGAGGCAACATATATTGTCATGCCATATGGCGACGCTCTTTCAAAAGAAATATGAGGTTTTAAAGGACTACACAACTAGTTTTTGCATGGAACTCAAGTATATCAACAATCCTCAAGACGAGAGTATCCTTACTGCAATTTCGGTAGGATTGGATAAGAGTGGTAAACTCTATTGTAGCATCTATAAAACCCCCATTAAAGCCCTTCAAGACTTTTATGATCAGGTTACGATCGACATTATAATAGAGGAATCTCTAGATGATCCAAATTGCAAGGCTCAAAGGAATCAAGCAAGAACAAATTCGAGAAAAGGAAGTAACACAATAAGAAGAACAAGTCAACAAACACAAATTCCTTATAGAAGATAGACTCATCATTGAGTCAATTCCCGAAGAAGGCTTGTACAAATAAATATCATTGAGTTAATTCGCAGGCCACTATGATAAATATGCTGAACTAATTGATATTAGAGAAATGATTTATGTGGCTAGAGAAATTGGGAGGATTTCTATAAACCTTAGCCCATCCAGGCCCTTAAAAAGATTTAAAATCTAAACAAGTTTCGTCATTATCATAATGAGGTCAGACATACGACTTCAGAATGTTATGCTTTAAGGGACGCCGTAGAAGACCTTATCAAGAGTGGTAAATAATATGTCGCTCATCTACGAAAGCAGGTTGTGGTTATTGCTCAAGAAGCACATCAGCGGTAAGGGAAATCCATACCATACATGGAGAACCTTACATAGCAGGGATCTTTAACAGGCCGTATGACCAATATGTTAGAGAAACGAGGCACCCCTTACCAATTAATTTACATGTTGAAAAAAGACTATCTAAATAGGTAAGAGTGAGTATAGAGGTTGTTACATTCATTAAAGTGGAGACAAGGGGGATTCATTGCCCCACAAAGATGCTCTTATCATCAATGCTACCATTGACAACATTAATGTCCATCGTGTATTAGTGGACAATGAGAGTTTAGTTAATGTGATATACAAGGATTCCTGTGAACACAATGGGCTATAGGTTAGACTAGTTGAAGCCAGCGCCTGAACCTTTGAATGGGTTCACAATGGACTCAGTGCAACCATTAGGTCATATAAATCTCCCTTTGACATTGGAAGAACCAAGTCAACAAGCAACTACCCTAGTAGACTTCTTGGTTATTGATTGCCCTATGACTTATAATGTGGTCTTAAGGCGGCCTATTCTTAATGATTTAGAGGGCATCACTTCCATGTACCATTTAACAGTCAAGCTTCCTACCTTAATGGAGTAAGATGTGTAAGAGGGAGTCAACAGGTTATAAGAGCTTGCTATAGAAAGGCCGTTAAGTTAGATCACCAAGGACAGAAGCTGTGAACACTACCAACAACTCCTCAAAAGCAAATTTAGCTATTTGGAAATAGTTTTAGCTTGATATATTTCCCTCGGACTGGTCAAATAATTGCTAATTATGTTTGTTTTTATGTTACTTTCTTTTACGTCTTTCAAATAATATTAATAGGAATAATGATTTGTTTCCAAATGTTGATTACCTCTAATAAAACTCACTCGACTAAGCAAGCGTGAACTACCCCAACAACAGCAAATAAAGCAAGGAGTAAAGAGTACCCCTAAAAATTCTAAGGATACTGGCATATGGTGGTTTAAGAAGAATATGACAGCACCCCGCCTCCGACATTATTTCAATGCGGGGACAGCTCCACAAGCTGATTGTTCCCATATTAGCTCCATAAATGGACTCTCCTAGGATCGACCCATAAGCGGGTGGTCTCACATTGTGCCTTAACGGGGACGCGACAACATCCAACCCTAATCATATCACATTTTGCAGGATGTCGTGCGGTCCAAAGAAGACAAGACAACACCTCACTTTTGCCACTACACGGCTCTAACCTCTTACTTGTGGTACAGTAGTGTAGTTTAAAAAGGATGAGATAGCATACCGCCTCCACCATATCCCTCTGGAGCAAGGACATTTCCCTTTGGGAACAAAATACGATTTTATTCGCAGGAGAGCCATTTTATAAGTTGTCCTACAAGTGGACTGCTCCATAAACCGGCAGCACAATAGATGAGGCTACTCCACAAATGGGCAGCTTACTCAGTTAAGGTTGCTCCACAAGTGGGCAACTCACTCAACAATAAAAATGTAAAAATCTACTCAACCACATAAGCGACTAGCCCAGCCAACAGATAACTTCACAAATGGATGGCTTGGTAAGCAAGTTGTTTCGCAAGTGGACAGCACTATCAACAGGCACAATAAACACATTCAGACAACTCCACAAGAGGGTGGCCCAGTGAGTAGGTACCTTACAAGCAAGCCATTGTGGTTAGACTACAATTAGAAAAAAGAGAGCTTACAAGCTAACACCCCCACAAGCAAGAAGCTTGTTAAGCAAGTCACTCATGAGTAAAGGAGCAAGTCAAGAGCGATGGCTAAAAGGGTTAAACAGACAATTCATTGCAATACCATTTCTTTCAAGGTTAGTAATACTTCAATTTTGATTTACTCAACCATTATTTTTTAAAGTTTCTCCACAGGCAACCAAATTGCTATGGTCAAAGAAACTAGGCAACTACTAAAAGGAGTTGAGAATACAACAAACTAAACAAGCATCACAATATAGATTATATAAATGAGAAAATTTACCGAAAGAGCAAATAAATATGAAAACTATCTAGGCAAACTAAAAAATGTGTCAATATCAACAAACTAAAAAAGTTCAAGCAGCTCACAAGTGAGTTAGCTAATAAATAAAAGTTCAAAAATTCAAAGAGCAAGTTTTTGAAACATATGATTAAAAGGAAAAAAATGGTAAAAGCTTCAATCCAAGAGATATGGTAGGAAAAGCAGCAAGCGCGGACTTGGGAGAACGATCAAATAACTGGAGGGATGACGAAGACAGCATCGCCTTGCGTAAGAAGATGAGGGGGTCAATTATCGCAGCAGCCGTCTAATTTCTCCCTGGTCTTGTTTCTCTCAAAGCCCACAATCTCTGTTGGGTATGCAATTGCCTTACCACATTCCGAAAGAGCAGCAACATTTTCAGCAGTATCAACATCAATAGCAATAAGGTCGGCTGTAAAGCGCGCGAGCTCCTTTATCTCTTGATCACCCCACCTTTACACTCCATATGAGTCTTTTAGGATTGACCTCTAGCATAAGCCCTCGTCTTAAAGTCTTTAATGATGTGGTCAACATCCTTATTAGGGAAAGAAAAGTCGTAATCCTGATTGTTTAGCAAGATCGTATAAAATAAGGTAATCTGTGTTTTATCCGTTGTGGTCTCCTGGTTACGCTCCAACCGATCAACTCTCTCATTCAACTGTATCATTCAAGCCAGCTATCTCCCTCTGGTATTGCACCTCTGAATAATTATAAAAAGATTTTCCTTATCGTGATTGATCACGATAAAATATATCATGAATTTATACTTTTAATCCTCACTTTTGTGATGAGAACTTGAATGAATCCTTGTTATTTTGACGTGTTTTTATTTGTTATTTTTAAGTGAGTCCTGGAAGGATAAATTAATAAACTAACGAGCTTTCCATGCAAATAGCATGCATGGGGTAAAACAATTTCAAGGATTGGGTTGAAATAACGTATTCTCATTGTTGTTTTTAATTCATAAAGCAAGTTCAGCCCATGCTTTGAGATGAGATGACCAGCCCATATTGCAATCACAAGGCCCAACTTAAGCAGTCCACGAAGCAAGGCTAAGGTCCAAATTGCAAGCATAAGCATGCAGCCCATATCGTTCAATTCATGCAGGCCATGAAGCAACTTCACAATCGAGTCCTGCCCATGAAGAACTTACAAGCAGCAGCCCAACCCATGCCGTGAGTAAGCCAGCAATTGGGAACCATGAATCACACATGCAGAACATGCAGCATGCATTGCAGGAGAAGACAGGTTGGTATCGCGACCTGTAGTCGCGAGGGACAGCAGGTGCAGGTCGCCATCCACAACGGTGGCTGATTACGCGCAGAACTTGGACACTTGTTTTGAAGCCCTAAATTCACATTATAAAAGGCCAATTAAAGGGAGTTTTGCGCAGACTTACGTAGCCATTGATAGAGGTGAAAACACAACCAAAAGGAGAGGCTATTGGACGTGATTGAAGGGTACTGTGTGCAATATTTTGCTGATCTGAAATCAGCCCCTTGAATCTGTTTTGTACCAGTTCGTAGCAGGTTTTAGCAGGCCTTTCGTGAAGGTTTTGAGTAGCCTTTAAGCACCAGTTGAGAGGACTTTGAACTTGAGGTTAAAGGGAGAGTTTTGGGTGTAAAAATCTGCAGAATTTTGAAGTATTTCGGCAACCTTCAAGCCGTTTCGAAATCTGTTTTGCAGCAGCCCTTGTCCGATTTCCTAAGCCTTGAAGTGGTGATTGAAAGGCTGGTTTTGGGTCATAAAAACAGCCCTCACAGTAAATGCTAGCAACCCCTTGAGAGTAGAAAGAGGAGCGTTGACGTTAGTATTGAAGCTATTTTGGAGACGCAAATGGTGGACTGTTCATAGCCCTTAATCACGGTTCAACACAATACTTGGAAAAGAGATTTCGGAGCCAAAAATCATATCTTCATCAACTTCTGCAGAGTCCAAACAATCACAGTAACATCACCCACATATCTTGGTGCAAAAACGGCAAAAAAAGAGTGAAGTTTCATTGACAAGCCATGACCGAAATTTGGTGACTAGGTGATCACGCCATGCACTGAGATCTCTTTAATCTTATTTGATTATTATTTGTTGAATGATGATGTGTGATGGTTGTTTTAGTAATTTAATTTATATTACATTGATGATGTTGACGTGGGAAACCAGTCAACCAGATTCTTGAGTCCAATGCCGCAAAGATAAGAAGACCCCCAGATAATGGCAAAAGAGAAAGGAAGAAGGAGTAAAGAGGCAACACAATTTTTAAAGTGGTTCGGTCCTTGTAAGCTGCCTACGTCCACTGTTTTTGTTATTTCCGACAATATAACTCTCTCAAAGTGTTTCGCTCTCTCCCTTACAATAAATGCTCCCCTCTATTTATAGAGAAGAAGAGGCTACAAAGAGAACAATCAGACAAAAAAGGTCTTAATCTATCACAATTAATGCTTCTGACTTTTGCCAGGTCAACTCTGGTAACACGTGGGCCGGATGCTAGCCCATGCTGTTTTGGTGAGATTTCCCGGAATTAAGCTGTCGTTAGGTGAAGTAACCTTGCTTATCGTGTAAGATACGTTATCTTACTGGCACTGGGCGAGCTGAGCTGGGCTGGTAACGGACTGAAACTATGGGATGAGCGATCTCAGCGGGCTTTGCGTCGTCACAAAAACAATGGCGGCTTAGCGATCTTCACTTTGCTAACGCTCCTACGGTCTCGACATCGCTAGCCTTCACACGGACTTGACCTCGTTAGTCCTCTATTCGCGCTTATGAACTTCTATGTCGGGCTTCTCATATTCGGTTTTGGTGGCTTGGGCCACTATCTTCATGGGCTTCTGCCAGCCCATTTGAGCAGTTCGAAAAATACCCACAACATCAATCCCTCAGTTCTTAGGTCGTTTCTAGCGGCCTGAGAACTTTGAATAATAATGGGAAGCAATTTCCCTCCTTTTCTTGGACACGTGGCGATTCTCCTGATGACGGTTCAGCGTCTGTAGCGGGCATTTATTGCGCATTTCTTCAACTGATGGCGTCTGCTGGCCACGTCCCGAGTATTGCATTGCATCGTTAGATCTGAGGCGGTTGGTAAGCCACCAAATCCAACGGAGGGGACGCGACTTTGGGACTTTACATATATAAGGTGAAAATCTCGTCTTTTCACTTTTCGTTTGTCATTTTCACGTTTCAGTCTTCTTCTTCATTTCTTTTTCTTCCGTCTGCCACCAAGTTCCGGTCTATGGCTCGTCAGTGCGCGTTACTCAGGCGTCTTTTCCGGTTTCGATCGACGGTGAGTTTATCTTCACCATTCTTCTTTCTTTGGCATTTTGTTGCTTCTTTTTCCTGGTGATGATTTTTTTGTATGTTGCTTGATTCTCTGGTACTTTCATTCTTTTGTTTGTGTGTTTGAATGTCTGCATCCTTTCGTATTCCATTGGTTTGATCCGTTAGGTTGCTAGAAAACCACTTGCTTGGTCGTTTGAGTCTAAGCGTGTAACGCCCTTCGCCCGACTTCCGTTACGGTCGAAAATCCAGAACGGAGAACGTTACTTTCCTTTATAAATCTGTTTCTGTTACTTTTTTTTTTTTTACTTTTTTAAAATAATTTTGAGAGAGTTTCCTCTGTTTTTCTGAAATCCAAAATTCATTTCCTATAAATAAAACTTTAACATTTCTAAAACATAAATTTCAGAATTTCCATTTCGGACCTCCGGTCCGTTTTCCAAACATTACATTACTCAATTATATCATAAACATTTATATGCATATATATTCAAAAGTAAGCTTAAAGAAATATACATAAGCTTTTTACATAAGTGAAATACGATAATTTACATATTTATACATATGTTTCAAAATGTATGATCCTACGCAATATATATATATATAACTACCAAAAGTGTAGGATGGATGGTGACTGTCTGAACTTTCGCGTATCAGCTACTTCCCTGTCTGGAAAAAGGAGTCAAAATGTTCAACCTGCGCGCGGTAAATTAACGCGCTAAGCATATTTGCTTAGTGGTATACACATAATCTAATTTCTCAAATTTCAAATATTATTTCATTCGTAATTAAAAGCATTATAACTTTACCATTCATAAACATAGATATATATATACTGCATAAAATATTTAAACAAATGATTCACACTTTTTCGAGTTCAACATATTTCAAAACATTTAACATTTCATATCATGTAACAATTTCATTTCATCGCTTATCACATTTTTCTTAGTGCCCCTTAGTAAACATATATTCGATACTCATGTATTGGCATATGGGTTTCCGGCCTCGGACACGTGGTAGTATCCGCCGAAATAACGGTCGACCCCGGCAACGGCCGCTCGGTGATTATCCACCGGGTCGTATACCATAACACATAATCGTTCAGGATCGGACACGTAGTGCCTCTCATAATCCATAACGAATCAATGTAAATAAACGGTGCAGCTGCTAAGTTCCCTATTGACATGTCAATTACCAATTTCCATTTATCGATATCTATGTTTACAATGGCTATTTATATCACAACGTTTGGATCACATATTTTTCACTTTGATTTTAGTAACAAGATTTTCTTAACGAATCAATTTCGTATCTCATTTCAAGTGTAGTAAAATACGTTTGTAAATGTATCATATTGAAAATATATAACAATATCATTTAAAAATATTCACTTAACAATCTTATTTAAGAAATTCATTTCATAACAAATCAGTTTCACATTTCATTTCAAGTATAGTCAAATACGTTTGTAAATGCTTTGTATTAAAAACGATATATTTTTAGTACCAAGGTTTTCATAACAAATCAATTCCAATTTTTCATTCGAGTATAGACAAATAGGTTTGTAATGCATTGTATTAAAACGATATATCAATCCCATTTAATGAAAATCATTTCACAATGAAAACACTTTCAAGTAAAATTAAAGATAATGTGTATACCGACCTCAAAATGATTCAATCCTTGAATCGAATGCTCCTCCTAAGCCTTACTCTTACTTTCGGGTCGAGAATCCGGTTCGCCGGGTTCTCCTTGACCTTTCATTAAACAAACATAGCAAAATCTATTTAGCAAGTTTCTAGCGTTACAAAAATGCGCTATAGTTATATGCTCTCTTAAAATGCCTCCTAATTACTTCCAATGAATTTGACTTGAAACAGCTCATAATATTCTTTTATGACTGTCTTTATCGAATTGAAAATAACCTTAAAACGACACATTCGTATAGCTTATGATAGTCCAAAAATCAATATGAAAACGACATTTAACGAAATCAAAACAGCGCGAATAACATCTTGAAAACAGCATGCTATTTCTTAAATTGGACATCCCATAACTAGCATGTTTGTAGCTTTTATACTAGTACTTTAACGGCTCATTCGAATAGCACGAGAACGGCCTTTTAACACTTCAAAACAATCCTTAAATCATGCTAAAATCAACACATAATTTCCATGAAAACAGTATATCCAAAACGGCCCGTAATTCATCACATCGTCTTTCATTTACGCAAATTAATTCTATCAAACCATTATGAAACCTCTCAATCAATTTCATCATAGATATTCATTTAACTCATATTCAAGTATCGATCGACAACATGGCATCTTTAATCACAACTCATTCGACACTATATCGTGAACTAACGCCTTTGGAAATCACGGAAAAACTCTATCGGAACGTTTGAAAGCAATATAGTGAAATTCAAATAATTTTTCAATATTCTAACGTATATCATTGCGAACCATTTTTCATGCCAACCATTACGAAACGAAAAGCAAAACATCATAGCTCATCCTTCCTAACACAACAGCCCCTATACGGCTTCGCAACGTAAATTTCAACATTGAAAAATCATTCGCAAACACGTCAAAGCTCAATCAAACGAACCTCCACACTAATGAGGTTCTAAAAATCCTATTTCCCAAACATATTATCATCACAATTCATTCTCGATTCAAGCTTAGTCATTATCCAACGAAACGAAACCAAATAACTCATATCATACCTTTCGAAGCTTACTTTTGAAAGACTCGAAACTAGCACGAAAAACTGTCCCAATTATCTCCTTTTATTTACGAGCTTCCTTCAATCCAAATGAATATCATTAATGTTCAAATGTCATTCGAATTATGATTACAATACCAACGGGGCAGCGACTTACCTTCGTTTGAGCTGTTTTTCGCTTCAAAACAGCTCGCGAACAATTTCGATGACAATGACAGCAACTCGACAGCAGATCGCACAATGACAGCAACCTATTTTCGATGACAGCACACGACGCAGCAGCGGCACGGCTTCAGCTTGACAGCTCGCAGCAGCGTCGACGACAGCAGCCACCAACAGCTCATGCCAACAGCAAGGCAGCAAAGACAGCAACAACAGCAGCAAGGCAGCACACAGCACAACAGCGCACAGCAAATACAGCACAACAGCCACCAGCAGCTTTGCGACAGCAGCTTCGCGACAGCACGATATTGACAGCCACGACAGCACAACGATAACAGCAACTTAGTAACAACAGCATAATGACAATCGCAACAATGACAGCACAATATCAACAGAAATTTCAGCAACAACAACAGCAACACCAACCCCAAACCTGACAGCAGTTCACGTTCCTCCAGCAGTTCATGCCATCAGCTTCACGGCGACAGCAAGCTCACGGATCTCCAGCAGTTCACGCCACCAGCTTCACGGTGACAGCAAGCTCACACCACCAGCAGCAACCTTATGGTGACAGCAAGCTCTCGGCAATGGCAGCGACGGTGACAGCACACGGCAGCACTTCAACAACGGAGTGACAGTAGCTCACCAAGGCCTCCTCTTGCTTGCATGCAAGATTTCTTGGTCCAGATCTGCTCCTGGGTTGATTGGATGACACATGCAGCAATCGGTCTACACTGGCAAGCTCTTGGCAGCAACATCCACTCACTCCTCTTCACGGTTACACGAGCAGCTGCTGTATCTTGCTTCCCGTTTCAGATCTGGTTGTTACACAGTCCTTGGCCGAACAGCACTTCTTCTCCTTCGTTGCTGCACCTGCTCACGTTCAGATCTGGATACCCATTCACGGCCAACTCACACCTCACGGGCTCAACCCTTGCATGCACGACAGCAGCTCTTCCTTCTCAATTTCCCAACTCAGTTCACACAAGCAGCTTTTGTTCTCTGGTTCTTCACTTTTGTTATCACGGCTCTCACCAACACTTACAGATTTTTGGGTCGCTCACAGCTCTCACTTTGTTCTTCCACGAGTAGAAAGTCTCAGTTCTTTATTTCAATACTTGGGTTTTGCTTGCTATTGAGAGTTGACCGAAAACAACATATTTATTTTCTTCACTTTATCATTTCTCTTTTGTTTCATTTATTTATTTTATCTATTTCCTTTTATTAATCATTTTATTATTTAATTCCTCTCTTGACACATGGCATTGTTTTCCCTTGCATGCATGCCATGTGTCTCACATGGCCCCACTCTTTATTTAATTCTTCCATGCCACCAATATCCGCTTTAGGATTCCGCTTTTCTCTCGGATTCGCTTCGGGTCCATCCTGGAAATTTAATAAAAATTCAATTTCACAACCGGAAATTTCATTAGGTCCCGAATAAATATTTAAATCCGAATACGCTAATTTATTTTACGAGATTCGATTAAATAATAATCTCCGGATCCGTCTGAAAAATTTTATAAAAATTCCGTCACTCCTTTGGATCCGAACGAGAAATTATTCACATCGTCCTATAATATAAAATCACTATTAAATAAATTATGAGGCATAATTACGGAATGTTACAAAGCGTCCTTGAGATCACGCATAAGAGATAGAAAACAGTTCTTGAGGTCGCTAGCGGCCTTGCGTGGCGTTTATGACCTGTTTTTTAGGAAACAGCCGAGTAGCAAACTTGGAGCTTTAGTTTTGATAGGAACGGTCTGCATATAGCGGCCTAATTGCTCCTTTTTGTTTGTAGATGTCTTCAGGTCGCACATGTCCACAGCATATAATAGGAGAGGATGATTCCTCCAACTCTGAGGATCAAGTGAGAGAAGTTCCTCAAACGTCCTTACAGAGCGGGGAGACCGCTGAGGGGCTCTCAGCTCGGATGAGTCCTAGAGGGGACCAGCCTTTAGAGGCCAGGGACCTCAACCCCGTAGAGGCTAGGTGAGGTCGCGAAATGTTTAAGCATTATCCCTCGCGGTTGTCACATCATGACCTCATTGGTCTGGGGTTAGAGTACCACTTTCCTCCGGGTTGCCGCCTCATGGAACCCTCTCCCTTGGACCACACGGCTACTCCTCCCAAGGGTTTTGTGGCCGTTAGAGTTCAATATTTGGAGGCCGGGTTGCGGTTCCCGGTTCCTTCATACCTAATCGAGCTCCTTAATGACTTGAAGCTCGCTCCTTTTCAGTTGATCCCGAACTCATACACCCACCTATCTTCTTTAGCTATTTTCTTTAGGAAATACGGTATTCCTCTTCCCTCTCCCGGAATCATAAGACACCTGTATGCCTTCAAAGCCATCAGTAAGGGGCGCCCTCGAGATGGTTTTTATTACACCTCTCCCCGTACGTCGTCTTAGTATAGGGATGTTTTGCCAAAGGGCGAGGCCAAGGGCAAGTCCAACGTGGGCAATTACAAAACCAATTGGTTCTATGCGTCCTGTCCTTCTTTATTAGAACTTCATAATTGCTTCTCGACCTACTTATGATTGGCGATCTCATTCCGCGCGAACTAACTTCTTTTGCAGATCTTGGCGCGCCATTGCTTGATTTATCCCCAGGCGAGACAGCAGACCTCGAGGTTCTTGGGCTCAGAAGTATCATGAGGACGACGTCAAGTTGACAAACGAACTGCTTCATCGCCAACTGCTCGCTTCCGTTCCCGAGGAGAGACTAATCCGTTCCAAGCATATCGGATCGCGGCGCACTCGACCTAGCGGTGCCGACGTTGAATCGAGTTCAAGTTCGGAAGAGCCATCTCCACCTAGCAGTGCCGACGTTGAGGTCGCGCAGGAGGAAGCTGTCGAGATGGCGCCTTTAAAGGTAATCCCGCCTCTAAAGAGAAGGGTTCGCCAAACCAGGGGGCCGGCCACGACGTCGTCGGCCGCTTCGGATTCATCTCAAGCGACGATGAAAGAAAGGCATCAGGCCGCGAACACGGCTGAATCTCCAGCCCCTGAGGCTGCTCAGTCCGTACCTCAGAAAGCTCCTGCGGGTAAGGAGGCCTCCACCGCGGGAAAGGGTAAACAGGTCGCAACCCAATAGGGGACAAAGAGGAAAGATCACGACGTCCCCAGCAAGCTTCCTCCTACCAAGAGGACCTCAAAAAAGAAAGGAAAGCAAGTCATCTCCGCGACTCAGGAGCCTCCTCGCGAGGAAACTACAGAGGAACCTGCTGGGGACATTCCTGGTTTGTCGTACTTCGATCTCTTGGTCGAGCAGGCTCCCGGTTTTTTGGGCAAATCAGCTAAATTTCTAGATCATAAGGATTGCCACGGGGTGAATCTACTTTCTTGAGCAGCTCGCGAGTCGCTTAAGGTCGAGTCTTCTCTTTATTTTTATCTTTTACTTCTTTTGGTCTTTTCCTTATTGTTCTCGTTATGCAGGCTTCAATGGCAATGGCAAAGGCATTGGAGGAAGAGTTGGCGAAGGAGGAGCAGGAGGACAAGCTTAAGGCCGCCCAGGAAAAGCTCGAAGAGACTTTGGTGGAGCGCGACGTCCAGCTCGCTGTGGCAAAAAGCGAGGCTGAGGTCCTTCAAAGAAAATTGGACGTAGCCGTAGCTGCTCGGTTCGAGGTTGAGACCATCAAGGCTCAAGAAAAGAGCAAATATGAGACCGTCAACGCAAGTCTCTATTCCTAGCTCACGACGACCAAGACCCTTTTGGATAACAGGGAGAGGGAGCTGGAAGCCGCAGTGAAGCAGCATGAGCAGGAGTCCGCCAAACTCAAGGAGGCGCTGGCTGCCGCTGAAGCTCGTGCTGAACAGATAAGGGCGGACACGGAGCAGAACATCATGTATACTCTGTGGGTGCATCATCCTAAGATAGATTATTCTATCTTTGGAGAGGAGGCGGTGAAGGACGTCGAGTTCTATGCCGAGGAAGCTCGGGCCTCGGCAATAGCAGAACAAGGTTAGCCTCAAGAAGCTTCACCAATGTTTGCAGAGAACGTCCGCCAGGAGGTCGTTAGTGATCAAGCGCCTACAAGCTCAGCCCCCCAGGACCTTGAAGACCCTCTAGGCCAAGGAACATAGGCCGTTTGCTTTGTACAAACTTGTTAATTTACCTCTTTCCGAGGTCTCTATCTGTAATATTCAAACTTTAGACGGTTAATGTTTTTTTATTTTTAATTCAATGCATGCTTTCTTCTATCTCACTTTTACGGTGTTGAATGGCTCATAATAATGATTGATATTGTGATCCTTAGACCGTTGCGTCTCACCTTTTATCCACAGGAGACCGTCTCTCCGTCCAGAGCGTTGCGAGCTCACAGGACGCGACGGTTCCTTCCAGGACTTGATGGATGAGTCCACAGGAGACCGTCGCTCCATCCAGAGCGTTGAGAGCTCACAGGACGCAACGGTTCCTTCCAGATATTGATGAATGAGTCCACAGGAGACCGTTGCTCCGTCTAGAGCGTTGCGAGCTCACAGGACACGACGGTTCGGCGTATGAACGCTAGTGAGCCAATAGCGGAGATACATAATTTTGAGAAGCGAAGCAAATCTATCTGAAATATATATAAAATGCCAAAAGATCGTTACATTTAAACGAATTAAACTGAATAAATTACACGAAGTATGGTCGGAGCTTTTCGGCGTTCCACGCCCTTGGTACTTCGGTTCCATCCATGCTGCTCAAGTGGTAGGCTCCATTCCCCAAATCCTTCCGAACGATGTAAGGCCCTTCCCAGTTTGGCCCTAAGGTGCCCTTACTCGGATTCCGCGCTGCGGGGCAGAATAAGCCTTAGCACCAGATCCCTAATGTTGTAGCGGCGAGCGCGGACTTTCTTGTTGTAGTATCTGGCAACTCGCTGTTGATAGACCGCCAATCTCAATTGAGCTTCATCTCATACTTCGTCTGCGAGGTCGAGGCTCAAATTCTGCTGTGATCATAGCCTCGCAACCATAAACCATTGAAAAAGGCGTCTCTTAGGTCGTACTGCGAGCTGTAGTTCGGTAGGCCTATAGTACTTTCGGGAGTTCGTCTACCCATGCTCCTTTTCTAGCTTCTAGCTTCGTCTTCAGGATCTGCTTTATAATCTTGTTCACGGCTTCAACCTGCCCGTTGGCTTGAGGATGGTCTACTGCTGAGAAGCTTTTTGCGATTCCGAGATCGTTGCAAAAGTCGACGAACTGTTCGCTTCTGAACTGAGTCCCATTATCTGTTATCACGTGCTGTGGAACTCCGAACCTGCTAATGATGTTACCCCACATAAATTTAATGATCCTCAAAGTGGAGATCTCAGCTAACTCCTTTGCTTTCACCCACTTCGTGAAATAATCTACTGCAACCACGGCATGCTTGCAATTTCCTCGGGCTGTTGGCAGGGGCCCAATTAGGTCCATTCCTCAGATTGCAAAGGGCCACGGACTCACCATCTGTTGCAGGAGTACTGGATGAGCTCGGGGCACTTTTGCGAACTTTTGACACTTATCACATTTTCTTATCAGGGCGATGGCGTCTTTCTTCATCGTAGGCCAGTAGAATCCTTGCCTCAATGCCCTTTGAGCTAGAGCGAGTCCCCCGGAGTGGTTTCCACAATGGCCCGAGTGCATGTCGTTTAGGACCTTTTCACAGTCCGTCCTGTCTATACATCGCAAGAGCGGGGCTGAGAATCCTCTTTTGTACAGCATGTCATCATAAATGCAGTAGCGTGTAGATCGTGCCTTCAGCTGACGAGCTTCGTTCTTATCTTCAGGGAGTTTCCCGTTCTGTAGATAGTCAGTCAGCGGTCTCATCCACGAGTCTTCTGCTACTACCAGAACCATTACTGATTCTCCCTGCCTGATGTTGGGTACTGGTAAGAGCTCAACTGGTATAGGCTTTAAATCTTCCGCCGCTTGAGTAGTCGCCAAACGAGCTAGGGCATCGGCATGCGCATTTTGAGCTCGTGGAATTCAAGTTACCTCATACTTCTGGAATGCTTCGAGCAACCCTTGCACCTTTTCGAGATACGCAGCCGTCTTCGGTCCTCGAGTCTGATATTCCCCTTTCACCTGGCATACAACGAGCTGCAAGTCACTAAATATTCTCACCTGATCCGCTCGCATTTCTCTAGCTAGCTTTAGCCCTACTATAAGTGCCTCGTACTCAGCCTAGTTGTTGGTTGCTTTGAATCCGAATTTCAAAGAGTAGAAGATCTTGTGCCCCTCCGGAATGATAAGAGGTATGCCTGCCCCAACTCTCAGCTCGTTTGATGAACCATCGACATATAACTCCCACATCGGCTTCTCCGATGGTTCAGCTCCTTCCTCCAAGGTTCCAGTGAATTCTGCAATAAAGTCTGCCAGGGCTTGAGCCTTAATGGCCGGTCTGGGGACGTAGTCGATGTCGAACTGCGCCAGCTCGACTGCCCATTTTAATAAGCGACCTGAGGTGTCCGAGGTTTGAAAAATCTGCCTCAGGGGATACTGAGTTGGAACTTCAATTCTGTGAGCCTGGAAGTAAGGTCGGAGTTTTCTAAACGCGGTTACTAAGCAATCAGCAAGCTTTTCTATCTGGGAATACCTTGTCTCTGCATCAGATAGCCTTTTGCTTACATAATACACCGGGAGCTGCGTCATGTTCTCTTCTCGCACTAGAGCTGCACTGAGGGCGCTCTCGGATACCCCCAAATAAAGGATGAGCTTTTCTCCGTCTATTGGTTTCGACAAAAGCGGAGCTTGGCCTAAATACTCCTTTAGCTGTTGGAAAGCCTGCTCGCACTGCTCGGTCCATTCGAAGTCTTTCACCTTTTTAAGTACGTCGAAGAAAGGGATGCATTTGTCCGTCGCTTTCGAGATGAACCTGCTCAATGCCACTACCTGACCTGTGAGACTCTGGACTTCTTTGACCTTTCTAGGCGACTTCATATTGATCAAGGCTTGGATCTTCTCCGGGTTGGCCTTGATGCTCCTTTCCTTGGTCATCGGCCTCTGCTTCTGGCGAATTGGTCTATAGCGGGGGTCAATATTCAGCTTGTGCGACATAACCTCTGGGTCGATTCCAACCATGTCCTCATGATTCCAAGCGAAGACATCTACATTTTCCTTAAGGAACTCAACGAGCTGGCTTTTCACGCTTGGTGCTAAACCTCGCCTCACACTTAAACATCTCATAGTGTCTTCCTTGCTGACCTGGATTGATTCGAGCTCGTCAACTGGACCCGATGTCATGTCTTCATCCACCTCTCGAGGATCAAGATCGCGATCAAACCCTTCCTTGCTAACCTCAGGCGACTTTCCTCCTGCAACCATGTCGATTCTTTTGTACGTCACTCCTATTTTTACGGCCTTCACATAGAAGCGCCTTACCGTATACTGCTCACCTCGCATTACTCCCACTCCGCTGGCCATTGGAAACTTGATCATAAGAGCTTTGGTTGAGACAACCATATCTAGATCGTTCATTGTAGGTCTCCCCAAGACCACATTGTAAGCGGATGGTCCGTTGACGATAAGGAAATCCGCCAACGTAGTCGCTTGGCGAGCTGGATCCTCTACTGAGAGTGAAAGTCTAACTTGGCCCAATGGGATGACGGCGTCCCCGGTGAAGCCATAGAGAGGTTCTAGAGATGGCTTCAACTGGTTGGCTCCGAGCCCGAGCTGATCATAACATTTTTTATACAAGACATTCACCGAGCTACCTGTGTCCACCATGATCCTCAGAACTTCTGCGTTACCGATTTTCGCTCTGATGACAAGGGCGTCATTATAGGGCCATCTTACCTCGCCCGCGTCTTCCTTGGTAAAAGTAATGTCTTCCGAGGTCATTCTGGCCTTCTTCGCTGGCCCTTCCTGGTCACTTTGTCCTGCAGTTAGGACGTGATTGGCTTCCCGCACGTATCGCTCGTGAGATTTATTTGAGGATCCAGCGATGTGAGGTCCGCCATGAATGGTGAAAATGATTTTTACTATCAGGTCGACCTCCTGCTCCTGGCTTTGTTGACTCTTTTGTGCAGGCTGGTGACTCTATCGAGGTCGATGATTTTGAGACTTCTCGTGGGCGGGCTGCACCACGTACTCTTTCAAGCGGCCATTCCTTATCAAATCCTCGATGGCGTCCTTGAGGTCCCAACAATCAGATGTATTGTGTCCCAACTCTTAATGATAGGCACAATACTTGCGAGGGTTCTTAAACTTGCTTGGGAAATCGGTAGGGCTTGGTCTTCCGAAATTCACCCTGTGCTTTTCGGTCTGAAAGATCATGTCTTGCCTATCTGACAAAGTGCTATAATGACTGAAGCGGCTTCGAGGTGTAGAACGGTTTCTTTTGGGCTCCTTTTTAGCCCGCTTTGCCACCTGATTGTTAGACCGATTCCTCTTGTCTTCACTGCCACCCTGATCCCTTTTCTTGCCCTGATGGGAACCATTGGCCTCGCTTTTTGGGTTACCAGCCTTCCTCGAACTAAATGATTCTTCCCATCTGATCTCCCTATTAGCTCGCTCATAGAATTCGCCAAGGTTTTTCAATGGTGATTTGTAGATGCTTTCGTAGAGCTTTCCATCCTTTCGAAGCCCGGTAGATATTACAGTTAAGATCCCTTCATCAGACGGGCTCTCCACATTGTTGATCTCGCTTCTGAATCGACCGATATATTCCTTTAGCGATTCTCCTGATCTCTGGAAGATCTTAGCAAGGTGGCAGGCCGGTACGAGCTATTTTTTTAGGGCTTTGTATTGATCAAGAAACTTCTACTGACACTCTTCCCAGCTGCTGATGCTGCGAAGTGGGAGGTTTCTGAGCCAGGTCCGCGGAATGTCTCTGAACGTCGTAGGAAAAACGCGGCATTTCACCAATGAGCTGGAAGTTTGTAGGTTCATCTGAACGTTGAAGGCGTCTAGGTGGTCGTATGGATCTGAATCTCCATTATATTGTGGGATGTTTGGAATTTTGAACCTGACAGGGAGTGGTTCTTGATCTATTTCCGCTATGAAAGGACTCTGATCTTCACTCCGTCTCCCCGTTTCCTGGGTCCCAGGCCGCGCTTCTAGCTGCTGCATTCTTTCTAGAAGCTACTTAATTATTGGATCTCGAGCTCCGTGCTGTCTCACAGGGGATCCTTCGCTCCTTTGGCTTACCCCGGTGAGAGAGCGCCGATCATACCTTCGTCTTTGGCCCATCTTGTGAAACTCATCTTCTCTACACAGGCCTTCCTATCCTCGTCGCGGTTCATTTTCGCTTCTATGGACTGAAACTCGTGGGTGCCCGTTACTCATTTCGGCCCGTCTATGTCCGTTCTGGCTAATCCTCACCCTCAACTCTGAAGGTCGAGCTGCGTCTCCATTTTCCCGGGCTCGCTGACTCTTGATTTCAGGCCGTCTATTCGACGAGTGGATGGATCCTTCCGGGATAGGTACCTCTCTAGCGACCTCCGCTCTGGGTGGTGGGAGACTATGGTCGTTCTTGGCACGTTCTGATCACTACCTCGCGTCAGCGTTCTCAATGTGTCAGCTATCTGTGCCATAGTGGTCTCTAACATCTCCTGACGTCGGGCTAGGGCGTGCACGATGTCTCTACCCCCATGAGAAGGTCCTGCATCCGTACCTGTCACCTGAGCGTGACGTCGCTGCTCAGCTTCTTCAGTTCCCTCGTTTATCGCATTAGAATTCCTTGTAGTCCTCCCCTTTGCCATGGCGATTGCAGACCTCCACTTGTAGTTGGGCCCTCCTTATAGCGCCAAAATGTTGACGTGAGAAACCAGTTAACCAGATTCTTGAGTCCAATGTCGCAAAGATAAGAAGACCTGCAACAGAGAAACCAGATAATGGCAAAAGAGAAAGGAAGAAAGAGTAAAGAGGCAACACAATTTTTAAAGTGGTTCGGCCCTTGTAAGCTGCCTACGTCCATTGTTTTTGTTATTTCCGGCAATATAACTATCTCAAAGTGTTTCGCTCTCTCCCTTACAATAAATGCTCCCCTCTATTTATAGAGAAGGGGAGGCTACAAAGAGAACAATCAGACAAAAAATGTCTTAATCTATCACAATTAATGCTTATGACTTTATTTAATGCTTCTGACTTTTGCCAGGTCAACTCTGGCAACACGTGGGCCAGATGCTAGCCCATGCTGTTTTGGTGAGATTTCCCAAAATTAAGCTGTCGTTAGGTGAAGTAACCTTACTTATCGTGTAAGATACGTTATCTTACTGGCACTGGGCGAGCTGAGCTGGTAACGGACTGAAACTGTGGGATGAGCGATCTCAGCGGGCTTTGCGTCGTCATAAAAACAATGGCGGCTTAGCGATCTTCACTTCGCTAACGCTCCTATGGTCTCGACATCGCTAGCCTTCACACGAACTTGACCTCGTTAGTCCTCTACTCGAGCTTACGAACTTTTATGTCGGGCTTCTCATATTCGGTTTTGGTGGCTTGGGTCACTATCTTCATGGGCTTCTGCCAGCCCATTTGAGCAGTTTGGAAAATACCCACAACAGATGATAAACTAAATTAATTGTCTGAGGTTGCAATGTAGCCCTTACCATGAAACTCACCTTATTTTTTATTATTTGAGTTCTATTCTGTTTTGTACTTAAAGCTCTTATTAATTAACTGATAAAAGAATTGGTAACCTTAACTGCGCTTAAAAAGGGTAATCTTGTATTTAGACCTAAATAGAATGACATATAGCATATATGATAGAAAGATACTTATGTATTATGTATGATCGTGTGAGAGTAATTTATTCGTAATGAATTTGTATTAACTAGCAGACATAAAAAAATAGCTAGATGTTTAATATAGACATACTTGCTTTACTGGTCGAAAGAGACTATTAAATACAATAGAATTATCCGATTAAACTCATGATAAGAATGAAAGTAACAGTAGAAACATAGGTTGAGTGGATTGGTAAGGCAAATTGTAGCTTTAAATTATTATCTCCGTCGATTGTGGGTTGAGATTAATTTTAGTTTTAGTTAGTTTTGTTTTATGATTTGTTCTCTTTATTTTCTTTGTTTTAATAAATCCATAAATTGATTATTTCGATAGATTGGATAAAGACAGTTGAAATCAATTTTAGTACTTACTATAATTTAGACAATTTTTATGAAACGATACTCTACTTTTCACTATATTATTTAAGGATCGTATATATTTGTACATGTTTTTATTGTATGTTTTACGCATTAGAAATCATCCATGCGATCTGCATTTATTGCTCGACCTCAACACTTTTGGAGTAAACTCGTACCTTCCAGAAGTCTTTACTTCACTTGGCTTTAACGAGGTCCTTACCGAGTTTTTTCTTCTCAGCCTAGACCTGGCATAGCTGTTTGTAAAGTTCATCCTCCATCTTCCCCTATTTGTTGTCCATCTCGAAGTAATCATCATATCTCCTCATCATGAGAAGTGTAAGCTACAGGAAGGGAGCAGCAAAGCATACGAGGAGAAGTTAAAAGTGTACTAAAAAATATACAGGTTAAGAAATCATACTGTTCATACCTATTGTGAGATCGAAGCGAGGTGGCAAACAATCATTCTCTCCCTTCATGCTCTCCACGAGGTCAGTTGTGGCCTTTAAAAAATTCTTCTTATGGAAAGGGCAATTCTTCTACAACTTGCAGGCAAAAAGGCTTAAAATCTACGTCCTTCCCATGATCATCCTCAGGAAGAGTAATACTTTTTCCCTAGTACTGAAAAGAAGCATGAGTTATAGTAGAGGCCCCTGCGAGCTAGACGTCATCAAGAATAAAATTTCCTTGCTCAGATGCCTTTTGTTTCTTCCTTACCCTCTCATGAGCAGAAGTATCAATAGTACAAAAGGGTAAATGGGGTCTTATGAAGGAAAAAATAATAATTGTTTTTATGAAAAATATGAATTTTGCAAAACACTGAGTTTTAAAATTTTTTAGAAAACTCAAGAAATCCTAGATCCATAAAACAATGAAATAAAATGATATAAGAAAAAAATAAAAATCATATTTTTACCTTATGTATTGATCTTTGTAGATTGCTCACCACCTAATCTTCCTCGATATGTCTCTACACCAAGAAACTAGTGAGTGGACACAATTATATAGAATTATGCTCACTTTCTATTGATTTCTTTTCTAAAACGAATCAACAATATATTTAAGATGTGAGTTTATATTTTTGGTTATACAGAGAAGAAAGACACAGATTCTTCTTCTCTGTATTATGCTGTAGAAAAAATATTTTCTTTCTGTTTCAAAGAACGTACAGCAAAAAACCAAAACAACTTCTATTTAAAAAATAAAACTATTTCTTTTCTATTTATAGACAAATACTTAGGATTTTAATTAATCATAATTAATATTAAACCTCATGCTAATTAAAATTAAACTTTTACCCCATATAACATAATTAATTCATATTATATTTTGTAATTAAACTTGTGACCTTTAATTAATTCATAATTAATTTATATTAAGTCACTGTTGAGAATCAAATTCAAGATCTCTTATAAAATTAATTAGATAATTATTAATTCATAATTAATAATTAACTAATTAATTATTAAATAATTTGAATAATCAATATTATTTAAATATTAAGTGAACACAAATTTTGCTACTTACGTAACAATTGTAATTGAACGGTCCAATTACAATATTATATATATATAAGTTTCTTATAGTGAAATGAGCGATCAAGGGGACCTGATAAATCTACAGTTTTGAGCTCCAATAAATCGGAATTATTAATTAAACTTTTTAATTAATAATTCACTATTATTAATCTTAGAGTTACTCCACTAAAAACCTAAGATTACACTCTCAAAACTGTAGATGTTTTTATATAATCTGAAATTTTCAGTGTCCATTGATTTAATCACTACATATGATTTGACCCTCTACAAATAGTTTATAATTAGAGCTAGGTCAAAATGTCCGATACAAAATTCAAACATTTATTCAAGATCAGGATTATTCAAGAAGAGTTGGAAAAGGATTCAAGAATTGTACAAGAGTTTGAGATGAATTAAAATAAATGGGGTTGTTTCATAATTAAATGCAAGAAAAAATTGTTTGTTTTCCAGATATGAAGTGTCAGGCATGGATTTCAAGCAAGATTGGTTACTTGAAATGGTCGTTTGACGTAGCAAAGTTGCTTTAAGGGGCGTGACTATATCAAGCACCTTGGTGCAGGCAATTGGCAGAGGAAAAAATGTGACATAAGGCACGTCTCGAAGTCACGACTCTCTATTTTCTTGATTTTCGAGATAAATTCAAACTTTTATTTTAAGTGATAATTACTAGTAATTATCAACTCCAATTTTTAAGGATCTTCCACAGACCTATCACACCTAATATTATTCAAAGATACAAAAAACCTTAGTAAAAACTCTGTTAAAACACAATCTTCCCCTCTAGAAATAACGTGACCATGCATGAAAGCATATTTCAAAAGGCCGACCACGTTAAAAGTTCTCTCATTTCTTTACTTGTTTTTCTTGCATCACTATTGTTGTAAGCCCCTATTATTAATTTTGAACTTTTTGATATTAGTAGATAAATTATGGGGTGAGATGCTAAATTTCATAAGTATTATCTTTATAAGTGATATTAACAGTCAATAGAAAATTTTAGAAGTTGATTTAATCTAATAGTAAGATAAATTTAAATGAAGGCATAATGGTCTTTTTTTTCCAAATGAGAGCTACATATATAAGTGTTAGTCATCTAAAACTTAGAAAAGAAAAGAGATTGAAACAAAAAAATTGAGAGAAAGACTAAGGGGTGGACGGCAAGAGAAAGAAGAAAGGAGATCAAGTGCTCTCAATCATTTTTAAGGCTCCAAATCAAGATTTTAGGTTGATTCAAGCATAGGAGATTAAAATTAAGGGAAGATTGAGGTTAGTTTTCATGACTTTATCCAAGTACGATGTAAGTTGGGTTTATATGTATATTGGTGATTTAGGTTAGTTTTTGATGTGTAATTGATGAGGTTTCATCTAAATCAAGATTAGAACCAAAATAAACTAAAAAAGGAGCTTGATTTAAGAGAAATCATTCAAGAAATGAGAGTTAGGCTTTATGTAGGTGAAACCCCAAATCTTGATTGAAACTTGTTTAAAGTGATTTGAATTGTAGTTAAGGTATTTGATGAAATGCCTAAGAGATTGATCAAGTGAAAATCTTGGAAAGTGAAATAAGCAATGTGTTATGCGTGTGTGTGTAGTTCACGGCAACAATAGGGATATGTGACATCATTGAGTTTTGATGCAAATGAGCTTGAATTCATGCATGTTAGAGGTTATAAAATCATATGGAAATGTTAGAATTTAAAAAGGAAAAGAAAGAACATAATGTGTTGCTTAAGGCTAGATGAAGGGCATTGATTGCTATCATACAATGCCATTTCCTCTTTACACTTTCATGTGATATATGATCATAATTGAGCATACATGAGTCTAAGAACCCTAATAAAAAGAGAATTGAATTTAGAATGTAAAAGTGGTTAAATTTGGCATGAAAAAGTAGTGAAAAATAGGGATTTTTGGCTAGGAACTTCTACCCGACGCACGTTTCTTATCGAATTCGCTTTTTGGCTGACCTAAATGAGAGTTAGGGAAATTATTGGAGTAAAAATGGATGGAAGAAAAGCTAGATATTGCTCCCTAGCATAAGTTCGACCAAGAGGGGGTCTAAAAAGACCAATTTTTGTTTCGAGCTTCAGAAAATTATTTTGAGCATATATGGGTGTTCCTAGGTGATAATAAATGACATTCATGGAAAGAAATCGAAATTTTAAAGTTTCGATTAAGTTAGAACTAAGATGGGGAGATTGTGGTCTAAAAGACTTTCAATAGAGTTAGTTATGTTAGAAGCAATGTGTGTAGCTTTGAGTAGTTCAATTAGCACATTTTAAATGAGAATGTGATGTGTAGGTGAGGAGCAAGCAAGTGGAGCAAGAGAAGCTTGTTAAAGCTCTTCAACAAGCTTTGAATCCAAGTGAGTGCAAACTACTTGCTTTACAAACGTTGTGTTATGAAATGTAAAGTTAAAAGCTCTAGCCTAAAGTTTGAAAGATAAGCTATTTTGTGCTTATTGTACTTAGTGGAAAAGATTTTCAAAGGCCATGCGTATACTTTTAGACTTATGTATTATCTTGCACTATGATTTGTAATACAAAAAATTCCGCACATAGTTGCCAAGATTTAGATATTATCTCGCGCTACGATTTGCGATGTAGAGAATTCCACAAGTAGCTGCCAAAATGTCTCAATAATGTCACGGTTGGTGTCAGTTTAAAATCACCAAGTGATATACCACATTAAGCAGCAACATTTTAGTCGTCTTGTGATTAGAGTATTTAGGGGTACAAATTGTGCTTTTAGAAAGAAAAAGATTCATGTTGAGATTTTATGCACATTGAAATAAGTTAAAATTATTTTCGTTAATGATTGTTAAATTACTTCGGTCGTTTTAAGATTTATGCTTGCTAGTTTTTATCTTGAATTCTTTATATAGTGTTATGGGTATTTTCGCGATCAGACTAAATGGGCTGACAAGGGCCCAAAAGGTAGGCCCAACAACAGGAAAGCCCAAAAAGGCCTATCTCTCTGCTCACCTTTCTGCTCGTTTATCTGCTCGTCCTTCTACTTACTTATCTGTTCGCCTGTCTACTTGGTAATCTACTCGCATATCAAGTCGTCTGGCTGATCATTGATCTATTCATTGATCAGCTCGGTTACCTGCTCAATAGTCTATTCGTCCATGTACTCGTTTATGTGATCGCCTATGTGCTCGTCTATCAGATTGAATATGAGCCCGTTTATTTGACTGATCAAGCTTCTCGGCCCTTACTCCATATGCCCGCTTATCATCAGCTTGCCTACGAAGCCGATTGTTTAACACATTTGATCGCTAGAAAGCTCGCTTATGACTTGAACTAGTAACTCTCAAGGTGGCCAGTTTACCAAAGCTTTAGTTGCTCGCTAACACGATAGAGCATCCTACTCGTTGAAGAGTTCGCCTCTACCACATCTCTCAAATTACAAGTCAACAGAAGTCAAAGCTGTCAAGCAGATTACAGCTCAAGGCGTGTCGTGCACGCCAATCCCATCAGAGATTACAGCCTGGATTACGGTGATCTTACCTAACCCACATCTAGGCACATTAAATATGATTCAGGCGCATTAAATATAACTCATCATTGTAATTTTGATTTACTGTACATTATTTTATTACGTTTTACTATAGCTCCTCCAAGTCTTTATAAATAAGGGAGGACTTCTTTTGTAAAAAGGGGACAATATCTTGAATGTCGTTACTCTGCTAAAATAGTGAAAGAGTGAACAGTGGATGTAGGCATCTTTTTTAGCCGAACCACTTAAAAATCTCTGGTGTCCATGCCTCTTCTCTAACCTCTTTTTCCTTTACTTTCTACTTTGTTTACCATACTATAACAACAACCTAAAACTATAGTTTGGGCCATAAACTAGCTTAGTCAACTAAATCCAGACGTCGACATTTTTTGCGCTAGAAGGAGCACCCATCTATAGTTTTACCACCTTTGCTCTTAGCTTGCAGAGCTCGCTTGATAATCGCCATGGTCAGAAGAATAGTCACTAGAAGCTCCGACGCTACTAACAACAGTCCAGAAACCTTAGATTAGCAACATAACGTCATGCCCATCGGAAGACCACCAAACATGGGTGCAGGGATGTCCAATGCACCTATGGCAGGAAAAGCTCAAGGTATGCCTCTTATTCCTCCCGTCAACCTATGTTTAATACTGTTAGGGGAGATGTTATACAAATGCTGCAACAACATCAAGAGGTACTTGAGAATACCATGACGCAGCTGGCAAATGAAATAAGAACGTTGATTCGGACCCAAGTTCAAGCTACTCAGAGACCACCCCATGCCACTACGAGGAGGGATGTTCCACAACGATAGCACGGTGAGGCCCCTATTCCAAATGGGAGAGTTGTCGGGGAGTTAGTTCAAGAGGGGTCATCTCATTCTTCTAGTGTACAGTCTAGTGCTTGATTTCAGTGAGCTCATAATGGGGAAAACACAGTTCATCCTTCAAGGTTCATAACAAGGGTCGGCCAAAATGAACGCGGTCCAGCACAGACGAACCGTGGACATGAACAGGCCTCGACTCATAGAGACAGAGTTGGGGAGAGGCCTGGTAATAAAGGTTTGTGAAGAGAAGTTATGTCCAATAGGCCTGAACAAAGACATGAACCTGGCCATTATACCCCTGAATTTGAAGATAGGAGGAGGCAGGTGCGCATGACCAACATTCCCCAACAGATAAGACAGGCAGGACAGACAGTCCGTTATTAGAAGAGCTGAAGCTCAAGATTCGCTTATCGAGAAGCTCCTTCAAAGGGTCTGGTAACTTGAAGCACGACCCGAAGCCCATGAACAGAGGAGTCAGAGAGGGGAAAGGACTCCATTCACCTCAGAAATTGAATTGGAGTCACTCCCTCCAAGATTCAAAGTTCCTAACATCCCACAATACAAGGGGAACACTGACCCTTACCACCATCTCAATGCTTTCAATATCCAGATAGACCTCCAGAGCACCAACTCGCTCGTGAAGTGTTGCATATTCCCGACAACACTTGGGGATATTCCGCAGACATGGTTCAGGAACCTCCCACCCTACAGTATCAATAATTGGGAGGAATGCCAGCAAAGATTCCTAAACCAGTATAAGGCACTGAAAAGGTAGCTCGCGCCACATTGCCACATCGCAACTATCTTTCAACGTCCCGGCGAATTGCTGAGGGATTGCATCAACAGGTTCAAGAGGAAGGTGACTAATCTAGAAAACCCTACAGACGAGGGGATCTTGACGGTTATCTCGTTAGGACTAAGGAAACATGGGAAGTTGTACGAGAGCATTTACAAATCCACAGTGAAGGACTTAGGGGAATTTTACGAGCGAGCATCGAAAGAAATCAAATGGGAAGAAGCATTCAGCCCCAAGAAGGCTAGTGTTCAGAAAGATGAAGCTGGTAGCTCCAATCAGGAGAAGAAAAGGAGTAATGAAGGAAGCAGTTGTTAGGGCCAGAGAAACAACAATCAGATTGCAAAAAAGGCTAGAAATAGGCCTAGACCGAGGAGTAACCAGAGGCGAGAACGACCTCAGTATCAGGGCCATTACAACATATACAACACCTTGTCCAATACACAAGACAGGATCTTTACAACTGAAAGGAATAGAGAGAACTTTGGAAAACCACCTCCCAGTCAGACTCCTGAGGGACGTAAGGACAGGAGAAAATTCTGTGTCTATCACAACGAAGTAAGGCATAACACTTCTTATTATTGGGCATTGAAAGACGCCATCGAAGAGATGATCAGAAATGGCCGCTTGAGGGACTATGTTGTGCGACCTTTAGGGCGACCATCCCAATAGCAGCGTTCTCACCAATGGCCGCAGGAGCAGCCAGCCCAAACCCAACAAGAGCCTGACCCTTAGCACGGACCTACTGTAAGAACGATTCATACAATCCATGGGGTCCTTCTGCGGCAGGAACATCTAACAGATCGTAAGAACAGTATGTACATGAGGCTAATCGCGTCCAACTTGCAAGCCGAAGAGAATCAACTGCGAAGAAGGCTAGAAGGGCATCCGAGAAGATTGTTTTTATGAAAGAAAATGGCCAGGATGTT
This sequence comes from Dimocarpus longan, assembly GCA_022984855.1. Classification (NCBI taxonomy): domain Eukaryota; kingdom Viridiplantae; phylum Streptophyta; class Magnoliopsida; order Sapindales; family Sapindaceae; genus Dimocarpus; species Dimocarpus longan. The sequence continues at coordinate 20,576,214 of CM041025.1, read as the reverse complement.
CACTGGCCCCACAACGATGCTTTGGTAATCCAAGCCCATATCGGAACTCAGTGGTCAAAAGAATAATTATTGACACTAGGAGCTTGGTGAATGTGATGTATAAGGAGTGTTATGACCAGATAGGGATTGGGGACGAACAGTTGAGGCCTTCCCCCGAGCCTCTATATGGTTTCACTGGAGACTCAGTCATTTCCATCAAGCAGATTAGACTACCCATTACTCTCGGAGATGCAGCTTACCAATCAACTATGCTGGCAGACTTCCTGATCATTAATTCCCCTTCAGCATACAATGTAGTATTGAGAAGGCCAGTGATAAATGATATGGACATGGCCACCTCCACCAGAGCCTTGATAGTGAAGTTTTCAACTCTCAACGGGATAAGATGTGTGCGGGGCGAACAAAAGTTAGCTCATCGCTACTATGTTGATGCAGTAAAAATAGAAGTCTGAGGGAAGAAGGCGGATGTAGTTCCAAGGCGTGAGCTACAAGCAGTCAGTACAACGGAGGTTAGCCATGACCTAGACCGCATGGAGATTGACACATACCAGAATACGAGTCCAGTAGAAGAGTTGGAAGATATTCAGGTCAGTGAGGCAGATATTGAAAGATGCCTCAAGCTGGGAAAGAACTTGGCTCTAGAAATAAAAACCCAGCTGACTGATTGTCTCAAGGCGAATTTGGATGTGTTCGCCTAGAATCATGAGGACATGGTGGGGATCGATCCAAGGGTGATGACTCATAAGCTAAATGTTAATCCTCGCCACAAATCAATTTGCCAAAAGAGGAGGCAGATGACTCGAGAATGCTGTGATGCCTTAAAAGAGGAGGTAGACAAGCTCCTGGCAAACAAATTCATCCAAGAAGTTCATTACCCGGCTTGGGTAGCCAACCCCGTGTTAACGAAAAAAAAAAAAAAAGGAAGTGGAGAGCATGCATCGACTTCACGGACTTAAATAAGGTCTACCCGAAAGACAGCATCCCGCTACCCAAGATTGATCAGCTAGTAGATGCGATAGCTGGACATGAGCTCCTTAGCTTCATGGATGTTTATTCAAGCTACAACCAGATTCCAATGAACCTTGAAGAGGAGCACACCTCGTTCATCACAGGCCGTGGCTTATGCTGCTACAAGTTAATGCCCTTTGGACTCAAAAATGGAGGGGCAACTTACCAGAGGCTAGTAAACATGATGTTCGATGATTAGATTGGGAAGACTATAGAGGTATACATTGATGACATGTTAGTAAAATCCAAGCAAGCTGCTGACCACATCCGCGACTTTTAGGGGATATTTCAAATTTTGAGAAGATACCAGATGAAGCTCAACCCTCTCAAGTGTGCATTCGGAGTGGTCTCAGGTAGATTTATGGGCTTTATGGTAAATAACAGGAGGATTGAGGCCAACCCAAAAAAGATCCAGGCTCTGCTGAATATGAGGTCACCGACTAGAGTGAAGGATGTACAGAGTTTGAACAGTCAAGTTGCTGCCCTGAGTAGATTTATATCAAAAGCCTCAAATAGATGTGTTCCATTCTTTGAAATATTAAAGAAGGCTAAGAACTTCGAATGGACAGGAGAGTGCGATGCTCCGTTCCAGCAATTGAAAGAATATATGGGACGAGCTCCCCTATTGTCAAAACCAAAAGAAGGGGAAGTCTGACAGTTTATCTTAGGGTATCTCAGCACGCCTTAAGTGCAGCACTTATAAGAGAAGAAGGAAATGGAGCTCAGTTCCTTATGTACTACATCAGTAAAAAGCTAGTTGATACTGAGACAAGGTACACTCCAATGGAGAAACTCGCCTATTGTCTTGTGGTGGCGTCCAGAAAGTTGCATTCTTACTTCCAAGCGCACAAAATTGAGGTGCTGACTAGGTATCCCCTCAGGCAAATCCTACAGAAGCTCGATACCTCAGGCTATCTTCTTAAATGGATGATTGAACTTGTCCAGTTCGACATCAAATTTAGATCAAGATCAGTGATCAAAGGATAGGCACTGGCATATTTTATTGCTGAGTTTACTAGACCTGTGGATGAGGAAGCCGAGTCTTCTGAAGGTCCGTTCTGGGAGCTATTTGTTGATGGTTCTTCCTACGAAAGGAGTGCTGAAGCTGGAGTTTTGTTGATAAGCTCAGAGGAGCAAAAATTCCTTTATGCACTCAAGTTCAGGTTCAAAACCACGAATAATGAAGCGAAATACGAAGCCTTGTTGGCAAGACTTCGATTGGCAAAAAAGATACAGGCTGATCGGCTTAGAATCTTTAACGACTTCCAACTCATGGTCTGTCAGATAAGAGGCGAGTATCAGGCCAGAGGGTCAAGAATGACAGTTTACCTGCAGATGGTCTGGGAGCTATTGGGAACCTTTAAGAAGTATGAGTTAAATCAAATTTCGTGAGCCCAGAACTCTCATGCAGACGCATTGTCTTGCTTAGCTACAACTAAGGACACAAATTTTACTGGGAACGTACTAGTGGAGTTCCTGCCAAAGCCAAGTACAGAGCCCAGTGATGAAGTAATGGTTTTAGCAGTAGCAGTAGATTCATGGATGAGCCCTCTAGTTGGTTACTTGCAGAAGGGAAAGCTACCAGTTGATAAGCTAGAAGCACGTCGTCTGCGAACAAGAGCAGCAAGATACTACATATATGACGATATGCTTTACAAAAAGGCTTTTCAGCTCTATTACTTCGATGTGTTGATGAACCAGACTGTACTGCCATTCTGAAAGATATACATGAAGGACACTGTGGTAACCATGTTCGAGGGATGTCCCTCGCCCAAAAAGTACTCCGACAAGGGTTTTACTGGCCAACTATGAAGTAAGATGCTATCGACCTGGTGAAGAAATGTGACAAGTGCTAAAGGTTCTCCAAGATTCCTCAAGCCCCACCAGCGTATCTACAACAGATGATCAGTCCATGGCCCTTTGCAATTTGAGGTATGGACTTGATAGGACCTCTTCCAATAGGTCGGGGCAGGTGTAAATATGTCATAGTTACAGTCGATTACTTTACAAAATGGGCAGAAGCGAAGGAACTGGCTGAGATCTCCACAATGAAGATAGAAAAGTGTGTGGGATAATATCATATGTAGATTCGGTGTTCCTCAACAGCTCGTGACAGATAATGGAACCCAATTCACAAGTGAGCAGTTTTTAGAATTTTACAGCAACCTTGGCATTACTAAAAGCTTATTGGCAGTAGATCATCCCCAAGCTAATGGCCAAGTAGAGGCAGTCAACAAGATCATTAAGTAGACCTTGAAGACCAAGCTTAAAGCCAGGAAAGTCAGGAAGGAAGCATGGGTAGATGAGCTACAGAATGTTTTATGGGCTACGGCACCACTAGAGAGACCCCTTTCTTAATGGTCTACAGGTCTGAAGCCATGATCCCTGCTAAGTTTGAGGTGACCACCCAGCGAAGAGCACACTTCAATCCTGAAGATTATGATCAACTCCTGGCCACTAGTTCAGATCTCCTCGAAGAATTCAGAGAAGTAACTCATCTGAGAATGGTCGTCTACCAGCAAAGAATGGCCAGACACTACAACAAAAGGGTCCAGGTTCAAAAATTCAAGCCAGAAGATCTTATGCTACGAGAGATTCTACCCGGAGCCTGCAAAGCCAATGATGGCACGTTGGGAAGGACCCTATGTCATCTATGAAAATCTCAAGAATGAAGCCTACCATTTAGCAGACATGAGAGGGGCAGTGCTTCCGCGAGCATAAAACATAATACATCTACGACCATATTATTAATGATTATTGTATCAGTTGATATGCTTTTGTAAATAGTGGTTGTATAAACGTAATGATAAGCTCCACGATTCTCATATATTATCACTAACACAAATTGATAGTGCATTTCTGTGTGAAATATGTACCTACGAAAAGCATGGGTTGACACGACCATGGGCTTGCGCACCTAATCGCAGCCCGCTTCCAATTCTTCCCTAGACTACACCAAGCACTTCACAACTCGGCCCACCTCACGATGCAAAGATCAACCTAACGGATAGGGGTTATGCACCTAAGAAACATACACGGTTGAGGGTTCTACTCCGGACGCTACCTCATGGGGTTAGAACGTTAAACAAGCGTTGGGGCTTACGGGATATGGGATGTACCCTCACAACAAACTCGGCCTACGGGTGCCTTAAAGTGTTATTGATCAAAACGTGCGTCTTGAATCTGCTCATATGCAATTGATGCCACACCTTAAATTATGTTGTAAATGCTCGGGTTACGACCTTGTGAGCGCAACCGAGGTCCCGCTACCTCCTCAACTCTCGCTATAGATGCTCGGGTTCTGGCCCTACAAGCATAGCTCGAGAGGACAATACGCTATATAGCTCAAGTATCGACCCTGTGAGAGCAGTTTGTTGTAAATGCTCAGGTATCCACCCTATGAGCGCAATTCGTTGTAGATGCTTAGGTATCGACCCTGCGAGCGCAGTCCGCTGTAGATGCTCAAGTTTAACCTTGTGAGCGCAGCCTACTGTAAATGCTCGGATCCCTACCTTGTGAGCGCAACGTCTTATAAAGGCTCGAGTCCCTACCTTTTGAGCACAGCGCTTACAAAATGAAGCCCAGCTAAAGTAGTCAACGAAGCAGCACCTCATCCATACTAGGTGATTTATTCACCCATTAAAAATATTCTCTTCTTCTTTATATGATTATATGTTTACCAAAGCTGATCTACTTAAATCCTCAAGGGCGTACTCGCGACCCGTAACCTTATTTTCTATGCTCTAGGAGAGCCTGTTCAGCTAATTCTGTTAGGCAAACTAGTTATTTTTATTTTTATCTTGCTGTCTATATATGATTGTGGTTTATCCAACATATGTGAGGAAGATTATTATTCTAAGATGCATATGGGACTTAAGGAAAATAAAGCAACTTAGTTGAAAAATGAACCTACATTGTAAAAAATCGAAAATCAACAATAATATTAATGTTCAAAGATAAATCTCTACAAAACGAAAAAATACAGGAAGCTTAGGGGGCTTTGGAGGAGCTAGCATGAGCTTTCTTTGAACTTTGTTCACTGAGGGCTCTCTATGAAGACGAGCCTTCACGTCCTCCACTGTCTTTTCTCCGAAGAAAGCAAGGTGTACAGAAACGAATTGCTCGTCTTCTCAATAGCTTCATTTCGGGCCTGCTCTATGCTAGCCTCCGCTATTTAAGCAATTCCTGAGCACAAGCAAGGTTACCTTTCATCGCGTTCAAGTCCTGTATCACCATCTCAGCTTTCTTCTCAGCATCAATAGCTCGCTTCTTCTGGAAAACGGCCTCTTTTGTCATCCTATTGATGTCCTTGGTAGCTTGTTTAAGGGAGGCGATAGTGATATCCCGAAGCTTCATCTCGCCAACCAAGGCCTCCTCCGCTCTATCTCTCTGCACCTCGGCACCCTTGAGCTTCTGCTCGATCTCATGGACAACTTTTTTGGCTTTTTCACATTCTTTGTGGGAGAGAGTCGCCTCCTCTTTAATCTTTTTGTTGTCACTCTTAAGCTTCATGTTCGCTTCCTCGAGCGAAGCCTTCTCTTCCACCAAATCGAGGAAGTCTCTGAACATCTTTATCAATGCCAACGAAGTCTGAAATAAACATATGTCAGTAATGAATATGAGGATGGCATAAGCTACTGAATCAAAGTTGAAGCTCACCAGCATATTGTAGCGTGCGGCATAAAAGATTAGCTGGCTGCCGTGAACATGTTTCTGATAAACTTCTGGTTTATCAGGTCCCAGTAGTTCTAGCAACTGATCCAGAAGATCGCTGAAGTACTCCCCAGCATCATCTTTTTGAGCTTGCTTTTCATTAACCCCTTCTACAGCGGGCTCTTTGCCCTTAGTTTTTTAACGTTTTGCAGGGGGCTCCGCGACCCCTTTTCTCTTATCTTTGGCCCTTGAGGGCCCTGTTGATGGACCACTAGGAGTTAGGGCCGCCTGGCCAATGGATTCCTTTAGTAGGGTTGCTTGTCTTACAGGTTTCTTCCCCACCGTCTTGTACTTTACGCCCTATTTTCTAGTGGGCGTTGCAGCCTCTGTTTGGGACGGTATTGTTAGTTGAGGCGAAAGTCTTGTAGAGCCTGTTATCTGAACTTCGGGCTCATCGGTTTCAACCGTTGGAGGACGTAGAGGTGAACCATTTATAGCCATATCATGGTCTTAAGCTTTTTGGTAATCGAAGCAGCCAAATCCTACGAAGATTGAAGGAACTTCTCATTTCTTGTGCATTCCGACGTCTGTGGCAAGGTTTAAAAGTTTGGTTCCAGCTCTAGGCGCGAACCCGTAATCTCTTAGAGTGTAGCCGTCTGGGAAGTAATCGTCTGAAGGCTCCTTGACCTCTGAAAATTTTTGGAGTGCCTCTAGCTCATCGCCCAAAAGGTCAATCAAGTTCTTACCGACAGCTGCGTATGAAAGAAGGAAAGTCAGTAAATGCAGAAATGAAAATGATGCATGCATGCAAAGATGACGAGCAGAAAATATGTTCACCTGGGTTAAGTGTGAAGGAAAAGTTGACAAGTTTCAGCAGAGACAAAAAACCAACGGGTCTTGTAATCTCCCATGTTTGACTTGCCAACCCCCTTGAGCAGAAACACCATATAAGGCGAGTTGCGAGCGGCCATGTAGTAAATGTCATCTCGTTTCTCGACCTTGGGGCTAGTTGTAGATTTGAAGAAAAGATGTTGGATCATGTTTGAGGTTGGTGGTGGAAGCTCGTTCTTAATAAAGTCGCAGACTAAAGAAGTCATTTTGGCATAAGAGTTTGGTGTGAGTTGGAAAGGGGCTAAGTCGAAGTCGTTTAGAAGATCTATGAGGTACTTGGGGACTGGAAACCTAAACCCTGATTCTATATGCTAGCGGCTGATCGCTGTAAACCCTTGAGGAGGGTGAGCCGTGTGGTCATGTTGAGCTGGTGCCATGATTCGGCATCCCGAAGGGAAACCATACTTCTCAGCTATTGTTGCAAGCTCATCTGGGTGATTGTGGAGTCATGTTGGAAGAAGGGCTCACGAGCAGAAGTATCTTCCAACCCAGATGGCTCTAGTGCGCTCTCGTCGCTTTGGGCAGTTGCACTTGGAGAATCCTTGACTTGTTGAGAAGATTCCCCTCCAAAGCCTTCTTTGCTAGACATTACTCGTTGGTATCGGTGTCCACGACTTGACACCTACAAAAGAGGTAATGGGTTAGGCCGCCAGTAGCTGACCAGACCTAAAAGACGAGGATAATCCTAAATCTACTTTTCTTAAGCGTCAAGTCGTGCGCCTAGGAGATCAACTAAGCAAACTCCTTAAAGCCCAGTAGTAAAAAAAAAAAAATGCAAGCAAGAACGAAGCTTAAATGAAGAACAGAAGCCAGATTTTGAAACAGAAATGTCATGCATACAAAAAAAGAAGTAAAAATATCATTATGAGAATGAAAAGCTCACCTTGAATGTAATGGATGCGGGTGGTTCTAGCTGAAGAACGGCGAACAGCAGCAGAAAGTTCAGAAGAAAACCAAGAGAAGAAAGAGACGTCTGATTTTTGAAAATGGTAGGGAAGAAGAAAATGAAACATCTCTATCCTTAAATAGTTGCTTAGCCGTAACCATTGGATGAAATAGTTGTGTAACCGTCTCAAATTTGATAACGCAACGCGATTCTCGAGATTTTATCTTCACGCAGCAGTCAGTTGAAAGACGTGCATTAAATGCATACGATGCGTGGTGTGACCTGTAACCACTGTCTAGGGTAACGCCATGTGGCCTAGCAATAAAGCGAAATTTGAAAAATGGCGTAATTGTTCCTGCCAGGGCCACTTACGTACTGATTTATAGCTCCTGGTCCACAAAATACACCAATAGTTAGGGGGCTTGTGTTATGAGTATTTTCACGATCAAACTAATTGGCCGATAAGGGCCTAAAAGGTAGGCCCAACAACAGGAAAGCCCAAAAAGGCCCATCTCTCTACCCGCCTTTTTGCTCGTTTATCTGCTTGTCCTTTTGCTCACTTATCTGTTCGTCTGTCTACTTGGTAATCTGCTCGCATATCAAGTCGTCCAGCTGATCGTTAATCTACTTGTTGATCAGCTCGATTACCTGCTCGATAGTCTGCTCGTCCATGTACTTGTTTATGTGATCGCCTATATGCTCATCCATCAGATCGAATATGAGCCTGTTTATTTGATTGATCAATCTGCTCGGCCCTTACTCCATGTGCCCGTTTATCACGAGGTCGACTGTTTAACACATCTGATAGCTAGAAAGCTCGCTTATGACTTGAACCACTAACTATCAAGGTGGCTAGTTTACCAGAGCTTTATTTGCTCGCTAACGCAACAGAGCATCCTACTCGCTGAAGAGTTCGCCTCTACCACATCTCTCAAATTACAAGTCAACAGAAGTCAAAGCTGTCAAGCATATTATAGCTCAAGGCGTGTCGTGCACGCTAATCCCATCAGAGATTACAGCTTAGATTATGATGATCTTACCTAACCCACATGGGTTAGCCGTCTAAACCTATACTTTGGCAGAAATTAAACCTAACGCCGTCAGCCGCATTAAATGTAATCCAGGTGCATTAAATGTTATTTAGGTGCATTAAATGTAACTCATCATTGCAATTTTGATTTACTGTACATTATTTTATTACGTTTTACTGTAGCTCCTCCCCTTCTCTATAAATAGAGAGGACTTCCTTTGTAAAAAGGGGACAATATCTTGAGTGTCGTTACTCTGCTAAAATAGTGAGAGAGTGAACAATAGATGTAGACATCTTTTTGGGCTGAACCACTTAAAAATCTCTGGTGTCCATGCCTCTTCTCTGACCTCTTTTTTCTTTGCTTTCTACTTTGTTTACCATACTACAACAACAACCTAAAACTGTAGTTTAGGCCATAAACGAACTTGGTCAGCTAAATCCAGACGTCGACATATAGTTCTTTTAAGATTGATTAAAAGCTTAAAGCACTCACTGAGCTTTGATGAGCTCATTCTTTCCTTGTTGTACTTTATAAACTCTCCTCAGGTGCTAACGCGGGTGAAAGAGGCGAAAAAGCTCATTTGTAAATATATGTGGGCACACTCGATGAATGCATTGCATAGACCATATTTATATTTTGTTAAAACTAGAAATCAAACGCTTCCATGCATCATTTTTGGTATCTTTTGTAATATCCATTTGAAAACTTGTATTATAATACTATTGTGATGTAAATAACCTTGTAAAGTTTTGCTATGATATAAAAGACTATTGTCTGTCTTTGGGATTGTATACTTGTCTATACAAATGGTTATCATTTGTGGTTTTTATGAGAATGATTGTTGAGATGCATGCTTGTTTTATTTTAAATAAAAAGACAAGAAGTTGGGTTGTAGTTGAGAATATTTGGAAGTGTATTTTCTTTATAGAAAATTTTGGAAATCTTATGAACACAGTCGTTATGCTGCTGGATTTTCATTAAAATAGTTTGAGATTTTGAAAATAAAAAATGTCACTTTTATGGTTTTAACTGAATTTCAAAATTTAGAAAATTTGAGTTTAAAATGGAACCAACCCAAGTAGTTTCAAAATAATGAAATCAAATTTGCTCTGAAGCAAAGTTTAAATGAGCAAGTTTAAGGGTTTATTCCGTAGATTTCTTTTAGGGGCCTAGTAGGGTTTAAATGAGGTCCGTTAGAGTACTAGGTAAAGCCTACCAGATACTACCCTAGAGGAAATCTAGATTGGGTCACATCAAAGTGGTATCAGAGCCTGGTTTTGTAAAGTTTTGAGATAGAGTTTAGAAAGTGCTTTGAAGTTGTTTTATGCATGAAAGTTTTTCAGACTGCATGAGTTATAAATATTCAAGTTTGAGCATTGCATGATTTCTAGAGTTGTTATCATGCATTGTTAGTATTTTAACTCATGCATTTTATGACTCTTCATGCATATTTGATTCATATAGAAACATGCAATGTCGTAATTGCCTAAGGACGAGAAAGGCAGCCGCAAAAGCACCCACACCCGAGGAGGAGCACGTTGACGAGTCAGTTAATGTGCCAGCTAGTTTCTCTCACGCAGAACCTCAACAACCCGCAAGACCAGAACATGCACAAGTAGATGTAGAGCAGATGTCACAAGTATTGGCAACGACATTCCATCAGCTGCGTGAGACAGGTGTATCTATAGAGCACGTTCGTAAACTAGGCGCCAAGCCCTATGATGGAACGGGTAAACTAGAGCGTGCACTGTTATGGATTGAAACGTATGAAGAGATATTTCAGGTGATGGGTTGCACAGAGGAGCAGATGGTTACTTATTCAGCTTTCCTGCTTAACGACCGTGTAAAGGATTGATGGAAGGCACATCAGAGGGCGCATCCAGATGGAGTCTCTTAGGTGGATTTTAAGAGGGAGTTCACAGATAAGTTTTTCCTTAAAAGCTACAATGATGCAAAAATAGAAGAATTCTTAATATTAGAGCAGGGGAATTTCATGATAGCAGAATATGAGAAGAAGTTTTTAGAGTTGGCTCGCCTTGTCCTTTTCATCGTAGAAAATAAAGAATAGAAGGTTAACAAATTTATAGTGGGCCTAAACTCAAGGATCAGGGCCTATGTGACCTCAGTTGCACACACCCGGTATGGGGAATTAGTGAAGGCAGCCACCAGAGTCAAGAGAAGTATGGAAGCCTTCCCTAAACCTAAGATGTTTTGTCAGAAGCACAGCTGGACCGGTAGTCTACAGGGTGGATCAAGTAAAGTGGTTAAAAGTAATGAGAAGTCCACATGGTCCAAGAGTCCTAAGTAGAGTCAAGGGGCCTAGACTAGTCAGAGTTCAGTCAAGTAACCTAGTAGGTTCAAAAGTAAACAAAATTGGAAGACATTGCCCATCTGCAGTCAGTGTGGGAGATCGCATCCAGGCGAATGCTTTAAGGGAAGGACAGGATGTTATAGATATGGTCAGGAGGGTCACTATATGAAAGACTATCCTAGTATAGTCAAGTTAAACCAATCAGAAGCCAGATCAGTAATTCAGGGGCAGCCTAGTGAGGGTCGTGGACCTGTATTTTGAATAAATGATGAATTTAAAAATTTAGTGTACATCCACTAAATAGAAATACTTAGTGCGTTGAATTTTCCACGCGCAAATCTGGATTGGGCATTGTAGATAGATTCGGACAAGAAGATAGCTGCCGCGTCTCCTGGGAGTCACAATCCCTCCATCTTTAATAGCTTTATATATATATATATATATTCATTGACTCATATATGTTTTGTAAATTTTATATACTTGTATAAAGAAATTGTAATCCGTAAAACCCATTACGATGCATGTGATGAATTTTAGTATTTTACATTAATTTTTGTTGTCTAAAATGTTTTTACGAAAATTCTAGTGCGCTACTTTGATTTATTGATCAAGTTTGGTAATAATATTATTTTGAAAAATATTTGTGTGCTGGAGTGAATTTGAAGTCGGACGAAAGGTCCAAAATGATAGTTGAGAAAGTGAAAGGAAATTATTGAAGTGTCTTTGTTTTCCTTGCAGGTTTTGTAAATTTTGGATTTTCTAGTAAAACAGATGAAATTCTGCCCGATTTTTGTTAAAGTAAAATGAATGTTTTACAAAATTATTAATAATGAAATTTTCAAGAAAAGAATAAACGCTTGAAAAGAATTTACGCTTGAAAAGAATTTTAAATAACTTAATAAATCGATTCAGATAACATCTTTTGACTCAGGTTCTATCCTAATAGAAATTGGGTGGAAAGTGTTACACAAATTTTCAATAAAACTTTAATCACGTAAACTTTTTAATACCTATTTAAATTTATTATTCGAATTTCTTCGGAATACCACTTATGGTCATTTCAAATGATCATTTTGCTCCTATTTTCAGTATCACATATTAACCAAAATAATTTCCTTTTTCTTTTGCTTTAAAATCGACCCCACGAAAGAGGTTTCTCAAGTTTTTCATTTCAATTTTCAAATCCGTCTCAAGTACTATCAAAACAACACCCAAAGGTCATGAAAATGGAGGGGAAATGATGAAAATACCTTTGGTCTACCCTAAAAAAAACATTCGGCTAAGGGGGTTTAAATTTTAAAATTTTTGTTTCAAATTTTCTTTCATCACAAAAACTATTCCATCATCACTAGATTAACATATAATTAAGGTTGAAATGATCAAAATACCCCTAGATTACACTAGAGTCCAAATTCCACATATAGAGGCCAATTTCGAAAAATTGTTTCACTTAGTTTTTCTTTTCAAAATTCATTTAAAACGCATCCAAATAATTCATAAATATTACTTAAACAATTGTAACACATTCCAAACACCAAATCATTAAATTTCAAATTAAATTACAAGCATTTACTACACTAATAATAGAGCATTTTTAAAATAAGTGTACACCAACCTTATGGGCTTGTTTTCTAACTTTCCACATGCGCAAGGAGAGATTCTCATATCTCCTTTGCCTTCCCTAAAGCCTCATGCCCTAAACCTTTACCTAGGGTTTCAAAAATAGATAAAAATTAACATAAAATTCAAAAAAACTAATCCAAATGTTAAAATAATATCAAATGCATGCACAATGATATATTTATGACTTCTCTAACTAAAATTCATCATAAAATAACCAACGCACACCAACTTACCCCCTTTGACCTCTTACTAACTAAAAATCCACTTGAAAAAAATTGAGGGGCTTTAATAATTTTGAGACTACAGATGGGTAGATGATGGAAAAACCAAAGGATTTGATGAATTTGTTGATGAAAAAGGCAAAGAAAATGAAGAGAAAAAGAAGAAGAAGCACAGGACAGAAGGAGAAGAAATGGTCGGCTGAAGCAAGAAAGAAATGAAAAAAAATTCAAAGCAATTCTCATGTATATAGTCACCAACTTTCTCTATTTACAATATAACTCCAAACTTTTCTCTATTTATAATTTGACCCCAAATGACACTTGTTACCATGTCATTAGATACCCTTGCCAACATATCATTCTACTAATCCATTCAAACTTATCCAAAACTTTATCTTTATCTAAAAATAATTAATTTATTTTAATTACCATTAAAACTTTTTAAAAAAAAAATTTTTATTCGACCCAAAAATTATCTTATATGATACGATCCAATTTTACTTACTTATTTTTCAATCCTAACATTCTCATTCTTCGACTTATTTTATTTAAATTCGAAAATAATTCGTTATGCGAAAAAACGTTTCCCAAAATATTAAATTTCGTCTATTAACGATCGAAATATATATATATAATTTTGTACTAATTCGCTCAATTTCAAATTTAATCTCACATGTTAATTTAATAATTAAATCAACGAATACTAATCATATAGAAATAAATATCGAGGCGTTACACAAAGTTTAGCAAGTGTCAATTTTGGCTTAACAGAGTAGCATTTTTGGGACATGTGGTATCAGCAGAGAGAATATCAATAGATCCCTAGAAGATTTCTAACTATAGTAAATTGGAAGCCACTCACAAACGTGACAGAAGTCAGGAGCTTCTTGGGTTTAGCTGGCTACTACTAGCTGCTCCCTTGACGACATTAACAAGGAAAGAGGAAAAGTTTGAGTGGTCAAATGCGTGCCAACACAGTTTTGATAAATTAAAGAAGAGATTGACCTCGGCACCTGTTCTTACTCTTTCATCAGGGAAGAATGGATTTATGGTTTATTGTGACACCTCTAGGCAAGGATTAGATTGTATGTTGATGCAAAATGATAGAGTGATAGCATATGCTTCGAGACTATTAAAGAAACATGAGTTAAATTATCCAACACACGACTTAGAGTTAGCAACTGTGGCGTTTGCTTTTAGGATATAGAGGCATTATCTATATGGAGTACCATGTAGGATCTTCACTGACCATAAGAGCTTACAGTAGCTGTTCACTCAGAAAGAGTTGAATATGAGACAAAGAAGATGGATTGAACTCATCAAGGATTATGATTGGACAATCGAGTATCACCCTGGAAAGGCGAACATAGTAGCGGATGCATTAAGTGGGAAGCCTACAAGTTCATTAGCCCAATTGAAGATAGAGTATTTGCCTATGTTAGTAGAGTTGAGATCCATGGGAGTTAGATTGGAGATGGTGGATTCAGGTGCTTTGTTAACAGCTTTTCATATCCGTCCAATGTTAGTGGACCAAGTTAGAGGGCTTCAAACCCAGGATTTATACTTGATGAAGCTAAAGAGTGAAATAAAGGCTGGGCAGCAGGGTAATTTTGCATTAAGAGATGATGGAACACTAGTTTTTTATGCAAACCTCATATATATCGATACAACACCCACGATCAAATTAAAACACAAGCCCAAGAAAGATTAAAACAGATTTATAAAAAAAAAAAAAATTGACCCATTGATTATATGTCAATCAAGAACCAAAGTTATAAATAACTTTGACCCAATGATTAGAACTCAATCAAGAACCAAAATTATAAAAAGAAGGATATTGACGTCACTCCCAAGACATAGATGAGAAGGTGGGACATAAGTCATGATTTGATCGCCACAAGCATAGCTTGATAAAATCACATGTTCATGTAAGAACAAAAGAGAAAATTCACTCTCTCAATTAAATATATAATTGGCTGCATCTTCATTCATCTTGTTATTTTTTTAGGGTTACAAGACAAGCCTTTTTATAGACAAAGAAAATAAACTAATTTTGGAACATAATTAATTCATAAACAAAAAAAAAAGTCTAAATTGTAAAGCTTAAAATCTAGGAAAATAAAACCAACATGAAAAGTAAATAATCCTAACAAAATAACCTACTACATAAGAGATTAAGTGACATTAAATTCTCAAGATCTTATGAATCTCTAAGATTTGAAAGATATGCATTAAATTCTCAAAATGTTTTGAATCTTCAAGATTTACTAGATATTTTGAACAACGCAAAAGTGGTCAATTGTAGTTTAAGCCCAAATCTTGTTTGCTTCCTTAGATCCCATCAGTTTTAGGACAGAGATTTTGTGTGCCAAATGTAAGAGATTTTTTTTAAAAAAAAAAAAAAACCATGGAAGAGGCACATTCATCAGCCTATGCCATGCATCCAGGAAGTACCAAAAATATCGGACTCTGAAGGATCACTATTGGTGGAAATGAATGAAGAGAGAAACAGCAGAATTCGTGTCTAAATGCCTAACCTGCCAGTAGATTAAAGCGGAGCATAAAAAATCAGCAGGTTTGTTGCAGCCCCTATCTATCCCTGAATAGAAGTGGGAGATAATCACGATGGACTTTATGGTAGGACTCCCAAAGACTCAGAGCAGGCATGATGTCATTTCCTTGTTATCAAGAGCACTTATTCCTTGGATAAGTTAGCACAGTTATATATGGATGAAATTGTAAAACCGCATGGTGCATCCATGTCTATTGTATTAAATAGAGATCCACGATTTACCTCTAGATTCTGACCGAAGCTATAAGAAGCATTGGCATCAAATTGAACTTCAGTACAGCCTTTCACCCTCAAACAGATAGCCAATTTGAGAGAACTATCCAGACTCTTGAAGATATGTTAAGAGCTTGTGTAATGGAGTTCAAAGGGAGTTGGGATAATCACTTATCTTTGATAGGGTCAATCTAGTATTGGTATGACATCATATGAAGCGTTGTATGACAAAAAGTGTAGAACTCTAGTTTATTGGGACGAAATGGGTGAGAAAAGGTTTATTGGCCCAGAGATTGTCCAAGTCACAACTAAGAAGATTAATGTGATTAAAGAAAAGCTGAAGACAGCAAGTGACAAGCAGAAAAGTTACGTGAAAAATCGAAGAAGAGATTTAGAATTTCAAGTGGGTGATAAGGTATTCTTGCAGATCTCACCATGGAATGGTGTCTTAAGATTTAGAAAGCGTGGAAAATTAAGTCCATGATATATTGGGTCGTACGAGATAGTGGAAAGAGTAGGTGAATTGGCATATTACTTGAAGTTGACACCAGAGTTGACAAACATCCACGATGTTTTCCATATTTCCATGCTTCGCAAGTATATAGTCGATCCTTCTCATATATTGAAAGAACAACTGGTGCAATTAAAAGAGAACTTGACCTACGAAGAGCAGCTAGTAGAGATCAAGTATTGCGCCACAATATTATTTCTTTAGTAAAAGTGTTGTGGAAAAATCATGGATCCGAGAAAGCTACGTGGGAACATGAAGAGCAAATGCACACCTAATATCCACGCTTATTTGAGATAGGTATGTAATTTAAAATTTCGAGGACGAAATTTTTAAAAGGAAGGAAGAACTTGTGAGCCCATATTCTTAATTTTGGACATCCTGATATTAGTAGATAAATTATAGGGTGAGATGCTAAATTTCATAAGTATTATCTTTATAAGTGATATTAAGAGTCAGTAGAAAATTTTAGAAGTTGATTTAACCTAATAGTAAGAAAAATTTAAATAAAGGGCATAATGGTCTTTTTACCCAAATGAGAGCTATATATGTAAGTGTTAGTCATCTAACACTTAGAAAAGAAAAGAGATTGAAACAAAAAAATTGAGAGAGAGACTACGGGGTGGATGGCAAGAGAAAGAAGAAAGGAGATCAAGTGCTCTCAACCATTTTCAAAGCTCCAAATCAAGATTTTAGGTTGATTCAAGCATAGGAGATCAAGATTAAAGGAAGATTGAGGTTAGTTTTCATAACTTTATCTAAGTATGATGTTAGTTGGGTTTATGTATGTTGGTGATTTGGGTTAGTTTTTGATGTGTAATTGATAAAGGTTTCATCTAAATCAAGATTAGGATCAAAATAAACTAAAAAGGGAGCTTGATTTAAGAGAAATCATTCAAGAAATGAGATTTAGAGTTTATGTAGATGAAACCCTAAATCTTGATTGAAACTTGTTTAAAGTGATTTAGATTGTAGTTAAAGTATTTGATGAAATGCCTAAAAAATTAATCAAGTGAAAATCTTGGAAAGTGAAATAAGTAATGTGTTGTGTGTATTGTAGTTCACGGCAACAATAGGGGTATATGACACCATTGAGTTTTGATGCAAATGAGCTTGAATTCATGCATATTAGAGGTTAGACAATCATATGGAAATGTTAGAATTTAAAAAGGAAGAGAAAGAACGTAATGTGTTGCTTAAGGCTAGATAAAGGGCATTGATTGTCATCATGCAATGCCACTTCCTCTTTACACTTTCATGTGATATATGATCATAATTGAGCACGCATGAGTCTAAGAACCCTAATGAAAAGAGAATTGAATTTAGAATGTAAAAGTGGTGAAGTTTGGCATGAAAAAGTAGTGAAAAATAAGGGTTTTGGCTAGGAACCTTCACCCAGTAGCCGTTTCTTGTGGAATTCGCTTTTTAGCTTACCTAAATGAAAGTTAGGAAAATGATTGGAGCAAAAATTGATGGAAGAAAAGCTAGATATTGCTTTCTAGCATAGGTTCGACCGAAGGGGGTCTAAAAAGATCAATTTTTGTTTTGAGCTTCAGAAAATTATTTCGAACATATGAGGGTGTTCTTAGGTGATAATAAATGAGATTCATGAAAAGAAATTGAAATTTTAAAGTTTCGGTTAAGTTAGAACTAAAATAGCGAGATTGTGGTCTAAAAGACTTTCAATAGAGTTAGTTGTGTTATAAGCAATGTGTGTAGCTTTGTGTAGTTCAATTAGCGCATTTTAAATGAAAATGTGATGTGCAGGTGAGAAGCAAGCAAATAGAGCAAAAGAAACCCGCTGAAGCTCTTCAACAAGCTTTGAATCCAGGTGAGTGCTAAAGACTTGTTTTACAAACGTTGTGTTGTGAAATATAAAGTTTATTGTTGTTAAAAAAAAAAAAATTATGAATGGTTTACTATTATGCAAATTCTTTCTTTGTTTAAGAATATCATTATATTTGTTCCATGAAATTTGGAAATAAAATATCTTTTATGAAAATTGAGTTTAAAAGCTCTAGCCTAAAGTTTGAAATATAAGCTATTTTGTGCTTATTGCACTTAGTGGAAAAGATTTTCAAAAGCCATGCGTATACCTTCAGACTTATATATTATCTTACGCAAATCAATTTCGCACGTAGGTGCCAAGATTTAGATATTATTTCGAGCTACGATTTGCGATGCAGATAATTCTGCACGTAACTGCCGAGATATCTCAGCAATGTCACGGTTGGTGTCAGTTGAAAATCACTACGTGACATACCACATTGAGCAACAACATTTTAGTCGTCGTGTGGTTGGAGTATTTAGGAGTACAAATGATGTTTTTAGAAAGAAAAAATATTCATGTTGAGATTTTATGCACATTGAAATAATTTATAATTATTTTCTTTAATGATTGTTAAATTACTTCGGTCATTTTGAGATTTATGCTTGCTTGTTTTTATCTTGAATTTTTTATATAGTTACTTTAGGATTGATTAAAAGCTTAAAGCACTCACTGAGCTTCTATAAGCTCATTCTTTCCTTGTTGTACTTTATAAACTCTTCTCAAGTGCTAGCGCGGGTGAAAAAGGCAAAAGAGCTCCTTTGTCAATATAGGTGGGCACACTCGACGGATGCATTGCATATACCATATTTACATTTTGTTAAAACTAGAAATCAAGCGCTTACATGCATCATTTTTGGCATCTCTTGTAATACTAATTTGAAAACTTGTATTATGATACCATTGTGATGTAAATAACCTTGTAAAGTTTTGCTATGATATAAAGACTATTGTCTATCTTTGGGATTATATATTTGTCTATACAAATAGTTATCATTTGTGGTTTTTATGAGAATGATTGTTGAGATGCATGTTTGTTTTATTTTAAATAAAAAGACAAGAAGTTGGGTTGTGGTTGAGAATATTTGGAAGTGTATTTTCTTTTTAGGAAATTTTAGAAATCTTATTAATGTAGCCGTTATACTGCCAAATTTTTATTTAAATAGTTTTAGATTTTGAAAAGAAAAATGGTCATCTTTATGGTTTTAACTGAATTTACAAAATTTAGAAAATTTGAGTTTAAAATCAAACCAACCCAACTAGTTTCAAAATAATGAAATCAAATTAGCTCCGAAGCAGAGTTTAAATGGGTAAGTTTAAGAGTTCGCTCCTCTAATTTCTTTTGGCCGCCTAGGAGGATTTAAGAGAGGTCCGTCGGAATATCAGGCGAGGCCTACTCAAAGTAGCAAATAGCTACTAGCAAGTGGCAACTTATGAGAAAGCCCAATTAATTTTTTCAAGTCTCTTATTTTTATCTCAAAATAACCATATTTTATTTATCAGTCTATTTTTTTATGACAAAAACATGTTGGATATAGTATTCGAAATTTGTTTTCAAATTTAAATAACTTAACTGACCAGTGGTGTTTCAATCGTTTTTTAATTCTAACTTGAATTATTCGTTTATATTCAAAATCCATCTTTTTCAAAAACGTTTATCGTGTGTCGTAGACAAAATGAAAATTGAATTTAAATTCCACATTAAGTTGGAGAAAAATTTCCAAAATGTTAAACAAAGCCTGAATATCAATATTCACGTGTGCATCGTTTGATATAATCGGCCATGTCGAAACACAACACTTGCTAAGGACACGTCTTATATTAATTAAGGTCGGTGGAACAACCTGCAAAACCAGCTTCACAGTAGCTGTATGCACATTTCTCATTTGACAAGTAATAAAACTAACAAAGTCTCTTATCAATCAGAAAACAAATCATCGAAAAAACAGTAAACAAGCTTTTTTTTCCTAGTAATAAACGTTAGTCATCGTCCATGTTCTCCTGTCTTGAGGCCAGACAGCTGCAAAAACCTAGTAATCTACAACAACAGAACCAAAGGGTAATATAATATCTTCTTCTCCAACCATTTATGCAAAAACTCGCAGGCCCCTTCATCGTATATCCGAATATGCCGCGAACTGATTCCGTCGATATACTTGTTTGCATCCACCACCACTCTCAACTCTATGATTTTCTGCGGCCACCCTTTTAAACTTGACATAATTAGTACAGCACTGAAACACACAACTGATTTTTTTTTGTATATATTTTTAGTGGTTTGTCCCGCTTCTTCTTTCTTTTCAGTTACTGCACCCATATGCTAGTACTAGTTTCTTGCTTCAAGATTTAATAATTTCTAAAATTTTAACAATAATTATATATTGAGGAATTATTCACTCAAAATGTATTAAAAAACTATTTTCTTTTTGTGTTCATATATATTTTATTGTGAGATCTTCATCGACCAGAAAAATCATGTCTCAAAGAGTGGTGGTGATCCATGATGCAACAAGGGAAGTTAGTTCGAGTGCAATAAGAGGGGTCATGCAAGGCTTACCACTTAAGCCTGGAGATGCGCTTAAATTTCTAGGAATTCTTCACCAGGTTAATAATCCTAGTACGTTATCTATCATACGAGGTCGGAAATTGTGTAAGAAATCTTGCTTTTGCTTTTAATTCTAACATAAACATGAAAAGGTTTGGTTAACGCTTTAGATGATAACATATATAACAACAATCAGTACCAATTAGAATATCATTTTGCTAACTTATTTTTCTCCCTTATTGTCACAATTGCACCATACCTTTTGTTCCTTTAGTGGGATACAGGATCAGTTTGGATTCAACAAACCAGAAAATAATTGCAGAAGCAGTTTCCAGGAAGAAAGAAGAGTATCAAAACAATGAAGAGATCATGAACATTATTAGGCAATGTGAAGCAGGAAAGGTCAGATAAAAAATTCACTGCTAGACTGACTGTTATTGCTTTTTCTACTTCTTACAATCACGCTTACAAGGTTTTACACATAAAATGATAAGGAAAAAAATCTAAGACTAGATTTATGTCACACTGTGGGTTAGCTCTTACTAAACTAATATGATAGATATGATTTAAATATTTATCAAACCATCCTTTATATTGGATTTAGCTTCAATTTAAACAGACATGTTGATTGATGATCTGATAAACAGATCAAGAAGTAGTGCTTTTCTGTAGTCAGAATATCATTTGATTGGGATCATTTCAGTGTATATTACATGGCATAGATAGAGAAGAACTTGTTGCATGACTACAAAGCAAAGAATCTAGCAATAGTTGTATTAATCATTTGACCCATTGATGGAGCAGCTATACATCTTTATACAGCAAGGGATAATCCCCCCCAACTTTAACAAATTCAGTGCTATGCTAACAAATAATTATAGGAATTTTGGGAGTGCTTCGGCATTTCAAGAAATGCTTTTAGATAGTCCAAAGTGCTTTTGTGGCTATTTTGTATTATTTGGTTGAAAATATATTAAAAAAAAATAGTTTTAGAACAAAGGTGGTTTTTTTTCTTTTTTTTTTGAGATATTAATTAAGCCCAAGAGACAATCGGAACCAAACTAGTAAGATCCTAGTGACACGATCTCGATAAATGATTCTTATATGATTGGGAGTCATCCACACCTGAACGAAAAATAATCTATATACATGAAAAAAAATCCCCCTTTACTATTAGAGGTAGAGAGTGTCAAACCATGATCTGAGACCGTGGCTAGCCTGCGTGCTTCCATTGCACCACTAGGCCATTGACGAATGGAGGTGTATTTTGGAGAAGCACTTATTACATAGTTTTGGAATATGCAAACAATTAAAATGCTTTTAAGAAAAACAACGACAGATGATTTTTCAATGAATACTGTTATACTCAAATGCACTTTCTATAAAAGCATCCCAAACAACATATCACAGATATTATAAGTTCTGTTATTGACTGATATATCTACGGATGGGCTAATGAGATCCTTTCTTTTTATTGATATTCATCAGATTGAGTTTGATGTAGAGGTTCGTGCGGAACCATCTCCAAAGGAGGTTGCTGTAAAAGCTGTCAAAAATTTTAGAGCAACATGGGTGATACTTGACAGGTCAGTAAAATTATTATCTAATTTGTTTATATAATTAATGCTATTCAAATTTCAGGTATGGATCACCTATAATGAACTAAAACTTTAATTCTTATCTCAGTTGTGAAAACTACTTGTCTGTAGGAGATACTGATTAAAATGTGACATATATACAATTAAAATGTAATGTGCTAACAGGTAAGAAATTATCTTTACTGCAAATTGAAACTTAGATGAAGAATAGGAAGGAAAGGGAAATAAGATTAAAGCATCTAGAAAAAGAAGAATCCATACTAGTTAATGATTTTGTTCCATGCATTTTCATTTGGCACAGGCACATGAAGAAAGACACGAAATACTTCATGAAGATGCTTTCATGTGATATATCAAGGATGAAAAGCAATGGCTTCATTGAACAGCTGAAGAAGGGTCCAAAAGTAAGAGATTCCACTGAACTGCTAAATGAAAACCCCAGTAAAGATCAAGTAACTTATGATGAAATGATTCCTGGGAGTCCAAGGGGAAAACTCACTACTAGAAGTAAGTTACTCAAATATGTTTTGATTCACCTTGGTAGAATTTGGAGGGAGCCCAAAATAGATTCTACAAAGATGTAATTTCAAGTTTTAAATGAATTTTTGGATTATTATGCTAAAATTGTTGTGTAACAAAATGTCCTTCAAAATTACAAATTAGATACTTATGAAAAATAATTTTTCAATATGGACGACCTAAAATTTTAATTTCAAAACTATAAATAACAATCACTCATTTTCAGTAAACCTCAAAACATATGGTTGTAATTAGTGTTTTTAAAATAAAAGTTTTAGTATGTCCTTACTGTAGAAGGATTAAACATATGAAAGAATCAAACCGACAAATGTTTATGATATTTAGAATCACAGAAGGCCAACTTAGATGAAGAACAAAGAGGTGAATGTGGTGGAGAATCTCGATGGGAAAATGATAGAAAATCCTCTTCACTTTCTAAATCTTCATCAAGTGAGCTATTCATGACAACAACTACCACTGCTAGTGCAATGAATTCTGAAGCTTCAAGTTCAAGTTTCTCAGAGGCAAAGTATTCCCCTTTACAGGACTACCCCAGATACAGGGAAAGAGAAAGATTAGGTGAGGGATCCTCATTTTTCATTGCTGAGAGTCCAGAGATGGTTGATCATGAAGAAAACTATAGTAGAGGAAGCCCCTATGAAAATCAAAGCCAGCATAGCAATGATGAAAGTCCAAAGAATGAGGTTTTTGGAAACTCCATTTGCTCAATTTGCAAGAATAGAAGACCAAACATTGGACTGAAAAGAGACTTCACTTATGCAGAGCTCTCTAAAGCAACAGAGGCATTTGACCCCAAGAACTTTCTATCAGAAGGAGGATTTGGTTCTGTCTATAGAGGGGAGATAAACAGGTTGAAGATTGCTGTGAAGCAGCACAAAAGTGTCAGCTTCCAGGGAGAGAAGGAATTCAAGTCTGAAGTTCAGGTACTCAGCAAAGCCAGGCATCAGAATTTGGTCATGCTGTTAGGCTCTTGTTCCGAAGGAAACCACAGGTTGCTTGTTTATGAATTTGTCTGTAACGGTTCACTTGACCAACATCTATCAAGTAAGACTCTGACTCAGGGCAGAGAAGTTAAATTTACCTTTGCCACCTTATTGATCAAGAAAATCTAACGTTAAGGAAAATTTTGTTGAATGACAGAACACTCACGTAGACCACTCACTTGGGAGAAGAGGATGAAGATAGCGTTTGGAGCAGCCAAAGGGTTACAATATCTACATGAAAACAACATTATCCACAGAGATATGAGGCCAAACAACATCCTTGTAACTCATGATCATGAATCAATGGTAACTTGATATATACTTGTTATATATATTATTTAGTTGGTCTAATCAGTTGAGGATTTTAGTTTTTGGAATTGGAACTAACAAATACTTTTGCGATCTGAATGACAGTGAATTCTTGTTTAAATTTTTAGTTATTTGAATATATGAATGAATTATATATAAAATAAAATTGAACATCAACAATTTTCATCATTAATGCATTCTGTTTAAGCAACGCATATGGCCTAACCTAATGAGTCTAGTCAGATTTTTATGAACGAATTTGGAATAGAATTTCATTGATGACCATATTTTTACCACCGCACGGTAAGGTTGATCTAAAATTTGTGCTGGCATCAGTTGGGAGATTTTGGTCTTGCAAGAACTCAGAGTGAAGATCACTCTTCAGATACCGGAGTCGTTGGAACTCTAGGATATTTGGCACCAGAATATGCAGAACATGGAAAAGTATCAACCAAAACAGATGTGTATTCCTATGGGGTGGTTCTTTTGCAGCTAATCACTGGATTGAAGACTACAGACAAAGTACTTGGGGGTAAGAGTCTTGTTGGGTGGGTAAGAGCCTCAAACACCATACAAACTGTTTACTTGAGTGAAATTTTTGTGAATAAAACATTGTTTATAATTCTTCTATGGTACTTTTTTGGGGTTTGTCTTGAAGGAATAAGCATTCCCCAAACTACAAAATGAGATATTATATGTCATCAACAAACTTACTTTATATCAAGGACTCATTTGTAACATATGCAGTTGTGTTATTTTCTTCAGGCAAGGCCATTATTGAAAGAAAGGAACTACCCAGATTTAATTGATCCTAGAATCCTAGAATCACATGATGTTCATCAACTCCTTTGGATGGTTCGATTAGCAGAAAAATGTCTTAGCAAGGATCCTCAGAAGAGACTACCAATGGAAACTGTAAGTTTAATGTACATACGTGTTTGCCTCTGTGTCTATATATTTTCATACAAAATTTTAAATTTACAACTCTTATCGTAGAAACACTTATGCATTCTAGATCATTGATCCATTACATTCTCTACAGTTGAAAGGCAATTAGTGAAGAAATATTTTTGGGGAATAATAATGAAGTAACAGTATTTATATTGTTCATTTTATTTCAATGGGAAAGAACTAATGTTTTTAAACAGTTTGACACACCCTTCCATGTCAACCTAATTCTAGTTTAAGTCAAGATTTATATCGAGAAACGATTGATAATCACACCAAAGATGTTTATAGAGTGTGAGAATTATATAACCGATCTTATGTTGAGGAATATGAACTTTAGGCATGGGTTTCGAAATATAAGTATTAGATTTTGATCCGGAAATAGTTCTCTAGAACAATGATATATTTTTGACTTTTTGGAAATGCTTTTGGATTGCAAAATATAATAATATTCCCCGGATTGGAGTCCGAAATCCCAAGCAAAAAGTAGTGTTTTTGAAAATAGTTATATATCATTGTATTAACCAAAAAATCATTTATGAACATCAATGCAGGTGGCTGATACTTTAAAACATATAATGGAAGGCAGTGCAACTTGCAATATCAGCGGCTTCTCGCCAGCACATTCAGACTGCAAAAGTAGTAGCTGGGGAGACTCATCTGAATCACAATGTGAAGATGATGATGAAAGCTCTAGTGTTCAAAGTGGAAGTCAGGTGGGTGAAAGGAACCTGCCATTGCTGCCCCCAATTCACCCGTTTCAAAGACTTCCTCCGTCACCCTCATTGCCATCAGTTTCATCTAGAAGGTCAACCTCTCCTAACATGGGTGGTGGCAAAAACGTTGTTAATAAAAAGAAGCCAGACATTTCAAAAGGTAGAAAAGGATTACTTTATGATGAGATGCTGGTGTACATGTGATGTGATGCCTTAGGAGTTTCAGCTTCTCTTATAGTTTAATATCATGTTAATTATATCTCATTCTCTTGACATTTCTTGAAAAGTGTTTGTGTTTGCATGTTTCCTTTGTGTTGAAATAACAAATGCAGAATTGGAGAAGCCATGTATTTTTTAGAGTTATGAAAATGTCTTTCTTATTGGACTTAGAGAAACATCTTTTTGAGAACTTATTAATTACAACATGGAGACAATATGAGGTTAAAGTGGAATGTCCTTTATTAATTATGAGTTCGAGTTATTTCTTCCTTATTACTAAGTTTCGAATTTACTGTAATATTTAAAAAATGTAGAAACTTGGAAAGAGAATCATACTCTTGTAGTTATAATTTCCACTTTTGTTAAATTTTCTATTTAGTAGTTTTTTTTTTTTTTAATTTTTATTTGTGTATGACCAAAATCCCTTTAAGGTGTATGTATTATATAAGATTGGATTGGATTGAATTATTGTTAAGAGATATGATTGGACCGAACAGGATAGGACTAGATTATATTAAATTAGTACGATAATATGTTTGGTAGTGTTAGAATGGGATCATTAAAATAAAATATAGTAAATTAATTTATAATACAATAACCATTTGAAATATAAATTATTTATAAAATAAATAAAAAATAAAAAAAGAAGGGACATGAGAGAGAATTAATTAGCCCAACCATTTTAAGTGGGCCTAATTTATCCTAATCTAATAGGATAAAAGGGGAGGTGAGATTAAATTTATCCAATCCCAACCAATGTTGGCTAACAAAATATTTACTAATAATAGGGTAGATTCAATATGTTAAGGAGAATGTTTATTCGTGTAGAGAGGGAGAACCAATTTTAGTTAAGTGTGGCATCAAATCATTTGTTCTTTTAATTCTAAGTTGTTGTGTCTGGATGACACAACATATCTGTGCCCAATAAGAGTGCGCTGGTTCAAGTACCATTTTTAGCAATGTGGATAATTATTACTTGACTCGTAGTATCTATAAACAAATTACGTTTAAATCCCTTCAAAGTGGTAAGGGTAATTTTCCACTTAAAACAGGAGTCTCTATAAAAATATTATGTTTCGAATTATATCATAATATCCGTCATAATGATCTTGATAATTATAATATGTTAAAAAAAATAATAATTTGTTCGAAGTAATTGCATGAAACCCCCCTAAGGTTTGTCAAAAAACAAATAAAAACATATTTATTTTTTTATTACACCAAACCCCCATGTCATCGATTGACTTTTGTCAAATAACGGTTTGACCAGGATTTTAGATTAATACCTATAATACCCTCAACATTGTAACTTGAAGATCTGGATTCCAAATTTTTAATTTGAAGATTTATCCAGATCTTAGAAAAAAAATCAACGTTAAGTATGGAGATTTTGTACAATAAAATGATAACTATATTTTTATCTGTTTTTAGACAAACCTCGGGGGAGTGTTGTACAATTCACTCTAATTTGTTCTTTTCTTTTCCCATGAAGCTAACTTGAGTGCCGACAGCATTAATAAATTGAAAACAGCCCCTACGGGATTGTATAGAAAACAAAATAGAACCTAAGACCGCGAAATATGCAGCTAAGATGATGTATCTACTGGATTCTACTGCCGAAAAGAAATTACAGCAGCTAATTTTGAAAATTTTTAGTGCAGTTACTAAATCAAAAGCTCATCATAAAAGGCTTTCAAACTCATACCTTGAGAATATGCATAGAAAGATTTTGTTAACTAATTTGAAACTTATTTAGTTGTGATTGTCATTGAATTGACAATAAAATCAAGCCCATCATCGCATAATGTCTCACCACAATCATATTTTCGAGCTCACATATAATTCATGCAAGCTGTTATAAGTAACTTGTCTTCCTGAGAGAACCGAAACCTAATTGAACTGTCCTCAAAACATCAACTAATTGCCAAAAGCAGAGGAAAATCACCATAAGCAAATTCAAGTTATCACATAAATAATAACCACATATCATCTCAGAACTGCATAATTATTTAACAAGCATAATGAAAGCCTGAACGCTTTATACACCTAGTAAGTTCCACATTGGCATACAGGCATCAAACTGGTCTAGAAAGCAAGAAACCGAAAACTCACAAACAAAACCATGACTGAGTACAAATCATACCATAAGTCTCACCCTAAACGAACTTTTTGCAGTTCAGCAGGCACCATACCTGACTAACAATGTTTAACTGATCATCAACTTCAAAGAAGCAACAACAGTTTCAAAAAAAGTTCCTACATTTGACAAACAGCAGGTTTCAAGGGAGCTCAGAGATTTGACAGACAGCTGGCATGTTATTCCATGCACAAGAACCGAACCCCCATCCTTGACTTGAGGCAGACGTTCCTGTTGTCATCTGCTTATACTCATTGCCCAAATCATCACCAAGAAGGCTCGCTATGGCATCAGTCATGACAACTGGGTCCTTAACAAATGAAGAACCATGATCAAGCCAATCTGAAGCAAGTAAAGCATCGCACTGATTAACATCAAATGAAGTAGTGGTTCCTTTTCCCCTATCTGGAGTGCATGCCGGGTCAACTGGTTCTGATTTCACCTTGCACCCTACAAGATAATTATATGTAAACTTTAAGTCCAAAGAAGTTTTGAGTTTACAGTAACTATCCAGCTTTCTGATAATTTGAAATTGGGAGTTTAAGAAATCCTTGAATCATATACACTAGAAATAACAAACATGTCATCTTCAAAAATAACAAGATACAGAAATAGAAAAGAGTGTTGTGTCAACGTAATTTAATCAGAATGATTGAAGAACTCAGAATCCAGGCAATAATAAATTATGCAGACATTATTCAATTTAATAGCTACAGTTGAGTTATGACCACTTCATTATTAGAAAGATGGTTCATATATTTTCTGGAAATTGTTTTGAAGATTAAAAATAAGATCATTTTCCTCCATATATCAACATGTGAGATGCTTACCAATGAATGTCTCAACATGCGCTGCTTGATCTTCCAAAGAACTTCCACTGGCACTAAGTGGAGTGCACTCGCTGAAGAGCGAGGTCGCAGAATGACCCAATGGGGAAAGAGGATCACCATACTCTTCCCATTCAGTTTCACAAATATTAAGGGTAGAGCTATCAGCTATATCACCAGGAGTTACAGACGATGAATTAGAACTCTTGTCAGAGGAATGATTCTTCACACTGCTCAGAGTTTTTGCCTCGTGGAGCAAGGCATCTAGCAGGCCACTGTTACGTGGTGAAGGACAATCTGTCTCTATTGTTCCTGTTGGTGGAGGAGACTGAATAAAAGCATCAACTGTCTCAAGTAAAGGTTGTGGAGAAGACGATGCTCCCCAGTTACCTAAATCAGTTTCTGGGTATTGGAGTGAAGGGAGCTCCAACTTCACTGCCCCTGTAGTGGGCTTAGAAGCAGAGAAATTGCCATTTGAAAGGGTGTGGCTACCCTGTACGACCCCAAAAGACTCAGGGTTCTTTGTAGTAGGATCTGGATCAAGTGGAAAAGATAACCCAAAGGATCGCACAATCTTATCAGGAATATCATGCTGAAAATGGTCAAATGAGGGGAATTCATTTTTGACCCTTCCGCCATATCCAGGAAATAATGCTGTTGATTCTCGAAGCCGCTTCTGGCGATGAACTGTTGCTGGCATATAGCTACAGTATTGAGACGAACCCAGGCCTTTCATCAACATGCTGCTTGCAGTAATATCAGGAAGTTCAGGTACATAATGCAAGACACCCTGATTGGCCTTTAAACTGTCAAATATGACATCAGGTATCTCATAACTGTTGGCCTGTAAGAGATCATGATGGCCTTTATCCCCGCTATTGATTCCACCTGTGTTCTGACTCTGACTGTCCTGCAATGCTTGCAAAGACACTTCAGGAGGATAAAGAGGCAAGCCAGCACGCTGGCGCCTCTTAATCCGGGTATTCCAGTAATTCTTTATCTCATTATCTGTACGACCCGGCAACTGATACGAAGACCATATAATATGTGAGATAAGGATAAGAAAGACACATGCATATAAAGCATAGTTAAGGAACCTAGAGATTAATTAAGGTGACTCCAGCATTGGTCAATGAAATGACTAGAAATCCAATAAATTGATAATCAGTACAAATGTCATAATACTTAATTACAAATAAGATGCATATCAAACTGTACTGAATTTTATGTTTACTTTTTAATTTGTTAGATCAAGAACAAAATTATAAATATAAATAAATAAATAAAAAGCAGCCTCTTAAATGGAAATATACATCATAAATTAGCAATTAGATCATGAAAAATGTCAACAATTTCCTTAAATAATAAAATATTAAAAAAAAAAAAAAAAAAAAAAACTCTCATTAAAGCCCATAGGATTTCAAAAGATCATCTCCTCCTTTTTTTCAGACATAATAATTTCTTTCTTTCTTTTTTATTATTATTATTAATTTATTATTATGTCATTAAATAAACCAAAGCCTATCCTAATGTAACTGGGAATTGAACTCAAGACCTCTTGTACAAAAAAAGATCTTACCAATTAAGTTAACTAGTACCAAAAACAATAGTTTCTTAGTAAGTTAACGATGTCATATAAAATTTCCAAGATTTTATTGACACAAATAGACAAAAATACCAGATCTCAGCATTCATCTTACATGAAACACTATAAGTTTACATATTACTGTCAGCAGTCTAATTTTCATGTAAGAAACGTTCTTGTGAGCATTTATCACATTATGGTGATTTTCTGACATTTTAATCTTTCTACAACCAATTTTACTAATACTGGAGCATGAATTTTATTGTAACAAGGACTGAAAATGACTTTCTACAAACATTTCATTTGTTTGGTTTTTCTAACCAATTATGATGTGAAGGGAGAAGGATGGTAGGGCATTTCCAAGAGAAGCAGAAGAAACCACAGTTGTCAAATACGAGTAAATAATTTTTTATATTTAGAGTTTAACTGTGACATGCATAAATGATTAACTTTCCGACAATAAAAAAGAAGAAAAGGAAGTTAAAAAGGTTTCCTTAACTTATGAACTATTCTCATAATATAGCAAAAACAAACATACCTCCATCAAATTGCCATGCATCTTCAACAAACCAACAAAAGAACTATTTTTGTGTTAAAAGTTATAACACACAGCAAATTCAATATAAATATGTTTGGTTTAATAATTTTTTCTATGCCCAAAAGACAATAAGGGAGCACTATATTCATCATAGATAAAATATAAAACAAAACAAAACACAAAAAAAGCATAAACTTACATGCGCAGCCATGCGTGCCCATTTGTTTCCCATTTTGGCATGGAGTTCAACAATCAGTTGTTCTTCTTCTTGAGTGAAAGCCCCCTTCTTCAAGTTTGGCCTTAGGTGATTTGCCCACCTCAAACGGCAGCTTTTGCCACAACGGAACAACCCAGAATTCTTCTGAACAGCATTCCAGTTCCCCTCGCCATGCTTCTTAACATAGTCAATCAAAATCGCATCTTCAGTGGATGTCCACGGTCCTTTCTTCAGTACAACTCCTCGAACCGCACCTCCTCCACCTTCATCAATCATTGGCGACTCAATCTGATCACTCAATAGCACCCTTTCATCACTCTCATTCGTTGTCCGACTCATCTCTCCTCAAATCACACACCAATTCTTAACCAGAGAGCTCAGAACCACTCAAACAAAAGCACAAAATCCTAAAGCAACAAAAATGACAAAACAACGAAGATTAAAACACAAACAAACATAAAGAACCAAAAAAGGAAAAAAATTAGCAATTTCCCACTCACAGGTCCGCTATCTACAAATTTCCATATCATGCTTTCTTGGTAAAATTAAACAAACTACACAAATATCGATTCTCATTTCACATCAAAACACGATTCGAAATACATGGAAGCTAAAAATGGACCTAATTGCGTTACAAAAGCACATCTGATAATAATAATAATAATAATAATACAAGACACATCGTACTCATGTTGTTTCCTATAAAGTGAAGCTAAAACGCAGTTAATTCGAAAATAAAAAGCGAAATTGTGTTGGTGAGAGAAGCGAAACACAAATTGATATAAGAGAACGGAAACTTGAAACAAAGTACCTAGCTGAATCTGCCAAGTGAGTCAGTTATAGCGCCTGAATGAGCTGAGAGTTGAGACAAATGTGAAAATGGAGCACCTGAAAACAATTATTAAATCATCGTCATCATTCAAACCGCAAACCCTAATTTTGGATCTGAGAAGCGATAATTGAAAATCCCACCGGAAATTCTGAATCAGTAGCAACACAATCCGAGCACAGAAAGAGTAAAACATCGAGAGAGAGAGATCTTTGCAAATCACAGCGAGTGTGTGTGAGAGAGAGAGAATAAAATATTAAAAACGAAAATGGAGATTTAAATTTTTTTTTTTAGAGGAAATGAGAAATGGCAAAAGGAGAGAGAAATCAGGAGAGAGAAAGGAGGAGAGACTGCCACCTTTTTTTCCACTTTTCATTCACTTCTCCATTATTCTTTCTTTTTTATTTTTTATTTTATATTTTTTTATGTATGTTATACACAGGGTTAGATGTTTTTAGATTTAAATTTAATTGAAAATATTTCAATCCAAAATAAGTTGAATTGAAAATTTTTTAACCTTACCTAATTTAATAATAGTCAAATTAGGTTGATCGAGTTAGATTTTCACAATAAATGCATAAAAGATCTAACTGGCAACTCTCATAATTTTAATAATTTAATTATAAATAAAACGAATACAAATGAAAAATCAATAATTATAAATAAAATATTCAATTTACTATAAAAGTTGTCATTGATCTTTATCACTAACGAGTGTTTTTCTAAAGAGAAGAGAAAATCATAGATTTAAAACTAGGGATGAGCATTTGTCAAATTAAGTTGGGTTAGGTTGAAAATTTTTTAATCTAACACAATCTAATTTAACTTTCAACTCAATCCAACTCATTCAAATCTTTTTAAGATTTAATTCAACCCAACCCAATAAAAAATGATAGGATTGGATTGAATATGTCCACCCATAATTATACATACACTCACATATATTTGTATCTCAAATGTAAATCAATTTTTTCTTAAACACAAATAGAAGATACCAAGATCAATAACCTCACTTGAACAAAACTTATAAAATATATATTTGTTAAAACCTTAATCTTCACCATTATAGTAAATAGGGAGACACAAAACCATTTATGTGAAAATGAATATGTTATATATCCACTGTCCTTTTTATTGCTTACAAATTGATCACTTCCAAACTTTAATATAATGACTTCTTATGAATTATAAGCATCCACGGGCCTTAACTTATAAGGATAATACAAAAAAACAACTTACTGTAAGTTTGAAAAAATATTTATTTTACCGTCTATGGCTTTATTTTTATTTAAAATCTCTCTTGACGTTAATAAAAATACTCAAAATATCCCCTAGAGACATGTGAAATAACAATAATACCCCTAACAATCATAGATTTCGTTAGGTTGATCATTTGACTTTAAGGACAAAAAAGAAATGTAATAAAAAATTATCTAAATTAAATGAATAAAAATAAATAATATTAAACTATAAATATATAATATTAAAATTGAAAATAAATAAAAATTTAAAAATATAAAAATATAATACTAAAATTAATAATATTAATAATATTATAATTAAAAAATAAAAATAAGAAAACCAAAAACTCAAACCAGATTATTTCAAAATAAAAAATGAAACAAGTTTCATTTTCTTCTTCATCTTCTCCTTGTCATCTCTATCGCCACTTATCTTTACTTGTCTTCTTCCCTTCTCTTTTCTTCTTCTTCTTTTTCTTCTACTAAACTCATCACCGCCGTCACTCATCTCCACCGTCGATAATTGTAGTGCACCCATCTCCACCACCCTCGAGTCGACGCACTTCCCTCTCGCAATCAAACTAAACCTCACTATCCCCTCACTTACTCCCCTCCCCTCACTGAGCTGTCATCCTTTTTAAAAGTCTTCCCTTGCCATCGCCGATCCCTTACACGAATGACTACCTCATTTTGGCTCTCCCATCACCGGTCCCTCATAAGGATGCACTTTCTCCCTTTCGTTCTCCCCTCATTGTGCTTCTTCATACTAGTGTCGTGCTTCTCTTTGGTTGATTTTGGTTGTTAATTTTGGTTGGTAATTGTGTTGATGATTGATTTTGGGTTAATGATAACTAGGTTTGCAGGAATAGACACCTAGAAAATTTTCTCGATTTTCAATCGAAATAGGGAGAGAGAATAAAAAGAGAATTGGAGAGAAAGGGGGGAAAGAAGAAAAAGAAAGAGATGGCGATAAACAGCAATGGTCTAGTGGAGTCTATAACTAGTGTATTGAAGGTTGATTATGAAGATTGATGATGACGAAGATAGAGGTTGAAAGTTGAAAATGAAGATGAAGATGGACCATGGCTTATGGATATCTTTTTTTTTTTTAATCAATTTTTTATTATTATTTTTAATTTAGTGTGTTGATCTACACTGTCCATCTATGAGATGGATGGTTGAGATTGATTTTAATTAGTTTATATTTTTTATTTTAAAATAATATTTTATAATTATTTTATTTTTTAAATAAAAATCTTTTTATCAAGGTTAAATTTGTCTTTCTATAGTTTTTCTAATTTTTGTCAATTTAGTAACGATAAAAGAGATTTTGGATAAAAATAAAACCTAAGTAATAAAATGGATATTTTTGCAAACTATAATAGGTTTTTTGAGATTATTCCTCAGTTATATTCATGTCAATTAGGTCTTATGATTAGCTATTCGAGTCATCCAACTATTTAGATTTGTATAATTAATATTTGTAAGAGAAAGCTTTACATAATTAATTCCTTATAGCATATAATAAATTATTTAAATTCTAGGTTGTGCACATTGACTTGCATAGGCTTATAATAAATATTCAATTTTTTTTGAGAAAATAATAAATATTTAATCATACAAATATAACAAAACCTTATGATGATTTGTGTTACAATGTTTTATAACATTGTGCAGTTGGCTTTTATTTTTGCGTAGTTAATGAAATCGCATAATTAATATATCTAGAATTCTGGAATATATATATATTTTAAAGAGGAATAATCTAGATTTATATATTACAAAAGTGAATAGAAACAGTATTAAGAGAATTTTGATAAGTTTTAACAAATTATAATAAATTTGTGTTGTGTTGAAATTCAAAATAAAAATGATATGGATCATATTTTTCAATATTTTGATGTATAAAATTCTAATTAATAGTATTTTGAATCACATTTCACACACATAGAGACTTTGTTTGTTGTAAATGATTTGATTGGGATTGGATAAATTCCTATCCAATTCCTTGTTTGATTGCAAGAGATTGGATTTCTCCATTCCCATGCAATCATTTTTTTCTATATTGATAGGATAAATTTAACATATCATTTGATGGGATAAATTTAACCCACTAATATAGGACCTTTTTTTCTTAACTTTAACTTTTTTTTTAATACATCAATTATATAAAACATTAAATTTATTTTTAATATTATTTTTATATACTTTATTAAAATATTAAAAAATAATATATTTCAATAATAATAAAATGAGCAAATTACAATTTAGCTACCCGGTTTAAACGCTTTCACAGGCGGAGCAAATGTTTTCATTTTATTACAATTTACCCCCCTACCGTTAATGAATTCAGTTACATTTAACTAAACCAGGGGTAAAATTGTCTTTTCATATTAATTTTTTTTTTAATTTTAAATTTTATCCCAAAATATGCAATCTATCATCAATTCAAAGTTCATCACCCAACCAGCAACATCACCCAGCAAATCATCACCAGCAACCATTGTCAACCAGCAACATCACCCAGCAACCATTGTCAACCAGCAACATCACCCAGCAAATCATCACCAGCAACCATTGTCAACCAGCAACCATAAAATGATTCCAAACATCTTCAATCAACTAGCCAACGTCACAACTTCTGAAAACCCAAAAACTGACCTCAAATGTATCCATCAAACCCAACATTATCAATCTCAAAAGCATCAAACCCAATATCATCTGAAATCAAAACCATCAAACTGAAAAAAATACATACGATGAACCCAGATTCTAGGTTCATCGGACGAACCCAGACTGGGTTCACTGACGAACCCAGAATCTGGGTTCGTCAGTGAACCCAGTCAGGGTTCACGAACGAACCCAGTCAGGGTTGATGAACCCAGGTTCTGGGTTCGTTAGGAACCCAGATCTGGGTTCCAGATGGGTTCGTCAGGAACCCAGATCTGGGTTCCTGAGAACCCAGCTGGGTTCGCTGAGGAACCCATCTGGGTTCCTCAGCGAACCCAGATAGGTTCGTGACGAACCCAGATGGGTTCGTCAGGAACCTAGACTAGGTTCCTGACGAACCCATCTGGGCAGCGAACCCAGCTGGGTTCGTGACGAACCCCGTTGGGTTCGTCAGGAACCCAGATCTGGGTTCCTGAGAACCCAGATCTGGGTTCCTGATGAACCCAGCGGGGTTCGTCAGCGAACCCAGATCGGAGTGTCTGGGTCTCCGATCTGGGTTTGCTGACGAACCCAGCTGGGTTCGTCAGCGAACCCAGATCGCAGAGAACCCAGACGATCCGAGGAAGAAGAACAACAGAAGAAGAAGAAGAAGAAGAAAAAGAAAAAGAAGAAGGAAAGAAGAAGAAGAAGAAGAAGCGGAAGAAGAAGAAGCGGAAGAAGATTAGAAACGAAAGAAGAAGGATGAAAGGAAGAGAGAGAGAACAGCTGAGTGAGCGAGTGAGTGAGGAGTTGACCAGATATATATTTGGTCAATTGATCAACTTTAGTCAAAGGATAATTTCGTCTTTTCACCGTTTACCGTCAAATATAACGAATCTTACTAACGGAATGAGGGTAAATTGTAATAACATGGAAACATTTGCTCCGCCTGTGAAAGCGTTTAAATCGGGTAGTTAAATTGTAATTTGCTCTAATAAAATATATAAATATTTTAAAATTAATTTTAAAGGGTTAGATTTTACTTTTAAAATAATATTAAAATATTTTTAGTTTTATTTGCTTAAAATAATATAGTACATAATTTTTTTTTGTCCAATCCAATGATAGATCAAACGATGAACAATACCATTTTAATCTAATCTCATACAGTATCAAGTATATCATAATATTAATTTATTCAATTTAATTCAATCCAATCAAATTTCATCAAATTAATTCAATTCAATTTCGAGTGTCAAACGAGCTAAGAGTATTTTAAGTGAATGGTTATATTTTTTGTTTATGTGGTAGAGTGGGATCCATGAATTAGGAGGGTAATTATGCTCAATTATTATTGGTACGTGTAAAACACATTTCAAACCCATGCGTGAAATTGAATGGGTTAAATGAAGGTAAGGTAAAGTTTGCTTTACTTGCAAGTTGCAATGCATTTTATTTTTTGTCATGAGCTATGACCCTACAGTTTGATATAATAACAAAAATCCACCATTAGTTTAAAAATCATTAAAAACCTCTTATTGTTTAATTACATAAACAAAATATCTCTTACATTTTTAAGAGAATCCAAAAAACCCCTTATATGTTAAGAAAATATCCAAAAATCTCTTAACCTTTTTTATCATCAGACATGTCAGAATTATAGAAAAGATAAAATGAGATTTTTACAAACTACAGAAGATAATTAATGATTATGTCAAACAATAGGTAGAAATCGAGATTATCTTGATTTTTTATTTTTAGATCCTAATAAACTTATGATTTTAAATCAAGCGTCAAAGATTTTAAGGGAAAAAAAAAACATTTGTATATTTATATTTTAACTAGAGATGGCAATTTGGAACCCGAAATGACGGGTCAACACAAATCCAACATGATTATTACAGGTTAGGGTTGAGCATAAACAGATTGGATAAATAAACGGGTTAACCTACCTAACCCGTTTAATAATCGTGTCATGTTTGTATTTCCTTAATCGTGTCATGGGTTGACCCGTTTAATGAGGGTAAAAAAGTAATTTTATACTAGAAAGGTATTCATGTAATTTCAATGGTTAGTATATATCTCCTTGATCCTTCAAAATCATACTAACCACACTTATTCTCTATCCAGCAGCAGCCACCAACACCAATACCACACGGCCACACCAATCATCATATCCACGGTCCACACATCCTCTATCCAACAGCCAAACCCAGTGGGCTTTGGATGTATTTTATTTGGTTTTTGTATTGTGTTTTTATTAAAATGTTAAAGTATGATTTATTTGTTAGATAATTGTTTGATCAAATGCCTTTATGAAGTTTTGGGATGGTTTGTGGGTTAATTTGATATGGAAAAGAAAAGAAAGAACTGTTTGTGGGTCTGTTTGATATGGAAGAGAAAAGAAGGAAGTGATGGTTTGTGGTTGAAAACAAAATTCCTCCATATTGTTTTTCATTCGTTTTTGTCTCATTTTGCTTGCTTTGTTCAGGTTATGTGTTTAGTTAGTAAGTAAATTATGTGGGGTGTCATATAATTTGTTTAAGCTTTTGTTGATTTGATTTTCTGTTGTGAAATTGATAATCTAGCCAGCTCTTTCAAATCTTTTATCTACTATGATTTATTATAACCTAAATGGGGGAAATAACATTCTGTCTTCTCTTTTGCTTCACCTTTTTTCTATATTTGGGATACTCATATAACCAAAATGATATTGGTGTCTATATACTTTGCTTCAATAAACTTGATTAGATACATTCTAGTACTTAGGATGATAGATACACTATGGGATAAATATGATCAG
This sequence comes from Dimocarpus longan, assembly GCA_022984855.1. NCBI lineage: Eukaryota > Viridiplantae > Streptophyta > Magnoliopsida > Sapindales > Sapindaceae > Dimocarpus > Dimocarpus longan. The sequence goes on along the minus strand of CM041025.1, from coordinate 20,537,785 downwards.
AAGTTCTTATCGAAACTAAGGTGATAAGATCTTGCTAGAAGTTTAGGTAAGATAAATTTATAACCAAAACCATTGAGCATTGGGAAGTGATCTATTGCCCACTGACTAATGGAGATGAATTGTTTAATCTTGGTTGAAGCCAACAGAGTGAATTTGGTGTGTAGTTTGACTAAATTACAACAAGTACTGGGAAGAATGTGAAGTTATTATATTGCTATAGCAAATGATGCAGTCTTTTGCTTTGCTTTCTAATTGAGCTTCTACAGATGGTTTTTATGTAGCAGAGAATTAGCTTATGGAGAATACATCTCCTATTCGATAAAACTAATGATATTGATTATAGTGTTGGAGGCTATAGTTTGCACTCGAGATTAGATATACGGAGTTAAAGGTAACTTTTTACTAAAATATGTTAATTGCAATTTGCATGTGCTCTATGGTCATGAGTTTTATTTTTCTTTTATAATGGGATAATTTTAATTTTTTTATTTGTCATTGTTGTAGAGAATCTAAATCTTGGATTGGATGAACTTATCAAAGACATTATTAACATGAATGTTGATAGTGAAATTGTTAACACCAGTAATCACACTATCAAATCTATCTCATCACAAATTGCCATGTAATGGTAAAATTTTATTGGTTTTGAATAAATATTTTTTTTCATGTATAAATGTATAATTTGCTAATTAGCTAAATTTTAGTTATTATTTTTTGTTAGGTTGTAGTTTGGTGGATGCAATCAACAGTTGATGATGTTTTTCTAATATGAAGTACAATATTTACAAATGTATTTTTTATGTTGTATTTTTAATATGAAAGACAATATTTGTAGATATGTTTTTATACTTATCTTTGTGGATGTTTGTATTTTTATGTTTTAGATTGTATTTGTGGATGATTATATTTTTAGGTTTTGGATTGTATTTTTGGATTTAAGAGGTCATGTGTATTTCTATTTTAATTTTGCTTTTTATTAGATTTATCTTAAAATTTAAATATATTAAATATGGTTAAATATGTCATAAACAAGTCATTCAGCATGTCAGTTAAACGGATCAATAAATATGTTAGCTAAATGGGTCAATAAATGTGTGAATAAATATGTTAATAAACATGTTAAAAATGGGTTAATAAACAGTTCAATAAACGGCTCATAAATAAATAGGTTAACCATATCGTTTTCGTGTTTACCTATATATAATCGAGTCATGTGCGTGTTTAAAGGGTTTAACCTGTTTATTAATCATGTGAAGTTTGTGTCATGTCAAAAATAATTGTGTTATGTTCATGTCATGTCTAACTCGACCCGTCAACCCGAATTGCCTCCCCTAATTTTAACAAAGTATGTGTGTATATATATATATATTAAGAAAAAAATGATGGTATGACCTTTTAGCCCATTTCTGTAGGTTAGTGCAGTGGCACAATCCCCTTGCCCATTTCTTGTTAGTGAGTGGCGAAATTCGAACTTATGCGGCCATAAAAAGTTGGCCAATTTTCCCACAAATATGTGGGGCAACCTCTCCTAGTTCTAAGAGTAGTATTCCAGATTGCTCACTAATATTCTATCAACTAAGGTCGGTAGTTATTTGACTTAGTGTCAAAAGGTCAAAAAAAAAAAAAAACCCTTCAGAGTTTTTTGGAACCTTTTTTAATTTACTGTTTCAAGATTAATTATTTTAATTAAGTTGGAAGTTATAAATACATAAATACTATATTAAACTAATAAAAATGTATCACAGAACATGCATGCCACTTCATAGCATATGTAGTTGTATATCTCACTATCCTATAAGAGGTTCGGTGTTCAATTCCCACCGAATGCATATTATTGCTAGTGTGTGTAATTTTTTCTTTTTATTGTTGAAGCAATTGTTTCCTCCTTATACGAGTAGTATTTGATCTTAGTATGTCTTGACAAAGTTGTTTCCTCTTTATAAGAGATAATGTGCATAATTTTCTCCTATTGTTATAAGAGTAGTTGTTTCTTCTTTATAAGAGTGCATGGTATTTAATTTCAGTATATTCAGACAAATTAGTATGCATAAATTTTACTTTTTATTGTAAGAGTAGTTATGTTTTTATTTGATCTCAACAAACAATGTGCATAATTTTCTCCTTTTAGGCCTTGTATTGTTACTCAGGTTTATACTGGGTCTGGACTATTTTTTTATCCAATCTTATGTTTGGTTCAGCTAAGTAACTCTTCACTAATTTATCCAACCTCACCTCTCCTTTTTCATCTTTCTTCCACTTTCCCTCACCTCTCATTTCTCATATTTCTTCCATTTTCCCTGGTCTACTTTTCTTTCCTCAAGAACACAACCAATTTAAGGTGAGTAAATCTCTTCATCGATTTGGTTTTTTTGCTCTACCATTGAAGATAGCTCATGCCCTAGTTTTATATTTTATCTTCTAATTACTACTATTAATTGAATATTGTTGAGTAAATGTAACATATTTCTTTTTCAATTCATGGATTTGTTTTTAAAGTTTGTTTATGTAAGATTTTGGGGGTGTGGTAGATCATTGACCAATTGGGATACTCTTTTGGAAGCTACTAACATTTGTTTACTTGTGTGCATGTAGAATTTATATAGGTTTTTTTGGTTAGTGATGCAATCTGTGTGAGTTTCACTAAGCAATTGTTTCAATAAGTTTTGTCAAAAAGAAAAGGCACTGGATAACCATAAAATAGAATAGTAAAGGGGAAAATCAAAGTTTACCTTAAGAAAAAGAAGTAACGCGCTTGCAAGGGCCAAACAAATATGGTCACAAAATCGAAAAGGAAGAACTAGTGACATTGCAAGTAGGAGGACTTAGGAGAAAATAAGAAATCATTTTGGCGCTCAAAATTTTGCTAAAGTGAAAAATGATGAAGCACATGTAACATACTATTCTGATCCTTGTATTGTACATGTACTCTATAAATTATACTCTTATTTATGGAGTAATAAAATAATTTAAAGTACCCAAATATGTAATCGAATTTTAGTAGAATTTTCGGATGTGAAATTGAGTTATAATAAAATTTTTGGGTAGACCGGAAATGATTTCGAATAGGAAAATTGGCATGATAATTAATTAAGGATTAAAATAAATTTAGTGTCAAAGAAATTACCAAAAAGGGCTGTCGATGTCTGAATTTGATCGACCAAAGTTCTTAACTCAGTACTGCAAATATAATGAAACAAAAGCAAAAAAATAGAAGAAAGTGAAAAGGAAGAACAATGAAAGCAAAAAAGGATTTTTATGTGGTTCAGCCCAAAAAGATGTCTATATGCACGACTGTTTCTCTGATTATTTTGACCGAGTTGCAGTATATTATTGATTGTTTCTGTCTATTATCTGTTTACAATGAATTTTCTACCCTATTTATAGCGTGAGGTGTGTTATAGTTTGAGTACAATATGAATAGGAAAGAATTTTACATTAATTATACTTTCAAAACTGTATCCACCAATTTAAGGATAAATCTCACTAAAGTAGGAGTTTGATTCTATTTCCAATTCTGGTAGCAGATTCTTCTTCAAGTTAGGCTATTTCCTTTCTGAAAGATTTTTTTTTTTAACGAGCACTTCGACTGCGAGTTATACCTTACTTTGGGTAACCTAGAACTGAGTATAAGGCAGCCTTAATCATAATTGACTAGCGACTTGAGAGCGGTAGTAGCAAACTGGGAGCTTGTTTTCTCGAGCTGGAAGTTGACGAACTGGGTTTTTGTCTATTGGGTCAACCTATCGAATCAGTTCTTTAGGCTTTTACTAGCCCACTTACATAGCCTGAAATATACCCACAACAAGGGTATGATTATATTGAATTGTAAAAGACACATATAATGACATTTTAGGAAATTGAAAAGTGTGAAAGAGATGCATAAAAATGGGACATATGGCGTGAAAAGAAAGCAATAGACCATACATGCGTGATAAGTGTCTTTGAAATACAAGGACTATAAAAGTGAAAATTAAAAGAGGAAAAAAAGAAAGAAAGAAAGAAAGCAATTCATTAGAACAGAGGAGAAGTATTCGATCTCAAAGAGAGAAAAAGGGGAATGTTTCGGCCGAGTGAGAGAGACAAAGATAGCTTGTTGCTCATGGAGATTTGAAGCCATTTTTGAGTGATTTTAACACATGCAAAAGGGTGTACACAAGCCTAGGAGTGAAAACCATCCATTGTAAATTGAATTGAAAATGCAAGATTTAAGTTTTCATGAACTAGTTTATGTAAATGTTTGGATTTATAGTTTTTAATGGATTGATTATGATTTAATGTTTTGGTTTAAGGATTTGTTACCTCAAAATTATGGGTGTAATGTTGCATGTGAGTTTGGTGTAAAATTTAAAGGAATGTTGATGTTGGTTATTCATGTAAGTCACGACCAAGATAGGTGTAATGGTTCAATTTGAGTTTAGATGTTTTGCCATGAAATATAGTGTGATTTTGATGTGCATGCAAGTGTAAAACTTGAAGAAATGTTAGTGTTGTGTGCGGAAGTGGTTCACGGCCAAAGAAGGAATTCCATTGTCTAAATTGAGTTCAATTTATCTAAGTGATTTTCATACTTGTTGATGTGTTAAAATATTGAGTTTTGATGTTGAAATGGGGAGCAAAAATAGGATATGTCCACTTGCTATGTTTCGGCCAATAGGTGTTTTAAAGTGATGGTCATTTGTTTTTGGATTTTTTGGATAATTTTATGGGTTGTTTTGATCATAAATTTAACATGCAAATTGAAAAGAATTCATTGGAATGTCGAAAGGTTTGTCACGGCCAAACTTGGTCCTATTGCTCAAGTATGAATTTTATGATTTTGACTTGATATGACATAATTTTATATGTGTTTAAGTATGATTATGATGAGAAAATTTAATAAGATTAATGGTATAAAAATATGGTCAAGGTTCAGCCAACATAGGGTGAGAATGATTCAAAATTTCGTTTAATGCGTTAGTGTGAATTTAGGCTTCATTTGACATGTTTTATATGCCTAGATATTAAGAAATTCGAATTGAAAGTATATGCAAATAATTAGTGTTGGTACGACTTAAAAAGGATGTTTGTAACACCCTCCACATGATTTCCGCCGGAATGGATAATTAAGACAGAGGATATCACCTACCTCTCTGAAATTCATTTAAATCGTTTATAAAAATTCAGTTATAAAAGTTCATTTATTTTTTTTCTCGAAAATTCGACAGAGTTCCCTCTACTTTTCTAAAAACCCAAAATTTACAAAACCTGCAAGAAAAATAAATACACTTCTAAAGTTTCATTCATTTCTCAACTCTCATTCGGATCTTCCGTCCGTCTCCACTTTCACTTCACCACACAAGCATTTATAATCACACATTTAATAAAAATCATATTAATAATATGATTGTTACTTAAAATAAAGAAATAAATTTACTTGCAGAATTACTTTACAATATCGAAATCCTTTTATACCATTTATATGCATTATCAATTTTGAAATTTCATGAATACATATTTATATATAGCTATATATATACACATGCGTATCAACACACGTAGACAATAATGCATGGTGCCCACCAAAAATAATTATCCAAGTGTGAAGTAAGGTAACACGTAACAATCGCAGCAAACCTCTTCTCTTTAATCTTTACCTACAATGCTCAAATCTCAACCTATGCGTGGTAACTCCAGCGCTCTAAATATTGCTACTTAGTAGGTGTATATTTAAAAGTTACAAAACTTTATTATACAATAACATAAATTCACACAATATTCACCATATATTAACAACTTTTTTCAAATATAAATTATAAAGCAATTTTGCATAATTTTTAAAATTTTATAAATAAATTACAAAGAACTCAAATTTACCAATTAATCCACTCATAAACACTATCAGTGTTATTTCTAACCGTATAAACTTGGATTCTTTTATATCTTTCAGTGCCTTTCATGAACTCTGACACGGTACCATGGATTGGCAGATGGATCTTTTGACATCAGCCACTCGGTGGCTACCCGTCAGAATAAACGATGTTTCCGGCATCAACCACTCGGTGATTACTCATCGGGTCGCATATCACAATCACATATCACAATCGGATCTTTTAGCATCGGCCACTCGGTGGCTACCCGTCAGATCAACGGCGTCCCCAGCATCGACCACTCGGTGGCTATCCGCCAGAATCAACGGAGTCCCCGGCATCAACCACTCGGTGACTACCCGTCAGGTCGCATATCATGATCACATATCACAATCGGTTTCGACTTCAGGATCGGACACTTGGTGCCTCTCATAATCCATCCGTCGAATACTGTGTTTTGTATCGTATGCCAATTACCGATCCCCACTTACTAATGTTCAGGTTTACTTGAGCCCTTCTTAATTTTTATTATTTGCTAAAAATTCAATATTTTTGAAAAATTTTCTTTCTATTTAATAGTTCTGTTCGGGAAGCAATAATCACTATTTCAGTCACAATTTTTCACACATATTCAAACTGTCAAAATAAATTTGATAAAACTATATTTTCCATTTCAATAATCTCATCAAATCTTTTTCGACACGTCCGTGCCTTTATTCCGATATATACTTGATCAAGGCACTAAACTTATCCGTTTCTTTTCATTTCTTTTTCGTTTCATTTCGAAATCCCTTAAAATCATATTTAAGCACCTTTCATTACGATTTAGTTGAAGATTACTAAGTATTTTATAATCAAACATAAATTTTTAATCGCGTAAATTTTTTATTACATATCTGCGACAACTTTTCGAACGCTTTTAAAACATATTATCATTTCAAATTACTATTTTACCCTAGTTTTTACATCAAAGTGTCATAACACCCTATTTTTTTTTTTTTTTTCATTTAAAGTATTACATAATCATACATAAGATAACATAACTACTCTTGAATTTCAAAAATAATATACATTCGGCCCAAGAATGAGTTTTAAAAGTTTTCTTTTTCACACGTTACTTCACCACATAAAGCATTCAAGAATCAACACATAAATAAGATTGAAGTGACAAAAATATCCATAGGTTATTCCCTAATGTGCATACGGTCTATGGAACCAAATTATTATTATTATTATTATTATATTTTAATTAGACTTGAATTTGATATATCATCTCAAACACCTACATACCCATTCCATTATTGGAATTAAAGCCCTCGTAGTTCAACAAATTTTTATTATAATTTATCAAAATAATTCATAATACACTCAATCTTTATTTTCAGTCAAGCATATATTTCTCAAACTTTTTATTTTTCATTACATAATATCACAAAATTATTTGTACTGTGATTTCACATAAACATGAAATCAAATCAATTAAAAATAACAATATCACACAATTTACTAAATGATTAATTTATTTTCAATACATAATAAAAACTGAAATACACGTAAACATACTGAAAATCTCATTTTTTTCATTTTCAAATCTTAAATCATTTTATACGTAAAATTGTATAACTCAATTTCTAAATATAACCATAATTATCAAAATACATATTGTATAATCAAATCATAAATCATAATATAATCAATAAGTTAATAAATAATTCTCTTCTAGTAACACTTACATAAATAAAATCTGAAACATATATAAACGTTTATTTCAATCGAAAAACATAATCTATAAAATCAATTAATTCAACTAATTATTTACTTAAAATCAATAATAAAATCTGCAATAAAATAAATATACTCAAACAAATTTAAGTTAAATATAAAACTATCTACTAACATAACTCATTGACTTATTTCTGGATCCACCCTAAAATCAAATAAAACCCAATTTATAACTTATAGAACTGGAATCCAAATCTTATTAAAATAAACTTACTTTGATGGATAAACCGAGCATCCACAATGCTTTTCTTTTCTATTCCTCTTTCTGGCCTGCTTTGCTTCTTCCTCTTTTTTTTTTTTCTCCCGCTACTGCCCAGTTCTACTCTTGCTTTTCTTCATTTTCTTTTTCTTCCTACTGTCGTCCTCCTTCTCTTCTCTATCTATATATATTTTTTTGGTTTCGTTTTTGCTTCGTCTGTCCTCTTCGCTTTTGTGCTGACAGTATATATATATATATATATGTTACACCTCCTCCCTCTCTCTTCTTATCTCCACCACCTCATTTGTTTATTTTTATTTTTATTTTTTATTTTTTCTCTTCTCTTTTAATCATTCGGCCGCCAACACATATATATTGTAATTTTTTTTTCCAAATGGGTCCACCATTATAATTATATAATATTATTAAAAAAAATATCCCAGCCCACTAATTTTTGATTTTATTGGCAATGTAAGTAAATTTCATTTTACACCCTATGACCTTTTTTCTTTTTAATCCAACTTTCTTATTTTTATTATTATTATTTTTTTTTTAAAAAAAAAACACCCTCAAATTAGTTATTTATCTACAAACCTCTGTATTTTTAAAACTAAAACCGAACTAAATGAATGATAATAAATTATATTTCAATTAATCTCTTGGATCCAGTTAAATTGGGACTTTATAATTCGTCATCCTTTATAAAATTACATCCCCGAAATCTAAGTACCATCTCATTTTAAAATATCTTATTTTAAAATCCTTGTTTTCATTTAATTATCAATAACCATAATAATTTGACTCTAACTAAATCTCCAATTTTTTTTCACATGCATAAGATCATATATTCTATACTATAACAATTCACACCTACAACTATTCTAAATAATAATAATTTATAATATTCTAAATAATATATATATTTTTTTGTAAAATCTTTTCAAAATTTTTTGGGGCCGATATTCAGACTTCCTACATACTCCTGATAACCACAGTAATTCTTAAAAGTCATCCCATGTCCTTTTTTAGCTCTTTGAAATTCAATAAATCGCCCCTAACGATTTTTCGGATTGATTCCATATCAATCCGAATCTCTTTCGAAAGCGTCGTTTGAGTCTCAAAAATATTTCTTACGCATCCTCATAGTCCTCTTGACACTTTTCTAAATTTTTGAATTTTTCGAAAATCCGTTCGAATTTCCAGTCGGATCCAAAAACTATTCCGTTTTTATATCAAACGGATTCATTTTCAATCCGATTCAATTTTCACAAATTTCAATATAATTTTCAGAAATTTTAATATACAAAACCTATTTTTCAAAAATCATTATTCATACGGATACTATTCCATTCGAAAATACTATTCATCCGAAATCACTATTCATCAAAAATTTTACTTTTACTAATTTCTGGAATCCAATTCTCAAAAATTATTATTCACTCATCACTATTTATCCAAAAATCACTATTCCATCCAAAATACTATTCGTCCGGATATTCGAGGCGTTACAGTGTTTCAATATCCTTGTGTAGTTAAGTATTTATGTGTATTGATGTATTTGGAATAAAAATGTATGTGCGAATAAGTATGATTGCGACGTTGCCTAAAAATAGAATATAAAAATGTGTAGGTTACGTGAAGGCGAGGAAACTTTTCCCTTGATTTTTGTGTTTTATAGCGAATTAGGAATAAAGTGAGTGTCCTATCAAAATACTTTGAAATGATTATATTTCTATTCATAATGATTTTGTACATTGAATTAAAATTCATGATGTGAATGATTGAAAGTTAAATTTTTTATAATAAATGAGTTTTAATATGAGAACTTTTTTGCATGGATTTTGAAAGTTTTGCATAAAATATAAATTATATGATGAAAAACAGCACATTTTATAAGTATATGGTATACTTTATAGGTATCTCTAATATTACCAATTGAGGTTGAGTAACTTAAACGTGCATTGACAGTGTCAGGGGTGCTTGTCACTAACAGTGTGAAGGAATGTGTCAGTCAGTTTAGTCCAATGTGTCGTGCATGCACGTATAAGGTATATTATTAGTCAGCTTCTACCTGAGCGATGTAAATGCCACTACGCAGTAATGGTAAATTTCGCTATATAATTACCAGATAGATGTCATAAGCGATGGTAAATACCGCTCCTAGTGATGATAAATTCCACTAGTGAATACTAGACAGATAGATTGAGATATAGTAAATACCGCTCCGAGCGATGGTAAATTTCTCTCATATATCTAGGGTACCATATGGAATAAATTGTTAGTGGTTAGCTTATTTCACTCAAAAGTTATCTGAAAGTTTTACTGCCACCATTGCTTATAAATTACAGTAGAAAGATAAGATCATGCAAATTTCTATCTTGTATACTTCGGATTTGAAAAACGTTTAAAAAAAGTTTTTCAAAATCAGAAAAATCGTTTTTCAATATGTTATTGAAATTATGTTTTGTGATGCATGATTTATATTGATAATGAATATTTAATTCATGCATTTAATTCAGATGTGGTTCTTAGAAAACCTATTTTAGTTCCGCAGCATGAAAACAGTTATGAAATATTTATAAAGCTTTTAGGGAGACTATTTTTAAAAGTAGTTTGAATAGAAATGAATGAAACTTGTTGAACTCGTTTAGTTCACCCTTAGTTTTATGTTTTATAAACAAACCTCTCAGGTATAGGTGTAGGTGTTTCGCTAGTAGGGGTTCCAACTCTAGAGTAGTCGGACGATGTCTTATGCTGCTGTGTACTTATGTTTATACACATTTGTTATAACTGTTTTTTTTTTTGTTGAAAATATGTATAATAACACTTGTATGAAATTCGGATGTGACTGTTGGAAAACGTGCAAACGTATTTATGCATAACATATAAATGTTTTGAATGACATGTTGTATTTCAGTTATTTTCATACTAGTGGGTTGCCAACATTAAAAGTTTGAGTTGTATTTTTAAATTGATAATATGTTTGTGGTTGATTTTGAAAAGAGGACCTGAGGTCCAAAAGCGGAGATATATATTGCTATAGAAGTATACAAGTTTTTTATAAACTTTTACAATGTGGAATTTTTAAAAAAACAGCTGTTGTATTACCAAAATTTTTAATAAATCTATTTTTGCAAATGTACACTAAAAAGAAAAAGTTTCCACCCATTTTCATACAAAAAGAAACTTCTAAAAAGTTTTATAAGGATCTTCAATAGAAACAAACAAGTTTAACTTCACAAAAACCTTCAGTTGGAATAATTCTCGACTGGAAAGCCACCGTGGGGTTACCGAGTGGGCTGCTGTTGTATAAGAAATAGGGTTCGTCAGCACAACCCTTTTTTTTTAATTTTACTTTATATGACCTTCTCATAATTGTTGGATTAAAGGTAATAATAACTACTGCTTATCTAACTGTTGGGAAAAGCCTCACATCACATCTCTATAGGAAAAATGAAACAATGCCTCATTTGCTTACATGTTGCATTAATGGAATGTGACGGTTAAAGCTAATGGTTAACAGTTATTGACCAATTATGGGCTGTTCGCGGAAATTCTAAAGGTTAAGTTTCCAACCCAACCAAGGATGACTAGCTTGTATTAAAAGCTAACAGCATATATTAAGCCCAAAAATAGCACATGGGTCATCAATCCAAATAAGGTCCAAAAGATTAGGAAGCCTGAAAGCCCAACTAGGGAAATGATTGAAGTCGTTTAGTCTAAGACACGTCATCACATGCCATGTCATTAGAAGCAGGCAAAAAATCTAATTTCATTAAGGCAATAAAGCATCTCGAGTTGACTAACTCATGTATGGAGCAGCTAGAGATCGAAACACAGCAGCTAGCATTTTCCTTAGCCAAAATTCCAGAAACAAGAAAATTCTTATATTAAGAAGATGATAGCTTCAAACAAAAAATTATCAAAATTGCACTTTGATTCGAATATAAATATATTAAATACAGTTTTACATAAAATAGAAAAGAGATCTTAGCATATCCTATGCTTTAGTAACCAAATTATATGTAAACAAAAAACCTTAATATTATATAAAAAGGTTATTCAGATACAATAACAACAACAATGACTCTAAACAGTCTCCAAAATCCTAATGGAAACTTTGCCAAATATACAGAAATGTCAAATATGATACAATGAGACAGAATCATACGATAAGGCAAAACCTTAGGGAAATGTCAAATATGATCTATGAGCTCAAGCTAGCTGGGCATAAACTCACTAATGAAAAGCAAGTACAGACAGTAATCTGGTCTCGTCCCTTTAGCTAGGAGAATATGAAAATTAACATGACTGATGACATTAAAATACATCATTATTACGTACTCAAATATCTAGCTTTTATAATGAAATTTTGAGTAAAGTACGTTAAATATTTAATGTTTGTATTTGTTTTATTTAAATGAGTCTTGTAAGTGATTGAGAAATAATTCATGATATTTTTCATGATAAAACTATGTTTTGAATGGATTAAAATAATTATGAAATAAAATCATGCTTTTAATGGGTTGAATTAGTTGCAATTCTTATTATTGTTTTGACTTCAATCCTTTTCAACAAGCAACTCATGCAATCAACGTGTAAAAAAATGCAGTACATACAAGTTGACATATGGAGAAGCAATTCACAAAGCAATTCAAAAGCAATCTATCACAAGCACATTAAGATGAGAGGCAACTACACATGATGCAAAAGAAGTTACCATGCACAAGCAAGTGGTGACTCACGACTGATCATGTCCACGTTAAAGGCCAAATCATGAAAGAATTTTTTTGTTTCCATATTAGTCTAACAAATCTCTTAGACAAGAAATCTTGCAAGTGTATATCTTGCACAAGAAGATATCACAACCTTAATTGGATGCCTATAGAAACTAACTTTTCATCACATACAAGGGGCAGCCAGCTACTTGTGAACTCGTGTGCATAATGTTTAGCGCGAGATTAAAAGGAGTTTCCGAGGGTGCAAACTGCAGAATGTTGCAGATTTTCAATAACCATTGAAGCCAGTTCTGTAGCAACCTCTTCTCTTGCTTTAACTCAATTCTTGTAGGTCTTGAATGAGGAGTTTGTACACTGGTTTTAGGGTATGAAATATGCAAGAAGTTAGCCCTTAATAGTAGATTTCAATAGCCTTTGGAGGAGATTTTGGAGCCACGAAACAGCCCATCATCAACCTTTTTAGAGATCAACAGCAGCTCATCATCACCCACATATTTGAGCAAAGATTTCGATGGCCGGTTCGTGGTGACAGGAGGGTCACACCATGACATAAGGTTTTCCATTCCTTTGCTTTGATTTTAATTGTTTAATGATGGTGTTGATCGTTTGTTTGATTGATCTAATTTGTATTATATCGACGATGAACTAGAATATTGTTTGGGTCGCAATGAATACTAACCAATAAAATTCACCTTTTGGATATCGTTGATTAATTGAATTTTTGTTATTCAAGTTCTTTTCTATTTAAATCTTAATAAATTTAGATTATTTGATTATTAGTTTAAGAGATTTGGTAACCTTGAGTGAGCTTGAAAAAGAAACTCTTGTGTTTAGAGCTGAATAGAATAACATATGACATGTAGGATAGAAATATATTTACATATTATGTGTGACCATGTGTGGATACTTATTCGTAATGAATTTGTATTAATTATCTAACATAGAAATATAGTCAAGTGTTTAATGCAAATATACTTGTGGTGGACTCAAAATAGGCTCACAACTACTAAAGTATTATTCGATTAAGCTCATGATGAGAGTGAGATAATTAATAGTAGAAATATAGCTTGAGTGGATTGGTTGGGTGAAATTATTGCTCTTGACCATTATCTTCTTAGTTATGTGTCTAGTTTAATTAGTCGTATTTGTCATTTACTTAATTTAGCGTAGTTTATTAAATTCATCTTTCGATAATTTAGATAATGGTAGTCGAGATCAATTTTAGTACTTAACATAATTTGCACAATCTCTAAAGGAACGATACTATACTTTTCACTATATTACTTATGGACCGTGTATATTTGCATGTATTTTTAGTGTGTATATTCACTAGAAATTTGTCCATCAAGTTTTTGGCATCTTGTATTTTATTCACTAGAAATTCCCCGGCAATGATGCTATGTACTTATTTGTAGTGTGAATTTTTTTATTATTTTGTTCATTTTACTGTGTTTTCCGGATTTCTTTAAAGACGAGCAAATGTTAGGTTTAGGGGTATTTGATTATGATAAAACATATTATGATTTTATGTTTTTCAAGCTTACTTTTATTATAAGGACTTGAATGAATCCTTGTTATTTTGATGTGTTTTTATTTATTTTGCGTAAACGGTCATGAAATGGTTGATGAGCAAAATGATAAATATCTAAGACATTTATAAAATATTTTAAGGCCAATTGAAGCATGGTTTACAATTAGAAAAGCAATGGATTACATGGAGTTGTGATTGCAAGAACTAATCAAGAGCAGCTCATAAAATACAAGAATTTAACCTAAGTGCAATTAAATAAAGCAATTCATGCAGCCTATGTGTGAGACGTGAGCTAAACAAAACCAGCCTTGAAGATTTAGCTCATATTGTGATTGTAAGAATCAAGTTGCCACCGTTGTCACATGGAGAAGAATTCAAGTAGTAGCCTAAGTTACAAGCCATGAAAGCAATATGTCTAGCACGTGAAGCAAATACAAGCAAAATATCCAGCCCATGTGTATGTATATGCAATCAATGTGAAAAAGAAGGAAAGCAAGTGCAATGTTATCGTGATTCGGCAACTATTCATTAGCCATCCTATGGAGATTTTTGAAGAAGAATTCGGACCTTCACAAGAACTTTTTTTAGCCTTAGTTTGCACAATATATATAGACCTTTTTAGGTTTCCAAACACAGCTTTAAGGGGAGAGCAAAAACACAACCAAAAGAGGGGAAGCTAAGGAGAGATTGGTCATGGTGCTAAAGGGGGTTTGAGTACCATTTGCTACAAGTTTCTGTAGAGATTTACAGCAGCCCTTGAACTTGATTTGTAACCCCTCATAACTTGTCTTGAGAGCATTATTTTGAAGTCTTGGACGTGAGGTTTTGAAGGCTAGAATTTCGGCGCATGTTCTGCGCAAAACAGCCCTTAGTTTACAGTATTTTAGTGGTGTTTTGAGTAGATTCGGAACCAGATTGAAGGCAACTTTGCGACCTGTTTTTGCACAACTTTTGTAGGCTTTAAAGTGGAGTTAGAATGCTAGATTTAGGTCACGAATCAACATTAGAGCAATGCCTTAAAATAGTCCATGGACAAGAGATTTCAAAGCTAAAAATCAGTCCATCGTCAATCTTTTTAGAGATCAACAATAGCTTATCATCACCCACATATTTGGTGCAAAAAAGGCATGAGAGGAGTGAAGATTTCGGTGGCTAGTTATTGGGGATAAGAGAATCAAGCCATGACATGAGAATTTTCTATTCCTTTACTTTGATTTTAATTATTTAATGATGGTGATAGTAGTTTGTTTGATTGATTTAATTTGGATTATATTGATGATGAACTAGAATATTTGTTTAGGGTTCCAATGAACCCTAACTCATGAAGCTCACTTTTTGGATATTATTGATTAATTGAATTTTTGTTATTTACTTAATTTAATGTAGTTTATTAAATTCATCTTTGGATAGTTTGGATACTAGTAGTTGAGTCAATTTAGTATTTAACATGATTTGCACAACTTCTATGGAAATGATACTCTGCTCTTCATTGTATTACTTATAGACCGTATATACTTGCATTGTCTCTAGTGTGTATTTTATTCACTAGAAATTTGTCCATCAATGGCATATAGTGACAACATCAATACATTTGATGATATTTTGCGTCATGTTGAGTTGGAAGATGAGCGCTTGGAAATGATTAAAGTTTTTGACAAACTTTACATTGCTAAATCTAGCAAGCGTAAAGGCTCAAGTTTTAAACATATGACATTGAAAAAGAACTTCAAGAATGGGAATATAAATCCTAATTCTAAGAAAAATGAGATTGCAAAATGTAAAATGGGCAAACGCGTTGAGACTAAGAAGGACAAAACCAAGATGATATGTTATAATTGCGAAAAGTTGGGCTACTTTACTTGTGCATACACTAAGCCAAAGTAGGAAAAGGTATAATATTATTCCAATATATTTTATTATGATTATGTTTTTAGCTTAGTATTACTCACCGAATCTTATCCTTTGTGGACTATAGGGTTAGGAGCAATTGACCATAAAGCTAAAAACAGAAGAGCATGTGTAAAGTATCTTCAAATAAGTCAAGGAACAAAATAGATCTATATGGGAAACAATTCACGTGTGGAAGTGTAGGGAATTGGAACATGTAAGCTTGTTTTGTATGGTGGCAAAATACTTTATCTCTTTGATGCACTATTTGCTTAAGATGTTCGACAAAATCTAGTTTCTATTCAAGTACGTTTAAAGTTAGGATATGTTTTAAACTTATATGATGATTGTATGGATATTATACAAGATTTCGTTTTAATAGGTACATAGATATTTATTAGATAGTTTTATTATACTAAATACCAAGACAAACGGTTTTAATTTTGATGATGATTGCTTTTCTTTAATTGCTTCTTCTGAGGTTACAAATGTTGATGCAAACATTTGACATGCTAGACTGGGTCATACAGGTCATGTTAGAATGAATAAATTGGGCAGAGAAGGATTATTAGGCTCATTTAACAAAGTAAATTTATTTATTTATTTATGATAGTTATCTAGCTGGAAAAACAACTAGAAAAACCATTTGAGAAAGGAACTAGAGCTGATTATCTATTACATCTAATTCATTCTAACCTCTATGGTCCAATGAATGTTAGAGCAAGCCATGAGAGTTCACGCATTTCGATCACTTCTATTTGATCTCTCACAAATTTGAAACATTGGATTGTTTCAAATTATACATAAATTAAGTGGAGAATTAATTAGACAGATTTTGAAAACTGATCATGGTTGTGAATATCTTTCTGAACAATTCAAGGAATTATATAATGAAAGAGACATAGATAGATAATTGACAATTCGAAGAAGTCCATAGCAAAATGGTGTTGTAGAAAGAAGGAATACAATCTTGTTGGAAATTATTAGGTTTATGATGGCGCAAACAATCTCTTAATATCTTATTGGGGATATGCATTATTAATAGCCATATATATACATAACCAAGTTCCAATAAAATCAATCATTTTGACACCTTATGAGTTATGGACAGGTGGAAAACCTAATCTAACTCATCTGCAACCCTAAGGGTATGTGTATCTGATTTGTTCAATAAATATAAAAAATTGGATGCAATAGGTAAAAAATGTATTTTTATTAGATTTTTTGAGCACTTTAAAGAGTACATAGTTATAAGTGAGAACACAGATGAGAGAGCGATTAAAATAGAATCACAAGATGTCAACTTTTTGGAAAATGAATTTCCTAACAGTAGTGAAGTTCATAAAATTGTTTAATTCTATGAATTGGATGATCAAGACAATTGTATACATCTAAACACTCCTATATAGGTAGACAAAGGTTTATTGAGACCTTTGGTCCCTAATGGGAGTAGTATGATGGATTTACAATCTTACAAAAGCAATTGTAAGATAATTCCACATCGTTGATTTGAGATTGAAAGAGAAGCTTTTATAATTGCTTCACATGATAGTAAAGAGCTAAGAAATGCGAAAGAGACTCTAAACTCATCTACTAAAAAGCTTTGGATAAAAGACATGCAAAAAGAAATGAAGTCAATGAAAACCAATCACATATGAGACTTGTTTGATTTGCCACATAATCGAAAAGCCATAGAAAATAAATGGGTTTGTGTATCAAATGAAAGGTGGATGACATAATGGAAAGACATAAGACATGATTGGTCACAAAAGGTTATACTTAACAATACTCATAAATTATGATTCTCACCTATGGTGAGATTTGCTTCCATACTTCTTACCCTGACAATCATTACACATATGGATTTGGAATTGCATCAGATGTAAAGACGACATTTCTTAATATAGAATTGGAAGAAGAAATTTATATGGAACAGCCTAAGAATTTCATTATCTAAGGCCAAGAGCACAAAGTAAACAAGCTTAAACAATACAATACAAATTAAAACAACTTTGAGACAATGATATCTTTGTTTCCGTCCAGCTATCATGTAGAGGACCACTGTGTGTACATTAAACGTTGCAATAATAAATTTGTGATATTATCTTTATATGTGAATGATATTTTATGAACTAAGAATGATAAATTTGTAACAACTGTAAAGAAATTATTGTTTTCAAATTTTGAGATGAAAGTTATAAGTGAGGTTGCTTATATATTGGGAATTAAAATTACAAATGACCGTACAAGAAAACTTCTTGCTTTGTCACAAGAGGCTTATATAAAAAGAAATTCTTAAATGTTTCAACATAGTTGATTGCAAGCCAATAATACTCCCATATCAAAAGGACAAACTCTTAGTCTTAACATATAACCTAAGAGCCCACAAGTATGTGAAAAGATTTAGAAAGTTCCTTATTCTAGTGCCACTAGGAATCTCATGTACGCTATAATGTGTGCAAGACTAGATATCTGTTATATTGTTGGACTTGCAAGCAGATATCTTTCAAATTTCGGACAGAAACATTGGATTGTTGTCAAGAGAATCTTGACATATCTTAAGGGATTACTGATTATTCTCTTTGTTATTAAGGAGGTAATCTTCATTTAATCTAGTATATAAATGCCGATTGGGGAGGTGATTTAGATGAACGTAAATCCACCATGGATTATATATTTTTGCCAAGTCAAGGTACAAGTAAGAAGTGAACATGCATGCATAGCTCTATCAAAAATAAAAGCCAAATTTGAGGCTTGTTTTGATGGCAATACAAGAAGCAGTTTGGCTTAAAATTTTTTTGGAAGATCTTAAGATTGTTATCGATGCAGGGAAACCAGTAACTATCTATCATGATAGCTAAGCTACCATTACCTATACAAAAGATTTCAAGTACCACAGTATATCCAAATATATTGAGAAGAAGTGTAATTTTGTGAGAGATATTATAATGAAGAAGGAAGTGAAAGTTCAATATATTTCTATGCATATGAAGATTGCATACCCCTTGACTAAAGTAGTGACAAGGGATGTATATAAGTCACATGCAAAGTCCTTCGAATTGATTAGGTTATAATTGTTATATGTGTGCATGTGTCTATATATATACATATATATATATATATATATATTGAACTGTTTGAATTGATTTGTTCTTCCATTTATGAATGTAAATAATTAATTCATTTTTAAGTCTTCAATTTTAAACTAACATATACATTTCATATGAGAATTCGTTAAACATATGTTGTTAGGTAAAGACTAGCATTCTTACACATGTTGTCGCCTTGGTTATTTGAGATAACGAGCTAAGATGAGACACATATATATATTTGAAATAGATGAGACATATATTTTATTAAAAATTATAAGTGATATAATTTTCTTAGAGCTCGAACATATGATTTTGTTGCTTTGACCTGGTCAAAATGAGGTTTTCTCTATATAAAAAAACTATGAAAACTGATCAATGACATTACCTCACTGTCATTGAAACCTGATTAAGTTATATGTGAAATATTAATATGATGCTTGGAAATGTAAGCAATTGAGAACTCAAGTTGAATGATCTAATTGAGTTTAGACTCAGATCTGTATAGTGAAATTGAAAGGACCCGACCTGGATTTCCCTCAAAGAGATCCGAGCGGAGCCCTCCCGGCACCCCACAGAATCATTACAGTCTTATACAGGTGACTTAAAAGGACTCCGTGAAGCTAAGCCGTACAACAGTTTCATTTCTTAATACATAAAAAAATTTAGGGTGAAAAATTTTTGACAGTACAACGGCTGTATCTCCGACATTTCAACTTTTTCAATCACCTGTAAAACAATTTAAAATATTTCAAAATGCATAAATTCATCTCCACTTCCAATTGGGACCTCAGGTCCTTCTCAAAATCAATGATTAATCACATTTTAAGTATTTAAAACAAAACCATTCCCAACTTAGAATAAAACATTTCACATGCATGATAATGTAAACATAATTATAAAACTTAAATATTTACATCACATTAAAATCCGTTATACATAAAAAATTTACTTTGATTTCACAACTTCGGTCGCCTGATATTACTGAAATAATTATTTTATATATGTATTCTAAGTTTAGAATGAAATTCACTATAATACATGAATCATATCATGTATGTTCGAGTGACCAATATGGAAAATGAGAGGATAAATCCTTGCCTCCTCATTATGTAAATTCCATTAGAGTTGTAAAACTCCCAATCGTATCTCAAAGACCATTGACTTTTTGCTGAAGTCACGAGATAATGTTAGCGCCTTTAGTATAATTTTCTATAGTCATAATGATTCGACCTATGTGATATGTCTATGATGACAGTTGTTTTTGTGGAATAAAGGACAAAAGTCAAAATGAAAAGATTCAATAATTCTTTCATTAAATACTGTATGCACTGATCAACTAATTGTGATCAAAGTTGTGATTGCAATAATAAATACATAAAATTGTTAAAGCCAAATATACCTTCTTTAATTATTAAAAGAGGGATTGATTAAGTATACTTATGCTAATGAAGATTTTAAAATTGAATATAAGATACATATGAACAATAGCTGATGTTTCATGATTGAAACATCAAAGTGCAAGTTCCAAGGTCAATAGTTGTTCATGGGTCACATAATACATTTACCCGTATGAATCTTTCAGAGTAGACTTGTGTTTGAATGTTGTATTTCCTTAAAAACATTGTTCCATTCTAGACGAGTGGGAGATATTGGATATGGGTCGACTTGCCTAGAATGGTCCATATGGGTTTCTTATTTGACCTAGACCTAGAAGCAATTAACAAACAAAATAATTAATAAAATAAAAGGTGATCAGTATCCAAATAACTGTTGAGATAACTACATCAATTATTTGGTATAATCGTAAAACTGCAGAGGCGTTTAAAAAGGGTGGGGCTTACTCATTAGATGATTGATAAAAAAACAACGTTATTTTCTTCTTTCAATACATACAAAAAGTCAGTGAACACAGAAAAAACAAGTCCTCTCTTTAGGGTACTTACATTGTGAAAACAGAAAACTTCCATCTAATGGTCGTTTTTCGACTCGTAGTACTATTACTTCAATTCCACTATAAATCAAAAGGTACGTTCTGATTGTCTTTAATCATTATATTATGTTTAATGATATATATATTTTGGAATTTTTTCCTTCACATTTAGTTAGGATTGTCAATCTTCTCCAAATGGAGTCATTGGAGAATATCGAAATCTCCTCTAACAATCAGCTGAAATTGACTACGATCTCCTCCAATAGTTAGAAGAGATAATAATTGCATCTTTTAAATAATTCGATTGAAATTTAATGAATATCGACTATACTAAATCAATATAGCTGCATTAACCTAACTCATTAATTATATTAAAAAATTGGATCTTCATTTTTAAAATTCCTGATTTACTTATAAATCACTATATATGCAAAAAAAAAAATGGTGTAAATTTATTGTCACAGTCCATATACGGTAAAACTACTAATATATGAGACAGTAAACCTAACATTTCTGCCTCCATAAACAGCGCATTGACTTAAGACCTAGTACGAACATCCAACGGCGATAAAAAGAGGAGTACATACAACGGAGGCACAGCACACGCACTCACACGAAGAAGAAAGCAACACCAACACGTTGCTCGCCATTGTAGTCTGCCCAGTCTCAAAAAACAAAAACCACAAAAAAAAAAAAAAAAGAAGAAAAGAAAAAGTCGATTGTTTTGATTCTATCTAGAAATCTCAAGAAAGATACGAAGAAGCGAAGATCGCAGATCCGTACGACGGTGGTACTGTCTCTGTTTCTCTGGGTGTGTGTGTGTTGAATTGCTGCTTGTGACGATTGAGTGTGAGAGAATTGAATCGATTGATTTTTTTTAGGGATGGAGAGTCTGGCGCAGCTGGAGGCGCTGTGCGAGAGGCTGTACAACTCGCAAGACTCGGCGGAGCGTGCTCACGCGGAGAACACTCTCAAGTGTTTCTCGGTGAACACCGACTACATCTCTCAGTGTCAGTACATTCTTGACAACGCATTGACTCCTTACGCTTTGATGCTTGCTAGTTCTAGTTTGCTCAAGCAAGTCACCGACCACAGCCTCGCTTTGCAGCTCCGACTCGATATCCGTAATCTCCCTGCTTTTTTTATTTTTTTAATTGATAAATAATCTACTTGCTTGCTTGCCGTTTCGTTTTGTTGACGTGTTTTTGTGGTGTAGGCAACTATCTGATAAATTATCTGGCGACCAGGGGGCCTGAATTGCAGCCCTTTGTCACTGCCTCTTTGATTCAGCTTCTCTGTAGGCTTACCAAGTTTGGTTGGTTCGATGATGATAGATTTCGTGAGTTGGTTAAAGAGTCCACCAATTTCTTGAACCAGGTCAATTTTCATCAATTGCATGCAATGGCACTGATACCGATCCTCTAATATCTGATTGAATGTTTTGTTGAGTGATTCTCTTCGTTTTGGTAACCTTATTGATGATGTTAAATACTTGCACAATATGGCACTTGAAGGTTCTTTTTTCTGTTTTCAGGCTACCACGGATCACTATGCCATTGGTCTGAAGATACTTAATCAACTTGTGTCAGAGATGAATCAGGTTGCTTTCCACTTTGCGCAAGTCTGATAGTCATCTCTTGAATGCCAAATTGCTAATATGTATTTGAAAAGCATGTTATACTTTCTTGCTCTCTGTTTAACTGAATGTTCATGGATGCCAGATGTCTAGAAGTATTTACTCTTCTAATTTTGTTTATATAAACGTAATTTCTATCCTCTGTTTGATGGTGTAAATGTGGATGTGTAAAACGTGGGTTGGATTGAGGAAAGTGGACGAGAATGAAGAGAAATGAAAGGAAGTGCTAGTATTGCCTGTGTTTAAGGGTATAATTATTAATCGGGAATGGAAGTCGAAGTGAACCAATTTCTATTGGAAAGGAAATCAAGTTCATTGGGTGGGAGGAAGGAATTAAGTTCCATTTCCAAGAAGACCTTGATTCCTAGTTTTTTGTGGGTAATTTGATGCCCAACAATTTTTAGTAAATGTTGTAATCACAAATTAGGAATGAAGTTCCATTTTGCTCCTAATGATTTCCAATTAATAAACGTGCCTTAAGTAGGAGGGAAAGAAATTGGAAGGAAATTAAGAGGTAAAGCTTTCCTCATTGACCCCACCCACTTTATATTCTCTCACTAAATTTGGAGTTAATTGAGGAAACTAGACATAATTTTGCACATCTTTATCTAGTATAAATCAGGCAGGTCCCAGTTCTGCTTTGTACCCTTATTTGACTTTTCTATCTGTAATGAAACATGAGAAGAGAGAGAATTTTACTTCCACAACTTTCCTTTATCACTCATACCTTCTACAACTTCCTTTCAAGTCCCCATTCAATAAGGTTTCCAAATATAGGGTGTCTAGTTTTGAGTCTAGTAACCTGTAGGTTGTAGATTGCTTTTGCATTTCATTCTAAGTTGCATTCTGTGTACAGTGTACATGTTTCCTTATTGTTGTAACATTTCAATTTAGATGGATTCTCTTTTTTTTTTTTTTCCAATCGTTGTTGTCATTTTTACGATGATAATAATGATAAGGTAATGATAACAATAAAATAATGATACTATAATAATCATCGTTATCTGGTTACTAATATGGTTTGTACGTCTCCTGGCACCTAAATGTCAGCCAAATCCAGGGTTGCCTTCGACACATCATCGTCGGGTTGCCTGCGCCTTTAGGGATCAGTCACTTTTTCAAATATTTCAAATATCTTTAACTTCATTGGGTCAATTGAAAAATGATGGTACAATTTCTTTCCTATGCTTTATTTATGACTCTTTCCTGATCTCTCCTTCCCTTTCTTTTATGTCTTTATTTCATTCTTTTTTCATGTATATTTCGATGTTTCTTCTTTTATGATTGCTTTGGTGATGCACCTGTATTATCTTATATACAGTTGCTAGTCGGTTGCAAGAGTTGGCACTATCTCTCTCTCTTAAATGTTTATCTTTTGACTTCGTTGGGACATCGATTGATGAAAGTTCAGAAGAGTTTGGTACTGTTCAGGTAACGATTACACTTGTAAATTCTTGTATTTAACTTGTTATTTTTCAAAATTCCTAAACTGTGTGGCGTTGACAATAGATCTGACATGTTTAAGTGACATGGTGGTTTTTGTTCAGTTGTATTGGTGGATTACATCCGTCTCTTTTGTATTTATTTTCTTTTTTGCTTAATTAATTTTTTTATCCTATGAAAAGAAGTAATATGGTTGTTACCTCACAGATTCCATCATCATGGAGGCCAGTTTTGGAGGATCCTTCAACACTGCAAATTTTTTTTGATTACTATGCCATCAGAGAGGCTCCACTTTCGAAGGAGGTTAGTAGAAAACACATTACTTCAGTTTTTAATGCTTTGGACCATCTCATGGAGCTACATAACTAAACTTACCAACTTATCCCTTCTGCTTGAAAATCTCATGTATTACATCAATTGAGTGTTCCTTCTTTTTGTTGAACATATTATTACTATTTCTTAGTTGTGTGAATCAGATTTTAAATAAGTAGAGTTTAAAGTATTGTTCCTTTTTTTTTTTTTCCGCATTACTTACAGCTTTTTTCTTTAAAAAATTTAAGAGGCAATTAGGACTGTGAAGTACGGGTTTCTGATTGTGGGACTTTGTTGGAACAAGCTACTTTTCTTTTCTTTCTTAGGTTGATTGATGAAAGTTTTCTGTCTGCATGTGTCAGTATACATTTTTAAGATTTACAACTTGTTTGGCAATTATTTCTAGAAATGAAAGAGTTTTCTATAGGAGACCTTTAAGGCTAAAGAAGGAAACATAAACTGATACTAGGGAAATATCTAAACATTGAATCATATCTTGTAATGGGCTCGCTTAAGCAATCATATTTTGTTTAGATTGACTTATTAGCAAAAACAATGAGATTGTATAAATGGAGTGAAGCTTTTTCTTGGAACACTACTTGTGGTTCTTGCTTTGATACTATTCTGTAGAAAGGAATATTGTGATATTATTAATAATTCTGACATATATTGCATTTCTTCTGAATTATATAGATATAGCTATCAAGTTATTGTCTTTTGAATTCATGAACTTGAAATCTGTATAGTAAGATGCTTGCAAGAAGTTAGGTAGTGTTCAATAGGGCATTATCAAAAGCCTTTGTTGTTTTGAGTATCAAATGCGTTGGATGAGGGGAATAAGACAGAATATTGGGGTTGGAGAACTTTGGCGACCTAGGGACAACTTCAAGAGGTCTAAGGCACTATGATCTGCTATGTCTTCTGTTTTTAGTTTTGTAGCGGATGTAGTTTGAAGACAGAAAGGGCTTTGGGTCACATCTTGATGGATAGACTTTGTATAGGATAAGATAAAGTGGTAGTTTCTTGTCTTCAATTTGCAGATAATATAATTGTTTCCTTTTCTAGAGCTTTCTGTTGGCTTTTGGGTTTGAAATTCACTTTTAGTAAAAGTTTATTGATTGGAATTGACTTCGATGAAGGTGTTTTGAATTCTTATGCAAATTCCTTTGGTTGTGTATGGAGTTTTGGCCTTTAAACTATTTGGGTCTTCCATCAAGGGGTAATCTTTAGTGAAATTTCAAGTCAATGTTGGTGAGAGAATACGATTTTGGAGGATATTTGGATTAGTAGCTCTACTTTTAGGCTTCCATGTTTCCAAAAGTTTTATAATCTTTGCATTCGACATAATGTAGCAATCTGCCGTTGTGTTTTGGATGGTGGCACATGGAAAAATGAATACTTGTGACTTGTCTATAGAAATTTCTATCTCCCATTATTGGCGTGTCACGTGTGATAGTGTTCTGAAAGGCACGAGGTGCTAGTCAGCTCCTTGGTGGTTAAGTCAACAGAAAAAATCCAAATGTTGTTGTCTCTTACCTTTATAAAATAAAAGTGATAAACACCTTTAAATATGAAGATACAAATGTGATTTCTAACTGATGATAATTATAAAATGCAATTTTTTTTTTTTTTTTTTTTAAAGAAACTCAAGTCCTTACAATTATATTCCCTCATAAAATGAAAATTTATCTTTCTCCTTTCACCAACTCTTTGTACGACGATCTCTTTATTACATGATATTTAGTTTTTCTCCCCTTTAACCTTCTTTCATCTATCTTTTCATTAAATGATATTTAATTTTTCTCTCCTCTCTTTCCTTCCTTCATTGGACTTCTCGCACCAACTCTCTCTGCGATTGTCTCTACTGTCCCTCTCTCTATCCAAATCCTACTTGCCCTTTCTCTCTCACCTTTTCACCTTTTCATCTTTTGCACCAAATTTGGTGCTTTCCCTTTAGTTTTTTTTTTTGGTTTCTCTTCTTATGGACGAATCCCACTCTCACTCCTCCCTTTCTTACCTTCTCTTTTTGGCAGCCTTTCGCCTCACCTCTCCCCTTGTTTTGGTAACTTCTGATCTCTTTCCAGCAAGGAGATGGCCACAAGATCTCTTCCACTGGACGGCTGAGGCGATTTGATTTAAAGTACTGTTTTGTTGTTTAGGTGCTGCCTAGGCCCGATTAGGCCGTGTGCTGCCTCATGGCGATTCTTAGGCTGTTTTTCAGCACGGTTGGTGGCCATCTAGCACTTGGGTAGCTTCCTAGGCCAACTATTGGAACATTAGTGTGTGATGTAAAAAATATCCAAGGACAAGGATTATTTGTTTCTTCACTTGTCTGATGGCTTCATTTATATGTAAATAAACTATTTTATGAAGTAGGATTAAGTTGGGCTCCTCAAGCACTTTGTGTTCTTTAATTTTGGAGAAGGTTTGTATTTTTGTTGGGTAAAAAAAAGCTGAACTTTATGGTCTTTGTGCCGTTGGAATTATTTTTTGTGTTATTAGGGTGGAAAGGAAAAGTAGAACTTTTGAAGAATCTAATGTTGAAGAAGGGTTTTTGTTGAGTAAGGTGAATTATTTAGCCTAACTGTCGGTTTCCACCTCTTTGGTAAAAAATTTCAAATGTAGTTCATTTTACATGATTGGGAGCGAGTTGTCAAATGTTTGTACCTTAATGTTGTAGTTGTGCTTTCTATGAGGTTGTCTTTTGTGGACTGGTGATAAACTGTTTGTATTGTTCCAATTATGGGTAAATGTTATGTTTCTTATGATAACTAGAACAGTTTTCTATAAGTTATCTGACAGAAATAAATGCTAGACAAACTAAAACCCTAATTTCACACCTCTAATTACGTAAAAAATAAATTCTCCAAAAACGAACATCGATCAACACTAGAGGTATCAATTTATTCACCACATTTATAAAAGCAAAACTAATGGACCTAGCTCAAGTAAAGATCTGACCTCTCGAAACCTCTGGTACTGCTCGGTAGATGGATCTGTAGACCTGGAGCCGAGCCTCAGCACCTCAATAACCTTAGCGAAGCAATGCAGGTAGACAACGAGAGATGTGCTGTGAGCCGCGGTTGCTAGCGAGCCGACAATCATCAGTGCCCAGTCCAGCCGGTTGGCCCAAGCGAATATCCTAGAGAAGGCGATGGCGGTAAGAGGTGGCTCCATCTCTTCAGCCTCTTCCATCTCCTCCTGCTCTTGCTTTTGCACAGCCGCTGCAATAGCAGCTGCCTCTGCTATAGGGTCCAGATATGGCGACAGCGACTCCGGCGGCTTTGATACCTCCGAAATCGGTGTTAACGACTGTATATGCAGTGGCGACCACCAGAACAAACCTCTTGATATCATCATCTTCGCTTAAAACCTCAAAACAACTTAACAACCAGCAACAAAACCAACAAAAAACCCTCTCTCTCTCTCTCTCTCTCTCTCTCTCTCTCTTTGTCTTCCTCTAATCCTTTAAATTTAGCAGATTCGCTAAATTTAGAGGAAATATTTTTAATTTATAAAAACGAAAAAATAAAAGCTTAAAAAATGTATAAGTTGGTGTGCTTTTTTGCTCTTGATATTGTTTCGAAGAAAGTGAAAATTTCAGGGTTGAAGGGGACCCAGTCAAAGATGGAAGAGCTGGTGGAGAGATCAACTCCAAAACAAGATTCAATCAACCAAAAACTTCGTTTGAAAGTGTATTCGTTTTTTATTTATTTTGTTTTTTTCCCCCTCTGATTCTCGTTTCTGGTATCAATGCTCAAAAATGTTTTTGTTTTTATTTTATTTTATTTTTTTTGGGTTAGGTTAATTGTCAAAAGTAGGCGAGGAGTTTTTCAGGAGATTTTATTCAATATTTACATTTTTATCCTTTTTACTGTAACAGTCCCTTTATATTTATCAAGGGCAAAAATATCATTTTAGTTTCAAACAAATTCTAGGGGTGTGGAATTGTGTCACTGTTCACCAACCTCTTCCCAAGGATAAAAACATCATTTCAATTTCAATTTCAATTTCAATTTTCAAACAAATTTTAAGGGTGTGGAATTGTCACTATTTACCAACCTCTTCCCATTTTTTATATGTAGTTAATAAACAAAAATCAACAGAAAGGTTGGAGAAGATAATCAGTGACTTTCAATGATTAGAAGTGATCAATGACATCAACTTTGGGTGATTATATTCAATTGGTGCACTTTTGGTTTGTGTTTCAAACACGGATCGAGCTATTTTGAAGAAGCTTTTAAAGGAGATTAAAATTTTGTGGGATAGAATTCAATTGTGAGAATATCTATTTGCTTTGGTTTCAACTGAATTTCATATTACTTCTCATTTCTTTATGTATGAAATTTAGGTTGTTGCTCAGTGTTATTTTTTATTATTTAGTTCAATTAAGAAGGTATAAGATATGTTATATTTCTTTCTTAGAGGTGGGCTGCTGTCTCACTTTTATGGCACCCTTCTTTGGTTGATCTGATAATTTTTTTAATCTCTAAGATAGTATGAACTATGAGCATGTATTTTATTCATGCTAGTTTGAACCCTATTCAATGCTTGCAAGTAATGTACATGTGGATAGTGAATGTAAAAGATTTGAGTGGTTTGTTATAGCATGGGTCATGTTGATCCGTTTTTGTTAAACATTGGAAAAAAAATGAACTTGTAAATTGTTGTCAAATTTTTATTTATTAAAAGGTCATCAGCTGCTTGATTGCGTGGATCATTAGGTGTTTTTTTTCCTCATTCTAGGCGCTGGAGTGCTTGGTTCGAATGGCTTCTGTAAGACGATCTTTATTTACAAATGATGCTGCTCGCTCCAAGTTTTTGGCCCATCTAATGACAGGAACCAAAGAGATACTACAAACAGGGCAAGGTAACATTGGATTGTGACCTCTCTCTTCCTTGTATCATGTTTTAATTTACCTTTTAATGGTTAACACCTTTATAATTTCACTCAAATGATTTCTTTTTATTCTTTTTTCTTTTTCTGATAAGAAACAAAAAGTATAAATATATTAATGAATAAGAGAGTAGATATCTATATATATATATATGAAGCTACACAATTACATCATAGCTGCTTCACAGTTGTTTAGCTTAAAAATAAAGGAATATCCTTAAAGTCCTAATAAATTTAAAGCCTATGAAGAAGAACAAAACAAACTTTTTATCATAAAGAACCTGAATCCTCTCATTTGCAATCTTAAAAAATTTTCTTCTTTCATGTTGCCCACATGATCCAAAATATTGCTTTTTAGCTCCCCCCCCTAAAGGCTGAGAAACTCTCAATCTCTCTGCAAGAAGAAGGAATATGCCATTTTGTCCTTAGTCATCAAATTGTTTTTAGGCTATATCAGACAATGGATAAGCAAGCACTCTATAATTTCAGCTTTTTTCTTTTTACAAATAACAGGCTACGGAGGAGGGAATACCACTATTTTACTGTTGCCTATCATAAACCTTCCACTTCGTTCATTTGCGCTGCTCGTAATTCTATACGAAACATCTACGACAAGAGTAAACAAGGAGAGAGGGGATCCAATATGGGAATATGTGTTCTCAATTAATTTTTTCCATAATTGAGAAATTTGAAAACATTCATTAAGTTTTGATGCTTTAGTCGATGTTCATACCAACATTTGAAAACTGCCCGATGTTGTTGGTTTGATACTAATTTTAAGTTGTTGAAATTAATATGACGTAATTTTGGTGACAAATGGATTGGGCGTTAAAGTTTTGGATTTACCTTCCTTGGCTTTATGATAATTTGCATATGCACTAATGTTGGGCCATTTCCCAATAATGTAAGTGTTTATGTCTAGTAGTACTAATATGGTATCTTAACCAACTTTACCAAGAGAGCTCGGTGTTCGAGTCTCTCCCCACACTATTATATTTGAATATGTTATTTATTATGTGTGTAAATTTGGGCTTGAGCTGCATAGCAAGTCTATTGGTCTTGTAGATGACGGTGTGTTAAAGTGCTATTAGCTTAGGTTATTAGGTCTAACGGTGAGAATATCAGTAGACAATTTGGTTCATACGTGTTGTTGGTGTCAAAGCAGTGCCAATTGAAAATGAATTTGAGAGACATGGAATAAATTATGATCTTATGGGTTCCTAGGTAGGAATTGTGGCCAAAATTGGGTAATATATTAACCCTCATTAGACCTATTTAGTTTGCATATAGTTAATTAAATGACCTTTAGGCTTAGATTTAATATACATAGCATGCGCATGTTTGGGCATGGAACATGTGACACTAGTGTTTTTGTTATATGTTTGAATTTTTTTACACATATGATTGTATTTTGCTTAATTAGTTCCATGCTTTTTTAGTAATTAAGGCATGCATAGATGTAAGATTATGGAAGGGTTTATTTTTAATGCCCTGAAATTTTGTATGGTATAAAATGACAACCGATTAGGTTAGGGATTTTATTTTTGTTTGCCATGGAGAAATAGTCATCCCTTTTATTGGCCAAGATCCATTATGCCACAATTGATATTTCTTTTTTTCCTTGTCTTCTGTATTTGTTTTGGGTAATTTACAAATCTTGCTCTAAATGCCAATCAGGTCTTGCTGATCATGATAATTACCATGAGTATTGTCGCCTTCTTGGACGTTTTAGAGTGAACTACCAGGTAAGTGTTGTATGAACTTCTGACATTAGTTCCTTGTTTTTAGATGCTATCTATACATTAAAATGTAAGCATAACGATTTGTTTAACAACTATAATACTTGAATGGCTTTATGTATTTGGGAACCGTGTGTGTGCATGCATGTATAGTGATTAGTTTTATCGTTTAAGCTTGTCCTGTACTATTAAACTAGTACTTTAGTTCAATACATACTCAATTCAGTATTATGATTCCTGCATATCAATATTCTATCTCATGCGATTAACAGTTTGATTGAAAAAGTAACATCATTTTCTTTATACAACTGGGCAATGCAGATGGTGATGAAGAATGTTTTGGAAATTTGAGGCAATTGATATGTTAGTTTTTAAGAATTATGTTGGATTTGATTGTTTAAAATTAGGTTAGGTTGATTATGTTTTTCGTTCTCTTCGTGTCTCTACCTCTCTCTTTTGGTATCTCTTCTTTTTCCTTCATCGGTACTCTTTCCATTCTCTCTCTTTTATCCTTTTCTTTGTCTCTCTTTGTTAGTGTTTCCATCCAACATCACAAGATCAATGGCATAAGGACCATAAGCAGATTATTGAATATGAAAACCCCATCTATTTTTCTAGTAATGACAGTCTACAAGGAGGTGTCTGGATCATTAGTTGTTCGATACAATTTGTATCAAAAGGACCTAGCCGTTGAACAATGGAGGAAGATGTGATAAGAAGTTATGAGATTCCTTTTGCTCATGATGCGCCAATAAGGAGACATGACCCTCCCTGGTCTCTTTCTTTTGTCTAATATCATTAGTAGTAACTCAAGCCCAGGCAATTGACCACCATGGTTCTTAAATACGGGTTGATACACCCGTATATACGGAGATACGAGTGTATCAGCCCCTAAACGTATAGATACTATCGTCTATTGGTCAAATTGATTTTCGGCCGTTTAATGTGTACGACACAATCGTATATGGCCTTGCCAAATTGACTCAGCTATAGATACCTATATACGGTTGGGTCGGGTAATTAAAAATAAAAAAGAAAAAATTTGATATAAAAGAAAAAAAAAACCTTAAAATCCCTCTCATACCTCTCAATCAACTCCCTCTCTCTTAACTTCTCTCTTCATTGGTGATTTTAGCTTGCATTTTCGACTTGTCTTAATGGCAGAAGCTTTTTGGTGACTTCGCTCACGTGGGATCGAAGGGAAATGGAAAGCAGGTGAGAGGAGGAGAATAAGAGAAAATGGGTGAGAGAGAAGTAATCGGATTGGAGGAGAAGAAGAAATGGGTGATAAAGTTGTAACCATTTTTGTTTGAAAACTGATAAACTGATAAAGAGGAAAGGGGTGAGACAACTAGCATCGGAGAAATGGGTGAGACATCACGTTTTTTGCGTTTTAATACATTAAATTTTTATAAAAATATTTTAATATTATTTTCAATGAATTTACTTTATTACCCTTGAAAAAATCAAAATTAACTATTTACTTATTTAATATAACTAAGTAAATATTAAAATTTAAAACATAAAAAGATTTAAATAAAATAAAAAATAAATATTTAGTTAATACAAAATAAATATTAAAAAATTTAGAAAATGTAAGTAAATAATGGTTTTAAAAAATAAATATTAAAAAACCAGTTTTTTTTTTTTTTTTTAAAACTATTTGTTGTATATATGTTTGTATAAAATGTATCGAGCGTACCGTACCATGGCAAGGTATACGTACCATATCGTGCCACATATTTATGAATCTTGTTGACCACACACCACATATGGAGCTGTCTGAATCATTAACTGCTCGATACAATTTGTGTCAAAAGGACCTAGCCATTGAAGAATGGAGGTAGATGTGATTAGAAGGTTTGAGATTCCTTTTGCTCATGATGTACCGATAAAGAGACATGACCCTCCCTGGTCTCTTTCTTTGGTCTAACATCATTAGTATTAACTTTTTTATTTGATAGGAAACAAAGACTTTATTAACAAAAGGAAAAAATTACAAAAGCGAACCTGAAGTCTACCAAAAAACAACCAACAACGAAAACTACAAGAAGGTAGGAAGGAAACAATAAACAAATAGTAGCCTTTGAATTGAGCATAATGAAATATAAAAATTAATCTTTATAATCTTCACTAGATGATGCTCAAAGAGAAGTCAAATAATACGCTTTATCTCCTGAAAAACTTTCCTACTCTTCTAATTCTTAGAAAATTCTTTTGATTCTTTTCTCCCAAATAACTCATAAAGAGGCGAAAACTCTATAATTCAAAAGAATACTAACATTTTTTCCTCTTTTAAAGGCTTTAAAATCTTTCAACAAAAAAAAACATAACGAATTAGGAGCAGCCCAATTAAAACCAACTAAAGAAAACAACTTGGTCCATAGCAAACCAATCGTTAGGCAAGGGAGAAAGAGGTGATCCAAGGTTTCTCCACTATTCTTACATATTACACACCAAGAGGGAGAAAGGCAAGTACTAGGATGTCTATGCGACCTAGGATCTGGTCGCTGGATTGACTCGAAATAGATTGGTTGAAGGAGAACTGGTGTAAAGGCTTTGGGCCAAAAGGTCTTAATTTAGATTTAACCCATCCATTAAAAATCAATGGGCTTGGCCTTCTCTCTAGCTCACAATCCTTAATCCGAGGCAGCAAAAAAGGGGATGGAAGCCTACCTAAATCCTTAACCTGAGACAACAAAAAAAGGGATGAAGACCTACCCAGATTCTAAACCCTTCTAACTAAAGGCCCAAGCTTCTATTTAGGCTCAGGATCACTAAAAGATTCTTTCCTCCTTTCCTTTAAATGGGATTTACAACTTAAATCACCCAGCCCACGCAAAACAAAGCTATCCTTCTTTAAAAATTGACCATTAACAACTTGCATCGGTTGATTCAAATAATCCATTAACTCCTCCTCACCTCGGAAATCAACAACCGTCTTCGCCTCCGACTTTTCATCTTTTATACTTTTGTAATCATTTTTCACTCTCCACACCCCTTTTGATTTCTTCTTGGAAAGGAACCCGCCTTGATTATTTGTTGTACGCCATCCCCTTCTGTTGACATGTGGAACATAACCCCTGACATAATCGTCTTCAACCTTTTGACCGAAAAATGGAGGCTTTGGGCGGTTGGAGTTGAGACGATTTTGATAAAGGCCTAATTTTGATATCAATTATCCCATCTCCATCCTTAGTTCCAACAACCGCAAGAATGAAGGAATTCTCCACCATACCAACTTTAATCCTTGTCTCACTCAAAGACTAAAGATGAGCGGTATTAATATCAACTTGTATTAGACCCCCATAGAATTCAGCAATCTTGCAAAATGATTCCCTATTCCATAACTGAAAGGGAGGCCCTTCAATGGCTATCCAACCCCACCAAAAGCTATTATTTCATTTGAACAATTAATTTTCGGATTCCATGCCTGTAAGGAAACGACCACACTGCCTTTTGACTGACACTTTCTAAACTTACCAACTTTAGCAACCTCTTTGACATTGCGGTAGAAGAAAACCGCTCTATCATTAGGAATGGTTTCAACTCAACTAAGAATTCTAAAGAATTGGACAAAGCTTTCTGGATAAAACTCCAACTGTCATGACCATTTACCACTGCTCTAATCCATTCACCGAAAACCAGACTTTCAGCATAGCTTACTCCTCTCCAATCACCAAAAGTCTTCCACATACCACTGTGGTTTCCAGCAGGCTTAATATCTGAACTTGGAAACTTCTCCTTGATGACCCGATCAACCTTCCTCGCCACTTGAGAATTAGCTTCACATCTTGCAGGGAAAATGCTTAAAACCAATTTTGCATAATCAGACCACCCACCAGCATTGTTTCCCATCGGAATCAAAATGCTCTTCAAACTCGAATTGCCAACAATTGAGGAAACTTTTAAAATATCTCCTCTATTGTTTTCGAAACTATTAATCCACAGCTGATACCTATTGAATCTGTAGATGCAAAAGCATTTCCTATCGCTAATATTTTGAACTACTTCTAGGAAGCAATTCTCTAGCCAATGAGCGCCTTTCAAATCCACCTTCAACTCAAAACAACCATGACTACTCTTCTCCAGCAATTTGATTACACTACCAGTAGAATATTCATCAAATTCTAAAGAGAAAACCTTACTCTCAATCCGAATTCGCCTAACTAAATGATTAAAACGACCCAAACCGCCCATCTTCTCTTACCTCAAAGATTAATGAACAATTCTAGAGAGAAGAGAGAGTATTTTCTCTTTCTAATAAATACTTTGCAAAACAAAATTTGGCATACATCATTAGTATTGACTTAAGCCTAGACAATTGATCACACCAAGAATTTGACTTAGGGACATTGAATTTTCACTTAATATTATAGGTTTTGAAGATGGGATAGGTGCGATCATCAATCAAGGCTGATAAGAAGGCTAAAAAGAAGGATTTCACTAAGTACATCACATTCTTTTCTAATAACCATAATCTTTTGTCTTCCTCACTTTCTAGGAGGGTGATCCCTTCTAAATTATGGAGCCAAACTGCTTGTTCCTTAGGTTCTCTATCATTCAAGATTCTTAAAATCATAAAATCCCAACCTTTGCTATACACATTACCAATTCTCAATCTAACAATAGGAAGATTATGCATTGCTAACAATCTAACAACAACTTACAGAAGGCGGCTTCATCTTTCCTAACATCTTTCCAGAACCTACCATACCCAATGTGCAGTTCCACTTGAGGAAGAAACAGACTAGAGTCTTGAGAGATGTAGGTCAAAGTGTAGCAGCAGATCCTCTTCTAGATCTTTTCGGAGTTCCATCCATTCCCTTGAATACTATATTTACTAGCAATGATTTTGTGTAGAAGGGACTTTGATTCTCATGGGAAGTGGCATAGCCATTTCCCTAAAAGGACTTGATGAGGTTTCCCAAACCCATACCCTTTTATAAAGGAGATCCATTGGAATTGTGTCCCATCTAACCAAGTCTTTTTCCTTCTTTCCTCCACTCCTCCCAAGAGAAAATTTCTTAGAAGATTTTTCAATTTTCTTGGCCACTCTAACAGGGACTTGTAAAAGGGATAGAAAATAGGTGGGAAGAACTTAGTCATTGACATAAACAGTAAAACTGCTTTATTTGAGTTCTTTTACTTAGTAAGGACTGAATGATGCATCACACTTGAAAGCAGCTTGTTTAACAAGTTCTTTAAGTTTCACATCTGTAATTTGGCTTTAACAAATCACAAAAGGGAATATTAATAGTCAGTTGAAATCTAAAACCAAAATTGGGAGTTGAAAAGAATAATTCTTCTTGCATTCATAGGGAAATACAACAGCCTATTTATCCAATAAATTAAATATCTAATCTCACAAATTTAGGGATCCTAAAGAAAGGAAAAGGAAATAATACACACACACAAATGAAAATAACAGAAAAAGAAAGAATAAATCCCACTAGTTGTGAGATTTTATTCTGACTTCCTAACACTCCCCCTTAAGGTGGTGAATAGATATCAATCATTTTTAGCTTGGTAACACAATGTTCAAAGCTTGATTTTTGAAGTGCCTCGGTGAGAACATCAGCTCCTTGAGACTTAGTAGGAGTGTAGGAAAGAACAATTGTCCTATTTTCAATTTCGGTTTTGATGAAATTTCTGTCGACTTCACATGTTTCATTCTGCCATGTTGAACTAGGTTGTGAACTACGTTGATAGCAGATTTACTGTCACTAAATAGCGTCATACGGCTGGTTAGAGGCATATTAAGATTTTCTAACAATCTTCTTGTCCAGATTAACTCAAGTTCTTTGAGCTATTGCTCTATACTCGACTTTTGCACTACTTCTAGCTACCATTGACTATTTTTTTTTACTTCTCAAAGTAACTAAATTCCTCCATACATTTGTACAATACCTTGTTGTTGACCTGCTATCTTCTACTGCCCTAGCCCAATCTACATCTAAGTATCCAAGAAAATTTTATCCATGGTTTTCTTGAACAATAAACCCTTTCCAGGACTTCTTTTCAAATATCTCAGAATCTGGTTAGCTGCCTGCATATGCCGTTTTGTGGGAGTGTGCATAAACTGACTAACAACACTTACACTGTAGGCAATATCTAGTCTGGTTAGAGATAGATAGATCAACTTCCTTACTAAATGCTGGTAACTCTCTCTATTTACAAGAGGGTCATTTTCGAATATCTGATGTTTCCAGTTACGATCTAATGGAGTATTAGCAGGCTTATAGTCAAGTTTCCCTGTCTCTTTAAGCAGATCAAGTGTGTATTTCCTTTGAGAAATTAAAATGCCTGTTTTGCTTCTTGTAACTTCCATACCAAGAAAGTACTTAAAAGTTCCAAGATCCTTTACTTTGAACTCGGCTTCTTGTCTCCTTTTTAGGTTCATAATCTCATCTTCATTATCTCCTATAACAACCATATCATCTATATATACAATTAGGATTGTTTGTTTATCATTCTCACCCTTTTTTAAAATAAGGTGTGGTAGGTTTTGTCCCTGTTTGTATCCGGGTTGTTTCATAATCATGCTAAACTGAGTGAACCATGCTCATGGTGATTGCTTCAGACCATAAAGGGATTTTTTAACCTACATACCTTGCTTGGTTCTCCTTTAACTTCAAATCCTGGTGGAGTCCTCATGTAAACCTCTTCTTCCAACGTACCATTCAAGAATGCATTCTTGATGTCTAATTGATATAATCCCCACTCCAAGTTTGCTGCAAAAGATAGTAGTACCCTAATTGAGGTCAAATTTGCAACATGAGCTAACGTTTCTTCATAATCAATTCGATAAGTCTGAGTGAATCTCTAGGCGATAAGTCTTGTCTTATACTGCTCAACAGTTCCATCGGATCTGTATTTAATAGTAAAGATCCACTGGCTGCCTACAATCTTTGTCCCTTTAGGTAGCTTCACATATTCTTAACTATCATTGTTTATTAGTGTTTTCATTTCCTCTACTACTGTAGCCTTCCACTTTGAATATTGAAGAGCTTTATGAATGCCTTTGGGAATCTGGATCTTATCGATCTCTAAGATAAATGCCTTGAAGTTTCCTAACAACTTCTAAGTAAGATAATTTGAAATGGGGTGCTTAGTGCAAGATCTTACTCCTTTCCTTAAGGCTATAGAAAGGTCTACATCATTCACTTCCTCTTGATCACCCATTTTAGGACTTGTCACGGGTGTAGATTCATGGTTTAGCTTTAGAGTTTGTGGTCTCCTGCTATAAACCAAAATTGGTTTCGGATCTGTAGTATTGGATACTCTCTCTTGATCTAAGTTACCATTGTTTTGGGAACTTATTGTGGGTAAAGATGTTGGTAAGGACTCAGACTGGACCTGATTTGGTGAAGGGTGAAAAGGCAATGGAAGGGAAAAAATGATAGTGGGGTCCCAATGTTTTTCTCCCTGGGTATTATTCTCCCCTTGGAGAGAAACGTGGGAATAGAATGGTTGAGTTTCCACAAACGAGACATCACATGAAACTAGAAAACGTTTTGTAGGTGGATGAAAATATTTATAACCCTTTTGTGTGGAAAAATACTCAAGAAAAACACATTTAAGAGCTTTTGGATCAAGTTTACCTCGATTTGGTTGACCATTTTTTACAAACGCAACGCAACCAAATACACGACATGGAAGAGAATTAAGAATCCGAATAGATGGAAACACAGACAGAAGTTCACTAAGAGGTGTTCGATATTGAAGAACCTTAGTTGGAACTCTATTTATGAGATAAGCAGATGTGAGAATGACTTCCCTCCAAAATGAATGTGGTATATAGTCAGCAAGCATAATTGCCCTAGTAACTTCTAACAAGCGTCTATTTTTTCTTTCTGCAGTCCTATTTTGTTGAGGAGTATTTACACCAGAACTTTGATGAATTATTCCATTTTCCTTAAGATATTCATTAAATTCATGTGAAAAATACTCTCTTCTATTATCAGTTCGAAGAACATGAACATTAGAGTGAAACACATTTGTAATGACTTTGTAAAATTGTTTGAAAATAGAGAACTCTTTTGATTTTTTACGCATTAAATAAACCCAACAAACATGAGAATGATCATCAATAAATGTAATAAACCAACGTTCCCCATTTAGACTTGACGCACAAGATGGTCCCCATACATCACTATGGACAAGATGAAACAGAGTTGACGATTTGTATGTATAAAGGTGAGAAGATGCTCGGGGTTGTTTTGCTATAACACAATTTTCACAATGAAATGATAAAGGATCTTTATTAATAAATAAATGTGGATACAAGTACTTTAACTATGAAAAACTAGGATGGCCGAATCTCTTATGCCAGAGTTCAACATTTGAATTAGAAATGGAAGACAAAACAGTAGGCAACATTGGTTTTTGAGTAGAGCTCACACTCGATAAATAATGGAGACCATTTCGCTCCTCAGTTGTGCCAATCGTCCTCACAGATGACAAGTCCTGAAATTTATAGTAAGAGGGTAGAAATGTTATAGCACAACCTAGATTCTTAGTAATTTTACTAACTGAAAGTAAATTACACTTCAGGTCAGGAACATGTAAAACATACTGCAATTTCAACCTATTTACTTCTATATCCCCTCTTTCTGCTGCTTTGCATGCAGATCCGTTTGCCACAGTAATATCAATGTTTTTCTTACATGGTTTATAATTTTCAAATCCCGAACTAGAATTTATCATGTGATCTGATACCCGTGTCCACAATCCAAGCCTGTTGTGAGCGAGCATTCAACCACAAAGAAAAATTACCTTGATTAGTTATGAAGGCAGTGGCGGTTGATGATGTGGATCCAGCCTCCTTGCTTGTAGACGGTTGATTCATTATCTTGCACAAAATCTCCATTTGTTAGGCATTGGTAGTTGTCAGTCTGCTTTTGTTAAAGGTAGGCAGATTCTTGATGCAGTCCTGGTGGCTAATGAGGTGGTGGAGGATTATAGAGAGAACAAAAGAGAAGGGGTCGTTTTCAAAATTGATTTTGAAAAAGCTTATGATCATGTTGATTGGGATTTCTTAGACTTTGTCTTGGAAGCGAAAGGGTTTGGGTTAAAATGGAGAAGCTGGATTAGGGGATGTCTGAAGTCTACAAACTTCTCGATTATGATAAATGGGAAACCTAGGGGAAATTTTTCTGCATCTAGAGGGTTGAGACAAGGAGATCCTTTATTCCCCTTTTTGTTTATTCTCATCGTGGATGGTTTGGAAAGGTTAATTGATAGAGCTAAGGAGTATCATTTGGTAGAAGGATTTTGTGTCGGAAAGGAAAAGGTTATGGTGTCCCATCTTCAATTTGCTGATGATACTGTCTTCTTTTCTTCGAGTAAGGAAGATAAATTTGGCTATTTGGTTGAGATAATTCGTATTTTTTGTTGGATCTCTGGGCTTAAGGTGAACTTGAACAAGAGTGTGTTGGCGGGTATAAATTATGATGAAAGGAAGATCGTCGATTTAGCCAAAGTTGTTGGTTGCGAGGTAGGTTGTTGGCCTTTGAAATATTTAGGCTTACCTTTAGGAGGTAGACCCAGATCTTCAGAATTTTGGATGCCTGTGGTAGAGAAGGTAGAAAGGAGATTAGAGGGGTGGAAAAATGCCTTCCTTTCCAGAGGAGGTAGATTGGTTCTAATTCAAGCGGTTTTGCATAGCATCCCTTCTTATTTTCTTTCCTTGTTTAGAATTCCGGTTGGGGTGGCAAAGAGACTTGAAAAGATTATGAGAGATTTTCTTTGGGAAGGATTTGGAGATGGAAAGAAGAATCATCTAGTAAATTGGGATAGCGTTTCTCGTCCTCGCGACAAAGTAGGTTTAGGAATTGGGAATGTGGTTTTGAAAAATTTGGCTTTGCTTGGAAAATGGTTGTGGAGGTTTCCCCTGGAACCTAATTCCTTGTGGTATAAAGTGATTAGAAGTAAGTACGGTTTGCAAAACAATGGATGGGATGCTAATATAATCATTAAAGGTTGTAGTCGTTGTCTTTGGAAAGCTATCATGCAAGGTTTCCAAGATTTCTCAGATAACTTGAAATTAGTGGTTGGAAACGGTGCTCGAATTCGTTTTTGGGAGGATCGTTGGGTGGATGCTTTGCCTCTACGGTTAAAGTTTCCAAGATTATGCAAGCTTGCATCTTCTTAGAATGCTTTAGTTCTAAACAGATTGGATAGTTCCTCTCTTCATCGTGGTTGGTTTTTCGATTTCAAGAGGAACTTGAATGATAGGGAGATTGAGGAATTTTCTTCTCTTATCTCTTCACTTGAAAGTGTTTCCTTTGATTCGGGTTTGGAAGATCGAAGGATTTGGAAACTTTGTCCCAATGGCATTTTTACTTAAGTCTTTTTTTGAGAAGTTAACTCTTAATGATGATCATCCTAGGTTTGTCTTTAATGATCTTATTTGGAAGTCTAAGGTGCCAAATAAGGTCAAGTTTTTAGTTTGACTTATTGTTCATCGAAAATTAGGGTCTTGCGAGATTATCCAAAGAAGATATCCTTACTCTTGTTTCTCTCCCAACTGGTGTGTCATGTGTAAAAGCAATGAGGAAAATTTGGATCATCTCTTGTTTCATTGTCCGGTGTCGAGCAAACTATGGAATAAATTGTTCTCCTTGGTGGGTTTGAGATGGGCGGCTCCTAAATTCTTAGGGTCTTTTCTTTTGGAAGATTTTCAAGCTCTTGGAGGGGGAAAGAAGGCTAGGATTATTTGGCAGAGCGGAGTTTTCGCTATTCTATGGGTGATTTGAGAAGAAAGAAACAGAAGAATCTTTAATGAAGTTGAAGAGGAAGTTAGTTTTTTATGGGATAAAGCACACTACTGGGCATCCCTTTGGGCATCTTCGAGTGTAGATTTTAAAGACGTTTCGTTATTTCTCATTTTATTAGATTGGAAAGCGGTTGTACGGTGATTTAAGTAATAGAGTGTTCTTCCAATCTTGTTTTAAGTGTGGTTATGTAGGTGGACTTCTGGTTCACATTTGTTTTTGTACCCGTCTCTATTTAATTCAATAAAGTTTTGTTTCCTATCAAAAAAAAAAAAAATGATGAGAAGAGTTACCTGCTGTTGTCTCTATTGCATATGCAGTTTTGTTGTTCCTTTGCTGACTTTGTGGCTTCCAATAAGGAGGTTTTCCATGGAGTTCCCAACTGGTATCTTTCGTATGATATGGCTTTTTGCAATGGTCACACCAAAACTCCTTGTCTTTCTGTTGTTGAATCCTTGGTTGATTTCCTTCACTTCGATTTGTGACAAGTGCAAACCCTTACGTTGTCAATTCTGGTGCTATTGTTTGAGATAAAGATTTCATCACTTTCTTTCTGTTTTCTTCACGGCAAACTTTAGTAAACACTTCCTTCAATGTCGGCAGAGGTTTGGTGCCAATTATTTGACTTCTAACCTCATCAAGCTCATGATTCAGCCCTTGTAGTTCTCCAACATTTTACTATACTGAATTTCGTCATCAGGACACTTCTAAGCGATGATGTGAAATAAGTCTATTTCCTACCAAAGCTTTGAGAGATTATTAAAATACTCGGTAACAGACAACATACCTTGACGTGTGTTCTGAATAGTTGATTGAATTTCAAAGCTTTGTGAAATATTCTCATAATAAAAAGTACATCTCTCTAACACCATCCTAGATTTCCTTTGCAGTCTGGTATGACAAGTATCAATGTCCAATTTTTTGATCCATGGAATTTATCAACCATGCCATCACTATTGAGTTTTCGACTTTCCGCACACCATAGTTTGCTGAACTTGCTTCTGGTGTTGCTGTGGCGACGCTTGTCAAATAACACATTTTTCCTCTTCCTTTGATGACAAGGAGTACAGACTGGTACCAGTCTCGAAAATTGTTGCCATTTAATTTATGGACTGTTATTTGTATGGACTGATTTTAATGAAGGATTTGAAATAATCGGAGTCATTCCTTTTTTACAAATATGAAGGATTGGTGGAGTGAGGTGGATTTGCAGGGGTGGAAGGGTTATACGTTTATGAAAAAGTTGGAATGGGTAAAAAAGAAGCTGAGAGAGTGGAATAAAGAAGTTTTTGGAGACATCTTCAAACAAAAGAGGGAGATTGAGGATAGAATTTTTGGCTTGGATAGATTGGAAGATGACGGGCTACTTTCTGATTCTTTGAGATCGGAAAGATCTCATCTGAAGTTGAAGTTAGAGAAGATGGTTTGCAAGGAGGAAATGTTATGGAGACAAAAGGCTAAAGTTAAGTGGGTTAAAGAAGGAGATTGCAATTCCAAATTCTTTCATAAAGTTGTTAATGGGAGAATGAGAAGAAATTGCATTGATAAGATTGAGTTAAATGATGGGTCGATAATCGAGAAGGAGGGAGCTATTGAAGGTGAAATTCCTTTCTAGGGGTGGAAGACTAGTCCTAATTCAAGCTGTTTTGCATAGCATTCCCACTTATTATTTATCCTTGTTCAGAATTCCTATTGGGGTGGCAAAAAGGATTGAGAAGATTATGAGGAATTTTTTGTGGGA
This sequence comes from Dimocarpus longan, assembly GCA_022984855.1. Classification (NCBI taxonomy): domain Eukaryota; kingdom Viridiplantae; phylum Streptophyta; class Magnoliopsida; order Sapindales; family Sapindaceae; genus Dimocarpus; species Dimocarpus longan. The sequence goes on along the minus strand of CM041025.1, from coordinate 20,494,233 downwards.
AGGTATTGGCGAAGGTAGGAAGGCTCATTTAGTAAGATGGAATGTTGTTTCTCGTCCTCAGCATAAAGGTGGATTAGGAATTGGGAATATAGTGATGAAGAATTTGGCTTTGCTTGGCAAGTGGTTATGGAGGTTTCCGTTGGAATCTAATTCTCTTTGGTATAAAGTGATTAAAAGTAAGTATGGAGTCCAAGGAAATGGGTGGGATCCTAATGCGGTGGTTCAAGGCGGTAATAGATGTCCATGGAAATCCATTATGCAAGGTTTCAACATTTTCTCGAGTAATTTAAGGGTTGTGGTTGGAAATGGTGCTCGAATTCGATTTTGGGAGGATTGTTGGTTGGGGGATCAACCTTTTTGCCTAAAGTTCCCAAGATTGTACAAGCTCACTTCTTCTCAAAATGTATCTGTTTTAAGTAGAGTGGATCATTCCTCTTCTCTTAAAGGATGACTCTTTGATTTTAGGAGAAACCTGAATGATAGGGAGATTGAAGAATTCTCTTCTTTTATTTCTATTCTTGAGGGTGTCTCTATTAATCCTGGTTTGGAGGATAGCAGGGCGTGGAGCTTAAGTTCCAATGGCATCTTCTCGTGTAAATCCTTTTTTAACAAGTTGGTCCAAGATGATTCGAGTATTAGGTTTGAGTATGATAAATTGATATGGAAGTCAAAAACTCCGAACAAGATCAAGTTTTTAGTGTGGCTTCTGGTTCATGGGAAATTAAACACTTGTGACATCATTCAAAAGAGATATCTTAGTATTTGCCTTTCGCCCTTCCGGTGCATCATGTGCAAAAGTGGGGGGGAAACTTTGGATCACCTTTTTCTTCATTGTTCGGTGGTTGACTTGTTGTGGAATAGGCTGTTGTCTCTAGTGGGCTTGAGGTGGGCAACCCCTAAGTGTTTACGTACTCTTTTATTGGAAGATTTTGTAGCCTTAGGAGGAGGAAAAAAGGTTAGGATTCTTTGGAACTGTGGAGTTTTCGCTATCCTATGGGTTATTTGGGAGGAAAGAAATAGAAGAATATTCGAGAAGGTCGAGGAAGAGGACAACTTCTTAAGGGATAAAGCGTTCTATTTAGCTTCTCTCTGGGCGTCTACTAGTGAAGAATTTAAACATTTATCGTTATCTCTTATCTTATTAGATTGGAAGGCTGCTGTTCGTTGATTGTTTATTCCTTTTTGCCTTTACGTTGTCAATTGGGTTGTATGTTCTTTGGTGGACTTCTGGTTCACAGTTGTATTTTCTTTTTTATATTAATAAAGTCTTTGTTTCCTATCAAAAAAAAATAATCAGAGTCACTCTGGACTCAGCTGTAGATGAAGTAGTATTGGCCACTTAGTTCGGTTGTGTTGCCGATACTAATATGCCGGTGATGGAAAGACTAGCTCTGATGCTATAAAACCAGAATGGGGAGATGAAAAGAATAATTCTTCTAACATTCATAGGGAAATTCAGCGGCCTATTTATTCAACAAATTAAGTATCTAATCTCACAAATTTAGGGATCTTAAAGAAAAGAAAAGGAAACAATATATACACACAAATGGACATAATAGAAAAGGAAAGAATAAATCCCACTAATTGTGAGATTTTATTCTAACTTCCCAACAAAACCTTTGGTCGTAGGAAACAAGTATGTCATCATTATTCCATCAAAATTTACTAATTATGTAGCTTCTCTACATTGATGTTCTATGTTGGAAATTTCATCCACATGCTTGGTTCCAACATAATTTTGTAGTGTCTTTTTACATTTTAGTCAGCTTACAAGGAGTTCCCTCTTGTTTTGTAGCATGTAATTGGAGATGCTCACTGTATTTGCTTGTTTTGCTGCTTTTCTTAGTATGTTGGAACAAAAACAGTAATTTATTGAATAAAAAATGTTTAAACTTATACGTTATGATGGTTTAGTTATCCCCTTGGAATATGACTACTCATTTTCACTAACTTGGAGACATGGTGTTGCAGTTGTCAGAGCTTGTGAATGTGGAAGGCTATAGCGATTGGATACAATTAGTAGCTGAGTTCACTTTAAAGTCTTTGCAATCTTGGCAGGTTGACTGGTTTCCAACTGTCCATGACTTTTAAGAATGTCTAAAAGATTTGTCCTGACTGTATAAATTATTAAATTAGTAGACTGTCCTACAACTTAAATTCCATTATCATGGTGCCTAAAACCATTTATTTAAAACGGTTAATTACTCCCTTTTTCTAGAAGTAAAACCATTTGTAATCTATATTGCCTCTCTATCCCCTGTATACTAATTAGGTTTATGTCTTCTACTAGTGGGCCAGCAGTAGCGTGTACTATCTCTTGGGCCTCTGGTCCAGATTGGTGACATCTGTACCATACTTAAAAGGTGATGCACCAAGTTTACTGGATGAATTTGTGCCTAAAATTACTGAGGGTTTCATTACGTCAAGATTTAACTCTGTGCAGGTATACATTTGCTTTATTTATTTATTTATTTTATTTTGGTATTTATTTTCTGCTTGATACTGTGTATTTATCTTATTGAAGTTCAGATTTTTTAGGAGAATATATATTTTTTAATCTATTTTCTTCTCTGTATTGTAGGCTGGATTCCCAGATGACACTGAGAATCCACTAGACAATGTTGAACTCCTTCAGGATCAGCTAGATTGCTTTCCTTACCTTTGCAGATTCCAGGTTCAAATCAACTACTATATACTTGTTTTTCTTTTAACATATCCATCATAAAGATGGTTTAGGTTTTAAATTCTCTGTCTGTCTGTCTGTCTGTCTCTCTCATTTGTTTGGCAACTCTTAATCCTACTAGTTGACCATGATTAATATTCTAGTAAATGGAAATGGTGTTCATGATTTCTTTTCTCTCATGAGATGCAGTATGAAAGCAGTGGCTTCTATATAATAAACATAATGGAGCCTATCCTGCAGTCTTATACGGTATGATCATTTATGATGAGCAAGGCCTCGTTTTCTAATCTATAACATTTATGGCCATGTTGAGATTATAATCTCAGTCATTGTCTTTAATTACTTACATAGGAAAGAGCACGATTACAGATTGCTGATAAAAGTGAACTATCTGTCATTGAGGCCAAACTTGCTTGGATTGTTCATATTATTGCTGCTATTCTTAAAATAAAGCAATGCACTGGGTGTAGGTAAAAATCTTCTTCCTATCTTTACCTGTTGTATATATTTTTTCCAAGATCTTTTCTACAATCTATGGGATGTTCGTTTTGGCCTACAGTATGGAATCACAAGAGGTTCTTGACGCAGAACTCTCAGCCCGAGTTTTGCAAGTGATAAATGTCACTGACAGTGGGCTACACAGCCAGGTAGATCAGCAGGAAGAATTCTGATATGGCTTTTTATATTCATGCATGGGATCTACAGTAAAATCGTATGGTTTCGGGTTGTCAATTAGCCTTTTGGTTGGAAAAGTTTTGTTGTAAAGCTCAATGTCTTTTAGGAGAAATAAAAGTTTGTTTAATTACTGGTTTTAATTTCGATTGGTTTCGAAAGGTTTGTAGAAGCAGTTGATTTTTTCTATGCTTTATATGTTGTATTGATTTCATTAAAATATTCTTTTCTATGCTTTATATGTTGTATTGATTTCATTAAAATATTCTTTGGGTGTTGGATGTAGTACTGTTACTCATTATTTACTTAGTGAATTCTTCTTTTTTCTTTCTTTCAATAATTAGCTGTGAAAACAATTCATCCATTTTTTTGGCATGAGCAGAGATATGGTGAATTTAGTAAACAGAGACTTGATCGGGCAATTCTCACCTTCTTTCAGCATTTCAGAAAGTCTTATGTAGGTGATCAGGCGATGCATTCATCCAAGGTAATTGTGTTTTATTTGTTTCGTTTTATGAAGATTTTTTATGTCTGTATGTCTCTTGAGGCTCTCTCTTTCTGTTGCAGCAGTTATATGCGCGGTTATCTGAGCTTCTTGGACTTAATGATCATATACTGTTGTTGAATGTGATTGTTGGCAAGATTGCCACAAACCTCAAGTGTTATACTGAGGTAAATGCTTGGAATTTGTTTTCTGTTCATTGTATTGTCCTGGGTAGTCCTATGTTAACTTCTTTTGCATGTGCCAATTCTCAGAGCGAGGAAGTTATCGATCACACATTGAGTTTGTTCTTGGAGCTGGCATCTGGGTTAGTTTATTGTTGGAAAATTTGGATCAAACACATGGTTTTGTTTCATAAAATTCATGTGTCACTCTCTCAACATTAGTTGTTTATTTGAGTTTTTTATTTCTTTTGGCAGATATATGACTGGAAAGCTGCTTCTCAAGTTGGATACTATCAAATTTATAGTTGCAAATCATACTGTAATTTTTCTTTAATTAATTTTAATTTGATATATTCACGTAAAATCTTGTTAAATTAACCTGGTTGTTCTGTTTTGAATTTCTAATTTCAGAGAGAGCACTTTCCTTTTTTGGAGGAGTATAGATGCTCTCGCAGCAGAACAACTTTCTACTACATTATTGGCTGGTTGATTTTCATGGAGGATAGCCCTGTGAAATTCAAGTCTTCAATGGATCCACTTCTGCAAGTAGTCCTCTCTCTCTCTGATGATGTGCTTTCAATTTTTTATTTTTTGTTTTGGCCTTATCATTAAGTTTATGTGTGCAGAATCCTTCATGTGTCTTAGAAATGGGTCGCCCCTCTTTAGATTCTTGTTTGGCTGCTTGGGCTGAACTCACAAACGCAAATTATGAAGCACCATGAACAGAACATTAAAATTGGATAAAATGATGGTTGATTTTGATAGCTTCATCATGATCTTAAGGGCATGTTTTGGATTGTTGTAGCTTGAGAAATTATCACTTATTCTTAAAATTTGATTTTTTTTTTTTTGGTTTTTGAAAAGAAACCTAAAATTTTTTTATAAAAATGAGTTTTAAATAAACTTAATTAATTTATATTTTATATTAAAACGTTGCTGGAAAAAGGCTAGTTTCTCCCAGCCATGAGGAGGCTCATCTTCTCCATTCCTGCTGAGGAGGGGCCAAACCTCCATACAGTCTCACAATTCGAGGAGGTGAGACTCCTCCATCATCAAAATAGGACGATCCTCCTTTGGTGATGTCAAATCTAGCACTGGCATCACCAGAGGAGGTCGATCATCCTGCCTGCATTAGCCTCCTCTCCAATGTAGAAGCCTAGTAGGTGGATCAATTTACCTTCGGTGATGTTGGCCTTTTCATCACCAGGGATGCCATCTCTGACCTTTGCATCTGCACCTTTTTTTGTTTTTTTGATTAAATTTGTTGTTATTTAAAATATCTATACTTGTTTTATTTTTAGTATTTTTATTTACTTACATGTGTTATTATTTTTTAAATTTACCCATTTATATAAGTGTAATCATGTCTATTTAAGTTATTTTGCTATACATGTAGTCCTTCCTCTTCAAAAGCACAACTTTAAAACAAGTTTACCAAACGCATACTCATTTTTCTTTTAAGCTTATTATGTCACAAGATAATTTCTTGAAGTACAACAATTCCAAACAGTCTATTTGACATCCCTTTTGGCAGGGATTTAGGTTTATCTGAAGTCTTTTCAAAACTCAAGCCAAGGAAAGCATATTCACGTATTCAAAAATTAGATGTGAAAGTTTTTCTAAATTTCTTTTTATTTATGTAGGTTGCCTTTATTTTTTATTTTGGTGGTGCTATCGTTTTTGCCAAGGGTTTTGAGGGATGGTGTCGTAAGTGGGGTTTTTATCACATCTTCTCGTGCAAGTCCTTTTTTGAAAAGTTGGTCCAAGATGATTATCTTCCTAGGTTTGAGTATGATAACCTTATATGGAAGTCAAAGGCTCTGAACAAAATCAAGTTTTTAGTGTGGCTTTTGGCTCATGGGAAACTAAGTACATGTGATATCATTCAAAAAAGATTTCTTAGTATTTGTCTTTCGCTTTTTCGGTGTATCATGTGCAAGAGTTGGGGGAAAACTTGGATCATCTTTTTCTTCATTGTCCCTTGGTTGGCTTGTTATGGAATAAGTTGTTTTCTTTAGTTGGCTTAAAGTGGTCAACTCCTAAATATTTATGTGTTTTCTTATTGGAAGAATTTGTAGTCTTAGGAGGAGATAAGAAGGCTAGGATCCTTTGGAACTGTGGAGTTTTCGCTATTTTATGGGTTATTTGGGAGGAAAGAATTATAAAAATATTCGAAGAAGTCGAAGGGGAGAACAATATTTTAAGGGATAAAACATATTATTTTATTTCTCTCTGGACGTCTTCTAATAAAGAATTTAAAGATTTATCACTATCTCTTATTTTATTAGATTGGAAGGCTGTTGTTTGTTGATTATTTTTTTCAATCTTGCCTTTAGGTTTAGCTTTTATTTGTTTGTTTTTGGGTGGACTTCTGATTCACAACTGTATTTTTTTTTTATTATTAATAAAGTTTTTATTTCCTAACCAAAAAAAAAAAAAAATCATGGCAGACTATGCTTTAATGACTGATTTTTCTTTTATTGATTTATTAATTGTTGATCAGAAATCAAGTTGATTTTAATTTACATATGCTATTTACTTGATATTGTTGCTGGTATGCATTTCTTGATGTATGGATAACTCAAACATTCGTCACATGTTATATTATTGATGAATTTCTGTTTTAATTATTTCTTCTTTTTCTGGAATTGAAGTGATGACTGTTGTCCTCTAGGTTTTTATCAGCTTGGAATCAACTCCTGATTCACTATTCCGCACTGATGCTGTAAAGTATGCATTGATTGGGCTAATGAGAGATCTTAGAGGAATTGCAATGGCTACAAATAGGTTATTACATGTGCAGCTTCTTTAAATTTGGTTGGTTTTGATGAACATTCAAATGATATTTTGACCTTTCCTGGCTATCTTTCAGTCGCAGAACATATGGGCTTTTATTTGATTGGCTATATCCTGCACATATGCCAATTCTATTGAAAGGTGTCTCTCATTGGAGTGACACTCCAGAGGTAAGGGGATATTATTAATTCTGTAACATGTTTTAGATCTCTGACATGCCAGTAATTTTATTGATTTTTTTCAAGATTGAGAATACTGACATGCTTGTAATTCTATATTAGTAACTACTTAATTTAACCAAATCTTAGAACTATGTATTTGCAGAAACCTTTTAGAAAGTTACCATTTATATTTGAGTCATAGACTAACTTTTATCTTTTTAGGAATATATCACTCTTACAGTGTTTTTTATTAAAATACTTGTGGTGGACAGAAACTTTTATAAAGCATTTCCACTACGTTGCTTCATTTCTGCATATCGGCTATTTTTTGTCCATTTCTTGCAAACCAATTGCTTTTTTATTGGAATCCAAAAAATCCAATCAGCATAACAGTAAGCCTCTTCAATGTCCTTCTACACCCAAATCCTTCTTTTTCTTCTACAACTCTATCTATGAGTAAGTCTGAATTCTTTTCTTCTACAACTCTATCTATGAGTAAGCCTGCATTCAGACTTTGTTGCTTTAATAGAGTCTACTTGAGCTGATTATCTCTATACCTCAAAAGCTCTGTTGATCTACAGGATAAGACTAAGAGGTCTCGATTCACTAATTTTCGGTAAATTCTTCTTTGTAATAAGACACGATGAATTGTATCTATGATTTCATTATCAGTCCATTATTAAAGATTTAATTAAAGGCTTACGGATTCCTCATAGATAGTCTTCTAACATAATTGATAAATGCTGTTGAGCATTCATCATCTGTCTTTTTTAAACTTCTCCTGCTTTTAACCGTGGGCATGGAAAATGGTTTTGGATGGCATGTAGTCATAAATAGAAAGTGTGATATTGATATGATTAAATGGGACTCTGATTCAGCCACTAAAGGAAACAACTACTGCCCTTGGGTGTTTGTTTATTAGAACAGAAGGCTTTTTTCTCCTTATCTTCATCTGATAGTAGGAAATGGAAAAATATATTGGAAAGATATCCAGAGGGCTGTTACTGCTCTTTGGCAGAATTTTCCCTATGTCTACAGTCTGTTTATGGCTGACTTTGCACTCTTGGAAGGCTTCAGGATGTCCTGATTTATGCAGCTCTTAGAGCCTAGACGGTGTTTCCCTAAATGATTTGGAGGATAAAAGATCGTGGCTCTGTCAAAAAGTAGGCCCAATCCAAGTTAAATCCTTCTTCATTGCCCATATACGCAATCCACAGTCTAGCCAATTTTAGTCGGAAAGCCAAGGTCCTCTTGGACCATTGTTCATGAGATGGTGAATACAAACAACATAATTCAAAGATGATCAGGTTGGTGTTTATTCCTGTGCGTGATACAAGGGGATTTGGAAACTTCGGATCACTGTTTCCTGGACTCTCTAGTGGCTTATAGCCTTTAGAATAAGCTTCTTTACACAGCAAATCTTAGGTTGGCTGTAAGGATCTTACAGCTAAGCACTTTTAGGTGTTTAATGGGGTAGAAGGGGGATGAACTATTGAAATCTGCTACGATAGCCATTTTGTTGGGTTGTGTGGAATAAAAGAAATAGAAGGATCTTTCATGAGTAAAATAGGGATGATTTTCAGTCTTTATGCAAAAGGGTCACTTTGGGCAGTGGTCTCCATAGGACTCAAAACATATTTAGATGTTCTTCACTCAAAAATGTTTAGTTAGCACCATTTTTTTCTTTTTTAAATAAAAAAAATAAAATAAAAAAATAAAATAAAATAAAATAAAATTAGATATCTAACATACCTTCTCACGTACAAGACCCAAGGGCTTGCCGCGTGGATTTAGCTCAAACACTAATTTAGATGCATAAGAAACGAACATGATAAATTCAGATAGATAAAACCTTTCATATATAATCACCTGGGTGACTTGAACCCTGACATTTACTAACTGGTTTTGACACCATTTCAAATAACCACCTGGCTCAAAAGATATAAACTCTCTCTAACAAAAAGAACTGGGATGCCATTGTGGAATGATGAGTGCTCATCTCCCTGAATTTAGATGTTTTTGTTTTGTTCTTCGGAGAGCTTTTTTTATATGGAGGGGCTTGAGGCATACCAAATTCTTTTGTCGCTTACTGATGAACTGTTTTCTAATGGTCCTTTATCTGATCTTCTGTTAGCTATCTTGGATTTTGTTTCTGTTAGGTTGTTCTGTGGAGAGCTTGTTCGCCTTCTCTGTATCTTTCCTTTTTTAACCCCTCTTTAGATCATAAACTTTTAAATGTATGTAAGGAGAATATTTTCTCTCTCTCCCAAATCCCAATTAGCATGAATTTATTAGTGCCTACATATCAGACTGCATTGTGTTTTGCAAACTGAAACATATTCTTTCTTTCGTCCTAGCATGTGTGTTTTAGTCACTTAATATGTTTAGTGTAATTATTTTATAACTAATGGTTTGACTGTTTATGCAATCAAAGATCATCTTTTCTTCAGCTTTGTTCTTAAATATCAGTTATATTCTGTCATTTGTGATTATTATTACTAGATCTCTATTGAATGATATAGATAAGGTGGATTTTGTTATCTGACTGAATGCTGCAGGTTACCACTCCATTGTTAAAATTCATGGCTGAGTTCGTATTAAACAAAGCCCAGCGCTTGACATTTGATTCATCTTCTCCTAATGGCATTCTTCTTTTTCGGGAAGTTAGTAAACTAATTGTAGCGTATGGTTTGAGGATTTTGGCTCTTCCAAATGCTGCTGATATATATGCCTACAAATACAAGGGAATGTGGATTTGTTTAACTATTCTTTCGAGAGGTTATCCTTTGAACTGGTTTTTCCTTTTAAGTTAAACTATTTTTTGACTGCCATTCGTAGTGAGCACTTGAATTTCATCAATTGCATGATTGTTCCATAAACCTACTTATGTTTTGTTGGTTTGAGTAGAATGTTTTATATTCCTTTTGCTAATAAAAATGTATCTCAAAATGTTGTTCTAAGATTTTTGGGGGTCAGTGCACTGAAATATCTATTGTGTCTGCACACTGTACTGACGAACATTTATTTCCTGTTTGTATGAAAAATAGTCAATTGTTTCTTGTTTATATGGCAGATATTATTCTCTTAATTTTTGTTTGTAATTAAGAATATTATAAGGTAGCTTTTTGTTACTTCTATCAATTTTCTTGTCATGCTTTTATTTATTTGTCTATTTTTTACAAGTTGTTTCAGAAGTTCTATAGTTATGGGTTATGGGAAACTGAAAATTAAAATTCAATCCCAAGCTTCCGTACCCTATTACCTCTACAGTTATTTCTAAGGGAATTCTAGAACTCCTCATTCTATTTTGCAAAATATTTCTGAATTAATTACTATTTGAATTCAGCAAATAGAACAATAAGAAATCTCTGCTAGAGTGTGAATGGGTTTGATAGTTAGGTTTAGGTTTTTGCAAGGTATTAATTCTTACGTTTCAGTCACTAACTATATAGGGACAGTGTATGCGAAAGTTGGTATGACGGCATTCTCATGTCGTATTGGCCAGATGCTTCACTTTACATTTTTTTAAAAAATAATAATAATAATAATAATAATATATGGACTTATTCTATCAGCTCATTCTGTTGTGTTTTTCCACCAAATGGCAGCTCTTGCAGGAAACTATGTCAACTTTGGTGTGTTTGAATTATATGGAGATAGAGCTCTTGCTGATGCACTTGATATAGCTCTTAAGATGACACTATCAATTCCTTTGGCTGATATATTGGCTTTCAGGAAGGTATGTAGAATGCTGTTGTTTTTTTGGCTTCAAGTTAAAATATATTGTTGATTGGTTCCTGTAGACTATTTTCTAAATTTGTGTAAGGATATACATGCATGCGTATATGTCTTTGAGTGTATTGCTTTGCTAGGTAGGAAGTTATCACAGCGCTTATATATATGTTTTTTCACTTAGCGTAAGGGGGAGCATTAATAGTTTTTAGTTTAGGCTGAGAGGTATTTTACTATTATCCATGTGCACCTTAGGGTTATAATTATTAAATGTAAGGAGGGTATGTGTTCAGCTGGTGTCTCTGTCTGTAGTCATTCCCCTATTATCTTTGAGATTTGTTCAGTATATGCCAATGTAGAAAAGCATTATGCTATACATTTTGTCTGCTAACATTGAGGTGTTTTTAAATCCAAGTTGAATCTTCACGTTGTTTGAGATAGCCTATGAAAGGTACCAAAACATGTGCTTCCTTTCACTTATCTTGTTGTATAGCTGCTCTAAATGTTGGATGTGTTGGATCTTTTAGTTTGTACAGTAGTGAGGTTAAGTTTATTGTTTTGCTACTTCTTTGCAGTTAACAAGGGCCTACTTTGCATTCTTGGAGGTTTTATTCAGCAGCCACATTGTTTTTGTATTGAATTTAAATACAAACACCTTTATGCATATAGTCAGTTCCCTTGAATCTGGCCTTAAAGGATTGGATACAAATATCTCTTCACAAGTGAGTATTGAACAAACTATTGTACAGATATCCCTCACTGCTCATTCTTTACGATCTTAATTTCAAAAGATAAATATTTTAAACATCTTCCTGTGACATGTAATTTTTGTTCAGCTGCCTTTTGTTGTTTGAACATGGCACCATGTTATGTGTTTTTTCATTTTCCTGAATTTCGTTTATTAAGCCTAATATTTGAACTTCTTCCAGTGTGCTTCTGCTGTGGATAATTTGGCTGCTTACTATTTCAACAACATAACCATGGGAGAGGCACCCACTTCACCTGCTGCTGTCAATCTTGCAAGACACATTTCAGAGTGCCCCAATTTGTTTCCAGAAGTAAGTGAGGAAGGGATTCTTTGTTGTTGCATTAGTGTAAAGTTCTTATTTGTTTGAGTAGCTTGAATGAAGACCATGTTTGTTACCTTTTGGTGAATTGGTTGTTATCCCATCCTCTCCATTGTTGGGCTGTTACCGTAAGTTACATTTATTTGGATAACTATAAAAAAATGGCCTAAATGTTAGCGCCGTTACTAAATTTTGGCCCTACCCTATAACTTAACTGTTTTTGGCCGCCTCTCTAGGACAAAATTACCCCTTTCCTAACTTGATAAATACCCATGTGCCATTAAAAAATATATATATAGAAACTATTACAGATTAAAATAAATTCCACTGGCAGTAGACTGCTTCTTAAGGAGAGAGAGAGAGAAAGGGACTGGGGAAAATGTCTTTTTTTTTTTAAAACAATAAAAAAATGGTAAAATGGTAAAGGGGCATTTTGGTCCTCAAAGGGGTACTTTGACAAAAACAATAAAATTATTGGAAGTGGACAAATTTAATAAAAGCCCTTAGGCCATTTTTGGGTATTCTTAAAATGTATTTTTATTGTTTTATCTTAGTCACCCATTTCATCGTATTAAGATTTAGTTTCAGTTAATGAAATTGATCACTGAGCTTGCATATTGGTTTTTATTGACAATAAAACCAATATACTATAACTTTCTGTGGGACATTTGAAGATTATTGCTAACTTGTTTTCCTGGATATAACGAGGATATGTCACCATTGTTGGCATTTTTTTTCATGGCTTACCTCATCTGGCTTGACCCTTTTATCACCCAGTTAAGGTCTAGGGTTTTCCTTATCATAACTAGTAGAACAAGCCATTAGCTTTAGGCACACTAATGTATTGGTGGTTTAATGACTTCGTTATAAAATTTTCCTTTAGATGAGCAAGGTTGGACAACTTCTCCCAGCTTTGGGGCTTGCAAGAAATTATGAAAATGATTTAAAGGCATTGATTGAGGTAATAAAAAGTTTGAAGGTAATTTAGGACTCTGTTCAAAAGTTGTGGTTGGCTACTTATAGAGACAAGGATAAATAGGCATCATAGGCAACCCATATGTGTTTAATATTTTTCTCATGATTTACTATGTCTCACTGGAATTTAACTTCTTGTTCAGAAGTTTACTTATGTTGGACATGATTTTGTGGCGGGGAATTAATGCAAGGATTACATGCGCCTTGTAGGTCAACACTTTAAGCTGGATGCATAAATCATTATGTAGTAGGCCTTGTGACATATACATTAATATATAAGTTTATCTACTGACGCGTTGGATGGATATAACCTGGACATAAGCCTTAGTAATTAATAGTTTAGTGCCTAAATTTGTCAAAGGAAATGTAAGTTGTTTGCATTTTTTAAGGCAAAAGTGTTGGAAAGTAGCATGTTTGATGTTTCTGTGACAGATGGGATATGAGAAGGGGAGGACAATATCTCTATCAACTAGCTCTTGTTAAGAATTACATTGATAGAATTGTGGAAATTCTGGTGCATTTCATATATGTTGTCCTTTTAAACAAGTTTTTGTAGTACTATATATCTTTATTATCATTTTTCTGCTATTGATGAATGACTTAATTATTAGTTAGTTGGGTGACTTAATTATTTGCTTTTAAGTGCAGATATTGAAAACTTTATTTGAGATTGTTTTGTTCGAGGACTGCGGTAACCAGTGGAGTCTTAGCAGACCTATGCTCAGTTTAATTCTTATTAGTGAGCAGGTAATTTAGGTCTTCTGACTTCCATCTTAATATTATTTGACATCTTTAGCTTACAGATCTGAAGATTTCTATTTGCATATTTTATTTGTTAGAACTATAAAGTAAATGATGCCCTTGCCTTTTGACCAATAAATCATTTTGAAATCTCTCCAAGTACACTCAATTGGCAATATAAGTAAAGGAATAACTAATTTCATCATTGTCTGCAAGTTTTCACATGCCTTGTCTTACGTAGGTCCTTGTTTTATCATATTGACCTTTGGCTCATTACTAGGAAAAGCAGATCAACTGCCCATTCTTTTTAGCAAATGTTACTATCAGTCTCCGTAAGAGTTTTTTCGTAACTGTTTATATTGTATTCTGACCCTAATTTATTGAAGTTTAAATTTCTGGTATCACCCTTAAGCTCTACAATACAAGCAATGCGAATACCATGTCTTAAAAGATAGATCCAGCAAGAAAGTGACTGAAAACAACAAATAGTTGGAAAAAAATAAAAAAAAACCACTTTTCTAAAAATTTTCAGTAGCATAAGATCATGATTGTTTATACTAGATGTATTATATAACCTAAAACCTTAGCCCTTGATTAAACATATATAATTACCCTCGAATCTCAGCCAACAAAATGCTATTACATGGCTGTTCAGAGAAGGAATACTAGTATGATCTGACGTAAAACGGCTTCTTCTATGCATCATCCTGAATCTGTCACATATTTTTAGTTGTGTCTACTTTTGGCTTTTTGTTTTTTCTTCTTACTGACTTTTGCTTCGTTTTCACATTTTTTAATGTAAATTTTGGTGTTTTTTCTTGTGGAATTTCTCCATTGTATCTTGACTGAGCAAACTAAAATACACCTTCAGGTATTCGCGGATCTTAAAGCTCAAATTTTGGCTTCACAAGTAAGTTAAACAAACTTCTGAATTCTGATCTGCAAATAGATTGGCATAGTCTCTTACCTTTTTGTGCTTGAATAAAGGTAGTAATTCTCTTATGACTACGTAATAAGGGTAATAATTGGGGTTGGATGCCTTGACATTTGCCCTTTAATTTATGACACCTTATAACAAATCAATCATCTAAGGTTTTGTATAATTTTTAAAATTTTATCCATACGCTTGTCGATGTTTTCTAGTTAATGCCTCGATGCTTGATGCTTGGTCCCCTTTTGTGATAACTCTGTGTGAATAAAGATCTATATGATTTATGTTTACAAAGTTGGAATTTCCCTTAAATTACATTGTTTGTGTGTACATTACATCTAGTTGATGCTGGTACATGGGATGATGGGAGCCTCTATTGTGTGATACTTAGGTGACATGAAAATGTAGTCAAAGGTGATATTACTTGCAAATTAGATGGACTTAATTTCAATTAATATGGTATTATGAATAAGTATTTTTAAGTACATATGATAAATAAAATAAAATTTCATATTTCATAGATGTATATATATAATATTTTTACTATCAATATCTTTTAACTTTAAAAAAGACAGGATAAATCAATCAAATTCATCAATTGCATTTGAATTAAATAAGAGAGAGAATTTGTTTTAAGAGAAAGAATGCAATAGATGAATTTGATTGGTTTTTCCTAGCATTTTAAAGTTAGGAGGCGAGACACCGATAGTAAAAGCAATATATATATATATATTATTTTTTTTTACAACAAAATCTATGTCTTCCTCCTAAAAATATATGCATGCTTGTGTGGACTGACACACAAAAGGTTGGAAACTTGGATGTAAGATGCACAACTGGAGAGCTTTGTGCCCTTATTGAGGCACTTGATAGAAAAGAGGCAAGTGTCCAGTTTATGTTGTCTCCCCTAGGATGTCAGAACCCTTACAATGATGCAACGTACTTTGCATTGTAAAGAACAAAATATGATTTTGGGATTTAGTGGAAAGCATGCTATTTTGACATAAATTTGTAGAGCAGATAGGTGGAAAGCATAGAGTGGTTTTAGCTTATTACTTTGGCATTATTAATTATTCCGTTTCTTGTTCTGTGCAATAGAAACATGCATGCATTATTAAACTGTTCATTTTTTTTTTTTTTTTTGAAACTTGTTCAAATGTGTTTTGTTAGCAAATAAAACCGATATATTTTTTTCTTTTTGGAAGTTAAGTTATGCAACCGTCACAAAAATACTATATTATTAAAGCCCCTGAGCATTGATCCTTAGCGTGATTGATGACTGTAGCATCTGATTGATAAAGATATTAATGGTTGAATTGTGAGTGCCAAGTAATTTTGATTTTAATTATTTATGTATGTAATTTATTTCATTGTTTCCCATATATTTAAGAATTCGTTCTTCATGTAATTCATTTGCTTCAAATTTTGCAGTCAGTGGATCATCATCAGCGCCTATCTGCATGTTTTGATAAACTGATGGCAGATGTGACTCGAAGCTTAGATTCGAAGAACAGAGACAAATTCACCCAGAATCTGACTGTATTTAGGCATGAATTTCGTGTAAAGTAGCTTCAAACCCATTGTGCGGCCGCGACTACGTTTTCGTTGGGAAGTGAATTTTGCACACAGACGATGATGTTCATTTGATGAATCATCATCTTTTAGGGCATGAGTTTCCTTATAAAAGTAGTTGGTTTTTCCCTGATCAAGGGTGATGATGTTAATTTTGTTCCTACTTGAAGAAGAGCAGACTTGTTTGAAGTTGATATTATGTGAAAGTGTAATGGGGAGGTGGTTTTATATGAAATTGTTAGGATGGTGTTGTATAGAATTCTTCAATATTGAGAGGGGAATTATACAAATGCTAGAAAACATAATAGATCCTGAGAAGATTCTATTCTCAAGGTGGTTTGCAAAAGGTAGTGATAGGCCAGAAACAGTCAAAATGCTCCTTAAAATTCTTTTTTTAGAGCACAGATGTAAATCATTCATGAGGGTTATAAGTTGAGTTAGAAACAGTTTGTCTGTACATTTAACATCAACTTATTCTTTGTATTTGTTGATAATAGAAAGAATGAAAGAAAAAGTTAAGTTTACTTGATTTTTGTGAGTAGCTTTCTCCTAGTTGATACTGATATGGTGTTGCATTTTTGTTTCTTGTAGTAAATACACGGTACTCTGAGGTAAGTCATTTTGCAGGCGAAAACACTTTCTAATTTTTGTAACATGAAACCCTCATTCTTTTAGTTAAAGTTAATTAAACTTAGTTGATATGAGGGTATTTTCACTGAAAAATTCATCTCCACCGTCTAGATGGATATTGAAGATCACATTAAAAAGTAAAATTAAAATATTCTTTTTAATAAAATAAAATAGAACTTTTGGAATAAAGATAATTAAAAAAGGAATGTTGATGGATGATGGAGTTCAACTACTATAAAAATATAAAAACAAAAAATATAAATTATAAATTATAAAAATATAAAAACAAAAAATATAAAATATAAATTAAAAAAAGTAGCGGTCCAATCTTGAGATTGGATATCCATCATCCATAAATTCATATCCCTTATTATTGAAGAGTGGACTATCCATATTCGTTCTTTTTTTTCTTCCAATGATCTAAACATTTAACGATGAGTCTCTCTTTTCTTCTTCTTCTTCTCCAATGAGGGTATACCTTCATTCGTGTTCATCTATCCCTAATGAAGATGTTCATCTAGGTATTG
This sequence comes from Dimocarpus longan, assembly GCA_022984855.1. Lineage (NCBI taxonomy): Eukaryota > Viridiplantae > Streptophyta > Magnoliopsida > Sapindales > Sapindaceae > Dimocarpus > Dimocarpus longan. The sequence continues at coordinate 20,477,080 of CM041025.1, read as the reverse complement.
AACCCAGATGATGAAAATGATGCTGGGTTCTATTAAAATTTTGAGTTTGAATTTGAGAAACAGTGTTTGAGTTTGATTTAAATTGTTAAATTATTTGAGTTTGAGTTTGATCTATTGGATCTGGGTTTTATTAATTGATAAATAGAATATGAGTTTGAGAGTGGAGTTCAGAAGAAAGAGACTCGATAGCCGCTAAGATTGTTGTTCTTCATTGATGAAAAATGAAGAACAATAATATTTTTTTTCAATTTTTTTTTTAATTTTTTGTGTTGATGATGGACAATTAATGATGGGGAGTTGATGTTGATGATAATAGGTTGATGTTGATGATTACGAATGGACGATGATTAAAGGTGGAGATCCATTATTTTTCTAGATGATGAAATTCAATCTACGTTGGAGATCCAATCTAGAGGTTGGATCTCCATTTTTTTTCTTTAATTTTTTATTGTTTTAAACAAAATAATAATCTCCACCATCCATCATTCTTGATAGATGGTGGAGATTCATTATTTTATTTCAAATTTATATATATGTATTTTTTAATTTTTAATTATTTTTAAATTATTTTTTCATTTTTATATAAATTTTTTGTTCTTATTCATTGGTAAAATGGTCAATCTCTTTCACTTTTAAAATGTGAGGGTATTTTCTTCATTGCACAACATGTCTAGGTCAAACGTTAATTTTAAACAAAAATTAAAAATGTTTCCGCTTGCAGAAAGCATCATCTCAAGAGGGTACTTCTTGTTCTATAAACTAACTTTGGACAAGATTTATTTAATAGGAGAAGAGTAAGGGTGGACATCAGGTGGATCGATTCGAGTTTGGATTGAACCGGTCCAAAACAGAATTTGATCTATTCTTGGAATATCAAACCGATCTAGTGAAACTGAAACAAATAAACCTATTCAAAACTAATTGAATTGGATTGGATTGATTCAGTCTGATCCATTGGTTTTTTCCTATCCACGATCAAATCCTAAATATATCATCTCAACAATTGTTGACAAGGAAAGCTATGATTATCAAATAAAATTAAATTGTGAAAAAGAGAGAGAGAGAGAGAGAGAGAGAGAGAGAGATCTACAAAAAAAGATAGAGTCATGAAGCAAAATACAATGATAAATGAAATTTGATCCAAATAGAGATTTGAAGTCAAACGGCAGAATGGCAAAATCAATGACAAGGTCGGAAGTAGATGAAGCGATTGATAAAAGAAATTTGAGATCGAGAGAGGGATTTTACCTATAGACATAAGAAAAAAATGAGGTCGGAGAGGGGGTCAAGTCGAGGGGTCAAAGGTTGAGAAGAAAAGAGATTAAAATATATATATACATATATATATTGGGTTGGGAGAATTGGAGGTGGAGAAAATGGTGAAGAAAGAGAGTTTTTTATTTTTATTTTTTTTAAAAGAAAGAAGTAGGAGTTAGGGTTTATACACACACACACATACACATGCACATACAAAAGAAAAAAAAAATGAGGTTAGAGAGAAGTTAAGTTAACGGAGATCAAAGAACGGTTAAGTCGAGAGGATGAGAGGTTGAGAAGAAAAGAGAAAAAAGAAATTTAGGGTTAAGCGTGAGTTGGGTGAGAGTTGGAGGTCGAAAAAAAAAACGAAGAAAGAGAGAAAAAAAGAAGGAAAAAAAAAGGATGGGTGAGAGTAGTAGGTGGAGAAAAAGGTGGAGAAAGATAGGAAAATAATAAAAAATAATAATAAGAGTTTGGGTGTGTGTGTGTGTGTGTGTATGTGTGTCTATATATATATATATATATATATATAGTACTTTTAAAATGAGGGTTCCTTACTTTAAAATGTAAGAACCAATTAATTAAATTCATCCATTATATTTGAATTAAATAGAAGAGAGAATTTATTTTAAAAGAGAAAATACAATAAATAAATTTAATTGATTAGTCTTTATTTTTTTAAAGTAAAATAGTCTATAGGTTAAAATCACTGTATATATATATATATATATATATATATATATATATGTTGGCTATCAGGTTGCTTTTCTGGTTTGACCAATTGAATTGAAAACCAATCCAATAATAGGAAAAAATCAATCTAAAATGGATTGGATCGATTCAATCCATTTGATCAATTCGATTCATTGGATTTTTGCTTACCCCTATAGAGAAATATGAGAATAGAGAGAAAGATGCTTAATGTGTAAAACTTGCATATGATGAAGAACTAAATGTAAAAAAGTTATCCTTTACTTTCGAGTGTTGCTTATTTTAGCTTAGTTTGAAAGTTTTAATGAAAAATTTAAAATTTAAGAGCAAACACTCATAATTTGATTAATTTTTTTTAATATTATTTTTTTTAAAAAAAAATTGTAATATTAGTTTTTTTTTTTTAATTATTAACACCAATTTTTCTAAAAAGTACTTATTTGTTTTATTATATATATACATGTAGACATACATACATATATGTGTGTGTATATATATATATACATAGAAAGGACTTAACAATCATTTAACGGCCAATTAAGACAAGGGAGATCTTTCAATACATTTTTTTTTCTCTAGGTAACCAAAAATATTTGAAATTAGGAGTGGGCAAAATGATGTTCGGTTCAGTTCCTATTGGAATTGAACTGAGTTGAGTTATATTTGGTTTTCAACATGGAGAATTGAACATAGAGTAATTGAGAGGTAGAATTGATTGGAACCAAACACTCTCGATTTAGTTTAGTTTGGTTCAATTTCCTATGTTGCAAACGAGAAAACTTTGGTGCAAACTAGAAATAAGATCGACTTATGTAAGAAACTCAAAAACAAAGTGCAAACCCAACAAATGAAAAGGAAAGCCCAGAAACAAGATCGACTCATGGCACAAACCTAAAACACCAGAAACATAGTGCAAGAATCCAAAAGGCAAGATCGACTCAGAAACAAAAAACATAAGAAGCACAAACCCAACAAGTGAAAAAGCATATATACCAAGTGACTAGAGAGGATGACTTCGACAATCATCAAGTACTACGAAGAAGAAAAGGAAGAAAATGAGGAAGAAGAAGAAGAAAAAGAAAATAGGGTACGACTATGATAAAGAAGATGAAAAAATTGGTCTGATCTAATTAAAGGTTTAAAGTTGCCCTTTATATAGGGCACATACGAATTTACGCATATGTTTAGTTTTGCTTAGGAAGACCTAAACACTCTACAAAAAAACACATGACATAAAATCAAACATCCTGGGTCATATCGTGTGGTTCTGATCGTGTATTTTTATCCACCCCTATTTGAAAGCAAAAGGGAGGTTTTTATATTTAATCCTATGATGAAACATAACGTTCCATCTGATTCATTTATGATATTCCAATCAAAAAGGCAAACTATTTGTGCAAGCTTTTGAGTAATTAAAGTTATACAAGTTTTATTTATATAACCCACGGTGATATTTACACCCCTAAATATTATTTCACTCATTTATAAATACATCGTTCTTATAAAAAATTAAAAATAAGAACTTTTTAGAACTACCATTCGATGAGACCTAGTAATAGAAAACACTCATTCAATACGAAAATATCTCAAATTTAAGTCGTTGATTGTACTATTTATCAATAACCCACTGATTTTTCCCAACAAAACAAATGTTGAGGAAAAAAAAAAACTCTTTAGACTTTATTGCTTCTAAACAACTGGAAGGTTTGTTCTTTACAATGTTGTAAAACCTTGCATGTTGGGTTCAAGGAAAGATTTTCAGCTGTAGAAGTGAAAAGGCTACCACTACATGTGACAATTTTTTTTTTATAAAAAAAAATGTAAAAACTTAAAAGTTGGTTAATTATTATTAGAGCCTTTTAACATCAGAAAATAATAATAATATATTGTAAATAAATCTTACTAAAACCTTACTTTAATATACACTTACCAATATCTTTTTCCTATATTACCATGTACATTTATTGGTATTCAAAAGTATGCCACTGACTTTTGTTTTATTTCAAAATTTTAATCTACTTATCATTTCTTAAAACTTATTGAATTTGTTTGTATTTGCTGTTTTTTTTTTTTCCTTAATTCCAGTTCATTTATGCTAAAATTAACTTGAATTAATTTAGAATAAAAATTTTATTAATAAATAATTTATAAAACCAGTCATAAAATAAATATTTTAAAGATTACTAATAAATAAGGATTTTGCTAATTTACTGGTTGCGTAACTTACCCATCAATCAATAACAACTCATAGATTGATTATAAAAGTGATTATTAAAGAATATCCAATAATTATTAGTGATGGATAAACTTATATAAACAAATATCAGTAATAAAATATTAGGGATATTTATAATTCCCCTCCCCCCAACATTTGATCCTAATATAAAACGTCTCCCTTTAGTTTCGTAAATAATGTTTTGCCCCACTATCAATTTTTCCGTTAAAAAGTACACCAGAGAGTAGTAAATGACTATTTTACCCTTAATTTAAACTTAATAAAAATAAAATTGAAAAATAAAAATAAATTTAATTAAAAAATAAAAAAATCAAAATTATAAAAGAAGATCTCCACTATCCATATTTGAAATGGATGGTAAAAGATCAAAATTAATTTAATAATAATAATAATAATAATAAATAAGAAAAAATAACAAATAATTTTAGAAATGATATCTCCACTGATATGATGAACGGTGAGGATTAATTTAAAAATAAAATATAGTATTTAAAAAAATAATTTTTAAAATTTTATTAAAAATAAAGATAATAAATCTCCACTATCCATTTCTAAAATGGACGGTTGTGTTCAAAGAATTGAAAAAGAAATTTGTTACATAAAATGATTTTTTTTTTAAAAAAAAAAAAAAAATCAATTGAAGATCTAGGTCATAGTTCATTCAAGTTATCAAAACCCCAAAAAATTTAAAAAAATAAAATAAAATCTTAGCGAATTGTAAAACAATCCATAGGATTTCAACACAAAATTCAATCACATTAAATCAATGAAAGTCCAATACCAATCAATCTACCATCCCTAATCCAATCACAACCTCAAATCATACTAAACCTTGAAACTTAACATAACACCATCTTCTTCTTTTTCTCTTTCTCTTCCAATCTCATCAAAATATCATTAAAAAAATAAATTCAACCCAATTCAACACTAACACCTAAACCCAGTTTAACCTAACCATATTCAATGATAAAACTAAAAAACTTCTTCACCTTCTTCTCGAACCCAAAAAGAATTCTTCTTCTTCTTCTTTTTCTTCAGAAAACTATGTTCGAATCCAAATTTTTAGGTCTAATTCTCGAACCCAAATTTCTGGATTTAAGAAGAAGAATCTTCTTCTTCTTCATCTGCTTCTCCCTTCCTCCTCCTTCTCCTCCTCCTCTTTCTTTATCTCCTCGAACCCAGAAATATGGGTTCAAGAATCAAACCCACAAAGAAACTAGCTTCGAATCCAAATTTCTAGGTTCAATTCTCCAACCCAAATTGCTTTTTCTTCCTTTTATTCTTCTTTTAACTAGGTTCGAATCCAAATTTGTGGGTTCGATTCTCAAATTCAAATTTTTGGGTTCGAGAAGGAAGAAGAGAAGAAAAAGAGAAAAAGAAGAACGACAACTAATGAAGATAAAGATAGATAGAGAGAGAGTAGGTGAAGATAGAAAGAGAGTTTTTTGTTTTTTTTTTTATATCAAATTAATTTTAATTTGATCTCCATTGTCCAGATAAATGGTGGAGATCAATAATTTTTTTTACTATTTTATTAAATAAATAAATTTTTAATTTTTTAGTCTTTTATATTATTTTTTGTTAATTTATATTTATTTAACACCACTATTTACCATTTTACCCTTTCACACATAATAATAATGGATGAAATTTGTAACAACGGAGAGTTGATTCTTTATTTAATTAAACTTTGGGGAGGTAATTTACTAATTACAAAATTAAAGAGAGTATTTTCATAATATGACCGGCAAATTATAAATATCCCAAAAATATTATAAATCCATCTACATAGTTGGGCCTGACAAAATTTAGAGTGGCCCAGGAAGCTGAAGCCCATTCGTACGAGATATGGCGTTCCGTCTTCTTGTAAAAATATATATGGATTGATAGAAGCAAGTAAAAAATGTGGAGAGAGATGGGGAATTTGAAAAGAGGAGAGTTGGTTTGGGCAAGAGTGATGTTGCCTGATAAATGGTGGCCTGGTGTTCTTCTCAGAACAGATTCTCTCGGTTGCTTCGTCTCCTTCTTCCATCTCCAAAACTCTCGTTATTTCCATCCATCAGAAATCTGCTCCTTCCAGCAACATTTCAAGCTGCATATCAACACCTGTTCATGTCCCACAACTAACATCTTACTGGAGCGGGCCTTCAAGTTGTTGGGTCAAAGAATTCTAAAATGCCCTCCTACACACACTATCTTGTTTCAACCTCAACAGCTTTTGTCTTTTGTTCGCAGTGTAGCGGTTTCCCCTTGGGTTGAAGATACTGATTTTCTCACTGCTGTCTATGTGCTTGCGCAAATTACCGCTTTCCGTTATCATTTCCTCTGTTCAAGTATGTTTCTACATTTTATTTTTTTTTTAATGTTTTACTCATTGTTTTGTTGAACAATTCATTTATGTAACTGTACCCTTTTCTTCGGGTGGGAAAGGGGATTAAATTCACATAAAACTACCCACACCTTATATGATTTAGGACAAGGGTGAGACTTGAAATTTTAACCCCTCAGGATCAGGAAGTGTTTAGCTACTCGTATTAAGCTACAGTGTGTTGATATAATTGTAATCTTATTAGTTATAAGAGAGACTTTTTAGGGTTTAATTACTTTAACCAATCAGTAACATTTGGCATCAATTAAATGTTGTTATTGAAGTCCGTCTAAGGGCTCCAATTGATGAGTAATGTCACTGGCTGGACAACGTAATCAAATCCCTATTTTTAATATATATATTTTTTTATTTAAATTATTAGATGTGAAGTGAACCTCTCTTCTATCGTTACTGATTGAAAATGCCATTAATTGTGTAGTGGGATTTGGTTTGTTCAATTAATGAAACTTTTTCTAGTTTGGTTTGATTAATATTAGTTTTATGAAGGCCATATGTTTTACTTGACAAGTGGAGTTCTTGTTCTTATTTGATGACAGTTAACCTTAAACTTTTCATTGTAGTCTAATTTAACTGTCATTGGACAATCCGTCTCTCACGGTTGATTATTGGTAAAAAAAAACCTGCTTGTGTTTGTTTAGAATGTACCAAGTGAACAAAGATAAGATTTTGCTAACAGAGTAGCTCAAAAAACAAACAAGATTTTGCTAACAGAGTTAGGTCTTTCTGTTTTGGAAGGTGATCATTCGAGAACAAAAGCAGATCCATGTTCAATTGATACAATGCAAACAACTGCTAAGGACATAGAGGAAAACTGTCAGGTGGAGGATCAGATATTCGCTGAGCAACTAGAAAAGAATTGTTCAGCTTCGTTGATTGATAGAAAGAAGATTAGTAATCTTTTTCCAGCAGCCAATCATCAGCTTGACATCATTTCAACAATCCAAACTAAATACTGTGAGACTCAATCACATCGAGAGATGTTGCTCGAACGACAAGTTCCTGCTCCGAGTCAATTCTATTTCGATGGGAATATTTTAAATTGGAGTGGTTTGAGCTGGAGAAATTTGTCACACAAAACTACCTTTAATAACTGTTTCAAGAATTGTTGTCCTCTTGAAAAGCATGAACTGCAAGCTTATAACACTGGCTACATTGAATTTCTGGTGGGTTTTAAGGTACACAATGAAACAGGTACGGGAAAGATTATTCTTCCTTTTATAACTCATATGGAATACACTGGTAAATGCTTGGGCTTAAAGAGGCAGATTGATCAATCTGTTGATTCAGAACCTACTTTAAAGGTGCGCAAGACATTGCTTTTCTCAATTAGCGAAGCTGATTCTTATCTATGGAGAAGTAGAAGAGAATGCAATGCTGTTCTTTCTGATACTTCCCTTTCTGCAGAAACTTTTTGTGGGCCATCTGAATTATGCAATACTATGGCTTTATCTTCCAATGTGGCTGATGCTTCTCCACAGAGAAATATAACTAGATGTATTGCTGATCTGTTATTTGGATCCCCAGCAAAGTTGAAAACTCGTAACCTCTCTTACATTGCAGTGCAAAGTTCACCACATATATGCAGCCGTAGCTTGATGGACTTGGTTTGGAATATGCGCAACTTTCCCCTTCCAGAGCACAGATTGCCTAAGGTTATGAAACTTGATGAAATTGACTGCAGTCAAGACAACAGTGGAACACTCATATCTAGTGCCAATAAGCAACAACCAGAACGACGTGAAGCCAATTGCACGTCTGATGCTTATGTTGATGCCAAGGAGACGCTTCAATCTTCTGATTTTCAGTTAGTTGCTAATTCTGAAGCTGGAAGCTGTACTGATGGTAATGAGGTAGATGATGTAGGATCAGGAACCAGAAATGAGTATGAGATGCTACCAGTTAATGGTGATAATTCCAGTTCTATCAAAATCAGTGGAGGAATAAGCATGGATGTTGAGAATAGGAAGCTTGTACAACATGTTACTTCTGATTCAGCATCCAAGTCACAACGAGCCCAACAATCAGAAGCACAAACGACCTTGTCCTTTTCTAAATCTTTGTTCATTAAGTTCCCAGCAAATTATAGGCTGCCATCCAAGGAGGAACTGGTAAAAAAATTTAGTCCGTTTGGCATGGTAGATTCTTTTAGCACGAAAGTCTACTTCTATGCTGGCACCGCACGGGTGGTCTTCTTACACCAACTTGATGCTATTGCTGCTTATCAGTTTGCCAAGAGGAATAAGCTTTTTGGAGAAGAAAATATTAGATTTTGGCTTGATCCTATTGAACATAAGAGAGGAACCAAGTTTCCAGTTCGATTTTCTTCAGTGACAAGTAAAGTACCAGAATTTGACCTAAAATCGTGTCTTAAAAAGTCCGAGTCCCTTATGAAAGAAAATAAAAGATGTCCTCGAAAGGTCAGATTCGTAATGGAAACTTAGATCAGTTCATCATGGTTAGCCTGCTTCACACGTTTGTACGCTGTGAGCAAATATTCCAACTCTGAACCTCAAATGAGCAATCATGGTTACAGCCTACCTGTCTGAAAATGTGTACAGTAATGGAGTTTTTGTACTTATGTAACTATGTTGCAAGTCATTTGATGGCTAAAATCAAATTTAAGATTTGATATGCAACATTCTGGTGGTCTGGTAATTGGTAATTGGTAGTAAGTTGCAGCAGACATTGGTTGAACTACCCTACGTGAGTTTAACTGTGAAATCTATTTCTGTATAAAAATTGTTGGCTACTAGAGTTTTTAGGAGATAAACACTGTATTTCACTTGGAATAGATGATTTACTGACTTAATTTAAATAGGAGACCTAGAAGGTAACTTGTAGGCCTGATTACAGTGAATTTAATTGCTTATTGATCGATTTACAAATATACAATGAATTAATTCTCTAATAATATGTTAATTAATCTATTTACAAATATACAGTATAAACATAGGAGAATTCTAAGATTTTATTTCTAGAAGTATGGTTGACCAGAATCCCATGAATTTGGTCACTGCTTTCCAACACTTTCCCTGAAGTTGGTGCAAAAATATCTTCCATGCCCAGCTTTGATTAGTCTGTCGAATTGCCCATTTGGTAACCCCTTTGGTGAGGATGTTAGCTACTTGATCTGAATGGGTAAATAGGGCATGCATATTTATTCATTATCCTTTTTTTTTTCCTTTTAAGTGTTTGTCTATCTCCACATACTTAGTTCTATCATGTAGAATTGGGCTATGTACTATTGCAATGGCAGATTTGTTGTCACAGTAAAGTTTCAAGTGCATAGGTACTTGAACCCTTAGGTCTCTTAGAGGTCTTCTGATCCATAGAACTTCACAAATTCTTATGGTAGCAGCTCTAAATTTTGCTTTTGCACTGCTCCTCGCCATAACACTTTGTCTTTTGCTTCACCAAGTCACTAGGTTTTATCCAAAAAACTACATAACACTTTGTCTTTTGCTTCACCAAGTCACTAGGTTTTATCCAAAAAACTAAAAAGCTACAATAGCCGGAAGTTGACCTCCTGTCAGTTATACTCCCTGCCCAATATGCATCAGTATAGACTTCCACTTGCAAATGTTTGTTGTTAGCAAATAATAAGCCTTTCCAAAGGGTCCCTTTTAGATACCTTAGGATCCTTAAGACTACCTCATAGTGCTTTGGTTCTGGTGAGTACATAAACTAACTGTAAATGAGATATCTAGCCGAGAATGTGTTAGGTAAATCAATTTACCTACTATCATCTGATAGTGCTCTCGGTCTATCAGGTCTCTTGGCTTGGTAGTTTCATGCTTCAAATTTGGTTCAATAGGGGTGTTAGCCAGTCTACATCAAGTCAGTCCCATCTCTCCAAGTCTAAGACATACTTTCTTTAAGAAACAAAGATACCTCTCTTAGATCTAGCAAATTCCATTCTTAGGAAAATGTTCAGATCTCTTAGATTTTTTATCTCAAATTCATTTGCTAATAGCCTTTTGAGTATTTCAATTTCTTCACTATCATTCTCGATTATAATAATGTCGTCAACATAGACGATGAGAATGGTCTTTTTTCCTTCACTTGAGTGCTGAAAAAACATTGTATGATCCCCTTGACTCTGGCTGTATCCAAATCTTCTCACAACTTTTCCAAATCACTTAAACCAAGCTTTAGGGGATTATTTGAGTCCATACAAGGACTTCACTAGTCTACACACTCTACCATGGCCTAGTTTTCCATCAAAACCGAGTTGAAGTTCCATATAAACCTCTTCTTTAAGATTGCTATTTAGAAAAACATTTTTTACATCAAGCTGGTGTAAAGACTAGTCATAGATAATTGTCACAGAAAGGAGAATTTCGATTTAATTCACTTTGGCTACAGGTGCAAAAGTCTTAAGATAGTCAAGACCATAGGTTTAGGTGAACCTTTGAACCACTAGCCTTGCTTTATACTTCTCAATTGACCGATAAACTCTAATTTAATAGTGAAATACCCATTTACATCCCACTGTTTTCTTTCCCTCGGCTAGATCATTAATTTCCCTAGTTCTGTTATTATTAAGAGTTCTCATTTGTTCCATTGCAGCCACTTTCCACTGTGGGTGTCCTAGGGCTTCTTCTATGATTTTAGGGATAAACAGGTGGGATACTTTAGAGGTAAAGGCTTTGTAGTTGATGAACAGCCTATGATATGACAAATATTTAGCTACAGGGTGTGGAGTACAAGATAAGACTCCTTTCCTAATAGCTACAGGGATATCAAGGTCTGTATCATGGGGAATGACAGAATTCTTGATAGGTTTAAAAGTAGGATTAGATATAGAGGAATTACCATGTGGAACATCACTTGATTCAGGAACAAACCTTGAGACCGATGGCTGGCCTTGTACCAAACGAGCAAATTCTCTGTTATGGTGAGGTTTCCTTCTCGTATAAATTTACAGCTCAGCTGTAGGATAATTTCCTATAGTAGGATTATCTTGTAATATCTCTCCCCTTCTACTAGAATAAGTTAAACCTAGCTGTGTATATTTCAGAATCTATCCCCTAATTCAAGACAGATTTATTGGTATGTAAATCCTTTCCAAACTAAACTAGTCTTAGTTCACTATGGAAGTAGGGGGTTGGCAAAACATCACTAATTTTCCAAAATATTTCAAATTCATCTTCCTTGTCACTCTCTATTTGAAGAGGAGGTTTAAAACATGGTTGCTGTTCATGAAAAACCACATCCGTACTAAGATGGAATTTTTTTTTTTTTTTAAATAGGATTAAAACATTTATTCCTCTTTTTATTAAAAGCATACCTAATAAAAACACTTTTTTCAACCCAAAATTGGCTAGGTTAAAAAAAAAAAAAAAGTGCAACTAAATATTTTAAGAGGTAGAATTGAACTTACTCTATTATTTGGAAAAAATATATATATCTTTAAGGTAGTTTAAAGGTGTTTTGTGGTCTAAAACACGGGAAGGAACTCTGTTAATAAAATAGGCAACTATTAGAACAACTTCACCCCATAGATAATTTGGAACATGCATTGAAAACATAAGAGCCTACTAATTTCTAAAAGATATCTATTTTTCCTTTCAACAATCCCATTTAGTTAGGGCATATTGCGACATGTAAATTGATGTTAGATCCCCTATTCAATTAAAAAAAAAATTAAGATACTAATTAAAGTATTCAATTCCATTATCATTTCTTATAATACTGATTCTAATTTGAACCCACCAGTCCTTTATTGCGTAGCAGAAGTTTGGTTGGCCTATAACCCACAAGTCTCTGGATTGGAACCACGCTCTAATACTACAAAGTTTTTAGGAGAAAAATAATGTGTTTCATTGAGAATAGATGATTTACAGACTTAGTTTAAAAGGGAGACCTAGCAACTATCTTGTAGGCCTAATTACAATGAATTAAATCCTTAATAATATGCTAATTGATCTATTTACAAATATAATGAATTAAATCCTTAATAATATGCTAACTGATTTATTTACAAATGTACAACATAAACATAGGAAAATTATATGATTTTATTATTAGAATTATGGTTCACCAGAACCTCTAATAATATGCTAATTGATTTATGATTATGTCAAATATAGACATGATTTTGTATTTTTAATCTTGACTTTTTTGATAAATACTTAAGTACGTTCTATTATTATAATGTTTTTCTAGTGTTTTTCCTTGTAGGGGTTTATTTATGAGAAGGTGGAAGAAAATTGTGGAAGAAAACAAGTTTTAAAGAGAGTTTGGAGTTTTTCGCAAAGGACGTTCACTAAACATGAGTCGAGTGCTCAGGTCGCAAAAATTGGTCAAAGATTCTCACTGAACGTAGTTTGCCAAATGCTAGTACCTAAAGCTTTCTAGAGATTTTCGCTAAATACAATCGCGAGTTGCAAGTCGTGATCGTAAGTTGTGATTTTGGCGACAGATGGGCATGAAGGAAACTCTTCAACCTTACATTGAACCACCTATATAATCCTCATTTTCTTGGTTGCAGAAAAGAGCAACAGACCTTAGAACATTTTCAGAGCAGTTTTTATTCATTTTAGCCTAGGTTTTCATAGATCCAAGTCATAGATCCATTGAAAGCTCATGCAATAACTTGTTTGGAGTAATTTTAGAGCAAAAGTAAGAGTTCTTTCATGATGTTTACTTCTGCTTTTGTCACATTTACTATATTGTTCAATTATACTTTATATTTTGACTTGATTTTGAGTAGATCTATGAATAATTAAACTTGTTTCTAAGGGATTTAATGCAGTTTAACATAGATCTATTCTTATGGATGATTTATGATGTTTAAATGAAATGATTTCATATGTTTGTATTTTGTTTTATTATTTCTCAATGCTTTTGATTAATTTTAGGTCTAGTCAATTGAATGATTTTGTGATATTAATATGCTTAAGAAAGATATTGATATTTAGAACTTAATAAAATGGCATTTGAGAATTAGAATAAAAATATATCTAGTTTTTAAGTGTGATCTTGTGTGGATAACTATTTGTAATGAGTTTGTATTAACCATTCAGCATAGAAATATAGCTAAGTGTTTAATATAGACATACTTGTGATGGACTTGAAAGTGGCTCATGGATATAATAGTTTAGCTAATCAGTTATAGTATGAAATTATGAATTGTTGATGGAAAAATGATACAAGAATAGTAAAGTGTTAAATGAAGTTGAATTTTCCTAGATCTTTAATTCAAATATTTGTTGTAATTAAATTAAGTTATTTTGTAAATTAGATTTTCTCAAATTCATTTTTAAATTAATTTTATTAATAATTGTTTAGATAAAGTTATGTACAGAAATTTTAATTATTAGTTATAGTTTGAACCGTCTATGTGAGATTGACCTTGATTTACCACTATATTATATAGAGACCATGTATATTTGTATAAGTTTTTGTATAGTAAAGTGTAATACAGAAAACACACGTCAATTTATTTACAAATATACAACATAAATATAAAAGAATTTTATGATTTTATTCCTAAAATTATGGTTCACCAGAATCCCATGGATTTGGTCAACATTGTCCAACAATTTCGTAATCAAGATGTTTTAATTGATATACAACTTTTTAGAAATTTACACAAAACTAGTACCCAAGAAAATATATCATATATGGCAAAGAATCTCCTTGCAGCGTAAACATCTCATATATACATAGATATCTAATCATATGTGCAAAGCAAGTAATCTCACATACACATATATGTGCAGATCCTTGAAGACCAATAAAATGAATATGATACTATTAGTAAAAGCTCTTCCACACAAGACATGCCTAGATGTGTCAAACAGGCTATACCAAGTCGGTCCAACCTAAAGTTTTTCTGCCTAATCATTATTTGAACCAGGACTAATCATAATTTTTTGCCCAATCATTATTCGGAACAGGATTAATCATGTTCTGATAATATTTGGATCTGATTGAATTAGATGAGGATAAGCTTGATAAATTCAAAATTCAAATTGGATTTGATTAGATTTCAAATTTCAATTAGGTTGGGTTGAATCAGACCTTGACTGGATTTAAGTCCAATTTTTTCTTTTTAAAATATATTTATTATCTACATTGTCTTCATGTATTAATTTTTTGTCATAACTCACACTTTTCATCATCAAGATTTTAGAAAAATTTGAAAAAAAAAATTAATTAACTTTTGGTGTTTACTGCTTAGTTAAATTAAACCACAAGATTATATATATACAATAATAGCAGTTTACATATATGATGTATAAAATGTGCTTACTATCTAAATTAATGTATGAAATGTGCTGGCAATGAAAGTAGAGTAACATGATAAACTAATATATATATATATACACACACACACACACACATATGTATAGGTACATTCATGAGCACATCCCGTATAATGTGGTAAAATTATAATGTAAATTAATCTCATACAAGAGTTTGACTATCTTATTGATTTGGATAAGGTTACTTAAAAATATTTTTCAATAACAACCTTTGAACTAGTTGTAAGATTTTTCAATAACCATTATTACAGTCAATCTAAGAATTATTATTTAAGAAACTAGTTTGGGTAATCTTATCTAAACTAATAAGTTGGCGAAACCTCTCATAGAACAATAACATAATTTTCTTATAACAATTATATATAGATATATATATAGGTATGTATACTGTGGTTTTGAGAAGAAAATATAATTTTGTTCCTTATGACTCTAAATGAGAGAGTTATTTCTTATTTATACAACCTAATCCCAACAACTAAAAGATATCTTGTTATTTGAATTGGGAAGTTATCAAAAACAATTATCTAGAAACAAAGATAAATTAAGTTACCAAAAAAGTAAGAATTTCATATAATATAGAACTCTTAATAACTAGGAAATACACATCTTAACACCCCCCATCAAGCTAGGTCATAGATGTTGATCATACCCACTTTAGAACTCATGCTTTCAAAATTTTGTCCTCGACAAAACTTTTGTGAGGATATTTGCTGTTTGATGTCCTATTAGGACATAGTTTAAGCAATCCCTTCTTCAATCTTCTCTTTAATAAAGTGTCGATCGATTTCGATATATTTTGTTTTATCATGATCTATGACATGTTTTGTTCTATCCTGATCTATTGGGTCCTTGGACATGCTAATTGCTGTCTTATTGTCACATAACAACCTTGTTGGACCACTAACTTCAACCTTCAACCCCTCTAAGAGCTTTCTAATCCATAATCCTACACATAATCCATGAGCAATCGCCCTCAGTTATGCTACGTTGTTGCATGAAACAATAGCCTACTGTTGACTCCTCTAAGGGACCAAGTTTCCCTAAATAAAAGAACAATATCCTGATGTAAATCTTCTGTCCACTGCTAAACCAGCCCAATCAGCAGCCAAAAAGACTTCCAAACCTTGTTCAACTCCCTTTTTAAAGAAGAGAACCTTTCCTGATGTCATTTTGAAGTACCTCAAAATCCTATACATTGTATTCATATGCTTTTCATTTGGATTGTTTATAAACTAACTCATTGTGCTAACTGCAAAACTAATATTTGTTCTGGTATGAGACAGGTATATCAACCTACAAATCAGCCTCTGAAACCTTCTTGTGTCCACTGATGCGTTGTCTTCCATGTTACCTAACTTCGTGTTTGAGTCCATAATTGTTTCAATTGGTTTGCTATCAATCATACCAGTATCCTTTAACAAATCTAATGTATATTTCATCTGACAAATTGAGATTTCCTACTATGAGTGTGCAATCTCCATGCCTAGGAAGTATTTTAAGCTTCCTAAGTCTTTGATCTCAAACTCCTTTGCCAAATACCCATTCAAACCCTTATTTCTTCCTTATAGTTACCTGTCAACACAATATCATCAACATAAACTATAAGAATAGTGATTTTACCATCAAGAGAGTGTTTCATGAAGAGAGTATGATCCAATTAGCATTGTATATAGCCAAACCTCTTCACTGCTCGAGTAAATCTATCGAACTAGGCTCTTAGGGACTATTTTAGTTCATAGAGCGATTTTTTTAGCTTGTAAACAGCTTTGGGATCCCTTTTTCCTTCACAACTTGTGAGTAATTCCATATATTTATACTTCCTCCTCCAATTCTTCATTTAAAAAAGTGTTCTTTACATCAAGTTGATGTAAAAACTAATCCAAGTTTGCTGCTAAGGATAATAGGATTATAATAGAGTTTAGTTTTACATTAGGTGTAAATGTTTCTTGCTTGTTAATGTCATAGGATTGTGTATATCATTTGGCAATCAACCTTGGCTTTGTAGTGATCTATGGTTCCATTCGCTTTATGTTTGACTGTGAAAACCCATTTGCAACTCATTGGACTTTTTCCTTTTGATAGTGTAGTAACCTTCCAAGTTCCATTTTTCTCTAAAGCTCTCAGCTCCTCATCAATGGCATCCTCAATTCCAGAACTGTCATTGCTTTTTAAACTATTTTTGGCGTTTATACCTCTGTTATATTGACTATGATTGATTTGATATAGAAGGACAACTTATCATAGGAGATGTAGTGGTTGATTGGAAAAAGTGGACATGATTTGCACTCCATTTTTCCTTTCCTCAAGGTAATATGTGAAAGGAAAAAATAACAATTGTTTTTATAAAAAATAAGAATTTGCGGAACACTGAGTTTTAAAAATTTTTAGAAAACTCAAGAACCCTAGATCCACAAAATAATGAAATAAAATAATATAAAGAAATAAAAATAAGATTTTTATCTTATGTATTGATCTCTATGGATAACTTACCATCTAGTCTTTCTTGATATGTCTCTACACTAAGAAACAAGTGAGTGGACACAATTATATAGAATTGTGCTCATTTTTTATTGATTTCTTTTCTAAAAAGAATAAATAATATATATTTAAGATGTGAGTATTTAATTTTGGTTATACAGAGAAGAAAGATATAGATTCTTTTTCTTTGTATTATGCTGTAGAAAAAAAACTTTCTTTCTGTTTCAAAGAACGTACAACAAAACCAAAAATAACTTCTATTTAAAAAAAAAATTATTTCTTTTCTATTTATAGACAACTACTTAGAGTTTTAATTAATCAAAATTAACATTAAACTCTAAGTTTATTAAAATTAAAATTTTGCCCTATATAACATAATTAATTCAAAATTAATTCATGTTATATTTTGAAATCGAATTTGTGACCTCTAATTAATTCATAATTAATTTATATGCGGTTACTGTTGAGAATCGAATTCAAGACCTCTTATAAAATTAATTAAATAATTATTAATTCATAATTAATAATTAACTAATTTTTTTTTACAATATTTAATAAATTATTAATTCATAATTAATAATTAATTAGTTAATTAATAATTAACTAATTAATTATTAAATAATTTGAATAATCAATATTATTCAAATATCAAGTGAACATATATTTTGCTACCTACGTAACAGTTGTAATTGGACAGTCCAATTACAATATTTTATATACAAGTTTCTTATAGTGAAATGAACTATCAAGAGGATTCGATAGACCTACAGTTTTGAGCTCCAATAATATCGAATTATTAATTAAAACTATTATTAATCTTAGAGTTACTCCATTAAAAACCTAAGATTGCACTCTCAAAACCGTAGATGTTTTTATACAATTTAAAATTTTCAGCGTCCATTGATTTAATCACTACATATGATTTGATCATCCACAAATAGTTCATAATTAGAGCTAGGTCAAAATGTTCGTTTTACCCCTCTAATGATTTCTTGATCCTTAAGTATCATTGATTCTCTAATGAACAATATATCCATAAGAACTTATAAATTTATCTTTCCATTTATATATGAACGGAAAGTTAAGCGCTCTTATTGTTGAAGACTTGAATCAACTTTTAAGGGAACTACTTTTCTACTTCTTGCAAGAAAGAGTAGATTCTAATATTGTGCAGAATATTTTTCGCTACTTACTAAATCATATCCCCAAAGTATAAAGTTATTGACCGGACATCTACACCGATCTCACCCATGTAAATTAAATGATATAACTCAATAAGTAGGAGTTCATAATATACTTAGGATTAAAATCAATTCATATATGATCATCTGGTCGATAAATATAAATCTCTAAATTTAACAGATATTAATAAGAGACTTATATTTATGATGGTCCAGTCCTATATAATTTTTATTATATAAGGTATCTCTATTTCCATGTCACTACATGAATAGTCTCGGATAAAACTATTGTACCGAATACAAAATGGACCGCAACTGTAGATTTATCATAAATAAAGTATTCAGTTTTATTTGCTTTCTACAGACTATTTAGATTATTTATCTTAAACTAAATCCGCTTGCATATAACACTTATTTACTTAATTTGAAATTACATCAGTAATTAAGGATGTTTCTCATAATATATACAATTTTTGATAAATTGAATAAAATGAATACTTTATTATTTATAAAACCATTTATATTATTACAAGCTCTTAAGATACAAAACCCAACAATAGACAGTTTGCACTCTTTATTACCCTACATAGGTTCTGCCACACTCTTTTCATTACACCATATAGGTTGTGTTTCACTTTTTTCTTGTGTAACTTGATCAGGTTCTTAAACCACTTGAGAAGACTCTTGGTCTCCAGCTTCTTTTTAGTCTTGTTTCTCCTCGTGTAGACTATCAATTCTGCTTTATTGGTGTTTGAATCAAATTTAATCTGGTTAGGAGAGTCACTTAACTGTTGTAATTGGTTTGATGAGATAAGTCTAGTGTGGATTGAATTGGCTAATTGGATAACTCATTAGTCTCAAATGTAAGGATTTCATCAGCGGGAGACTCACACGGTTGACACTCTTGGCTTCTAATTGGATCACTAGACATATGAGGATATATTTTACTAGATAAATTAAAAGTATAACTTTCAATTGATCTAGAACTCTCATGTTTATCCTTTTCTTCTTGTTTGATATAAAAAAAATTTAATTTTTAGAAATGATGCATCCATTGACACATAAAATCGCGTAATTGAAGGAGAGTAACATTTATACTCTTTTTGGATTGTAGAATAATCTAGAAAGATACATTTGATAGACCTAGGGTCTAACTTTCCTCTAAATTGAGAGTGAATGTATATAAAGGCAGTATAGTTAAGTACCTTAGTAGGAATGCGAGAAATGATTTTACTAGTAAGGTAATAATTATGAAAGACTAGACACAAAGTCTGAAAATTTAACACCCTAGATGGTAATCTGTTAATTAGGTAAACTGCTGTAAGAACAACTTCTCCGTAGAAAAATTTTGGAATGTTTGAGGCAAATATTAGAAACCTATCAACCTCAAGATGGTGTCTATTTTTCCTTTCTAAAACTTCATTTTGTTAAGGTGTATCAACACATGAACATGCACTGTTATGGATAATACCTTTGGCAAATAAGTAGTTTCTTAAAGATAGATTGAAAAACTCTTTAGCATTATCAATTCTCAAAATTTGAAATTTTTCTTGAAATTGAGTTTTAATCATATTATTATAATTCTTGAAAATGTTTCCCATTTTAGATTTTGTTTTCATAAAAAATATCCAAACCAATCCCATGCAGTCATCAATTAATGAAATAAACTATTTTAATCCAGTGATATTGTTGACCCTTGTAGGTCTCCACACATCACTACGAATTAATGAAAATGGCCTTGATGGCTTATAAGGCTGAATTTGATATGAATTTTGGGGATGTTTTGAAAGTTCAGGCACTTCACATTGAAGGATTTTTGTTGTCAAACAATGATGGAAACAACTTCTTTAAGTACAAAAATTAACATAATAACATCATTTTTATTTTCTCTAACATGACTAGTGAACTAATTCTAAATTTCTAAACACCTTGTTGGGTAAGACTATCTTACAAAGGAAAAACCATTCTTAAGAATGTAGAGATTTGAGCACATTTCAACATTACCAATCATTCTCCCAATATTCAAGTCCTAAAATTCACAATAGTGAGAAAAGAATTTAGTCATATAGTTTAACTCTTTTGAGAGTTTACTTACTCACAACAAATTACAATCTAAATTAGGGGCAAATAAAACAGAATTTACGTTGATGTTTCTTGTGATCTTCATTGAACCAATTCTTATCACTTTTGATAAGGACCCATTTATAATCTTAACATTGTAATCCTCATTGCGTGGATTATAATGTCAGATAATGACAAATCTCTTGTCATTTGATCCAACGCCTCTGAATCTATAATCCAAGGCTTAATTTTATGTCTTTCAGAATTGAGAGCATTAATATATTTACTTTTTTATGCCAGTGTTCCAACACTTATTACTGACCTACTAGCAAAGTTTCATGTTGATGTCTATGAGATCAGCTTCTGTAGCATCTTTATTAGGTCTTGGTTTGCTGGATTGGCCCCAATTTGGCATCGGTTCTCTCCTTGTGTCATGTTTCTACTACTTTGACCAATTTGGTTTGGTAGCTGAAATTTGGTTAGTTTTCAATTGATCGACTTCCTATGAATCTTTCAACACTTCTCTTTAACATGACTTGGCTTTTTGTAGTGTTCACACTATGGTCTTCCTTCTCTTTTTGCCCGATTGTTGTAGTGAATTGACCTTCATGAGCAACTAGTGTTGAACTTTTTGAACTGTTCTCTATCTTGCTTTGAGTCCCTAACATCAACTTCTTCCTACTCTCTTCTCTCATTGTAAGAACAGATCTCTAATATTTGAAAGTGGTTCCATGCCAAGAATTTTGCCACGAAGCTCATCCAAATACTGATTTAGGCCAAATAAAAAATTGAAAATTAATTTCTCTTTTATGAACTCTCTGTATTTGAGTCCATCTTCAATGTATTTGAATTTGAGATGCTTTAACATATCCACCTGTTGCAAGAGTCGAATAAGAGTGTTGAAGCACTGGGTGACTGTTAAGTCTCCTTGCCTCAAATTATGAACCATGTTCTTAATGCTTACTATCTCCAAGCTGTTAGTCACTGTGAGAGTATGTTTTCTTTATAGCTTGCCAAATTTGTTCAACAGTATCATATAAGAGGAAGTTTTCTCTTATGTCATTAGTCATCAAATTGAGTAGCCATGACATTATCATATTGTTATCTACGTCCCACCTTTTGTAATTGGATCATCACTTGTAGGGGCTTTTGAAGCACCGATTAGAAAATCTGCCTTGCCTTTGCCATTAAACAACATCCTAACCGATTGGGACCACTAAATATAATTGTTCTTATTGAGTTTATGACTTGTGATGGGAAGATGAAGAATGTTATTGTTTTCGACTCCTCCTTTAGATCCTCCTCCATTGGTTGAAGGACTTGGTTCTGGGTTTGAGGATATTTTCAATGAAAAACTTGGTAAAGCCATGTTGTATTTTGTTATATAATATAGTTAGGCTTTGATACCATGTGGTTTTGAGAAGAAAATATAATTTTATTTTTCAGGACTCTTTAAATGAGAGAGTTATTTCTTATTTATACAACCTAATCCTAGCAACTAAAAGATACTTTCTCATTTGAATTGAGAAGTTATAGATACTTTCTCATTTTAATTGAGAGGTTATCAAAAACAATTATCTAGAAACAAAGATAAGTTGAGTTACCGAAAAAAGCAAGAATTTCAGATGATACAAAACTCCTAATAGCTAGGAAATACGTTTCTCAACACACACACACACACACACATATATATATAGACACACACATATAGATGCTTCTAGTTGATTTATTTTTTGGTCATATCACTTTAGTTTACAACCACCCAATAACATAATTAAGAATACAATTTAAAAGAAAAATTCACATGAACTCAAAATGGATCTGAACTTATACATGTTTAGACTGGACCGAATTAGGATACATTTGGATCTAAATTGAACTCGGACATACTCAGATTTGGATTTGACTTAAGTAAAGAATTTGCATTCCACGGAAAAGCTTGATATTTGATTTTGGTAAGAATTGAAATAGGGTTTACAGACTTCAAACTAGGGCAGACTCGAGCCTTACGAAAAGGGAGTTGGATCGGACCTGTTCAATGCTTTTGACACCTCTTGATATATCATGTCTATCATTCTTTTTTTTTTTGGGATTTCGATAAAGGATATATATTTTTATTTAATATTATAATAATGATTTGATTACCTGATCGGACAACTTTACTTAAAAATTATAACCATTAAATTAATAACAATAACTATCATCATAATCAATTTTATAGATGTATTTGATGGGTAAAATTATCTTATTTATAAAATAGTCCAATTTATATCATAAACTCGGAAATTTTGAAAATAAAGGAAGATTTGAATTGTGACCTTTAAAGCCATTTAAAAGGAAAATTTTAAAAAGTTACAACAGGTCAGTCATCGATCATCGTCCACGTGGCAAAAAAACGTTGTCTACTTAACCAACCAACGTCGGATCCCAAAAAGGTCACCGTGAAAAATCGGCTGAGAGGCGTTGGGATCGCAGCACCACCACTGTCGTCGCCGTATACGCATCTATCATCGGTAAATATATAAACAAACATTCTGGTGTCGTCTCTCTCTCTCTCTCTCATGGCCGATTCCGCGATTGTTGTCGTATCAAGATATTGAAAATGAGTTGATCTCGCGGAATCAAGGTTCGTCCTCTAATCTGGCGATTCTGCGAGCAAATATGGCATCAAAGGTCGTCTACGAAGGCTGGATGGTGAGATATGGAAGGAGGAAAATCGGTAGATCGTTTATTCATATGAGGTATTTCGTGCTTGAGTCTCGTCTTCTCTCGTACTACAAGAGGAAGCCTCAAGACAATCAGGTTAGGTTTCGATTCAATTTTTTGTTTTTAGATTCTTTGAAGTGAGATTCGCTTTCGTTTTTTGTATGCTTTTAGCAAAAAGTTTACTGTTCGAGTGATTCAAAAGTGAGTTTTAAAGATTTTGACTGTTATAATTTTTGCAATGTAGGATTTGTAGAGAGTTCCGTTTTGATTTATGTTATAAGAAATGATGATTTTGACTCTTGAGTGTTGTCTATGCCATCAGGTCCCCATCAAAACTTTGTTAATTGATGGTAATTGTAGGGTGGAGGATCGTGGCATGAAGACTCACCATGGACATGTAAGTTTTGTTTTTGTATCAATTTAAACAGCTTCTGGAATCTGTTTGTTTTATGTGAAGTTTGAATTTCGTGGTGTGTTGATTTGTGCATTTTGTTTTGAGTTTCGATTCTGAATTTTCATTGAGAACTAGGATGGTTTAAATTAATAAATAAGTTTGAATTTCACAGTGCAGTTTTACCATGTTGTTGTCTGATTTTGGAGACCTGATCAGGCGGTTTGCTGTTTAATGATGGCGCCTAGGCTATTTTTGTCATGGCCGGTGGCTTTTATTAGTGGCCACTACATTAATGTTAAGCAGGATATGTTAGGAGGTGGAATTGGGCTAAGGGTAGAGTGCACTGAGCCAATGAGTGAAGCTCAAACCTGAGATGTGGAGGTGCCAAAGGAGATAGAGGTGGATCCCAGATGTGACTAAGGTATCACATGATTGGATGGGAGAATGTCATGATTGTACATTGGATGGATATGAGTTGGATCTTAGATTTATGAGGAAGGGTGTAAGCACCACCATGTAATAGAATAGTTTTTGGGTTGGTTGCAAGTCCCTTTGTCCATAGCACTATGAACTGGGAATGTTTTGCCGTCTTAATATGGTTTTAGCCTTTAGTCATTGTTGCAATATGATTGAGAGGATTTATTTGTGGAGTCTTTGCTATTCCTGAATCTTTATTTTCTTTCTTTTTAGAAGATTTTAAAGTTCTTGGTGGAGGAAAGAAAGCGAGCATTCTTTGGTGTTGTGGAGTCTTTGCCATTTTTTGGGTTATTTGGGAAGAGAGAAACAAAAGAATTTTTGAAGATGTTGAAGAGGAGAAGAATTTTTTATGGGATAAAGTTTATTATTTTGCTTCTCTTTAGGCCTATACTAGTGAAGATTTTAAAGATTCTTCTTTGCTTTTCATTTTGCTTGATTGGAAGTCTGTTGTTCGTTGAATGACTTTCCGTTTAGTTTCTTGTTCTTGTTTCTAGTTCGTATTGTATCTAATTTCTTTATTATGAAGTAAATACTTTGTTTCCTATTAAAAAAGAAAAGGGATTTATGTTGTGTTCCGCATTGAAATCTGTCTAGTCAATTGGAAAATATCACTTATTTTGAAATAAACAACTCCTTGTATAATCATTTTCTGGAAGTTGTTATTTGTTATGTCATATATACACTATTTTGATGATGGCATTTCATTTCTGATGTACTCTTTTTATTTATTATTATTTTATTTGGTGTGTTTTGCAGATGGTTTATGTTTTGTCAGTTTACAACAAGAAGGAGAAGTACCATAGAATTACGGTGTGTGGTATATTCTTCTATCTTCTAGAACTAGTAAATGGAGATTGAGATACAATCTTGAATGTTTCTCGCTCATTTTAAAAATGCATGCATTCAAACTTATATATTTGATAAAACTAACTATTTGTTTTTATAATTTCCATATATTCTACAGTTCCAAATTAAAAAAAAAAAAAAAGAGTGGGGATTTTGTTTTCACCAGTACGATCATTAAGTTTATACCTTCCTTCAATCCGTGCTTGCCAAAATATCATACCAATAAGATGTTTGTAGTTCTTTCCTTTGATCCAAAAAATTTAAATGTATGTATGAAAACATTTGGTATCTAGAAACATTTGGTTTCTAGTGCAACTCTTTATTGGAGAGATATGGATGTTGCATAATTCTGAAATTTGGGAAATATAAGAGGATACAAATTTGTGAACCAAGAATGCTACTGAAATTATAGAGTGGTGCGAGGGAAGAAAGATGTTCCACTAGTGTGAATTGTGAAATACTCTTTGATCTACATCATGCTTGCACACACATGTAGACACTCAAAAATCATATGGTCATCAATGACTTTGAAGTGGCTGATTAGTTTGGTTAAGATCAAGAGATCAATAATGAAAGGATACCAAACACCAAAAAGTTGAGTTAGTGACGGTAATTTGTCATCTTAATTTGTTGACAATCTTCTTTGGTAACAGGGTTGTAAAATCTGATTCTCACCAATTATCACATGTGAGTAAATGATAGGGTTGGACCAAAAAGAATTTTTGTTTGTTTTGCTGCAAAACGTTCCGATTTTCTTTTTTCTTTTTGCTAATATAACCTTTTTGAATTAAATATTAGAGCGATGTTCATCATCTGAAATGTTGTTCAAAAGTATTTTTTTCTTTTTTTAATAATCAATAGACCATTAACGTTTATCACTCAAGACCCCTACTAATATAAATTTTCAATATTAGGACTTCACACGGAGGCAATTCTGGTTGAGGCTGTTGTTAAATAGGGGGACAAGAAATCCTTGATTAACATTCAACAAATTAGGTTTGATAATCATGATGTGGAAAAATTTTAAGTGCTGGACAATGACCTAGTACTTAGGCTCATTGGTGGCTGTTTTAATTGTACTTGGTTGGAAAACCATAAAACATAAAAAAGTAAAAAAAAAAGAAAAATTAACGATCAAGGAAATTGTCATGAGCTGTCTAAAACTATCACAAGTAGAACAGAAGACAAATTACACCCTCAAACAGAGCTATAAAATTAATGCGATGTTGTGTCTCTTTTCTGATTAAAATTTGCAGATTATATCTCCTGTTTGTAGGCTGGTATTCAGTTAGGAATGGGATTTCTAAACTAGAACTAGAAGTATCTAGATATTGCCTATGGATAATTTACATTCAATATGGGTTACTAATAAATCTAAATGTGACTCATGGACTTCTGCTTCAGTTTGTTGCTGTAAACCTTGAAATATTTGATTGCTCAAACATGATGAAGAAAAGGTATCAAGCAAATGTATCAATAAAAAAGACATGGAAAGAAGCTTAATCCAACCTTTAAGGTCAATAGAAGAATATATTCATAAGTTTACCATAATTCGAGTGTGGAAGTCTGTGCAGGTGGGTTTGCCATTCTCTCTTGTGTGCACCTCAAAATGTCATTGTGAATGTTATTAATAGATTTCTTTAATCTGTATGGATTTTAAAATATATATTATGAAATTACATTTTCTTGTGACACCTGATGGACATGAAAAAATATAAGTCCTTTTTTATATGTGGGAACTTAAAATTTCGATTTTCAATTTGAGAGAAAGAGAGAAAGAGGGCACGCATCCCAACGATGATCTTATAGCCGAAACTGGTAGTCCGGGTGTGGCTTCATGATTGTAATGAAGAATACGGTGAGGATTGAGGTGAAAGAAAGGCAAAAACGAAGAGGGTGAAGGAAGCCAAAATGAGGAGAGAGAGTGGGGGTGTGAAATTACAGTGAAGCAAGGGAGATGGTGAAGGAAGAGAGAGGGTGAGGAAGAGTGATTGGTGGGGAAGAGTGACAACTAACCCTGACATGTTAAAACTTATATATATATATTGTAAATAACCCAATGTTTTAAAAAGCGAAAGGCGAGGCGAGGTGGTGCCTTGAGGTGAACAAGGCGGTAGCCTTAATCCTGTTGAAGAAAAAAAAAAAAAAAACTAAATTGAAGTGTTTAAATGGAGGAGGAGATGTGTTAAGACTTGAGTGATGGAGATGATTTTATTTTTTATCATTTTATATATATAAATTATAAAATCCCACCCTACTAACTTAATTTTTTTCTTCAAAAAAAATTATTTTTGATTATTATATATGATTTCTTATTATTATATATATAAAACTATAAAACCCATCCCACTAACTTAATTTTTATTTTCTATAATTATAAACTATAAATTTCTATTCTACTAATATATTTTTTATGTATTTCAAAAAAATTATTTTTTTTAATCAATATATATATATATAAACCTCACCCCACTATTTTTTTTTTTTTTAATCTCCCATCCCACTAACTCATTTTTTAATTTTTTATCATTTTATATATATAAACTATAAAAATCTTACCCCACTAACTTAATTTTTATTATTTTTATTACCCAACTAACTTACTTTTTAATTTTTTATCATTATATATATATATATATAAACTATAAAAATCTTACACACTCTCACTTCGCTCTTTACTCTTCCCTCCCAAGTCCCACTGTCGACTCAACTCACAGTCACTCACTTTTCAGCCTTTCACTTTGTTGCTCACCATCACCTACTGTCGCTCTCATCAAAGTTCATTTTTCTAGTTTCTTCTCACATTCACTCTGCACCATCGATTGCACCTTTCTAGTTTCTTCTACATTTAGCTTTACTCTCTCTACTCTCTCTATCCCTTAAAACCAGTGCTTGACTGCTTCTAAAACTGGTGCTTGTTATGATATTCTAAAATTGGTGTGTTTGTGTTTTTTTTTTTTTGTGTGTTTGTGTGTTTTTTTTGTATGGTAAACTGTTCCAAGTTTCCAATTCTAAAACTTGTGTGTTTGTGTGTTTTTTTGTGTGCTAATCTGTTTTGAATTTCAATTTTTTTTTCATGCAATTGATGGTCTGGACCGTCTTTGGACTGCCTCAGGGCACCTCGCCTGAAGGCAGCCAGAGGCGGTTGCCTCACCCTTTAGAGGCGGGTTTTTCCAACTGCTACGCCTTATATGTGCGCCTTGAGGGCGCCTCAGCCACCAAGGTGGCGAGACGGCGCCGTGCCTCGCCTTGCCTTTTAAAACCATGATAACCCTCTAATTTATGATAAAATACACAATTGAATCCAAAAAAATTATAAATAGCTCTTTAATTTATGATAAAATACTCAACTAACTCGAAAAAATTGTAAATAACCCCTTAAGTTATGAAATTATGATAAAATATCTAATGAAACCCTTTGATTTGAAAAATAAGTAAAAAATCCGTACAATTATATATACATATATAAATAAGACACAAATTTTATGATTTTATAATATTTTAAACTTTTTTTTATAATAGTTATGTCTCACGTCAAAAAGGTATGCCTTGCACCTTGCTTCTCAGGCTCTATGGCTCTTTGCACTTCGGTGTGCCTTGGGCTTTTAAAAACTTGCTTTTGGGCCATAACAATATGGAGAATTGTGATGTTTATGAGGTCTTTTTGATTGGTGTGTTTATTTACCCTTTGGTGGCAAACCATAAATAGTTTTAAAATCTAGGCTGAGGCGCCATGTTGAGATGCCTTCATATGGGTGCCTTAAAGCCGAATCAAACGCCGGTTGTATTGATCGTGTGAGGCGACCGCCTCCCTGAGGTGGTCGGGTGAACTTTTTTAAAAAAAATTTAAAATATTAAAATAACCCTATATGCTTATCAATCAGCCGACCACTTCTTCAAAAACACTTCTTCAATTGGTTTCTTCTTCCTTCAAGATCACTTCGTCAACCCTGCTTCTTCTTCCTTAAAAAGCGCTTAAAAAAACCAACTTCTTTAACCAGTCGACCAACCCTCCTTAACCGTAGCTTTCTTTCTCTCTAAAAGCTCTTTCTCATTGGAGCTCTCTTCAACTAGTTGCGACCGTCTTCAAGACTTCAACTAGTTGTGACCTTATTCATGACTTAAGCAGCCCTAAGCTTTCTTTCTCTCTCTAAATTCTCTTTTTCACACTACTAACAAATTGTCTTACTATGAAGTTGATTATGAGTTATCTCATTTTATCTTGAAACATCTTTTTTTGGAGGGTGAGCATGGGTTGGTTTATGTTGGTTTGACTATGCCTAAACCAACCTTTTGTTTAATCAATTTGATAATTTACAATCAAAACTAAATTAATTATAAGATAAAACCAAACCAATAAAAATCCTCTGGTTCAGTTTGGGTCGACGATTTAGGTTTAAACCAACAATAATTTAGTTTTGATTTATTTTTTCATCTATGGACTTAGGCTATTGTTTGTTGATTGAATTTTTTTTATTTTGTATTTTGTTCATGTTTTGTTTGTTGTTTTGGTGGACTATTGGTTCACTTTTGTACTCCGTTTTTTTATTCTTAAATAAAGTTTTCGTTTTCTATAAAAAAAATATTTGTTCCATTACAAAAAATTTTCATGCGTTAAAAATTACATTAGTTTTTATTTAAACAAATAGTCAAATATAATAATAACTATAAGTGATTAGCAAATATATTAATATTACTAATTTTCAAAAATAATGATAATACTAATTACACTAGTTTTTATTTAAACAAATATAATAATACTAATTTTCAAGCTTTCTTTCTCTCTCTAAAATAAAATTTCGTACCTTTTTTTTTTCAAGAGCCTCGCCTCATAGCGAGATGACGCATGGCACCATCTCACGTATTTTGAGACCTTGAAACCATATACAGTGCATGAAGTTTTTGTGCAGAAAATATTATTGATTTGGGGTGTTATTTTATCAGATGGCCGCATTTAACATCCAAGAGGCATTGATTTGGAAGGAAAAGATTGAGTTTGTAATTGATCAGGTTTGCTTTATTTCCCCATTACTTTTTTGGGTTTTACATATTTATCTAACTTGTAGAAATCCAGGATATGGTTTATGTACATTGGACTTATTACATGTATGTATGCAGCATCAAGGATCACAGGTTGCAAATGGTAACAAATATGTTTCCTTTGAATATAAATCTGGGATGGATAATGGGAGGAATGCTTCTTCCTCAGACCACGAAAGTCAGTAAGTGCCTATTTGATATTATTTTACTTGTCTGTGCTGGTTAAAATTAATTGATAATGGAAAATATGCCAAGGTTAAGATATGTAAGTGTCCTTGTTTTGTCTGTTGTCTTTCTTTCTTTCTTATTTCTTTTTATTTTTTAGCTTGTCTTGAAAATTTGAGTTATGTTCAGACCTAGACATTTTATAGTATTGAGAAAGATGGATATTGATATCTGCTGTAGTAGATGGACAGTCAGGTCTTGTTCATTGCTTACAATTATATTCTAGTAGCATTCTGATGTTGAAGTTTTGCATAGTATTTGACCTGCTTGTATTCTTTTTCATGTTTGCAGATATGGTCTTGTAAATCTTATATTCATGCTAGTATGCAAATCTGTTAATTGATTTGGAAGAATACCAACCTTCTGGAAATTTCTTTTCTTTTCTTTTTTCTTTCTTTTCTATTTTAATGTAAGGTAATGGCCAATGGGCCTTTTGCCATCTTCCTCTTATTAAGAATGGGCTGCAGGATGATGAGGTTCTGGTTTTGTTTCACTTCATTGTGTAAGTTATGTTTGTCAAGATAACAAATTTTGTTTTTAAGGAGTATTATTATTCCTTGATCATTGAAGGGAAAGAATTTTTTAAATGCTGAATAGAATGTTGTTAGAATTTTGACTGAGGATATGTTTTTCATGCATTGCCTTTAGTTTTTCAGTTTTTTAAAAAAAAATGCACAGATTTTCTTTCAATTGATTTTTAAAACCAGTAGTTGGAGAAAAAGAATGATTTTTTTCTATTTCAAAAGGGAATACACAGCAGCCTTATATACAATGAACAACATATCTAATCCCATGAAATCAGGGATCCTAAAGAATAGGAAAAGAAATAATTAACATAATTAAGGAAAAAACAGAAAAGGAAAAAACACATCCCACTAACTATGGGATGTTACTCTAACTTTCCAACACTCCCCCTCAAGCTGCTGAATAGATGTCAACTATTCCGAGCTTGGACACACAATAATCAAAACTTGGACGTTTGAAGTGCCTTAGTCAAAACATCGGCTTCTTGAGACTTGGTAGGAGTGTAGGAGAGAACAATTGTTCCATTCTCGATCTCATTCTTGATGAATTTCTATCAATCCTCACATGCTTCATCCTGTCATGTTGAACCGGATTGTGAACTACACTGATAATAGACTTGTTGTCATTGAATAGGGTCAGAAGGCCGGCTAGAGACATATTTAGATCTTCTAATAACCTTCTTATCCAGATTAGCTCACGTTTTTTGGGCTATTGCTCTATATTCAGCTTCAACATTACTCCTAGCAATCATGGACTGTTTTTTACTTCTCGAAGTCACTAAATATCCCCATACTTTTGTACAGTACCTTGCTGTTGACTTGCTATCTTCTTCTGCACTAGCCCAATCTGCGTATGAGTATCCAACAACATCTTTGTTCTCGATTTTCTACATCTTAAGTATTTAACACCTCTATTCTTGGTTTTCTTGAACAACCCCTTTTCAAGACTTCTTTTCAGATATCTTAGAATTTGGTTAGCTGTTTCCATATGCCTTTTTGTGGGAGCATGCATAAATTGACTGACAGCGCTCACACTAAAAGCAATATCCGGCCTTGTGAGAGACAAATAGATCAATTTCTGTACTAAGTGCTAGTAGCTCTCCTTATTTATTGGGGGGGACCTCTTTGGGCATCTGATGTTTCCAGTGAGGCTATAATTGGGTGCTAGCAGGCTTGTAGCCAAGTTTTCCTGTCTCTTTGAGCAGATCAAGTGCATACTTCCTCTGATAAATGAAGCTACTTTTTTTATTTCTTGCAACTTCCATACCAAGAAAGTACTTGAGGGTTCCAAGGTCTTTCGATTTGAACTCAACTTGTAGTTTCTTCTTGAGGTTTATAGTCTTATCTTCATCATCACTTATAACCACCACATCATCTATATACATTAATACATAATGAGAATTGCCTGTTTACCAGTCTCATCCCTTTTTGCAAATTATGTGTAATCAACTTGTCTTCGTAATGATGCTAAAACATGTGAACCATGCTCGTGGTGATTGCTTTAGACCATATAGAGATTTTTTTAACCGACATACTTTACTTAAATCTCCTTTGACTTCAACCTTGGTGTAGCCGCCCTCGCCCTCATGTAGACTTCTTCCAATACCGTTGAAGAACGCATTCCTGACTTCTAATTGATATAGCCCTCAATTCAAATTTGCTGCAATAGATAGTAATACCTTGATTGAGTTTAGCTTTGCAATGGGAGCAAATGTTTCTTCGTGGTCAATACCATAAGTCAAAGTGAATCCTTGAGCAACAATTCTTGCCTTATACTGCTCAACACTCAATAGTCGCTGGTCTTTTTTCAACAGTGAAGATCCATTTGCTGCCTATAATCTTCTTCCCTTCAGGTAACTTCATATATTTCCAAGTATCATTGTCAATTAGTGCCTTCATTTCCTTTATCACTACTACCCTCTACTTCGGATCTCGAAGAGCTTCATGGATATCTTTGGGAATTTGAATCTTGTCAACTTCTAAGGGAAACACCTTGAAATTCCTTGATAGCTTGGAATAGTTAAGGTAATTTGAAATTGGGTGATTAGTACAAAGCCTTACCCTTCTCCTAAATGCAAGAGGAAGATCTAGATCATTTACTTCCTCTCTTACTTCCTCTTCACCTTCATGTTCACCAACAGTCTCGGCTTCCTTTTGATCACCCATCTTAGGACTTGCCACGGGTACAGATTCATGATTTTGCCTTAGAGTTCGTGGTTTTCTACCATAAACTAATATCGGTTTTGGATTTGCAGTGTTAGACACTCCCCCTTGACCTAAGTTACCAGTGTTTTGTGAATTTTGTGAATTTTTTGATGGTGAAGGCTTGGGAGACAAGGACTCAGGTTGGATTGGACCTGACAAAGGAAGAGAAAAGTGATAGTGGAATCCCAATGTTTTTCTTCATGGATATTGTTCTCCTCTTGGAGAGAAACTTGGGAATAAAACAATTGTTCTTCCACAAAAGAGACATCACAGGAGATAAGAAAATGTTTTGTTTGAGGATGGAAACATTCATAACATTTTTGTGTGGAAGAATACCCAAGAAATACACACTTAAGAGCCTTTGGATCAAGTTTATCTCGATTTGGTTGAACATTTTTTACAAACACAACACAACCAAATGCAGGAAGAGAGTTAACAACTTGAGTAGGTGGAGGCGCAAAAAGAATTTTATTGAGAGGAGTTTGGTATTGAAGAACTCTAGTTGGAACTTTGTTTATGAGATATGCAACAGTGAGAATGGCTTCCCCTAAGAAAGAATGTGGTACGTGACTAGCAAACATAATTGCTCTAGCAACTTTTAGTAAGTGTCTATCTTTTCTCTTGGCAATCCCATTCCGTTGAGGGTTATTTATACAAGCTTTGATGAAATATCCCATTTTCTTTAAGATATTCATTAAATTCATGTGAAAATGCTCTCTTCCATTATCAGTTCGAAGAATATGAACTTGAGATTGGAACACATTTATAACGATTTTGTGAAACTATTTGAAAATAGAGTACACTTATTATTTTTCAAGCATCAAATAACCCAACAAGCTAGAGAGTGATCATCAGTGAATGTCACAAACCAACGTTCGCCAATTAGACTTGACACACGGGATGGTCCCCACACATCACTATGAGCTAGATGAAATGGAGTTGATGGTTTGTATGTGTGAGAGTGTGATAAGATGCTTGAGTTTGTTTTGTTAGAACACAATGATCACAAAGAAATGAAGAAGGATCTTTATTAATAAATAAATGTGGATATAAATATTTTAAATACGAAAACTAGGATGACCTAGTCTCTTATGTCAGAGTTGAACATTAGAATTAGAATATGAAGAAAAAACAGTAGGTAATATTGGTTTTGGAGTAAAGTTAACACCTGACAAACAATAGAGACTATTTCGCTCTTTAGCGGTGCCAATCATCATTTTCAATGACAAATCCTGAAATTTACAATAAGAAGGAAGAAAGTTACAGTGCAACCCAAATCCTTAGTAATTTTACTAATTGAAAGTAAATTACATTTTAAATTTGGAACATGGAAAACATATTGTAATTTTAACCCATTCTCTTCCACATCTCCTCTTCTTGTTGCTTTATAGGTAGAACCATCGGCCACGGTGATATCAATGTTCTTCTTACGTGTTTTATAATTTACGAATCCTGCCTTTGAACTTGTCATGTGATCCGATGCCCCTTTGTCGACAATCTAAGCTTGATGTGGACTAGTGTTTGACAAAAAAGAGAAATTACCTTGATGAATTGTGAGGGCACCAGCAGTGGATGATGTGGATCTAGTCTCCTTGCTTGTTAGAAAGTGGATTCATCATCTTCAAAAGGATCTCCATTTGTTCTATTCTAACAGGATGAGAAGAGTTATTGGCTGTTGTCTTTACTGCACAGGCATTCTTGTTGTTTCTTCTCTGACTTCATGGTTTCCAATCAGGACATTGCCATAGATGTTCTAACATGTGTCTTTTGTATGATAAGATATTTTGCAGTGTTCACACCATAATTGCTTATTCTTCCTTTGTTGAGCCTTTGGTTGATTTCCTTCGCTTTGGGTATTGACAAGTGTTGACCCTTGTACTGTTATTTTTGGTGTGGTTCCTTTAGATACCGAGAACATCACTTTAATCTTGCTTTCTTCACATTGAACCTCAACAAACATGTCCTTCAATTTAGGCAGAGGGTTTGTGCCAAGAATTTAGCCTTTAATCTTATCAAGTTTTGAATTCAGCCCCTGTAGAAAATCAAAAATCCTGTCTTTCTCTAGTATCTTGCTATATTGGATTCCATCATCCGAACAATTCCAAGTGATGTTGTGAAACAAACCAGTTTCCTGCTAAAGCTCCAAGAGAGTGTTAAAATATTCAATAACAGGTGATGTACCTTGGCGTGTGTTTTGAATGGTTGATAGAATTTCAAAACTTTGTGAAATATTCTCATAATGCGAGTGCATCTCTTTAATGGCATCCCAAATTTTCTTTGCTGTTTGACAGCATGGGTATAGACATTTGATTTTTTGATCCATGGAGTTTATCAGCCATGCCATCACTATTGAATTCTTTGCTTCCCAAACACCGTAGTTTGTTGATCCTAATTATGGTGCAGCTATTGCTCCTTTTCAAGTAGCCCGTTTTTCCGCTTCCTTTGATGACAAGTAGGACAGATTGGTGCCACTCGTTGAAGTTGCTGCCATTTAATTCTTTCTTTTTTTGATAGGAAATAAAGACTTTATTAAAAAAAGAAGGAAAATACAACTATGAACCAAAAGTCCACCAAAAAACAAACAAACAAAAAGCTAAAACTAAAAGCAAGATTGGAATAACCAATCAATAAACAGCAGTCTTCCAATCTAACTTGTGTACTGTTATTTGGATTGAAGGATTTTTAGGATGGTTGGGTATAAGGGATAGCAAAGGGTGAGAAACAGTCGGAATCACAGTGGATTCCATTGTAGATAAAGTAGGGTCGGCCATTTAATCAACTGTGTTGCCAATGATATTATGTCGGTGGAAAGTCCACCTCTGATACCATAAAACTAGTAGTTGGAGAAAAAGAATGAACTTTTTCTATGTCAAAAGGGAATGCACAACAGCCTTATATACAATGAACAACATATCTAATCCCATGAAATCAGAGATCCTAAAGAGTAGGAAAAGAAATAATTAACATAATTAAGGAAAAAACAGAAAAGTAAAAAACACATCCCACTAACTATGGGATGCTACTTTGACTTTCCAACAATTTTGTTGACGTGAAAATACCCATTTTATCAAGGATTTATTATTATATTGTCTTTTTAATGCTTGAAGTCCTTGTGTGCTACTTGATTTGATAGAACCAGAAACACTCCTTTTATTGCAGGTTCTGTAAGAGTTTCTAATTTCAACCCCTTAGAATGTTAAGAGTATGCCAAGAGGCCCAAGACATTTGTAATGGGGTTTAGTATGGTACTTCTTCTATGAGTAGGATTTTAGAGCACCACTCAATTGCAGAAGCTTGTGTCTGTATATTTCTAATAATTATGTCTCTGAGTTATATTTGGCTTTTAGTTATTGGATTGCATAGACAAGGCTCTTTAGAAAGGATCAGGGCCTAGCTCATGAGGGAGGTGTTAAAAAATTTGTGTTTCAGTTATGGCTATTTATACTATGATTGCTTGGATCTAATAGCTTAAGTGTTTGGGTCAAAATTGCAGGGAAGAGTTGAATGTTGTTTTTGCGTTCGCTAATTTTATGTGCAATGAAATGCTTTAGTATTGACTTGAAAAGCACTTTATTTATTTATTTTTTAAATCCCTTTATGTGTTTTATAAATAGTCAACTGATGTATCTATATTTATATAACCTTCTATTTCTAAATTTTTTCTTCAGGTTCAGTGCACAGGAGGATGAAGACGATGCCCCTCCAAATTTAATGCGGAGAACAACAATTGGAAATGGTTTTCGCTGATTTCTTCTCTTATAATAATTCCAAGTTAATTTGGTGAAAGTCTACAATGAAGCTTATCATTTGGTTCTATTGGCAGGCCCTCCTGATTCAGTTTATGACTGGACACGAGAATTCGATTTACAACTGTCAAACCAAAATGCCAACAATCAAACTTTTTCTCGAAAGCATTGGCGTCTTCTGCAATGTCAAAATGGTTAGTAACAACTCAAGCTTGAAGTATTGTTCTGTAGTTCAGCATTTCTGGTGAAAGTCGTCAAGTCAAGCAAAATTAGAAGCTTGGTAGAGGGAATTTCTATTGCTTATGATGTTATGGCGAGGAAAAATCATTTGGCTTTTACCTTCTTTCATTTTCCTCTTAATGTGACAGGACTCCGCATATTTGAAGAGCTTGTTGAAGTTGATTACCTTGTATGCCATTCTCTTTCTTTATGCTCAATATGTTATTTTTTTATGCATCAAAATGGTTTGGGTCAGAACCATCATCTATAGTTTTCTTGATGCAGCCAAGAAGCTGTAGTAGAGCAATGAAGGCTGTAGGTGTTGTGGAGGCTACCTGTGAAGAAATATTTGAGCTTGTAATGAGCATGGATGGAACACGATTTGAGTAGGTTTTTGTTTTCCTCTCAACTTTATTTTGAGTCAAAACTTTATATAGACTGTTTTCATAAAATTATTGTTAATAATTCTATACAATAAAATTCAGATTTCCCTTCTCTCTGTTTCCCTTCTTCTTTCGCTCCCTTCATTTTAGTGTGTACACATGAGCAAATCCTTCTGTATGCTTCATGCAAAAAGCTGATTGGTTCATATTTGGTGCTTTGTTAAATGAGTATATCGAAATTAAATGAAGATTGCTTATGTGAAGTTCAACAGTTTACTTCTTCGTAATAGGTAACGAGGACTCATTATTTATATAATGTTGTGTCTCTACGTGAACAATTGGTTTTTGATGAGATTGACATATTTAGTCATCCATCATTGTTTTTGAACTACTGATTTGAGGATTGAATGTATTGTCAAAAGTTGGATGGTGGCAGAAAATGAGTATAAGGATATGGATGACTGGAAGTGAAGCTGATATTTTAATTATTTAGTTGGGATATCAGAACACAAGTTTTTTGTGAAATTCTATTGAACTGTGTTGATTTGTTGTGGCACTGTCAGTAAAGAGTGCTCGTAAATTTCTATAGCTAGCCAAAGGAATTTGGTAAAGGGGATTAAAAAGCCAAAATTTTCCAGTAGTGTGCTGCCTTTGGTTATTCTTTGGAAGATTTGGCAAGAATAAATGATGGTATCTTTCATGATACAAGGGAAGATACCGTGAAAACGTAGAAAAGAATTAAGTTGTTGCTATCTTTATAGGTTTGATGTCAAAGTAGTTATTTTTATTGAGAGATGGTGTAATTTTTGACAATTGATTTTGGCTGATTATGTATGACTATACATATTCAGCCAAAAGCGTTCGTTAAAAATTATCGAACCATTTTGTTGTGTAGGCCATCCTCCTTTTGGGTGTCGTCCTTTTATGATCATTTTGTTGTGTAAGACATCCTTCTTTTGGGTCGTGGAGTCTTTCTATGGTCCATTTGTTGCATGGGAAAAGGATGGGATTGGCTGTTATCATTGTTTTAAGAGGAGAGGCGAGGCGATGCATCACTGCCTCGTGGCGTGAGGTGCCTCAAGGCGACCACCTTGGGTTACTACATGTTGGCCGTGTTTGTAGTTAGCTTACTACATGTTTTTAATGTTTACATGTATAACTTTCCAGTCCTTATTTATGATGAATGTTACAATCATATATTTTGTCTGTACTTCATAATAGTGAATAAATCTGTCAACATATGAATGTGTGGCTGTGGAAGTTTGAGTCCTTAGTGATTGTTCCTTATATCTATCCAAATTGGAAGCATTGTTGATCCTTTGGCCCTTAATTTATTAGTTATTAGTTAATGCTTCTTGTGAAGTTCATGCCACATAAATTATTATTATTATTATTTTTTAATGCATCTTGCAGGTGGGATTGTAGTTTCCAGGATGGTCACTTAGTTGAAGAGGTAGATGGGCACACAGCTATAGTCTATCATAAACTCCAACTGGACTGGTTCCCAATGTAATACTTTTGCCATTTTAAATGACCTTGTTTATGCTTTGATTAATAATAATTATGTATTTTTGAAATAAATGGAGCCATAATTTGTTGTGTTCTGGATCTTAAATTTGTTTTATGCTAACATCTAAAGTAAAAAAGCTTGTAGACTAATTCCTTGATTCCCCTTTCCTGATGTAATGATTTCTGAATAAATGACCTTTCCTTTGTGTAGTTAACCCAGTTGAATTGTGGGATTTTCTGAAGCGATGGAAGCCATTTTGTTTATCTTAAATGTCTGGTGTCAGGCAATACAGATGTTTATTTGGCCTTTTAATTGTATGTACATTGTTTTATCATAATATGTTGAAAATGGATACAAAAAATTGGGGAATTTTAAAAGCAAGTTCTAAAAACATTTCTTCTCAAATCAATCCAGTGCTTCTTATTATTTTTTTCTGAGTATAATTTGATATTGCTAATTCATAGTTTTATTGCTTAGAAAGTAAAATTTGAGTAATGTGATTGAGTGGCTTACAAGGAGAATTATTTGCATCATAGTGCAAACTGCAGAGCCTGCGAATTTGGAAGGTTGACATTTTGTTGGAGTTTGTTGAGAAAGAAACTAGGGATATGCAAAACTATGTTCTATTTTGATTGATACTTACAGAATCTATAAAGTTTTTCATCTTTGAAGAGGATGATGCAGACCTTTTTCAACACTCAGTTGTGCCTATTGCTTCGAGGAGGAACCATGTTTATATGTCTTGCTGATGTACTTTATGGAAGGACGGACCTTCACTCTAAGTTTATTTACGTTTGAAGTAGTTTTTATGCAATGCCACCTGCCCTAGCTTCTTCTGTGAACAACAGAAATTTCTTACCTATGTCTATTTCCGCTGCAGTTTATGTAGAACACGTTGGAGTCAAAGATGAAAGCTGATTTTCTACATATCGTTTACCTACTTGCTTGTTTTTGTTTAAAGTTTTGTATCCTTGCTTTAGAGACTGGATTCATACTATTCAGTAATCTGTCAAGGGCCATCTTTTAGGAATCTGTACTGATTCTCTGTGTTACCTTATTTTAATTTTCCTGATTATGATTGTTCTGATATTCTTATGATGGATATTTTTCTTTTAAATACAGTGATTGTTTTGAGAATTATTTTTAAGAACCCTTTTATTGATATAGTTATTTAATTATTTTGCTAGTTTCTTAGCTGTACCTGGTTTATTTATTGATAAAATAATTTGCCTTCTTCCTTCCTGAAATTCACATGGATACAGGTTTGTGTGGCCTCGGGACCTTTGTTATGTGCGTTATTGGCGCCGAAATGATGATGGGAGTTATGGTAAGCCTTTTGCTTTCCAATTGCATCTCCAAACTTCCCTATGCATTGTTTATAGCACTAGACTTTTCCATGTTCTATGTTTTGTTATGGTGCAGTTGTGTTATTTCGTTCTAGGGAGCATGAGAAGTGCCTTCCAGAACCAGGATATGTTCGAGCTCATGTTGAGAGTTAGTTTCCTGTTTTCTTCTTAGGTTGATGCAAAAAATTCTAGTGTGAGTGACTTATTCAAAATTATATATTCTGATTTAACAGGTGGAGGATTTAACATTTCCCCACTAAAATCTCGAAATGGGAGGTCCAGAGCACAGGTGCAGCACCTTATGCAAATTGATCTAAAAGGGTGGGGTGTGGGTTATATTTCAATGTTTCAGCAACATTGTCTTCTTCAGATGTTAAATAGTGTCGCAGGTGAGCTCTTGTTCTATTAAATTTTTAAACATTGTGGTGTAAAATTATGTCAATAAAATAGTTCTGTTGTTAATGGATTTAGACCTTTTTAATTTATGTTCGTGAGATTGGAATGACCAATTTTGCGCCTGTAGTGAAGTACGAGTTAAGTACTTGACAAACAATTTACCTAATTCAATCATGTGTTTGGGTTACTATACTGATACTACTCTCATAAATGTGGGTGTTTATGGCATTTTTGGTTTTGTGTGTGGTGACACGAGTTTGCTAACTACATAATGTGGCAGCATATTTATTTATATTTTTCTTATTTTACTGCTGATGAATTTGCCTTTGATATGTTTTACTGACTGGATCTGAATCATAATTTTTTTTTCCTTAGTGTAATTGGAGGAGTGGATGGAAAAGGAACATTTTAAGCAATATAATAACTTTTAACATTCAGTTAGAATATAGTAATATGGATGTAGGACAAGATTTTAGGAAATAGAGTTTTTATAGGAATAGAATTTAGATTTCCTTAAGTTTTCTAGTTTCAATTAGTTTTAGATTAGGAAGTTAAGAGTCCATTAGGATTCGTATTTCTAATAGTTTTACGACTAGAATCATTATAAAAGGATTTGGTTTGTTTGAGTTTAGTATGTTGCTGATTATTTTCTTGAGTGATAATAAAGTTTATGATTTAATTTTATTCGTTTCGATTTCAAAACAAACTTCCGCTGCACCAAATATTGTCTTTGGGCTTGTTTAATTATTATTTTTTTATACTAAATTTGTCACTTTTTTTTTTTTTTAATTATTATTATTATTATTATAATTTTAAATATGAATGCTGTCACTTTGCTGCTTTCTTGATTTTCTTGATGTTTTGCTTCTTATGACAGGTCTGCGTGAGTGGTTTGCTCAAACAGATGAAAGAGGTGCTCCGGGTGCTCCGCCAATAATGCCTGCTATGGTCAATATGGCCTCAGCTTCAGTTTCTGTAAAGAAGAGTCAAAAAATGCATGAGTCAATTGTTCATCCTACTTCTCTTGATCAAATACATGCTGCGAGCGGAAATTCTATAATGATGGATGAATTCTCTGATGAGGATGAAGATTTTCAAATAGCTGAGTCAGTACAAGAGGTTTGATTCTGAATCTTGCTTGTTTGACTTTTTTCTTTATTTTGTTAGGTTTGATTCTGAATCTTGCTTGTTTGACTTTTTTCTTTATTTTGTTAATTTTTTTCTTTTTCTCGAGATTTTCAGGCATGTCAAATGAAGAATGAGAATGACATTACGAGAGCAGGTGGAAAAACTAAATTATACATTTTCGTATATTGCTTTTAGCTTATCCTCTTATAGAACTAACATTTAATCTGAATAACTTGATTTTACTGAAGTCCTAGAAGAAGAGCCAGTCCCGCAAATTGATTTATCTTGTTTTCCGGGCAATCTGCGACGTGATGACCGTGATAATGCTCGTGACTGCTGGCAAATTTCTGATGGGAACAACTTTCGAGTTCGTAGCAAGCATTTTTGTTATGACAAAACTAAGGTTCCCCTATTTTTACTTGTTCATTTCTAGAGATTGCTGGGTCAACATCTTGCCACATTGTTTTGATGGGTGCTTTGTTGCAATTTTGTGCATTGTGAAGATTCCTGCAGGGAAACATTTAATGGATCTTGTTGCTGTTGATTGGTTCAAAGACACAAAGAGAATGGACCATGTTGCTAGGCGTCAAGGCTGTGCCGCCCAAGTATGTAAACCTGTTTTCAACCAGTTGTCGTTGTTGTTATTATTATTATTTTGTATTATTTCCCTGTTGCATGGGGTCAGAAGATGTTACTGCATTATGCTGCTTTGTAGACCTCGTAAATTTTTAACAAGGTGTATGATATCATATGAATGAGGACTATTTGAACCTTTGTGAAACGACCCCATTAGGATGACCAGTTTGAACTTTGAATGTCATAAATATTGTTGAAATAATCTGTAGTTGGATTAG
This sequence comes from Dimocarpus longan, assembly GCA_022984855.1. Taxonomy (NCBI): domain Eukaryota; kingdom Viridiplantae; phylum Streptophyta; class Magnoliopsida; order Sapindales; family Sapindaceae; genus Dimocarpus; species Dimocarpus longan. The sequence continues at coordinate 20,434,495 of CM041025.1, read as the reverse complement.
AACTATTTGTTTATAGTAGTGCTATAGTGCCAAAAACTTTTCCAAAATGTGTGCCTAAATTATGTGGTAAAAGTGATTTGTAGCTACCATGTAAATCATCAAAGATACGGTGATGATATTACAAATTCTCGTGCCACATCATTTAGACAATGAAGCATTACTCAAATTGTTTGCAGAATTGTCAATTAAGTTATATTATCAACCTTGTGTTTCAAAGCAGGCCAGGCAACTGGACAGGTGTCATTTAGACCAAAATAAGCATCACTAACGCAAGTAATTTGTTGTATTTCTGATTGTCTGTTAAAAACCACTGAGTGTTATGTGAATGTGTAGGTTGCTTCAGGAAAAGGGCTTTTCTCAGTGGTTATAAATGTTCAAGTAAGTTTGTTTCATTTATCTGCGCTTTATTCCAAACCTGTTACATAGGTATTCAATGGTTGTAATGTGGTATTTCTGCAGGTACCTGGTTCAACACACTACAGTATGGTATTCTATTTTGTGACAAGGGAATTAGTACCTGGATCCCTCTTGCAACGGTTTGTTGATGGTGATGATGATTTTCGCAATAGTAGGTTAAAGCTTATTCCATCAGTTCCCAAGGTATTTGTCTTACATTTCATGCATTTGTACTCAAGTCAGAAGTCAAGATTGTCAGAATAAGTTATGAGTCTTTATTTTGGCTTGCTAAATATAAGATTTTACTTGTAGTGCCATCTGAACTAACAGTTATTAGCTGGAAGGCAAGTGTATCTGAATTGGATACTATCCAGACATTAACTTTTGCCATTAACTTGACTGTAGTATCCCTTCAAAATTTTGATTGATGTATTGAAAACAATGTTTTCTCCCTGATTTATACTGGCTTCTTTAATGCTTTTCTCCCAACTTTTTAACCACAATACTCCTGGATGTTATGACAGTTTTTAGATTTTATTTTGTATTGTTTGGATAAGATTTTTGAACTTTTCCTGCTTTGAAAGCTAAGCATTGCATGCAGAGGATAACATATACTGTTATACCAAATAAACAGTATGGTATCATATGTGTACATCTATTTTTGTATTAACACTGTACATTGAGATCTCTGTAACTTTTCATCATTAGCAAAATTTTCTTGTCTTTGTTTCTATAATTGATGGTCTTGAATTTTCTCACTAGTATGCCCACAGCATAACCTGAATATTTATTGACATTAAGGATTGGTCTAGTCTGACCCATACTCAGAGCAAAAGTTAGAGCCAGAAACAATTTGTTATTTTCATCAGATTCTTTTTCAGTGTTGTGACCTCCCCATAATTTGCCCATCCAACCTAGTTTAACTTTTTAAATCCTGAATTACAAATTGATTATCATGGTTGTAAAGTCATCCTTGCCATATAGAAGTTATGGATGTTGTTAAACAGATGTTTTCATGTTCTTGATTTGTTAGTAAGTCAATGAAATCGTAGTCTTGGGGTATATATCTCTTTCTAGGAGCTATCAGATAATTGAATTCATAACATAAATTATGTTGGATGTAAAATGACGTGTTCATCAGTAAAGAGAACTACTGTATCACGGGTTAAAGCTGTATATTACCCAACTATTTGTGATAGGGTCTGGTTGGGGGCCAATATGCTACTGAAACCAAGCCAAGCAAATTTTAGGCAATTTAACAAAAATGCCTGAGGCCAGTAAGTAGGTTGTTTCATGGGCTTTCATCTGCTGCTAAAATGATAGTATAAATCCCAATTACAATAGAATGGTAATGTGGAATTTGTGTTTCATGTGTTTGTATATAAGGCTTGGATTCGTTTAGTAGAGGTATACTAACTTCCACTAACTGAGAGGATACATGAATGTGGGGTTATATTTTTAAACATTGTTTTAAAATTCGAACCGAGGCCTCGAGGCAGGGACCTCAGCCTATGCCAGCATGGCAGTTGCCTCGAGTTTGAGGAGGTCGTGAGGTGGCTACATGTTGGCAGATATGAAAATCCCCCCTTTTTTTAATAAAAAAAAAAAATGAAGTAACCTTACTATAAAAAGGAGAGAAAGTCAGTCGTTTCTAATAGAGCTGGACTGACTCCCACTCCTTTTTCCTCTCTTTTTTCTCCTAAAATCCCTAAAACCCTAGAAACCCCAACCAAAACAAACCAAATAATTGCCAAACTCCACCGAAATCAAATCAAACCCAACAAAATCGAACAAAATAACGGCCAGATGATAGGGAGAGAGAAAGCGGAGAAAGACTAGAGATAGATGAGATGAGGATAGGGAGAGCGGCGAGCAGAGGTGTGACTTTGAGTGAGCAGCGTGAGATGAAAGAAGTAAGAAGTAGAGAAATTGAAATGACATTAGGGTTGGAGAATTAAGTTTCCCTTATATAGTAGTTGAAATTTATATTTATGTCCTTATAATGTTTTATAATTATAAATTTACCCTAACTTTGATAAATAAATCTGATACAAACCCCAATTAATAAATGGGTTAACCCATTTACAACCCAAACCCAATAATCAATCTCGAATTTGTGTCGGGTTGTTGGGTTGTGACCTAAATTGTCACCCCTATCAATACCTTAATTTCTTTCTCACTTTTAGAGTGGCGAATCCTATTAGTTTGGCGTTGACAATTTTAAGAAGCATGTAAAAGGTTTACTTTTAAGTGTGGAAATGAAATAATGTGTCTTGAGATTTAATTAATATTTTTAAATGACCAAATTAATATAAAGACATTATTACTTGGGACATTGGTTTAGACATTATTACTCTAAATTGTTGATTCTATTCCATTTTGTTTGATACTTATGTTTCTAACATTGATCATCACTATCTTTTTCAATGTTATGGATGATTTTCTATGTTAGAATTTATTTTATTTTATTATTTTAATCTTTCGTCATTTCGAATTGAGGCTACCACCTTGATCACCTCGCCGAGGCTTGATTGAGGCTTGATCGTTTTGCTTCACCCTTCACCTTTTAAAACTTTTAAATATAAGGTAGTGCACTTTTGTGAGGGTAATTATCTTGAAGTTGCCCTGATAGAAGTTAAAAAATCCTTGGCTCTTATAATGCTGTTGTGTGTAATTGGCTCAGTTTTATAAGGGTGTTCCTTCTAATTCTGTTATCCGATTTTACGTTTTAGTCGAATTTGTTTCTTGCACACACTCGTTCTAGACATTCAGCTGAATCTTGCAGGGGTCATGGATTGTTCGCCAGAGTGTTGGAAGCACCCCATGTTTATTGGGAAAAGCAGTTGATTGCAACTATATTCGTGGTCCCAAGTACTTGGAAGTAAATACTATGGCAGTTTTTCTAGTATATTACATTAACCTTTGATATGATTATCTGGTAACATTTTTTTCTTTTCTTAATTATTTTTTGTAGATTGACGTTGACATTGGTTCTTCTACTGTTGCTAATGGAGTTTTGGGCCTTGTAATTGGTGTAATCACGACGCTGGTGGTTGACATGGCTTTCCTTGTGCAGGTATGCCAGTTTAGCTTGAGGCCAAGTTAAAATCTTAGTTCAGGAAAGACTTGTTGCTCAGCTGTTGTCATAGCCACGGCACATCCATTTAAAAACAGTGGGCTAATCCATGCAATGAGTGGTTGGAATGGGTTAAGTTCAACGCAAACCTAGTAATTTACTCACTAAAATACTACCTTGCTCCCTTCAAAGACATTAGTTTGTTTCAATGTTTTAAATAGATAATTATTTTAAGAATGTTTATACATTTTTTCTCTTAACGTTAACAATTTAGAGAAATCTACTCCTGCAGTAACATTAAGAGCGCTGAACATATTGAAATGACATGTACTGTCTTCTTTGTGATTTTTTTATGATGATGATTTTGATAAAAATTTTCATCTGCATTTTTATTCAGAAAATTACATTACATTTCACTTATCAATGATTTCATAGATATTACGACTTTGAAAAATAATTTTTTCTGTTCAATCTAAATGCTCCGAGTTAATCTAATGGTTTTGTTGTTTTACTGATTGTTTATTTCTTTTCTCTTTCATCAACAGGCAAATACTTTTGATGAACTGCCTGAGCGGCTAATTGGTGCTGTCCGAGTTTCTCATTTAGAGCTGTCGTCTGCTATTGTCCCGAAGCTGGAACCAGATACATAAAACAACTGAAACCATTTTACCTCATCTGATTTAATACAAAATTCATTTGTTTAGGTATACGTGATTTCATTGTAATGACTCGTTACTGGTGTTTCCAAATGCAATTTTCGCATAATTAGTAATAGAAAAAAATGGCTTTTTCTTTGTTTATTCACTTTTTACCGTTTGCCTCCCTTATGTTGTAAGATTATTTTGTACAAGTACTTGTAACATGCACTGATCCAGGAGAAGGCCATTATTAATATTAACAATTCTTATGCCTGCTAGCAGTAGTTGCGCTTGATGGGTGTCCACTGTTTTTCAAACCAGACATCATTTTTCTTTTTTAATTACTGGGACTGGCCTAAGGGACTATCGGGATCATTGGGATGGGACATTGGTGCTATGGTTCTGAAAGCTGCTCAAATACGGGAGAGATCGACCTGCATTGAGGGAGGGGAATGTTTTGATAACTAGGATGTTATAGGGATGTCATGAATGATAAAATAACAAAAAGAATTGGCTGGGGTATGTCAAAAAGGCCCAAGCCCACGGGACCAACCAAAATATAAACGGTTGAGGGTGGACTGAGCAACTTGTAATTTTACTGAGTTTTTAAGTTTATTATTATTATTATTACTATTTTTTATTAATTGTTTTCATCAATTTTATTTTATACATAATTATGAGCATTTAGATTATATTGTATAAAAATTAATTCTTGAATATTCAAATGTTTTTAGTACCCATATAAAAACAAATATTGGTGGTGGAGGTCTAGTGGTGGGAGCTGAGTGAGGGGTCGTTTCACCTTCCCTCTTGGAAAACCCTCCATTCATAGGGAGATGTAAGTTATAATTAAAAAAAAAAGGTGCTATCATAGGGAGATGTAAGTTATAATAATAAATAAAACTTTTTCATAATAGTTTATGAACTTGGTGATGGGTAATAAGTTTATGCTAATGTCAATTCGAACTCGCAGAATCAATTTGAATTCTAAACTAATTATTAAAGTACAACACAATAAGTCACGATCAACTTCATCAACAAGCTAAGTTAACTATGACGACTTCATGCTTACAGTAAAATATGATTAGTGAGTCTGAGGGACTTAGCTTGGTTTAATGTGCACTTAGGATATTATTTGAAAATTGTTTCATGTTATGATGATCATAATATCGAGTCTACTGAACTGAATACATAGATGGTTCAAAAATGATGGTTTATAGAAACAATGCTTCGTACTTCAGTAATTGCTTTGTCCTGCAAAAAGTATACTGCGTGTTGAATACTTCCATTAATATGAGTTTGAATACCATTGAAGCCAGTTATGTCTCATCATCTTAACTATGGCCATCATTGCACATGTACATCATTTTTTTCATAATTCGAATACTTAAATCATTGTTTCTATGCAATTTTGCAGTCCATTGATCTCGAGCTTTGAAAGTTGGCTTTGCAATTGAACAATCTGCCTTTCAATTTAGACCTCCACTTCATAGTTGACTCGCAGTTCGCATACACACTCTGGTTTTTACAGTACCTTAATTAACTGGTGTTAGGCTAGGATCTGGGTGTTGCATAAATTCGGTATTCCCTGAAGATGTTGCAAAAGTCTTGAGGGATGTTAACATTTCAGTGTAACTTTGAACTAGTCATTATTATACTGGTTATGCACATCATAACACGACAAGGTTATAGTTTAACATTTCAATTTTAGAGTCAAATATAAAAACAAACGTCGTAGGATTTTTGGGTATAATAAAGTAACTTTATTGGAATAAAGAAGTATGTAGTAAATCTATTCGCATTGTTATATAATAAATGGAAATAATATAGAGAAATAGTAGGAGTAGAAGAATAAATAATATAAATAATATGTATTAGATAATAACAAACAAATAAAATTAAGAAAATAAGGGAAATAACAAAAAGAAGAAAAATGAGAGACAAGGAGAGAAATAAGAGAAGGGAGAGAACTGAGGATGAGGGGAAGAATTTTTACTCATCTGGAAATTCATTAAATAACTGAATTTTTACTCGTCTTTTTATCACAAGAGTATAAAATAATGCTACATTTTAGCACTTATCACTTATTTGATAATATTGTTCCATAACTATATATTTCTTTCTAGATGAATTATCAACATGATGATAATTTAGATAGTGCCTTTTTATTGTGGGACCTCTTCAGGGCAGGGTGCTACCTACCGGCCTCGACCGGCCCCACTCACTAGGTACTGTCCCTGGGCCCCTGGGGTTTTGCTTCACCTCCCACACCACTCGAACCCACAACCTAAGCCCCTGAAGTTAAATGGATTCTTAGAGTAAGGTGTATACCAATTGAACTAGTTTGCAGACAACATCCATTCGAAATTCTTAACATCAACACACATAAATTAGTTAGATATAAGCCAATTTCATACTTAACGCATCAAACGGAAATTAGAATCATTCTAGTCACTTCGACCGAAATTTAACCAATCTTTACAACATCCACCTTATTCACTTATTCTCATCGTAAATACATTTAAACATATTCAATATGACGAAAATTCTAATCAAAACCATAAAACACCACATTATCGCAATTATGAAAAGTTTACTCACGAAATGTCTATTTAACATTCCATGCATTTCTTTTCGATTTCTAATTAATTCTAACATCAATACAACTTATAATTTCATTCAAACCATTTAAAAATAATGGTCTAACACTTCAATACACTCAAAATCAAATCATGGTAGCCTAGTATCCCTACATTTGCTTCTCATTTCGACATCGAAATTCAACATTTAAATGCATTTGCACGTAAGAAAATTATTCAAATAACTTAAACTCAACTAAAACTGTTTAAACTTTCTTTTGGCCGAAACCATACACATGCTAATATACCAACCTTTTTACTTTCCATTTCAACATCAAAACTTGATATTTATACATTTCTAGATGCATGAAAAATCACTCGATTAAATTAAACTCAATTTGAATTATTCCAACACAACCTTGGCCAAAATCACACAAGCTCAACATCAACAATATTTTCATCACCTCTACACTCTCATACACATCAAAATTCACCATTTTTTATGACAATACACCCCAAAATAAAATTGAAACTATAACAGCCCCTTTCATGGCAGCTCGCAATCTCAGCATTTTTACTTTCAATTTCATCATCCAAATAATTCATTAATTCATAAAAAACACTCAAAAACAATTATTCTCCATCTTACATCATCATGGCCGAATACAACAAACTTTCTAACATCAAAATTTTCATCCATTTTTACACCAAAATCACATACAATTGAACATCCACACTAATGAGATTTCAAATCTTAAATCTCAAATATTATATCATAAAAATTCATCCAATATCACAATCTAAACATTTCCGCCAAAAGAGAACCATGGAAACTCAAACTTATCTCTTGAAATCACTTACAAACACTTCAAAATCTACATACAAAGCTACTGCCCTCCTTAGTTCTTCTTGGCTGTGAGTGCCCTTCAATCCAAATAGTTTGCATATGTTAAGATTGCTCAGAATCAACTTAACACTTTCACAGGGTAGCAAGCTTACCTTTATGGCTTGAGAATTTGCCCAAAAATGCTCTCCAAATCACCATACATGGCTGCCATACTCCATGATTCCTCTTGGATCTTCTCGACCAAGAATAGTTCCTCACTTCACTCACCTCTCGGTCTACTCTCTCTCCCTCTCGATTTTGCTCTCTTTCTCACAAAACTGAGCAGCTCTCTTCTTCCTCAAGTTCCTCTCTCGGTTTTGATTTGCTTTGGCCTAACACTCCTTTGATTTTTGGTGTTTTCTTTGCTTGAATTTCTTGGGTTTTGAATGAACAACCGAACACTCTCACTCTCTCACTTTCTCTCTCACTCTCGGCTTCTAGTTTGGTGACCGAATGAGGATATTGCTTCATTTTTCTTCTTTGCATTTCAATTTATATATGGTTTTCATTCTGGTGACATTTGTCACTCATACATAAGATTGGTGTGCCACTTGTTTTCATTCTTCATGCATGCACGACACATGGCACACATGCACTTACATTCACTCCACTTATCACTTTCCATGTATTCTCTCATTCCGGTTTCGTATTAGAATTCGTTTTCGTCCATCCGAAAATCTGATTGTAGCTCAATTCCATATCCAGAACCTCTACTTGAATTCACTTTCACCTTCGGCCACTCTAAATTATTTTATTTTTTTTCTATAATTACTTATACGGTCCTAAATTCGAAAAGAATATTTCTGTCCTAAAATTTTTGAATTACTCGAAATCTATCCGAATGGATTCATTTTCGATCCGTTTCACTTTTCTTTAACTCCAATACTAATTTTAAAACTTTTGATTATTGAGGTCCGCTTTTCGAAAATTACTATTCCCGTGGACATTTTTCATCGAGAAATACTATTTACCGAAAAATAATTTATTTTCCACCGAATGAAATTTTGGGTTTTACAATAATTCACTTTGTTAAATCATAAAACCAACTTTGAAAACTCAATACAAAATATAAGATTCCCAAATCTTCAAACATATTTTAGAATCACTAAAATGCATACTTTCTAGTTTGTAAACCATAGGGTATACTTAAAATCGCAAAACTCAAATCTTAAATTCATGGTTCCCAAAGTATACTTCAAAATTTCAAAACTAAACGCCTTATTTCAAAAACCATACAACATAATTTACTTTATTGGTTTGTAAATACTCTTTGAAAGCTTAATACAAATAATAAATTTTACAAATCATCAAACATACTTTAAAATCACTAAAAGACATGGCTTTTAATTCATAAATCATAAGGTATATTTTAAAATTATAAAACATAATCTTAATTTTATAAAAGACAAAGTATACTTTAAGATTTCAAACCAAAAACTTCATAAATAAAAAATCATATTATAAATTGATAAAACATAATCTAAAACTTATAGATTCTAAATATACTTTAAAATTTCCAAAACATTTTTTTTAAAAGTTTCCAACACATATTCTAAAATTCATCCATCATACAACATACATACCAAACAAAATCCATCTTTCTCAATTCATGGGAAATAATTCAAAATCTTAAATCATGCTTCAAAGCTTAAAATCATACATCAAAACTCATAAATCACAAACATCTTTAAATCTAAAAACTAATAAAAATTGAAACATAATAAAAACACTTTTATAAATAAAGTTAAAGGAAAATATCCACTCACTAGGTTACTCCAAGCTTTATGGAACTCCTCTTGCATTTGTCTCCTCCTTGAAACACTTTTCACCTAAAACATCATCAAAACCTATTTAAAATCTTCAAGAACTAAACTAAGGAAATTAATCATAGATTGAAACTAGTTTCTCATCACAATTTCTTCTCCAAGTCTCTTTGATTTGCTTCACCTCTTCTTATTTCTCCTTCCTTCTTTCCCTTGATCTCTCTTTCTTTCTTTGAAGGATGCATTCGGCGATGGAGGAAAAATGAGTGGGTGTGTTTCGGCCAAAGCAAGGAAAAATATGGTGTGTTAGCTTTTTAATTTACATAAAGTCACTCACACACACACACACACACACACACACACACACATATATATATATATATATATATATATATATTCTCATGTATGGCCCAAAATTAGTACACCGAGCCACCTTTTCCACCACTTATTATTTCATAAAAATCTAACCAATTATCCTTTTGAAATTCCAATCTTACCCTTTCTATAACATTTCGTTTCCATCCTTATCCTTTTTAGAGAATTATTTTCTTTTGCATTTTCAATTTTGCCCTTGTCATAAGACTTTATTTACATTCTTGCCCTTTCTAGAGAATTCTTCTATTTCCATCAATTGCCCTTCAAAATTTTCATAATTCCTATCTTATCCTTTCTAGAGTTCTCTTTCTTTTTCTTTCATAAAATGCCCTTTAACAATTTTATATCAATAATCTTTCTAGAGAATTCCATTCCCCTTTTTACATACTTAACCTTAGATGGGTGTATTTAGAAATTCAATTGGGGTGTGCTTAGAAAGTAATTGGGTCATACCAATTCTAATTGGGTTTACTTAAATAAATTTTTCGTTGAGCCTTTAATTTAAGTTTCTAATGGCACCCCTTATGATTTTTAATTGAACCCCACCTAAGCTTCATTTATAAGTTACATGTATGTATATATAACCTGTTAGACTAGTTCTGACAGGCCTCGTTTCTGCACACCTAATTTTCGTACAGACGGTAGCCTGCCGACAACCCCACGGTGACCTTCTAGTCAATATCTAGTTCGACTGAAAAGTTTATATGAAGTTAAGCCGTTTTTCCTTACTGAAAACCTTTTCAAAAATCTCTTTTCTGACTGAAACGACTGAAAAATTTTTCTTTTTATCATACACTTATATAATAGATTTAAATAAAATTTAGGCAGCATAACGACTGTTTTATGAAATTGCCACCCAGCAAATTTGGTATAAAATTTTAACACTTCTATAATCAAACAGTTTCCTCAAACTTCTGGGCATCAGGCCCTCAAATCATCAATTCATAAGCAACCATAAACATGTCATCCAATTTTAAAATAATTTGAAACACAAACATGAGTCATGCATATATATTCATTTATACATTTTCAAAAATGGGAAAAAGTTATACATTATGCCATATATAAATTTATAAGAATTTTCCAAATTAAAATATATCTATACAATCACAGCAGTATAAAGCACTCCCGACTCGATCTGCCTAGTCTTGAGTTGGAGTCCCTGATTCTGATGTACTTGTACCTGCATATGCCCCTGTGGAGGTTTTGTTTATAAAATATCATGAGCTTTATAAGCTCAGTAAGTGTCATAAAATTTTATTTTAATTTTAACTTTGTAAAATGTCTCCCTTAAGTTTCAAAACTTTTAAAACTGTAATATCAAAATTAGTTTTTCTTTGAAAACGCGGTTTCAATTAATTGCATGGATAAATTATTTCATAAATATTATTCACTTTTATTTTGAAACTGTATGATAATCAAATGTAATCCATGCTTTCAATAGGCTGATGAAAAACGTAAATAGTGGTGACATTTAATAATAAAGAAATATCTGAATAAATCAAGCCACCCACTAAATGTCTGTACCATATGGTATCCTAGGTATGGAGTGGAATTCTGCATCGCTTCGTCATTCTCAGAATTTTCCTTCGTTCAGGCCATCTATCCGGTATTATGTAACGAAATTCCTCATCGCTACGGGGTAACATTTTTTCTCGCTTAGGTGGAAGCTAGCTAATAATATACCTTATACGTGTATTGGGTGACACATTGTACTGAACCATAGACTCTACACAATTTTCCCTGCGGGTTTCCTCCCACTGTTAGTGATAGACTCCCTTAATACTACCAATGCATGCTTCGAGTACTCAACCTCAATCGGAGATAATTGTAATATCTATCAAGCATACAATAGGTTTACAATATATTTCGAATTCAAACAATCCATAATTTATATAATAAAAATTTCTAATCCATGTAAAAACATTTCATTTTAAGCACAAGTGTTTCAACTCAATTTTCGAATATATCAAATGTATGATTTTTAATAAATCAATCAATTAAAAGACACTCACCTAATTATTTCGTTCTGCTCACTTTAGCACGCTTGGGAGTTCTTTCGATTTTCGAGTTACCAATTTCTCCCTTAACTTATTACCTTACTTTTCCACTTGATTAAAGCTTCAAAACTCTTTAATGGACAACCTTCCTAGACTTGTTTGAGACCTTTTGGAGGCTTGAAATCATTTGAAAAATAGCTTGGAACGAGTGGAAGATGCAAGCTATCCCTAGTTTTGCTCTGCTCTCTTTCTGTCGACTTAACACTCACTCTCTATAAAAATCGCTCAATCTTTTCCAAGTCACTCTAACATATATATATATATATATATATATATATATATATATAGACATAGCCTTGACCAAATGCCCTTAAAGTTTGAAGCATATTACAATCCATGCCATTTATGACATTTTTCAAAATGACACCCTTTAGTTCTACACTTTTACACTTTAAAATTTAAAGATTTTCCAAATATATTTATCTAGCCTATTAAATCCATAACTTTATAATATTTCTTTTAATGTCAATTTCATACTAAACCTCAAATCAATTATTATGCAACTTCTCACGTTCGCAATTAGTTTCCGATCTATCCGAAAATTTCATTAGAATTCAATTCCATATTCGAAAATTCTACCGAATTTCGATTACACTTCTGGGTACTTTGAATTATTTCTTTATTTCATAAATGAGGTATGAATGTACAATATATTTACAATACTAAAATAGAGAGAATATATTACAATTACTTCTCTCCTTAAAAAAATTTCGTCCTCGTAATTTACAACTCATCGACACCTATTGAAACAATTAGGGATATTTACGCCTCATTTGATCTTCATGCTCTCATGTAGCTTCCTCTAAATCATGATTCCTCCATAATACCTTCACTAAGGGAATGACTTTATTCCGTAGAACTTGTTCTTTGTGATCCAAAATTTGTACTGGTTCTTTATAAATCAAAATTTCCCTTAGTTCCACAGGTTGCTCTATAAGTATATGGGAGGGATCTGAGATATATTTTCGCAACATGGACACATGAAACACATCATGAATTTTATACAACTGAGGTGGCAGCTTCAACCTGTACGCCACTGATCCCACTCTGTCGGTGATCTCATACGATCTAATGTAGCGCAGACTCAGCTTACCACGCTTTTCAAATCTAAGCACGCATTTCCAAGAAGATATCTTGAGAAATACTTTATCTCCAACTTCGAATTTAAGGTCCTTATGACGATTGTCTGTATAACACTTTTGTTGATCGCCTGCTATCTTGAGCCGGTCCCTGATAACTTTAATCTTATCTGTAGTAATCTAGACGAGCTCAGTACTTATCAGTTTCCTCTCACCTACCTCATTCCAGTACATTGGAGTCTTGCACTTCCTTCTATAGAGTGCTTCATATGAGGCCATACCTATACTAGCCTGATAGCTATTATTATAAGCGAACTCCATAAGTGGTAGGTATGTGTCTCAACTCTCCTTGAATTTCAGAATACATGATTTGAGCATATTTTTAAGAGTCTGGATCGTCCTCTCAGACTAACCATCTATTTAAAGGTAAAAGACTGTGCAAAAAATTCAGCCGAGTTCCTGATGCTTTTTGTAAGTTGGGCCAAAACTCGATGTAAATCTGAGATCCCGATATGAGACTACAGAAACCAGCGTACCATGAAGCCTAACTATCTCATCAATGTAGAGCTACGCTAACCTGCTAAGGGGATAATCACTCCGGATAGGCAAAAAATGGGCAGACTTCATTAATCTATCAACTATCACCCGTATCGCATTATGCCCCCTCTGACTGTGCGGAAGCCCTACCACAAAGTCCATGGTGATCTTTTTCCATTTTCATTCAGGAATAGAGAGGGGTTGCAATAGTCCTACCGACTTCTAATGCTCGACTTTCACTTGCTGGCAGGTGAAGCATCAGGATACAAAAGCTGTTATCTCTTTCTTCATCCCTTTCTACTAATAGTGCTCCTTCAGGGTGTGGTACATTTTCGTGCTACCCGAGTGCATGACATATGCTGATGAATGAGCTTCTTCCATTATTTGCTTTTTCAAATCCTCTACATCTGGTACACATAACCGCCGTCCCATCATCTGTTAAGACCAAGTCCTTCATGCTTAGGAATATACATATATGTATATATCGATAAATACGTTAAATGCGATTGTATTTTTAAAATATTCCACCATTGTGAGGAATTTTTTTTTTATGTGATGCAAGTGAATAATGATGAGTTTAATTACATGTTTATGATGCTAATTTGATGAATTGGTAAGTATGGAATATTTTAGAAATACTCTTGAGAGAAATAATGGTTAAATTTGTTGATATTAAAATTGTTATGAAAATTTATGGATTTAACGTATTTACTTTTATGGAATAAATTTTTCATGAGTAATATAAGTTTATGAGGATTAAAAGAGGTTATTAGGGAGTGTTAAGTATAAGTTAAAAGTGAGTATGAACATGATTGAAAATGGATAAGTGAGAATAATAAAAATAGTAGTAAAAGAGGGGTGGACTTGTAAGATTTTGATTGAAATTTTCGTTGACATAATTGAGAAAAGTTGAGGGGTTTTTTGGCACTTTGTTAAGCTTTATATATATGTGTTCTCTTAGCTTAAATCTGAGATGAAAATCACACACTCACAGACCCGACAGTTAGACCTTCTCCACTTATGTCTCTCTCGATAAATCTCAACATCTCTCTTGGCAATCAAGTGAAGAAAGGAGATCAATCAACAAAGGGGCTTTGTCATGCTCAGTTGGAGGCTTGAAGAAGCTTGATGAGCAGCTGATTTAAGTACAAAATTAGATTTGCATGTGAGGGAGACAGACCAGAAACATGAAGACAAGCTGAAGTGGCAACAGGCTGTTGAAGAAGTTTCTGTAGATGGAGTGAAGGAAGACAGTTTTGAGTGAGCTGAGGCAAGTAAGGGCTGAGATGAAAGCAATTAGGTGAAGCCAATAGATGGTGGAAAAGTGTAGGGGTAAGCATGAGGATGATGATGAATAGGAGGTAAGAGGAACCACTTGAACTTGTGAGATGTTTTCTTGAGTTGTGAGCTATCAATTTTAAGTTATTGTTGATTTTATTGTAGTTCAAGTTGGACAAGATGAATTGGAAGCTAAGGACTGTCGTGGGAATCCATGACAAGATGCTGATTTCAAAAACAAGTAAGTTAGGTTAGGATTAATTGATTTTATCTCTTGAAAAGCTGAATTGGAGGACATTGTTATGCAGATTTTGATGTGATGTGTGTGCCGTGAGATAAGTAGAAAGAAAATGGGTATGTGTCATTTGTGTTCGACAACATGTGTTTGTGTGTGTGTGGGTTGTGTTTTGTTTAGATAAATGGAGATTGATTGATTATTAAGTATATAAATATATGATGAAATGCGAATATGTGTTAGAACTGAAAGAAAATCAAGAATAGAGTTGTTTGCGTGCTTTTCTACTAGAGTGAAGGGTAGCTGCATATGAGTTGAATTTGTGTGACTTTAAGTTGATTTTAAGGTCCTAAGTATGTACTTGAATGTGTATTTGAGTGTGATTAAGCAATAGATAATAAATTGCATTGCATGGAATGCATGTAATACTCAAAGGTAGACATGCAAAAATCTAATGTATAAACTGTCCCCTTTTGTATTTTATTTTAATTTGGTGGTTTCAAGTGTGTATTTAAATGTATTCGAACATGGAAACTTCACAGAAATGAATGGTAATGGTTAAATTAAAATAAGGGCACATAACGGAGAGAATGTCGCTTAATTAGTTTAAGAGATATTTAAGGATAAAATGCTATTAGAGTTTATATTGGAAGGGAGTTTTGAATAAAAGTTGGTGATTTAAATTTTAGGTGAATTAGAGGCTCTTCGAACGGAAATACAGACGTGTAAGAGGCGAAGAGGGTTCTTCGAATTGGAAGTTAACGAACGGAAGTGAAATCGTGAGTGTAAAATTATATATATGTGTATATATATGTTTCTTTAAATGTATATTTTTATATATGTTTTATATATGTTCATGATTTGAATACAATTTTTTTTGAACGTATAAATGGTTTAAATTTCTATATAAGGTTTTAAGAAAAATATTAAATGTTAAAGGCTTAAGAATTAAGGTTTCGATCTTAAGAAACTTTTTGACGGACAAATAGTTATGGAAAGTATAAAAGAAATAGTTTTAGTTTTTAAACGAAATGTTGTTTATAAAAGGATTTTTTAGCCGATGGTTACCCTAAACCCTATCATGACTGAAATGACTGGATATCAGCCGAGATACTTTAAACGTGTAAAGGTTTATGAGAACGAAATATGTTACTAACTAAGGGAAATGATAGAAATTATAGGATTGCCTTTACACATTATAAAGTATTATGATTGTTACCCTGCATAAGGCGTGATTTTATTTGCAGCGTAGTGATTTTATGACTGGAAATAGACTGTCCCACCACCGTCGCTTTTAGGCCGGTTGGTGAAAATTTTTAAAATTACATAGTATCAGAGTTTTCGAAAGATATTTTTTAGAGAAAAAAATTTATACAGTACCAGAGCTACATAAAGAGATTTTTTGAAAAGTATTATGGATTTTCATATTTTACAAGTAAAGAACGAAAATTTACAGAGTATCAGATTTACAAAGAAAGACTTTTTTAGAAAGGTTTTACAGAAAAATTTTATATAGAAGTTACAGTCTTACAATAATATGGTGTTTATCTTCAAATATAATTATTTATAACAGTCTTACAATGAGATAATGTTTATCTTCAAATATAATTATTTATATTCTCATTGAAATTGTTTCGCTTATCAAATGATGTGTTTTGCGTATTATTTATAAATGCTTTAGAAAATTTATATCAAGGCTTACCATTTTACTACGAGATCATGTTTCACATTTAGTTTTATTATTTAAAATTTCGAAATTTTATGATTCACTGAAAAACAGTTTTCGTTACAAGAAAATATGTTATGCTTATTTAGCAATGTTTTTGGAAAATTTATATCTACTTATTGGGTTTTAAGCTCATCCTTTCTTTCTTTTTTAACCAATTTTTTTCCAAGTATCCGCTGGAGGTTCGTGCAGGTTTTTGCGTATCCTGAGGAAAGTCACATGATGATAAACACCTAAAATTGTGTTTATTATTTTTATTTACCAAATTATGTAAGTGTATTTCCTTAAATTAGTTTTACAAATTAATAAACATTTTATTGATATTTGAAAATCATTTTATATGTCTAGTTTATAGATTTCAATACGAGAAACTTAATGATTTTAGTTTTGTTCAATTTATATTTCGATCAAAATGATTTTCAGTAAATACACATTTTTAATCAAGAAAACCTTAGTTTTTTCAGGATCCTTCCGCACTTAAAGTAGGGATCGGGGTTAGGTCCTGTCAGTAAATATCACCATTCACACCAAATAAAAAGAGGGAATGTCAAACAAAAAAGAAAAATAAACATTTTTATTGGGCTTGTTGATGGGCTGACAAATAAAACGAGGAGCTAGTTGAGCCTTTAATTGGGGATCTTACAAGATGTTGTAGACCCATTTTATGAACTCTTTCCACACCCCTCTCAAGCTTTAGCTTGTAAGAATATATATTTTTTTTCATTTAATATTCACATATATTATGTTAGTTATCACACATTTTTATATTATGATAATCTCACTTTAACCTTTTGAAAGAGCTTATAAAAGTTAGAAGCTCTTCTTGTACTCTACCCAAACACTTACAAAAGTGTCGTTTGATCTCCAAAGCCTTATTTGGTACATAGCATGAAAAGAAATATAATTAGAGAGGACTAGAAGGGATATAGTTAGATTAAATTAATACTATAATTTATTTGGTGTAATTGGGATTAGATTGAACTAAATTTATATAATATATATTAAATTGATTTTTAGATAAAAATATTTTAAATATTTTAAATTGATTTACAATTAACTATAAATAAAATATTATTATTTTAATTTGTATTAACAATATTAATATTTTAAATATAATAAATTAATTTTGCAATATGTTAAATATAAATAATAAATATAATAAATAAAAAATTAATTATAAAGACTAATCAAATTTATAAACGTGAAATTTGATAGATTTGGGTTTTTAATCTCATCTCATCTCATCCCATCAAATTATATTTAATATACGCACTCTAACTGCCAAAAGCTCTCTTCCAAAACCTATACCAAGTAAAGCTTAGGATTGTTTTCCCTTTCTTTTCCCATCATTTCCCTTCTATTTATTCTGTTTTTTTTCTTTCTCTCTTTACCAAAACATCATTTTCAACCAAAATACTTCAAATTTCTAGAAGAATTTTCACAATTTTGAATTTCGAAATCAACTAGATATACCAAAAATAAGTTTTGATTTGGAAGCTTTTAATTTTGTGAGTTAACTTTACAAACCTTTAACGTGAAATTATACTTTAAATGCTTTAATATTACGATGTTTGTTTTAAATTTAAAATTTGAAATAAACTAGACTCATCAAGTTAATTTTAGTTGAAGTACTAAATTTAAAGATTGGCTAAGCAATAGATGTTAGGACCAAGTCCTACATGCTTAAAAATATATATAGATATCGATAAAATACGTTAAATGTGATGGTATTTTTAAAATATTCCACCGTTGTGGGAAAATTTTCTTATGTGATGAAAATGAACAATTATAAGTTTAATTGAATGTTTATGAGGTTAATTTGATGAATTGATAAGTGTGGAATATTTTAGAAATATTATTGAGGGGAATGATAGTTAATTTAATCGATATTAAAATCGTTATAGAAATTGACGGATTTAACGTATGTATTTTTATGGGATAAAATTTTTATGAGAAATATAAGTGATGAGGATTTAAAGAGGTCATTAGGAAGTGTTAATTATAGATTAAAAATAAGTATGGGCATGATTGGAAATGGATAAATAAAGTTAAAAAAAGAATAGAATAAAAGAGGGGTTTAAGTGTAAAATTTAAATTGAAGTTTGAGCTGTCATAATTTAAGGAAATAAAGGGGCTTTTGGGCAATATGTGAACCATTATTTTTGTGTTCTACCATATCTGATCGGGAGACAGAAAAAAAAAAAAGACTTCAGCAGCCCAAAACAGCCAGCAGACCGAAGACATCTCTCTCTCGCGCGATCGTCTCTCGGCCACCAAGTACGGCCACCAAAACCAATCAACTATGGGCTTTCTTCAAGGTCAAAAGGAGGCTTGAAGAAGCAAGATCAGCATCTGATTTCAGCCCAGAAACCAGATCTGAAAGTGACGAAATCAGAGCAGAAATCGGGAAGAAGTTGAAGTCGAGTGCGCGGGTGTTGACGAAGCTGCTGACCGCGAGTGAGGGAAGGCGATTTCGGGTCAGCTGAAGCAAGCAAAAGCTGAGCTGCAAGCAGCCATGTGAAGCCAGCAAATGGAGGAAAAAATGCAGGGGAGGCGTGAGGAAGATGATGAACAGTAGGTAAGAGCATCAGCTGAAACTTTTGGGAGATGTTTCTTGAGTTATGGGCTGTCCATTTGATGTTATTGTTGGGTTTTTTGTTGTAGTTCAAATTAAATTCGAAAATGGAAGCTTTGGACTGTCGTGAGGATCTCAGAGGAGTGGCTGGTCTCAAATTCCAGTAAGTTAGCTTGGGTTTTAATTGATTTTATCTTATAAAATGCTGAAATGGAATAGATGATGGTGTAAAGTTTGTGTGATGTGTGTGGCGTGAATTGAGTGAGGAGAAATGGGTGTGTTCTGCCGATCAGTAGGTGTGAATGTGTGTGTGGGCTGTATTTTGTTTAGTTAAATGGAGATTAATTGATTTTAAGTGTATAAATGCATGATAGAGTGTGATGACGCGTTGAAATCGAAAGAAAATCGCGTATGGTGTTATTCATGTGATTTTCGACAAATGTAAATAGCAGCTGCATATAAGTTGAATTTGGGTGATTTTAAGTTGATTTTAATGTCTTAAGCATGTGCTTGAATGTGTATTTAAGTGTGATTAAGCAATAGATGATAAATAGCATTGCATGGAATGCGTGTAACGCTCAAAGGTAATCGTATGACCAAATAATGTGCTTGCTGTCCCATTTTTATTTTCTTTCAAATTGGTGGGTTCAAGTATGTATTTAAATATATTAGGACATGGAAATATCATAGAAATGAATGGTATTAAGATAATGGCATGTAATGGAGAATATGGGTTAATTAGTGGGAGAGATTGTTAAGGAAAATTCATTTATCATTAGAGTTGTGATTGAAGAGAATTTTAAATGAATTGGTGATTAAATTTTAGGTGAATTGGAAACTCTTCGAACAGAAACGAAGACGTGTAGGAAGTGAAGGAGGTTCTTTGAATCGAAAGCTAACGGACGGGAATAAGTTGTGAGTGTAAAACTATATATATATGTTTTATTTAAATATATATGTTATGTTTAACTATATATTTATACATATATGTTTCTTTTAAGTATATGTTTGCATATTCATATTTTATATATGTTTATGTTTTGAATATAATCGTTTTGATTATAGAAATGTTTTAAGTTTTGATATCAAGTTTAAGGAAAAAGAATCAAATGTTAAGGTTTTGATTTTAAGAAAAGTTTTGACAAACGAATGTTTATGAAAAATATAAAAGAAATGGTTTTGGTTTTTAAATGAAATGTGGTTTATAAAAGGATTTTAGCCAATGGTTACCCTAAACCCTATCATGACTGGAATGACTGAAATGACTGGATAATCGGCCGAGATACTTTAAATGTGTAAAGGTACGGGTAAAGAAATAGGTTACTAACTAAGGGAAGGGATAGAAATTATAGGATTGCCTTTACACATTATAAAGTATTCTTATGACTGTTACCCTGCGCAAGGCGTGATTTATCCGCAGCGTAGTGGTTTTATGACTGGAAATGGATCGTCCCGCCACCGTCGCTTTTAGGTCGGTTGGTGCATTATTCCCTGGGTTCCATTGGTAGTGACTGAAATGTTAAAGATTATTTCAAATGTATATTATGATTGATATGATTGATAAATGAAATGAAATGTTTTATTTATTTTTATAAATGTTATGATTTTACTGAAAGATGTTGAAAGGTGTTTTGATGTTAAACTGTACACTCACTGAGCTATTTTTAGCTCACTCTTTCAAAATGTTTTAATAAATTTTCAGGAACTGAGACTAGGGAGCAGTCTGAGCAATCTCCAGAGCAGTCATAGGCGGCCTACTTGTAGACGACGACGACTTGAAAATATGTATATAATTTTTGGGCTATAAATATGTCATATTATGGTTTTGATACTTGCATAATTATTTTTGTATTATATATACGTATATGCATAATTACACTCTAAACTACGAGGGCTTTGATCCTCTGTAGATAATTGAGGTACGTAGGCGTTTGGGAGTGCCCAAACTCAAGCCCAAAATATTTTCATAATGCAAATATTTTGTTTTATGGATGAAAATGATTTTACTGAAAGTTTTTAAATATTCTTGTGATTAAATTGTGATGGACCTGAGGTCCTGAAAATGGTAGTGGAGAAAATGAATGAATTTTAGAAGTGTTTATGATTTTATTTGCAGGTTTTGTAAAATTGGAATGTTCGAAAAACAGAGGAAACTCTGTCCGTTTTTCTGTAAATTTTTCATCGAATAAATGGTTTATTGGTTTTAATAGAAAAAAAAAAAAAAAAAAAAAATTCCCACCACATTTTCTGTTAGTTAATGAAATGAATAAATGTTTTAAATGGGTTCGCTCCACGGATTCTTAAGTTAATTGTTTAAAGAAAAGGTTTTCGGAGTCCGTTGGAGTGCCGGGAGGGCTTCCCACGGATTCAAGAGGTTAAATCCGGGTTGGGTCCCTTCAACGTGGTATCAGAGCAAATGGTTTTGATAGTAATAAAAATGATTTTGAAAAGTCTCCACTTCCTGAAATGATTTAATGTGTTTTTCAAAATTTCATGACTTATTCATTTATTTTGAAATCACATATGTTTTACATGATAATGAATAAGTTTTATTTAACAGAAATGCGTCGTCGAGGCCGACCTCCCACTAGGAGAGCTCCTGCTCGAGAGCCTGTTCCAGAGGAGGAACGCATAGAAGAGTCCTCACATGTTCCTCCACCTCCAGTTCCTTCTGAGCCGTCCCAGGCAGGACCTCCAGTGCCTCCAGAGATGGCGGGAGGAAATATACCCGTAGAGCAAATGGCACAGATTTTAGCAGCCGCCCTTAGACAACCCCGTGAGCCCGGAGTATCTATTGAAAGAGCACGAAAATTGGGGGCAAGGAATTTTGATGGTACAGGGGATCTAGAAAAAGCCCTGTCATGGTTAGAGGGAAACGAACGTGTCTTCCAGGTGATGGATTGTACAGAGGAACAGATGGTGACTTTTTCTGCCTTCTTACTCAGAGATAGAGCAATAGATTGGTAGAAAGCAGTGCAGAGGAGATTTCCTGAGGGAGTATCATGGAACCAATTTAAGGAAGAATTTACTAATAAGTTCTTTCCAGCCAGTTACAAAGATGCAAAGATTGAAGAATTTTTCAGGTTGAAGCAAGGAACATTCTCAGTGACGGATTATGAGCGAAAATTTTCAGAATTTTGCTATAAATATAAATGTAAAATCTCAGCCCTTAGGTTGTAGTATGGCAGTATCTTTTCCTACAGGGGATTCAGTGATTGTAGATAGAGTTTATCTAGGTAGTACAATTATTATTGAGGGTAGAGAGTTCTTGGCAGATTTAGTTGTGTTGGACATCCAGGATTTTGATGTGATATTGGGTATGGACTGGTTGTCGAGACATCATGCAACTGTAGACTGCTTTCGAAAAGAAGTCAGTTTTGGTAAAGTAGGGGAGTCAGACGTGATTTTCCGTGGGGTACGGAGAATGCTTCCCACCAGCATGGTGTCGGTTATTACAGCTAGAAAAATGCTTCGAAAGTTATGCCAGGGGTATCTTGTTTATGCAATAGAGGCGAGAGGCTCTGAAATGAGACTGGAAGATATTCCAGTGGTTCAAGAATTTCCAGATGTGTTTCCAGAGGATCTTCCGGGATTACCTCCAGATAGAGAAATTGACTTTCGAATAGAATTAGCCCCTGGGACTGAACCAATTTCTAAAGCACCTTATCGAACGGCTCCTTCAGAGTTAAAAGAATTGAAAGTACAGATGGAAGAGTTAGTAAGTAAGGGGTTTGTCAGACCAAGTACTTCCCCATGGGGAGCACCGGTTTTGTTTGTGAAAAAGAAAGGTGGAAGCATGCGGTTATGTATTGATTACAGGGAATTGAACAAGGTAACGATACGTAATCAATATCCACTTCCGAGGATTGATGATCTCTTTGATCAGCTGCAAGGAGCTAGGGTATTCTTTAAGATCGATCTGAGGTCAGGCTATCATCAGCTGAAAATTCATGCAGAGGATGTTCCGAAGACTGCTTTTAGAACACGGTATGGACATTATGAGTTCTTAGTCATGCCATTTGGACTCACTAATGCCCCAGCCGCTTTCATGGATCTCATGAATAGGATTTTCAGACCTTATTTAGATCAGTTTGTAATTGTGTTCATCGATGATATACTGATCTATTCTGGCAGTAAGGAAGAACATGCAGGACACTTGAGGACAATTTTATAGACATTAAGAGAACATCAGTTATACGCCAAACTCAATAAATGTCAGTTTTGGCTGGACAGTGTCGCTTTTCTAGGACACGTGGTTTCTGCAGAAGGGGTCTCAGTGGATCCACAGAAAGTAGAGGCTATAGTGAATTGGAGACCGCCTACTAATGTGACTGAAATAAGGAGTTTTCTGGGTTTGGCAGGGTACTATCGGAAATTTGTTGAGGGGTTTTCAAAAATAGCCGCTCCATTAACTAAGTTGACACGGAAAGAGGAAAAGTTTGTATGGTCAAACGCGTGCCAGCAGAGTTTCGATGAATTGAAAAGGAGATTGACTTTCGCTCCTGTGCTTACACTTCCGTCAGGAAAGGACGGATTCTCAGTATATTGTGATGCTTCTAGGCAAGGTTTAGGTTGTGTGCTGATGCAAAATGAAAAGGTGATAGCATATGCTTCCAGGCAATAAAAAAAAGCATGAACAGAACTATCCTACACATGACCTAGAATTGGCAGCTGTAGTTTTTGCCTTATGGATATGGAGACATTATCTGTATGGAGTGCCTTGCAGAATTTTCACGGATCACGAGAGTCTGCAGTACCTATTTACACAGAAGGAATTGAATATGAGGCAACGAAGAGGGATTGAGCTCATTAAGGATTATGAATGTACCATTGAGTATCATCCAGGGAAAGCTAATGTAGTAGCAGATGCTCTCAGTCGGAAGCCTATGAGTTCAGTAGCTCATCTTAAGACCATGTATCTTCCACTTCTAGTAGAATTAAGGTCTTTAAGTGTGAGACTAGAGCCGACAGAATCAGGAGCATTGCTAGCTGCATTTCATGTTCGTCCTATTTTGATAGACCGAATCAGAGAGTTACAGACTCAGGATCCATGGTTAGTAAAATTAAAAGGAGAAGTGGAGTCTGGAAAGAGAACAGATTATTCAGTTAAGGATGATGGTACAGTGGTATTGGGACAGAGATTGTGTGTACCGAATGTTACTGAATTGAAAAGAGAAATTATGGAAGAGGCTCATTCTTCTGCTTATGCAATGCATCCGGGTAGCACGAAAATGTATCGTACCCTGAAAGAACATTATTGGTGGAAGGGTATGAAGAAAGAAATAGCAGATTTTGTTTCCAAATGCCTTACATGTCAGCAGGTAAAGATTGAACACCAGAAGCCTGCAGGACTTTTGCAACCTCTTTCGGTACCTGAATGGAAATGGGAAAGGATTACGATGGATTTTGTGGTAGGACTTCCGCGTAGCCAGAGTGGCCATGACGCGATATGGGTGATTGTTGATAGACTGACGAAATCAGCCCATTTCTTACCCATCAAGAATACATATTCTATGGATAAGTTGGCTCAGGTATATGTGAATGAGATTATACGGCTTCATGGTACGCCGGTGTCAATTGTGTCAGACAGGGATCCAAGGTTTACTTCTCGATTTTGGCCCAGCTTACAGCGAGCTTTAGGCACCAAGTTGAATTTTAGTACAGCTTTTCATCCTCAGACAGATGGGCAATCTGAGCGAACTATTCAGACGTTAGAGGACATGCTTAGAGCCTGTGTTATGGATTTTAGAGGTAGTTGGGATACTCACTTACCTTTAGTGGAGTTCGCATACAATAATAGCTATCAGTCTAGCATTGGAATGGCTCCATATGAAGCTTTGTACGGACGAAAATGTAGAACTCCAATTTGTTGGGATGAGGTAGGTGAGAGAAAATTGATTGGTCCAGAGATTGTCCAGCTTACGTCAGAAAAAGTTAAAGTTATCAGAGACAGACTAAAGATAGCAAATGACAGACAGAAAAGTTATGTAGACAATCGAAGGAGGGACTTAGAGTTTCAAGTTGGAGACAAAGTATTCTTGAGGATATCACCCTGGAAGGGGGTGTTGAGGTTTGGAAAAAGAGGAAAACTG
Organism: Dimocarpus longan; assembly: GCA_022984855.1. Taxonomy (NCBI): domain Eukaryota; kingdom Viridiplantae; phylum Streptophyta; class Magnoliopsida; order Sapindales; family Sapindaceae; genus Dimocarpus; species Dimocarpus longan. The sequence continues at coordinate 20,409,200 of CM041025.1, read as the reverse complement.
AGTCCTAGATACATTGGACTCTATGAAATTACAGGAAGAATTGGGGAAGTGGCGTATAGATTGAAGCTACCTACTGAATTGGCTAGGATTCATGATGTTTTTCACGTGTCTATGCTTCGTAAATACATTCCAGATTCATCGCATATTTTAAGGGATCAACCGATAGAATTGAAAGAGAACTTGACTTACGAGGAGAGACCGGTTCAGATCTTAGACAGGAAAGAGCAAGTTCTTCGCAATAAAAGGATTCCCTTGGTTAAGGTGTTATGGATGAATCATAGAGTTGAGGAAGCTACATGGGAGCGCGAGGACCAAATGCAGATTCAGTATCCGCACTTGTTTACTTAAGGTATGCATATTTAAATTTCGAGGACGAAATTTATTTTAAGGAGGGGAGAAATTGTTAGGACCAAGTCCTACATGCTTAAAAATATATATAGATATCGATAAAATACGTTAAATGTGATGGTATTTTTAAAATATTCCACCGTTGTGGGAAAATTTTCTTATGTGATGAAAATGAACAATTATAAGTTTAATTGAATGTTTATGAGGTTAATTTGATGAATTGATAAGTGTGGAATATTTTAGAAATATTATTGAGGGGAATGATAGTTAATTTAATCGATATTAAAATCGTTATAGAAATTGACGGATTTAACGTATGTATTTTTATGGGATAAAATTTTTATGAGAAATATAAGTGATGAGGATTTAAAGAGGTCATTAGGAAGTGTTAATTATAGATTAAAAATAAGTATGGGCATGATTGGAAATGGATAAATAAAGTTAAAAAAAGAATAGAATAAAAGAGGGGTTTAAGTGTAAAATTTAAATTGAAGTTTGAGCTGTCATAATTTAAGGAAATAAAGGGGCTTTTGGGCAATATGTGAACCATTATTTTTGTGTTCTACCATATCTGATCGGGAGACAGAAAAAAAAAAAAGACTTCAGCAGCCCAAAACAGCCAGCAGACCGAAGACATCTCTCTCTCGCGCGATCGTCTCTCGGCCACCAAGTACGGCCACCAAAACCAATCAACTATGGGCTTTCTTCAAGGTCAAAAGGAGGCTTGAAGAAGCAAGATCAGCATCTGATTTCAGCCCAGAAACCAGATCTGAAAGTGACGAAATCAGAGCAGAAATCGGGAAGAAGTTGAAGTCGAGTGCGCGGGTGTTGACGAAGCTGCTGACCGCGAGTGAGGGAAGGCGATTTCGGGTCAGCTGAAGCAAGCAAAAGCTGAGCTGCAAGCAGCCATGTGAAGCCAGCAAATGGAGGAAAAAATGCAGGGGAGGCGTGAGGAAGATGATGAACAGTAGGTAAGAGCATCAGCTGAAACTTTTGGGAGATGTTTCTTGAGTTATGGGCTGTCCATTTGATGTTATTGTTGGGTTTTTTGTTGTAGTTCAAATTAAATTCGAAAATGGAAGCTTTGGACTGTCGTGAGGATCTCAGAGGAGTGGCTGGTCTCAAATTCCAGTAAGTTAGCTTGGGTTTTAATTGATTTTATCTTATAAAATGCTGAAATGGAATAGATGATGGTGTAAAGTTTGTGTGATGTGTGTGGCGTGAATTGAGTGAGGAGAAATGGGTGTGTTCTGCCGATCAGTAGGTGTGAATGTGTGTGTGGGCTGTATTTTGTTTAGTTAAATGGAGATTAATTGATTTTAAGTGTATAAATGCATGATAGAGTGTGATGACGCGTTGAAATCGAAAGAAAATCGCGTATGGTGTTATTCATGTGATTTTCGACAAATGTAAATAGCAGCTGCATATAAGTTGAATTTGGGTGATTTTAAGTTGATTTTAATGTCTTAAGCATGTGCTTGAATGTGTATTTAAGTGTGATTAAGCAATAGATGATAAATAGCATTGCATGGAATGCGTGTAACGCTCAAAGGTAATCGTATGACCAAATAATGTGCTTGCTGTCCCATTTTTATTTTCTTTCAAATTGGTGGGTTCAAGTATGTATTTAAATATATTAGGACATGGAAATATCATAGAAATGAATGGTATTAAGATAATGGCATGTAATGGAGAATATGGGTTAATTAGTGGGAGAGATTGTTAAGGAAAATTCATTTATCATTAGAGTTGTGATTGAAGAGAATTTTAAATGAATTGGTGATTAAATTTTAGGTGAATTGGAAACTCTTCGAACAGAAACGAAGACGTGTAGGAAGTGAAGGAGGTTCTTTGAATCGAAAGCTAACGGACGGGAATAAGTTGTGAGTGTAAAACTATATATATATGTTTTATTTAAATATATATGTTATGTTTAACTATATATTTATACATATATGTTTCTTTTAAGTATATGTTTGCATATTCATATTTTATATATGTTTATGTTTTGAATATAATCGTTTTGATTATAGAAATGTTTTAAGTTTTGATATCAAGTTTAAGGAAAAAGAATCAAATGTTAAGGTTTTGATTTTAAGAAAAGTTTTGACAAACGAATGTTTATGAAAAATATAAAAGAAATGGTTTTGGTTTTTAAATGAAATGTGGTTTATAAAAGGATTTTAGCCAATGGTTACCCTAAACCCTATCATGACTGGAATGACTGAAATGACTGGATAATCGGCCGAGATACTTTAAATGTGTAAAGGTACGGGTAAAGAAATAGGTTACTAACTAAGGGAAGGGATAGAAATTATAGGATTGCCTTTACACATTATAAAGTATTCTTATGACTGTTACCCTGCGCAAGGCGTGATTTATCCGCAGCGTAGTGGTTTTATGACTGGAAATGGATCGTCCCGCCACCGTCGCTTTTAGGTCGGTTGGTGCATTATTCCCTGGGTTCCATTGGTAGTGACTGAAATGTTAAAGATTATTTCAAATGTATATTATGATTGATATGATTGATAAATGAAATGAAATGTTTTATTTATTTTTATAAATGTTATGATTTTACTGAAAGATGTTGAAAGGTGTTTTGATGTTAAACTGTACACTCACTGAGCTATTTTTAGCTCACTCTTTCAAAATGTTTTAATAAATTTTCAGGAACTGAGACTAGGGAGCAGTCTGAGCAATCTCCAGAGCAGTCATAGGCGGCCTACTTGTAGACGACGACGACTTGAAAATATGTATATAATTTTTGGGCTATAAATATGTCATATTATGGTTTTGATACTTGCATAATTATTTTTGTATTATATATACGTATATGCATAATTACACTCTAAACTACGAGGGCTTTGATCCTCTGTAGATAATTGAGGTACGTAGGCGTTTGGGAGTGCCCAAACTCAAGCCCAAAATATTTTCATAATGCAAATATTTTGTTTTATGGATGAAAATGATTTTACTGAAAGTTTTTAAATATTCTTGTGATTAAATTGTGATGGACCTGAGGTCCTGAAAATGGTAGTGGAGAAAATGAATGAATTTTAGAAGTGTTTATGATTTTATTTGCAGGTTTTGTAAAATTGGAATGTTCGAAAAACAGAGGAAACTCTGTCCGTTTTTCTGTAAATTTTTCATCGAATAAATGGTTTATTGGTTTTAATAGAAAAAAAAAAAAAAAAAAAAAATTCCCACCACATTTTCTGTTAGTTAATGAAATGAATAAATGTTTTAAATGGGTTCGCTCCACGGATTCCTAAGTTAATTGTTTAAAGAAAAGGTTTTCGGAGTCCGTTGGAGTGCCGGGAGGGCTTCCCACGGATTCAAGAGGTTAAATCCGGGTTGGGTCCCTTCAATAGAGGTAGAGATTATTACTATGTTTATTTTGAAATTAACCTAGACATGACTACGGTTCGGTTCGGTTCCGGTTCCAAACCGACGGTTCCAGTTCTGAAAAAGTTAGAACCGAAACCTTAACCAAGATAAAACGATTTCGGGTCGGTTCTGGAACCGACGGTTCTATAACGATTTTGGTTCCGGTTCCGGTTCCGGTTTCGATTTCAATTCCATAACGGTTTCGGTTCCGGTTCCGGAACCTTTTTTATAATAGAAATTTTGAATTTTATAAATATTATAAATTGACAATTTGAAATTTAAAAATAATAAAATAAGATTTTGAAATTTAAAAATAATAAATTAAGAATTTAAAACTTCAAACAATAAATTGAAAATTATAATTTATAGATATAATTAAAAAAAATTAAAGGAAATTAAGATTGAGAATTAAGAGAATATTGAAACTAAAAGTTAAAATTGAGAGAGAGTTGAGGTTAATGGAGAGAAAGAGAGTTGAGATTAAGGGAGATATGTGTGAGAAGAAATTAAGAATGGGAGGGGTATTTATAGAGGAAAGGGAGGGGTTAAAAGAGAAATTAAGGGGAGGGGGTGAAATGTAAAAAAAAAAAGTGACCTTGCAGTTTTGTTTTGTTTTGTTTTGTTTTTTTTTTGTTAAAACCGGAACCGCCGGTTCAAAACGGTTCTGGTTCTTTGAACCGACGGTTCCGGTTCTGAACCGAAACCAGAACCTTTGTTCTGGTTCTGGTTAAATTGATCCGGTTCGATTCGAACTGGACGGTTCGAACCGAATCGTGGTCATGTCTAAATTAATCCTATTAGTACAAACTGTTCCCCGAGTACTCTCAATTTTTTTTTTCTTAATTCCAAAACATAAAAACGACATCGTTTAAGTCCGCCACTCACTCTTTAAAAAACCCCAACCCACGCGCCCTTCCTCTCTCCTTCTTGCTTTTTCTGTGCGTGTCTTTAAAGAAGAAGAGAACACAGGAAGTCCATTCTCTCTCTCACTGACTCTCTCTCTTTTACATAAAATCGATATTAGTATGGCCACTGTTAATGGGTACGAAGGAAACCCCCGGTGGCCGCCACTACTGGTTCCAAGCAGTCAGTTAACTCCCCAGTTAACTCCCCAAAGATTGTTGATTCTCAATCTGTGTTTAAAAGGTTTGTTTTTCGATTGTCTTGCTTTTAATTCATATAGGTTGTTCAAGAATTTGTGTTTGTGAAGGTTTCTTTGGTCTTTTTTTACTGATTTTGGTTTCTTAATTGATTGAACAGGTTGCACTCTGAATTATTGGCTTTGATGGTGAGAAAACTAATCTTTTTTTTTTTTTTTAGTTTTTTGTTTGGATTGTTGCTAGATTTTGTTTCTCATGTGAGTTTTCTAAGTTATGTAATCTGTGTTTTGTAGTGATTGTTTTGATCCACTGACAAATGGGGAAGATTGGTGCGCTTCTTTATTCATCTGGGTTAATTTTGTTTTCGTGTGGGTGCATTTTGATTTTTCTCATTTTCAAGCTGATTGCTTTATGCTTTTGGTAATGTTTATGCTGTTGTTTGATTCTTGGAATGAAGGGATCCAACCTGGATTTAACCTCTTGAATCCGTGGGAAACCCTCCCGGCACTTCAATGGACTTCGAAAACCTTTCCTTTAAACAATTAACTTAGGAATCCGTGGAGTGAACCCGATTAAAACATTTATTCTTTTCATCAACTATCGAAAAATGTGGTGGAAATTTTTTTTTTTTTTTTTCAATGAAAACAAACCATTTATTCCATTAAAAATTTTGTAGAAAAACAGACAGAGTTTCCTCTGTTTTTCGAACATCCCAATTTTACAAAACCTGCAAATAAGATCATAAACACTTCTAAAATTCATTCATTTTCTCCACTACCATTTTCAGGACCTCATGTCCACCACAATTTAACCACAAAAACATTTAAAAACTTTCAATGAAATCATTTTCATCCATAAAACAAAACATATGCATTATGTACAATTCAAAATATTTTCTAAAATATTTTGGGCTTGAGTTTGGGTACTCCCAAACGCCTACGTACCTCAATTATCTACAGAGGATCAAAGCCCTCGTAGTTCAGAGTTTAATTATGCATCTACATATATACAATACAAAAATAATGATGCAAGTATCAAAACCATAATATGACATATTTACAGTCCAAAAATTATATACATATTTTCAAGTCGTCATCGTCTACAAGTAGGCCGCCTACGACTGCCTTGGAGGATGCTCAAACTGCTCCCTAATCTCAGTTCCTAAAAATTTTATTAAAACATTTTGAAAAAGTGAGCTAAAAATAGCTCAGTGAGTGTGCAGTTTAATAACAAGATACCTTTTCAACATCTTTTAGTAAAATCATAACATTTACATAAATAAATAAAACATTTCATTTCATTTCTCAATTATAAAAATCATAAATATACATTTGAAACAATCTTTAGCATTTCAATCACTACCAATGGAACCCAGGGAATAATTCACCAACCGACCTAAAAGCGACGGTGGCGGGACGATCCATTTACAGTCATAAAACCACTACGCTGCGAATAAAATCACGCCTTGCGCAGGGTAACCGTCATAATAATACTTTATAATGTGTAAAGGCAATCCTATAATTTCTATCACTTCCCTTAGTTAGTAACCCATTTCTTTACCCGTACCTTTACACATCTAAAGTATCTCGGCCGATTATCCAGTCATCTCAGTCATAATAGGGTTTAGGATAACCATCGGCTAAAAATCCTTTTATAAACAACATTTCATTTAAAAACCAAAACCATTTATTTTATACTTTTCATAAACATTCGTCCGTCAAAAATTTCCTTAAGGTCGAAACCTTAACTTTTGAATCTTTACCATTCAAGATTTTCCTTAAAACCTTATATCGAAATTTAAATCATTTATATAATCCAAACCATCGTATTCTAATCATAAACATATATATACAATTATGCATTTAAAGAAACACATAGATATATAGTTTTACACTCACAACTTATTTCCGTCTATTAATTTTCGATTCAAAGAACCTCCTTCACTTCTTGCACGTCTCCGTTTCCGTTCGAAGAGTTTCCAATTCACCTAAAATTTAATCACCAACTTTTATTCAAAATTCTTTTCAAATACAACTCTAATGACAATAGAATTTTCCTTAACAATCTCTCAAACTAATTAAGCAATATTCTTTCCGTTACATGCCCTTATCTTAATTTAACCATTACTATTCATTTCCATGATATTTCCATGTCCTAATACATTTAAATACACACTTGAAACCACCAAAATAACATAAAATACAAATGGGACAGCTTGTACGTAATACGTCCGCATGGTTACCTTTGAGTATTAAATACGTTCCATGCAATGCAATTTATTATCTATGACTTAATCACACTTAATTACACATTCAAGTACATGCTTAAGACCTTAAAATCACTCAAATTCAACTTATAACCAGCTGCCCTTCATCCTAGTCGCAAATCACACAATAACACAATACGCGATTTTCTTTCGGTTCCAACGCGTCTTCGTATTTCATTACGTATTTATACCGTTAATAATTAATCAAATATCCATTATTTAAAACCAAACACAGTCCATACACACACACACACTTACTGCCGAACAAAACACATACCCATATTTTTCTATTTCATTCACGGCACACACACACTTCACATACACTCTACACAATAATTTATTCAATTTCAGCTTTCCATAAGACAAAATCACTTAAACCCAACATAACTTACTTGTCTGAAAGTTTAGCAGCTGGTCATGGACTCCCACAGCAGTCCAAAGCTTCCATTTTCGAATCTAACTTGAGCTACAACTAAAATCAACCATAACTCTTGAAATTGACAGCGAAGAACTCAATAAAACAACTCACAAACTCAATTGATTCCTCTTACCTACTGTTGACCATCATCTTCACGCCTACCCCTGCCATTTTCCATCATTTCTTGGCTTCATCCAGCTGCTTTTAGCTCATCTTTTTCTGGTCTCAGCTCACCCGAAATCTCCTTTCTTCACTCGTGGTCTGCAGCTCGTCGACAGCCCATCGCGCGACTTCAACTTCTTCCCGTTTTTGGTTCAACTTCCTCACTTCCAGATCTGATTTTCTGGGCTGAAACCAGATGCTCATCCAGCTCTTTTAAGCTTCCATCTGACCATGAAGAAACCCCTTAGATGATCGGTCTTGTTGCTGCACTTGGTGGCCGAGAGAGATCGCCGAGTGAGAGGGGTCTTCGGTTCTGCTGTCAGCTGTTTTCGGGTCTGCTGGAGTGTGGTTGCTGTGCCAGATCTGAGCCGGAAGAAGACACAATTATTTGCTTAATAAATTGCCCAAACGCCCCTCAACTTTTCTCAATTATGCCAGCTTAACTTTCAATCCAATTTTTGCACGTTTACCCCTCTTTTACTCTATTTTTATGCACTTTACTTATCCATTTTCACTCATGTCTATACTCATTTTTAATCTATAATTAACACTTCCTAATGACCTCATTTAATCCTCATATACTTATATTACTCATAAAAATTTTATCCCATAAAAATAAATACGTTAAATCCGTCAATTTCCATAACGATTGTAATATCGATAATATTAACCATTATTTCTCTCAATAATATTTCTAAAATATTTCATACTTATCAATTCATCAAATTAACCTCATAAACATTCAATCAGACTCATAATTGTTCACTTGCATCACATAAAAAAATTTCTCACAATGGTGGAATATTTTAAAAATACAATCACATTTGACGTTGTTAACGTCGGAAAAAGGTTTTTCTTAGCCAATGAGGTTGTTTTCGGACCCAAGCTGCAGTCCACAGAAAATAAGAGAAAGAAAGGAGAAAACAGAGGCAGAGAAAAAAGAAAACGAGAGAAGAAAGAAGAAAAGCACGCAAGATCTACGTGGTTCGGCCAAAGGAAAGGCCTACGTCCACGGCGCCGGCGCCGGCTCCGGTGAGGGGCGCGGCAGTCACTGTTATTACTGTTCATTTTGTTACAACTGTAGAGAGAGAAAACGGTAGAGAGAGAGAGCCAGAAAGGAACCAGCTCCTTTTACAGTGAAAATCACACATATTTATCGGGAGAGACCGGAGCTACAGTAATAGTACAACTTAAATAGGAAAGCATTAAATGCGTATTACAATTTTCAAAGTCTTCTGTCACAAAGTCTGAGTCGTCTGACATGGTAGGTGAGATCCCCGAAAATCGTGCTGCTAACATTCTGAGAAGGGCTTAGCGCGTGCACGTCACATTGTCCACGAGTTGGGGCGGTTCTGGGCGGATAGACCCAAGCGAGCAGATCTGAGCGAACAGACTCAGCGGACACGACCGGCGGTCAGGCGAAGAAATCAGCGGTCAGTCTGCCGGACAGAACCAACGGACAGACTGACGGATAGCGGACAGCGGACAGAATCTCAGCTGTCACACTGTCAGCGATCAGTGGACAGCCGGGCGATGGGCCGGGAGAGCAGATCTGGGCGCATTGTCGTTGTTGGTTGCTGTCATAACTTTTTGGCAGCGAATGTAAACCTCAAGAACACATCCATTAAAACAAGAACTTTGAGGACGCAAATGACATCAACCGGGGAACCCCTAGTTGCCACGCTATAGGGCACGAAAATCCCTTTCCGAAAATATATTATAATAGCCAATCCGACATCCGAGCACAAAGTTATGCCCGTTTCTTTGGACCAGTTACTTGGGCCCCCTGTCTATTGGGATGGTTTTAGCATATTATCTTACTGGGCCTCTGGGCTTTTACCAGCCCATTTGCGGTAGCCTAAACATACGTATAACAGACGTATTTATCGATATTTATATATATTCTTAAGCATAAAGAACTTGGTCTTAACATGGAATATTCTGTGTGCACGCGTGCGGGTTGGGTTGGGTTTTGGGTGTGTTTTTATTAGTGAAATGGGGTTCTGGGTTCAGTTTGAGTTTGAATGTGCCTGCTTGGTCAAGCTATTGGGGTTTGATTCTCCAATTTTTTTAGGTTTTGTTGTGTGGTGTTTGACATTTGATTGGTAATTGTTGGATACTTATGTGGTTGCCTCAATTGGGTAGTCATTTGTTAGTCTAGTCAGGGCTTTTGCATTCTGTCTAATTATTATTTTCCCGGCCAATGTTGTAATGCACTAAGTTGTTGTACTTGTAGATTGGCTTAATGACCTGAAGAAACCTAATTGTGTTCATGTAGTTGTATATTCGTCCTTGGTTAGTGATTCAGTTAGACAAATTTGCAGCTTCTTTGGTCATTTTTATGGACATAGTGAGACATTAGTGTGAAATATTGTGTTTGGTGGTTTCATTATGTGGACTGACTTCATGATAAACAATTTTGTATTTGCTGAAATTTGTATGTAAGCTTCACTACTCTGACATGTTTGATCGATAAGATAGACTTTGTTTTAGCTAGTTTCTTGGTCTTTGCTTGGGCAATTTGATGTAATAGTTACTGTGTTTGGAACAAATATGAATGGAGATTTTAGTATGCTAATTAGTGATTAGTGTCATTCATGGAGGTTGGAGTTCACTCTATATCTGATGTGACGTACTACTGTGACATTTTTCCAAACAGTCTGTTAAGGCCGTTTAATTCCAAATACTGCTAGAAGTAATCCCTTCAATCCTTCTATTGAATTGGGACCTAAATATGAAATGGTGAAGACTTTTTTACAACTTATCGACTTATTTTATGTTATTGAAGCACTCATTCTTCTTCATTTTATTAAATTATATTTCCTTATTCCTAGGTTAGTGACTTCCAAAGTTGCTTCAAGTCAATTCCCAGCATAATTGAATTGGATAGCTTAGAGGTCATGTGTTGTTTTCTTAGTGTTTTGTGTCCGTGAGTCATGAAAGGTTATGAAAAGCAATTTGAATTGTTTTCAAGGAAAATTCAAGATAAAAGGCTAAGTGTCTCGTTAGTTAAGTTTCAAGAAGAAATGAGAAGCAAATGGCAGAGTTTTTAGGCTACAAGTTACATCATTTTGTGTGAGCTTGTATGATGTGCACAGTTCGAATTACATGAGCTATAACATATTAAATTAAAGTGTCAAAAGTCTAGTTTCTAAAGCCACTAACGGTTTATAATCGGAGTTTTGTAGAGAAAGTTATGGTCAATTTAGTGTATGAAGGTCAGAGTATCATGACTTGCAACCACGGGATGCACATCCCCATTGGAAGTCACAATCCTAATTTTATACCCTATAAATACATGATTTATACACGTTCATAGTAACCTTTGACAACCCTTTGCAACCTTAGACCCATAACCAAGAAGAGAGAGTTGAATGAGAGTTTCAAAGTGGTTCTAAGGGGAATTTGGAGGCACAATGTACTGCATCTTTATGTAGTTATTTAACAGCCCTTAAAACTAGATTTGAAGGCGTGTTAGGCTGCCTTTAAACATAGTTGAGAGGCATTTGGAATGTGAGGCTAAGGGAAGAGTTTTGAGTGTAAAAATCTACAGATTCGACAGCCCCTCAAGCCAATTCGGAACTATTTCGTATAGCCCTTCGTCCAGCTTTCATAGGTCTTGAAAGAGGAGTTTGAAGACTGGTTTTGGGCCACAAAATCAGCAGAAAGACACCCTCACAATAGGTTGTTAACAGCCCTCAGAGAGGTGACATAGAAAGCCAGGAAATACATGATCAACAACACTTTTAGAGTTCGAATAACGGAGACATCATCAACCGGTCTAGGAGTAGCAAGAGCAAGAGGATTTAATAAGATTTTCTCATCCTCTTTTATGTTATTTGTTGAATGATGATGGTTGATTGTTGTCCGAGTGATTTGATTTATATGATGTTGATGCACTAAACTTGTCATCTGGGAGTACGATGTAGCCCTAAAACCATAAAACTCACCTTACAAATATTGTTGTTAATTAATTTTTTGTTATTTGAGTTATGTTCTATTTTAATCTTAGTGTTCTTAAATTAACTGATCACTAGTTTAAGAGATTTAATAACCTTAAGTGGGCTTGAAAAATGAATTCTTGTGTTTAGACCTGAATAGAATGACATATAACATCTAGGATAGAAATGTACTTATGTGTTGTGTGTGATCATGTGTGGGTGATTATTCGTAATGAGTTTGTTTTAACAATCTAGCATAAAAATATAGTCCGACTTTCACAGATCTTGAAAGAGGAGTTTGAAGGCTGGTTTCGAGCCACAAAATCAGCAGAAAGACAGCCCTCACAATAGGTTCCTGGCAGCCTTTGGAGAGGAGAAGGAAATACATGATCAACAACACTTTTAGAGTTCGAATAATGGCGACATCATCAACCGGTCTAGGAGTAGTAAGAGCAAAGAGGATTTAATAAGATTTTCTTATCCTCTTTTATGTTATTTGTTGAATGATGATGATTGATTGTTATCCAAGTGATTTGATTTATACGATGTTGATGCACTAAACTTGTTGTCTGGGATTACGATGTAGCCCTAAAACCATAAAACTCACTTTATGGATATTGTTGTTAATTAATTTTTCGTTATTTGAGTTATGCTCTATTTTAATCTTAATGCTCTTAAATTAATTGATCATTAGTTTAAGAGATTTGGTAATCTTGAGTGGGCTTGAAAAATGAATTCTTGTGTTTAGACCTGAATAGAATGACATATAGCATCTAGGATAAAAATATACTTATGTGTTATGTGTGATCATGTGTGGGTGATTTATTCTTAATGAATTTTTGTATTAACAATCTGGCATAGAAATATAGTCGGATGTTTAATCTGAACATACTTGCTTGACCATTCAAAACAAGCTAGCAAATACAATAGAATTACCCAATTAAGCTCATGATAAGAATGAAATAATTAACGGTAAAAATACAGGTTGAGTGGATTGGTAAGGTGAAATTGTAGCTCTAGACCTTAATATTTATTAGTTGTGAATTTAGGTTAATTTTAGTTTTCTATTATTTGTTTAAATTGTATTTTACTTATCATATATTATTTTGTGGATCGTGTATACTTACAGTATTTTTAATGTGTGTTTTATGCATTAGAAATTAGTAGATCAGTAAGAAATTCAAATCACAAAGATAATTGCATTGGAGATGTTCGTAGGTTGTGTTTGTTTTTTATTTTTGAAGATCGAATGGTGCTGAATTTTACTAAAAATTGAGTAGTGACCTAAAAAATATTGAATTTTATGTTTGTTATTCTTTTTAACTGAAAATGAGAATTATGTATATTTGGAAACAAAATACTCAAATTTAGTTTAGTTAAGTAAAAAATGGAAAATTTTTATTTATTTTTTAGTTATAGTAGGAGTTATTTAAGTGATTTTATTAATTAAAAAATCAAATAGGATAACCTAATGGGATTCATTGCTATTAAAATGAAAAGTGTATTTAAAAAAAAAAAAAAAAAAAAAAAAAACTGAAACAAACCTTTAATCAAATTTGAGTTCCGTCTTTTGATAAGCTGAACCAACCTTTTATTTTACTAACAAATTAGCCCAACTGATGTTAGTGAGACTTATTAATTCTAAACATTGACTACCGTGAAAAAATTTTTATATTTTATTACATTACAAAAATTATAAACATACCATTAAATCAAAATTATTAGAAAAAATAAAATTAGAAATTAAAATTTCTATCGACGGTCGAGATTATTTTGAGGGAAAAATAATCCAATATGAATCACTACCCATCTTTATCTCCATAGACATTGAATCTCCAAGAAGATAGAGACCTTGAAGTCTCTATCACTAATGGAGATCTTGACAATGGAGATTGATGTGTGTTTCCAATAGGCAGAGATCCCGTTATTAGGATCTTTGTTGCGATCTAGGTCTCCAAACAAATGGTGGAAAACCCAAACCTGGGAAGGTCTCCGTTGCACGGATAGAGACCAATCTCCTTCTACACTATCTACATCTCGTAGATAGATTCCTAGACTGAGACGAAGATTCAATGATGAGATCTTCATCATTAATGGAGCCCTTATCGATCTCCATTAATGATAAAAACTTCAAGGTCTCCATCTCCATGGAGATGGAAACCCATTTTTTTTTCGCTTTCGTTTTTATTTTTTTTCAAAATGATTTCCTCTGCCAACATTGTGATGAACTATGAGCATCTTTTTTTTTTTTTTTTTTAAAGCTTTTGGTTTTGCAAAATTAATTTTAAAATAAACTAAAATAAATATGATTAAAACATTAAATTATCCCTCAATCACTTATTTTTAGCTATCAATTAAAATCAACATTTACCATTTCGAGCTAATTTGTTGGGTAAATTGAGAAGTAGGTTACTTTTGTCAGAAGGCAATATCAAATAGTTTCAACATAATTTGCTCTTATACTTTCTTATAAAAAATTGTAATATTATTATTTATAAGATAAGTTTCTTTTATAATTTATTAAATCACTTATTTTTAATAGTGTTTAATTTAATAAAATGTATATATAACAAATAACCTAGATATGTAAAATATTTATGACTGAAGAATTTAAACAATCTACCATTTACATTAGTTTTCAATTAAAACAAAAACATATCATTAAGTTTCAATCATTATTTAGTTCTAATATTTAATATTATTCAATTTTTAGGCAAAAACTTTGTCAAAAGAAAAAAAAGTTTTTAGGCAAAATAAATGCAATCGTAAAATATGTAGCAAATCTTAAATTAATATTCAAACACATAGTAAAAATTACAAATTGTAGCATTGTCAGCACAAACTTAAAAAATAAAAAATAAAAATCAATACAAAATTACATTTAGATTATAATAAAATGACATATTCTAATTTAATACTTTATTCCAAAATTTTCGCCTCATTTATAACAAGAAATTTGCTTGTGACTAAACTTGAGTATATAAAAAACTATCTTTTGCCTTTTCAAAAAATTTAAAAAATATATATATATTTATCCAAAATAAATCTTCGAACTTAACAAAAAAGTTGAAACTAAATTGAATTTAGATTGAATCTAAACTAATTAACATTGATGATCCACTTTTAATTTACCAGTGATCAATTTCATTTTTAAAAATGTAAGAAAAAATTCAGGTGGAGAGTGAATCCAAATCTTCATCAAAACTCTATTGTAGGTAAATTATAAGATAAACTTTCTTTAACTAAAATGCACAAAGAGTCTTAAAAAAATGCACAAATAGAAAAATATCTAATATATATAAACAATGGATAATGCTAAACTTTCCAAATATTTTTTCTAATTGCATGTTCACATGATGTAACATGTGAATTATCAAAATCTTATAAATTATGACATGATGTGATAATTAATAAGATCTTAATAATTCACATACCGCTTCATTTGACATAAATTTTAGTACAATATTTGAAAAATCTAATATTATTCATAAACAATAAATAAATCAAATCAAAATTGATTCAAGTACCGTAAATAAAGAACAAATTAATATAATCAGCCAATTCAAGTACTGTAAATTTAAATAAAATTTTTGGACCAATTAACATTTTTTTACAAATCCACTTTTTACATCAAAAACACATAAAAACAATACAAAAGAAAAACAAATAAATCTAATTTTGCTCTCAAAAACTATATCCACCCTAAGACGAATCTAATCTAATCAAACTTCACACACAGAGTCGAATCAAATCTTCAAACTACAACTATATAAGCGGCAACCAATACCATCTTGACACGTAACACACATCCCAAAATAGAAAAAAAATATATAATAAAATCAAGTGGAAATTACAACAAATACCCATTAAAAGAAGTTCAATTTTTTTTTACCCCGTATTTTAAAAAAATTTATTTTTAACCCCTCAAACAAATTAATTTCATTGTATACCCAAGATTACGAAAATACCCTTAAGTTTCTATTACCCAAATGCCCAACATTAAAATTACAAAACTAACCTTCTTCTTCCTCACAACATCCTCCATGTTTTCTCTTCTTAATTATTCTCCATTAATGGTTTATGAGATTTGATTCACCATTGATTGTCTATATTTCCTCTTCTTCTTCTTTCTCACAATGGCCATTGAAGGATTTTGAACATTCAAGTTTCATCCATTGAAAGATTATAAGATTTTTGAAGTATTTACTTGTCAAAGGATTAGTATATGTTTTTTCGGTTAGTTTTTGAGTTATTTTGTTCATATTCGCGCATGCTAAAACACTATAAGAATATATTGGTTGTGATGATTTTGATATTTGTTATCTGCGACAAAAACTGTAAAATCTGCGACGAAATCGGTTTTTCATGACTGATAATCGGTTTTTCAGTAGGCGTATCGGTTTTTCAGTGACCTGAAAAACCGATCGATTTTTCGGGTCCCTGAAAAACCGATCGGTTTTTCGGGATCGATTTTTTAAGGACCCGATCGGTTTTTCGGGATTGGTTTTTCAGGGACCCGAAAAACCGATAACGATTTTTCGGGTCCCTGAAAAATCGATAACGGTTTTTTAGGTCACTGAAAAATCGATAACGGACTGTGAAAAACCGATAATCGATTTTTCAAGTCAGTGAAAAACCGATAATGGACTGTGAAAAACCGAAATCGGTTTGTTGATTTTATTGATTAATGATTTACTAATTTTCAATAAAATCAATCAATCAATCAATAAATTGGTCTATGCAATAAAATCAAATTATCAATCAACAAAATCAATAAATCATTGGTTAGTAATTTATGTCAATAAATCATTAGTTAATAAAATCAGTAAATCATTAATCAATAAATCAATCAATCAATCAATCAATAAATTGGTCTATACAATAAAATCAAATTATCAATCAACAAAATCAATAAATCATTGGTTAGTAATTTATGTCAACAAATCATTAGTTAGTAAAATCAGTAAATCATTAATCAATAAATCAATCAATCAATCAATAAATTGGTCTATACAATAAAATCAAATTATCAATCAACAAAATCAATAAATCATTGGTTAGTAATTTATGTCAATAAATCATTAGTTAGTAAAATCAATAAATCATTAATCAATAAATCAATCATTCGATCGGTCTATACAATAAAATCAATAAATCATTGGTTAGTAAAATCGATAAATTATTAATTAATAAAATCAATCAATAAATCGGTCCATACAATAAAATCAAGTTATCAATTAATAAAATCAATAAATCATTGGTTAGTATAATCGATAAATCATTAATTAATAAATCAATCAATAAATCGGTCCATAGAATAAAATCAAGTTATCAATCAATAAAATCAATAAATCATTGGTTAGTAATTTATGTCAATAAATCATTAGTTAGTAAAATCAGTAAATCATTAATCAATCAATCAATCAATCAATCAATAAATTGGTCTATACAATAAAATCAAATTATCAATCAACAAAATCAATAAATCATTGGTCAGTAATTTATGTCAACGAATCATTAGTTAGTAAAATCAGTAAATCCTTAATCAATAAATCAATCAATCAATCAATAAATTGGTCTATACAATAAAATCAAATTATCAATCAACAAAATCAATAAATCATTGGTTAGTAATTTATGTCAATAAATCATTAGTTAGTAAAATCAATAAATCATTAATCAATAAATCAATCATTCGATCGGTCTATACAATAAAATCAATAAATCATTGGTTAGTAAAATCGATAAATTATTAATTAATAAAATCAATCAATAAATCGGTCCATACAATAAAATCAAGTTATCAATTAATAAAATCAATAAATCATTGGTTAGTATAATCGATAAATCATTAATCAATAAATCAATCAATAAATCGGTCCATAGAATAAAATCAAGTTATCAATCAATAAAATCAATAAATCATTGGTTAGTAATTTATGTCAATAAATCATTAGTTAGTAAAATCAGTAAATCATTAATCAATAAATCAATCAATCAATTAATAAATTGGTCTATACAATAAAATCAAATTATCAATCAACAAAATCAATAAATCATTGGTTAGTAATTTATGTCAACGAATCATTAGTTAGTAAAATCAGTAAATCATTAATCAATAAATCAATCAATCAATCAATAAATTGGTCTATACAATAAAATCAAATTATCAATCAACAAAATCAATAAATCATTGGTTAGTAATTTATGTCAACGAATCATTAGTTAGTAAAATCAGTAAATCCTTAATCAATAAATCAATCAATCAATCAATAAATTGGTCTATACAATAAAATCAAATTATCAATCAACAAAATCAATAAATCATTGGTTAGTAATTTATATCAATAAATCATTAGTTAGTAAAATCAGTAAATCATTAATCAATAAATCAATCATTCAATCGGTCCATACAATAAAATCAATAAATCATTGGTTAGTAAAATCGATAAATTATTAATCAATAAAATCAATCAATAAATCGGTCCATACAATAAAATCAAGTTATCAATTAATAAAATCAATAAATCATTGGTTAGCATAATCGATAAATCATTAATCAATAAATCAATCAATAAATCGGTCCATACAATAAAATCAAGTTATCAATCAATAAAATCAATAAATCATTGGTTAATAAAATCGATAAATCATTAATCAATAAAATCAATCAATAAATCAGTCCATACAATAAAATCAATGTCCGATTTATTGATCGATTTTATTGATTAATGATTTATCGATTTTACTAACCAATGATTTATTGATTTTATTGTATAGACCGATCGAATGATTGATTTATTGATTAATGATTTACTGATTTTACTAACTAATGATTTATTGACATAAATTACTAACCAATGATTTATTGATTTTGTTGATTGATAATTTGATTTTATTGTATAGACCAATTTATTGATTGATTGATTGATTGATTTATTGATTAATGATTTACTGATTTTACTAACTAATGATTTGTTGACATAAATTACTAACCAATGATTTATTGATTTTGTTGATTGATAATTTGATTTTATTGTATAGACCAATTTATTGATTGATTGATTGATTTATTGATTAATGATTTACTGATTTTACTAACTAATGATTTATTGACATAAATTACTAACCAATGATTTATTGATTTTGTTGATTGATAATTTGATTTTATTGCATAGACCAATTTATTGATTGATTGATTGATTTTATTGAAAATTAGTAAATCATTAATCAATAAAATCAACAAACCGATTTCGGTTTTTCACAGTCCATTATCGGTTTTTCACTGACTTGAAAAATCGATTATCGGTTTTTCACAGTCCGTTATCAGTTTTTCAGTGACCTAAAAAACCGTTATCGATTTTTCAGGGATCCGAAAAATCGTTATCGATTTTTCGGTTCATTGAAAAACCGATCGATTTTTCGGGTCCCTGAAAAACCGATCGGTTTTTCGGGTCCTTAAAAAATCGATCCCGAAAAGTCGATCGGTTTTTCAGGTCACTGAAAAACCGATACGCCTACTGAAAAACCGATTATCAGTCATGAAAAATCGATTTCGTCGCAGATTTTACAGTTTTTGTCGCAGATAACAAATATCAAAATCATCACAACCAATACATTCTTATAGTGTTTTAGCATGCGAATATGAACAAAATAACTCAAAAACTAACTGAAAAAACATATACTAATCCTTTGACAAACAAATACTTCAAAAATCTTATAATCTTTCAATGGATGAAACTTGAATGTTCAAAATCCTTCAATGGCTATTATGAGAAAGAAGAAGAAGAGGAAATATAGACAATCAATGGTGAATCAAATCTCATAAACCATTAATGGAGAATAATTGAGAAGAGAAAACATGGAGGATGTTATGAGGAAGAAGAAGGTTAGTTTCGTAATTTTAATGTTGGGCATTTGGGTAATAGAAACTTAAGGGTATTTTCGTAATCTCAAGTATACAATGAAATTAATTTGTTTGAGGGGTTAAAAATAAATTTTTTTAAAATACGGGGTAAAAACAAAAAGTTTCTTTTTATTTGGATAAAAACTATAAATTTCCCATCAAATAAAACCACCTCACCCACTCCTTTCGGCAAATTTATTAAACCTCACGACAATCCGGGTTCCTCTTCATTCGCACCCGTCCTTTTCTTGCCATGTCATCACTCCCCGAAATTAATGTAAAGCGGGAACACAACTCTTGTGGATATATATACAAATTTGGTAATTTCTCCGTTGCAAAAACCTACAAATCAAAAGAAGTAAGTCCCATTACAACTTGAACTCACATTTGTTTATTTATTTTAAACACCATAAATAAATAAATATACACTAAAGTAATAAAATAATATTAATGTTATTATATATCATCATCGTGAGTGCATATTTTGACCTTTCGCTATTTGGATCTAGGGTTTTTTTCTTTTTTTTTTTTCAAATTTTTTTCTTTTTCGTTTTTTTTTTTTTTTTTTGTGGATTTTCAAGTTTTGTTCAAAATCCACAACCACCACCACCATCACCGTCATCATCGAGAACACAAAAAAAAAAAAAATAATAATAATAATATAATAAAATAAAAAAATAAAAAAACCCTAACACCACTATAACCTTGATTGATTCACTTATAGATTAATCAAAACTCGCCATAAACGAAAAGATAGATAGAGCAATCATCGAAGAAGATGCAGTCTCGATCGATCGATCTATCTAAGAAATCTTGTTTGTTTGTTTGTTTGTGTTAAAAAGATATTTATACAAAAATCAGATAAAATAAGCATATATAATGATGATGATAAGATGAAATTGATAAAATCTAAGACTTGATAGATGACATATTAGGGTTTGGTTAGGGGGGACTTGAGAGAAATGCATAGGACAGTGGTGTATCAAGGAAAGGAGGTGTTGGGAGAAGTGGAGATGTATCCACAACAACTGCAAATGTTGGTGGAAGAGAAAGAGAAGAAGAAGTTCGAGGAAATTAGTATCCTAAATCTAGATACTCAACAACTAATAGAAATCATACCTAATAGAAATCATCTCTCTGTACCTCTATACAGTATTCAATACCATTTTTCAATCAACTCATTCAAGATTTCTATTAGAAAGTCGAGGAATGAAAAAAAGAAACGTTAAAGGACTAGTTGGCTAAAAGAAATATTAATGAAATGAGGTGCTTGTAGATATATATCATATCTTGAAATATATATATATATATATATATATATGAAAAGCCAAAAATAGATTTTAAAAATATTAAATGAAAGGTCTCACTTTTGTAATATGCCTAAACATGTGAATTATTGAAACGAAGGCTATGACACTATTGCATTAGGAAAATGAAGAATTTCTTGAGTGTCTCCTACTTCTACATCGAAGGCTGTGAAGCCTGTTCATGAGTCAGTTAATGAGCCTCAACTAAAAATACCGTAGGAGTCATCGGAGGCAGGACGAGTAGGGTCAGTAGAGCCAGTAATGGCAGGGCCAGCAGTTGATCCTATAGAGAGATTGGCCCAGATTATTCAGGAGATGAGACCTCGAGCACCAGAAGCCACTGTAGAGAGGGCCAGGAAGTTAGGTGCTGAGGGTTTTGACGAATCAGGAGGCCTAGATGCAGCATTAGAGTGGCTAGAGAATGCAGAGATGGTCTTTGATCAGATGGAGTGCGTAGATCCCCAGAGAGTTTCGATTGCTTCATTTCTCCTGTGAGTCTCTGCCAGAGATTGGTGGCATTCAGTCAGGAAGAGAGTTACAGAGCCACTGACATGGGTCCAGTTTAAAGAATATTTCAATGAGAAGTTTTATCTTAGGGCCTACAGGGATGCAAAAATTGATGAGTTTTACTATTTGATTCAGGGTAATATGACGGTAGAGGAGTACGAGAAGAAATTCATAGAGCTATCCCAAGTGGCACCGTTTGTGGTAGAGGACGAAGCAAATAAGTGTCACAAGTTTCTTCAGGGCCTGAACATCAGAATCAAGACATACGTTGTCACAGCCCGTCCCTTTTACGCCGTAGCGATCTTTCTGGGCTTGGGCTGGACTCACTAGGATCTAACCCTCCCTCAAAGGGTTTTCTTTCGCCTCCCCAGAGTCTCGAACCTGGTACTTGAGGGCTTAACACCAAATTCCTTGCTACTCTGGTACCAATTAGGAATTTGGTGTTAAGCCCTCAGGCACCAGGTTCGAGACTCTGGGGAGGCGAAAGAAAACCCTTTGAGAGAGGGTTAGGTCCTAGTGAGTCCAGCCCAAGCCCAGAAAGATCACTACGGCGTAGAAGGGACGGGCTGTGACATAAAGTATCTCGATCGATATCCAGTCATTTCAGTCATGATAGGGTCTAGGGTAACCATCGGCTAAAAATCCTTTTATAAACAACATTTCATTTGAAAACTAAAACTATTTCTTTTATATTCTATAAATATTTACCCGTCAAAATTTCTTAAGGTCGAAACCTTAATTCTCGAGCCTTTACCATTTAATATTTTTCTTAAACCTAATATCGAAATTTAAATCATTTATATAATCAAAACAAGTGTATTCAAATCATGAACCTATATAAAATACATATATACAATTATATATTTAGAAGAAACATATATATATATATACAAATATATATTTAAACGAAACATATATATATTTATATATAGTTTTACACTCACGATTTCGCTTCCGTTCGTTAACTTCCAATTCGAGGAACCCTCTTCACCTCTCACATGTCTCAGTTTCCGTTCGAAAAACCTCAAATTCACCTAAAAGTTAAATCACCAACTTTTATACAAAACTCCATTCCAATATAAACTCTAATGGCATTTTTATCTCTAAATATCTCTTAAACTAATTAAGCAACATTCTCTTCATCACAAGCCCTTATTTTTTTTTATGAATTGTTGTGAAGTTTTCATGTCCAAACATATTTAAATATACACTTGAAACCACCAAATTAAAATAAAATACAAAGGGGACAACTTGCACATTATATTTTTATAACGACCCATTCTCTCCTCATGATTGGGCCGAGACCTTCCTGGGTGCATGGGTTTACCCATCCTTCGGTCCAGGTACTGTCCCTTAGCCTTTAGGGTTTTCATACGCCTCCCACACCTCTCGAACCCATGACCAAGGCCATATAGTCAAATGGGAAGCAAGATGTATACCAATTGAGCTAATTTGACTATATGGCCTTGGTTATGGGTTCGAGAGGTGTGGGAGGCGTATGAAAACCCTAAAGGCTAAGGGACAGTACCTGGATCGAAGGATGGGTGAGCCCATGTACCCAGGAAGGTCCCGGCCCAATCATAGAGAGAGGATAGGTCGTTATAATTTTCACATAACTATCTTTGAGTATTATAAGCATTTCGTGCAATGCAATTTATTATCTATGGCTTAATCACACTGAAATACACATTCAAGTACATATTTAGGGTCTTAAAATCTACCTAAAATCACACAATTTTCACTCACAAGTTCAAGTTATTCCTCTTACCTACTGTTCATCATCATCCTCACGCCTACCCTTGCCCTTTTCCACCATCTCTTGGCTTCATCTAGTTGCTTCCATCTCAGCTCACCCAAAATATTCCTCCTTCACTCGTGGTCTGCAGAACTTCTTCAACAGCCCATCACACTTCAGCTTCTCTTCACGTTCTGGTCTGTCTTCCTCACGTCCAAATTTGATTTTCTTGCCTGAAATTAGCTGCTCATCCAGCTTCTTCAAGCCTCCAACTGACCATGATAAAACCCCTTAGATGATTGATCTTCCTTCTTCACTTGATTGCCGAGAAAGAGGTTGAGATTGCCAAGTGGAGAGTTTGAGTGGAGAGGTCTGTCTATCGGGTCTGTGTGTACGTGTTTTGCCTCTCCGATCTGCGCTGGAAGAACACACATTTATCTTGCTTAACAAAGTGCCAAAACACCCCTCAATTTTTCTCAATTATGCCAACTAAAATTTTAATCCAAATTTTACTAGTCTACCCCTCTTTTATTACTATTTTTATTACTTTCACTTATCCTTTTTCAATCATGTCCATACTCATTTTTAACTTATACTTAACACTCCCTAATAACCTCTTTTAATTTTCATAAATTTATATTACTCATAAAAAAATTTATACCACAAAAATAAAGACGTTAAATCCGTAAATTTTCATAACAATTTTAATATCGATAAATTTAACCGTTATTTCTCTCAAGAGTATTTCTAAAATATTTCACACTTACCAATTCATCAAATTAACCTCATAAACATTCAATTAGACTCATAATTATTCACTTGCATCACATAAAAAAAATTCCTCACAACGGTGGAATAATTTAAAAATACGATCACATTCAACGTATTTATCGATACATATATATATATATATATATATGCATATTCTTAAGCATAGAGAACTTGGTCTTAACAATTTCTCCCCTCCTTAAAATAAATTTCATCCTCGAAATTTAAATATGCATACCTTAAGTAAACAGGTGTGGATACTGAGTCTGCATTTGGTCCTCCCGCTCCCATGTAGCTTCTTCAATTCCGTGGTTCATCCATAACACCTTAACTAAGGGAATTCTTTTATAGCGGAGAACTTGCTCTTTCCTGTCTAAGATCTGAATCGGTCTCTCATTGTAAGTCAAGCTCTCTTTCAATTCTATCGTTGTTCCCTTAAAATATGCGAAGAGTTTGGAATGTATTTACGAAGCATAGAAACGTGAAAAACATCATGAAGCCTGGCCAATTCCAGAAGTAGCTTTAATCTGTACGCTACTTCTCCAATTCTTTTCATAATTTCATAGGGTCCAATATACCTAAGACTCAATTTTCCTCTTTTTCCAAACCTCAACACTCCCTTCTAGGGTAATATTTTGATATCCTCAAGAATACTCTGTCCCCTACCTGAAACTCTAAGTCCCTCCTTCGATTGTTCGCATAACTTTTCTGTCTATCATTTGCTATCTTCAGTCTGTCTCTGATAACTTTAACTTTTTCTGACGTAAGCTGAACAATCTCTGGACCAATCAATTTTCTCTCGCCTATCCCGTCCCAACAAATTGGAGTTCTACATTTTCTTCCATACAAAACTTCATATGGAGCCATTCCAATGCTAGAATGATAGCTATTATTGTATGCAAACTCCACTAAAGGTAGATGAGTATCCCAGCTTCCCTTAAAATCCATAACATAGGCTCTAAGCATGTCCTCTAGTGTCTGAATAGTTTGTTCAGATTGACAATCTGTCTGTGGATGGAAAACGGTACTAAAATTCAACCTGGTGCCTAGAGCTATCTGTAAGCTAGGCCAAAATCGAGAAGTGAACCTTGGATCCCTGTCTGATACAATTGACACTGGAGTACCATGAAGCCGTATAATCTCATTCACATATACCTGGACCGAAGGATGGGTGAGTTCATGCACCCAGGAAGGTCTTGACCCAATCATAGGGAGAGGATGGGTCATTATATAAAAAGGTGTAGCTCAATTGGTACCAACTTTGCTCTAAGAATCCATTTAACTCAGTGACCAGGTTGTGGGTTTGAGTAGCTGGGGAAATGAAGCAAAACCCTGGGCCAGGGATAGTACCGATTAAGTGGCAAGCCACGGGCCTGAAGAGGTTACGAAGAGCTGACGTGGACCCCACATTATATGTTGTTATTATTTATTTTAAATAAATTCATATCGGTAAATTAATTATTCTATATTAATATTAAAGTCTCATCTTTTTTATAAGAGGTGAATTTTATATGATATAAATTTAATAACAACCTTATGTGTTGTATTATCATAAAATATATTTATTATATTATATTAAAAGTAAATAATTTATATACTTTCACATTAGTTTAGAATATGGTAACTACGGTAAATATATTATTTACATATGTATCAATAATATAGCTTAACTTATAAATATCAATTTTCTCACTTATTATTAATATATATAGTTTTATTTTATTAATACAATTTAATATTTAATGCATGTCATTAATATATATCATCCACAATATCATTATTTATATTACTATGATATCATATTAAATACTACACATATATTAATATGGTTATTATATTAATGTGGATTATAACTTGTATGGATATAATACCAATCTAGATATTAATTATTATAGTATTATGATATCAGTTTAATGTATAAATTTATATTTAAGTAAATAAATCAATATTAATATATTATATATTTTACGTGTATAATTAAATATTACATCATGCCCACATAATATATTAACCGTATATAACTTATTAATATGCACTTAGTATATCATTACGTTTATATTATTTAGGATTGTATATAATGTACATCTATTATTTAATAATAGATAAAGTTATAATATTAATAATACATAATATTATTTATTTTGGCTATGTTATGATCATATATATACATATTTTAGATAGAGTACACATGTTAAATCATAACATATAAAATTATACATAATGAATTTATAAAACAAATATAACCATCATATATTATTTCTTATATATTAATATATATATAAGTTAATATGTATTTATATTATTATATATTACCAGTATAATTAAATTATCATTAAATTAATTAATATAACATGTGTTGCATAATAAATATATTGTCTGATCTAATATACTAACATGTATAACATCGGATTAATATTTAATTATATTAATATATTTAACATACATAATGTGTTTATTATAATCATATATTATAATTAATTATACACATACATATATTAATTACTAGGTATGTACTGTTTAATAATATACAAATTAACAATATATATTTGTACTGTATAATATGATTATAACCCTAAATATAACATTTTTAACTAAATACAATAATTCATTATGATTTTGATTCATTCTTAATATTTTACAATTAATTTGTTTCTTTAAAACTATTTGATACTTAAAATTAATATTTTAAAATTATTCTAGAATTAATTATATTCTTAAAAATTATTTGATATTTAAAATTAGTATTTAAAAGAAAAGTTGGGAGTTTGAGAAAATAAAAAAATTTTATCGTATACATGAGGAAGTTATTAATATTTGTGAGTGTAGTTTCAAATTATTTCCCTTTTTCAGAAATTTTAGTAAAAGATAATATTGTAATTTTTGAAATAAAATGTTAGGGGTGTAAGTAGTAAATGGACTATTAATATGATATAAATATACAAATTAATAATACATATTTGTACTATATATTATGATTATAAACCTTTATTAAACATAAGTGTACATAAAGATATATATATAACCAATATATATAACCACCCTAAATACAACATTTTTAACTAAATAAAATAATATGATATTAATATAATATTATATAACTTATTTAATTCAAAATATATGATATTATATAATAAATTTATAAAGATAATTATAATATATATTTTTTTATCAATATTATTAATAATAAATGGATTAAGATTAAATAAGTCTTATGTGATTAATATTATAATTATTATATTATATATTCAATCTCATACAATTATATTAATTTAATAAATGCATATTAATATAATATATTCATAATTTATATTAATTTGATGTTATAATTATATGAAAGATTAACATGATATATTGGTCCAATATAATTGTATATGATATAAACTACTCAATTATATATTATTAAGTTATAATAATAAACTTAATATAATTGTTATAATTATGTATCAAATATTATCATTAATAATAATTATAGGATCACATCACTATATAATTAGATGTTATTTATTAAATTAAACAATAATAAATACATATATTTATATAAATAATATATATTTACTATTATTATAATCTTATACAACTTAATATATGTTAATACATAATGTGTTTATTATAATCACTATATATTCATAATATATTATAATCAATTATACACATACATACTAATTATTAGGTATGTACTATTCAATAATATACAAATTAACAGTATATATTTAATATGATTATAACCCTAAATATAACTTTTTTTTAACTAAATATAATCATTCCTTATGATTTTGATTCTCAATATTCTTTAAAAATTATTTGACATTTAAAATTAATAATTTTTAAAATTATTCTTAATATTATTTTCTTAAAAATTATTTTATATTTAAAATTAGTATTTAAAAGAAAAGTTGGAAGTTTGCGAAAATAAAAAATTTTTATCGTATACATAAGGAAGTGATTAATATTTTCCTCATTAATATTTGCGAGTGTAGTTCCAATGATTTACCTTTTTCAGGAATTTTAGTAAAGGATAATATTGTAATTTTAGAAATAAAATGTAAGGGGTGTAATGGAATAGTCTAATAGCATTTTCAAGAAGCTCACCAGCCCTAAATACACCCTTAGCTACTTTTACTATTAATATAGTTAACTTCACATGTAATTAAGGTTAAAATAAAATTTCACAAACATCTAATATATCTATGATTATCTAATATGAGTATATTATATATACCATTAATTTAAATTACTATAATTAATAGTTCTTAAGCATTATAATTTATATTTCCAAAAAAAGTAATAGTTCTTATCCATATTTGGATAAACAATTATATAAATCATGATCACATCATTATATATTTAGGTGTGTTAAACGATAATATACATAGTATATATTTATTATTAATATAATATTATATATCTCATTTAATTCAAATATATGATATTATAATTTTTAGATAATTATAATATATATATATTTTATCAATATTATTAAGGGAAAATTTTAATCAGTGAAAATATTATTAAGGGAAAATTTCAATAAAAATTCTTCTTCATCTTCATCTTCTACCTCTCATCATCTTCCTCATCTTCAATTTCATCTTCTACATTCATCAAAATTATCATCTCCATTATTTTCATCAAATCAACATCATCCAAATTAAACATATAACATCAAACCAAACATCTTCCAAATCTAAAAAAAAAAATGTTTATCCAAACTTAAAAAAAAAAAAAAAAAAAAAAGAGACCTTCTAGTCTCCGGCGATGGAGACCAAAGGGTCTCCATCGACTGGAGCCAAAAAACTGGTCTCGAGCGGCTGGAGACCAGAAACTGGTCTCTAGCAAGGTTGGAGACCAGATTTGTCTCCAACGACCAACGGTTGGAGACCAGCACCAGGTCTCCAGCGCGACTAGGCCGGAGACCTGGTCTCTAGTCCGGCGATGGAGACCGGTCTCCATGACCTCCTCTTTTTTTTTTTTTTTTTTCTAACTTAATTTTTTTATATATATTAAATTAAAAGTATAAAAATATATATTATATTAAATATATATTAAAATTATATAAATATATTCAAGTTAAAATGATCAAATTAACCCTCGTTGACTAATAGAATGATTAAATTGATGCATTTTCGAAACGTTAAGGATGACGGGGATTCGAAATGCAAACGTTAGTAAAAAAATAATATTTTATCAAACGTTAAGGATTAAATTAAAATTTCCACTATTATTAATAATAAATGGATTAAGATTAAATAAGTCTTATATGATTAACATTATAATTATTATAATATTCTCATACAATTATATTCATTTAATATTATAATAGAACGTCATAAATGCATATTAGCATAATATATTCATAATATATATTAATTTGATGTTATAATCAAATATATCTATATGAAAGATTAAAATGATATATTGATCCAATATATTTGTATATGATATAAACTACTCAATTATATATTATTAAGTTATAATAATAGTATATGATATAAACTTAATATAATTGTATAACAATATGATTATGTATCGAATATTAATAATAATTATATGATCACATCACTATATATTTAGTTGTTATTTACTAAATTAAACAATAATAAATACATATATTTATATAAATTTTTACTATTATAATAATATTATATAACTTATGTTATTCAAATATATGACATTATATAATAGTTAATCATAATTATGATATACATATTATAGTTGATATTATAATTAATCATTATAAAAATTTTATGTTATTATATGATTTTGAATTAATAATATTATACGACATATTAATAATTAACTTCCTTATTTCATCCATGATATTTCTACCCTCAGAAATTGTATATACACCCAAATACACATTGTCAAAAATCTCTAATTTGTTAATAAATCCAACTAATACCAATATTGTCCTTTTATTGGTTTTGTATTATATTTTTGTAAATAAAATGCGGCAAAATAAATTATGATTTTCTTCTAGTAATATTTAATTTAAAACTTTTCATTTTACAATCAATTTTTTACAAATTATTTATCTTTTTAGTAATTTTTTTTAAGGATAATATTGTAATTTTAGAAATATGTTGAGATATACCTGTCATTTTTTAGGGGTGTAAATATTGTCATTCAAGTAATGGACCAGTTCAATAGCATCATGAATTGAAGCTCACCAACCTAAATACACCCTTAGCAGCTTCTAAATGCATACAACCCAAATTATAAAAAATAAAAAAAATAAAAAAAATAAAAAAAAGAAGAAGATTAATATTAAAGCAAAAACAGAGAACTTGTCTTGTTAGTTTCATTACAAAAAAGAGAATGAGATTTTTAATAACATAGTCGGTACTTATTATTGTATTTAAAAATATTTTATTAATATAATTTAATATTTAATACATGTCATTTATATATATCATTCACAATATCATATTAAATAATGCACATTAGATTTTATAATTTATGAGTAAATATATATAATGCATACATTAACAATATAATTAATAAAATGTACATAAAGATATATAACCCTAAATATAACATTTTTAACTAAATAAAATTCTCAATATCTTACAATTAATTCATTTTCTTTTAAATTATTTGATATTTAAAATTAATATTTCAAAATTATTCTTAATATTCATAGAATTAATTATTACCTTAAAAATTATTTGATATTTAAAATTAAAATTAGCATTACGTACCTTATAACATACTAAATTGTATAGTAACTATTGTGTTTATCTTAATTATATATTATATGATTGATATTTATAATTTATATATATAAATTCAAAGAACTATATTGTAATATAGTAAATTATACGTAGCTATTATTAATTTTAAATAAATTTATCAATAAATTAATTAATCTATATTAATATTAAAGTCTCGTTTTTTCTATAAAAAGAGAATTTTATATGATATAAATTTAATAACAACAGTATATGTTGTATTATCATTAAATATATTATTAGTATACTTTTATAATTTATGAGTAAGTTTATGTAATACATATATTAATAATATAATAAAATTATTGTTAATAGTTATAACAAATATGTATTAAATTTAATATAAAAAAAGAAAGATACATTACATACCTTATAACATACTACATAATTAATATTGTATAGTAACTATTGTGTTTATCTTAATTATCTATTGTATGATTAATGATTATAGGTTATATATATTCAAAGTATTATATTGTAATATAATAAATTATATGTTTGTTGTTTTATTTATTTTAAATAAATTCATATCGGTAAATTAATTCAGCTATATTGATATTAAGCTATATTTATTTTTTATAAGTGAATTTTATATGATATAAATTTAATAACAATCGCATGTATGGTATTATCATAAAATATGTTATTATTATAAATTAATTTAAAAGGTTGCCAATTTAGAATATCAGTAAATTTATTATTTACATATGTACTTTATTTAATAATATAGCTTAACTTATAAATATCAATTTTCTCACTTATTATTAATATCGTATCATAAAATATATTATTAATATATAATTATATTACATTAAAAGTAAATAATTTATATACTTCCACATTATAAATTAATAGAGGGTTAAACTTTATTTAATAACATAAATTATAAATATCAATTTCGACACTTATTATTAACATATATAAATTGTATTTAAAAATATCATCCATGATATCATATTAAATATGCACATTAAATATTTTTATAATTTATGAGTAAGTATATATAATGCTTACATTAACAGTATAATAGTAAATTTTATCATTTTTTTATTAGTAAGTAAATAATTTATGTACTTCCATATTATAAATTAATATAGGGTTGTTAAACTTTATTTAATAACATAAATTATAAATATCAATTTCGACACTTTTTTTTTTTTTGAATACATGAACTGTACCTAGGACAAATCCAGAGGACGACCGGGACCAACTGAGATAGAACACTGGGGTACGGCCCGGATGACAACTCCTAATTGGGAGGGATCAATACACCCAGAGACGGATGGATGAAAACTCACACGAAGGTGGGGGATCAACCCACAAATATGGTGGAAGATAAGAGTATATATTTATATTATAATAATTAGTATTATATGACATAATATATATATATATATATTTTGGATATTGGGGAGGGGTGTCGAACCCATGCCCCTGACAAAGGAGGCATGGGTGGTTACCGACGCCAACCAAGGCACCAGCAACCAAGTGACTCAATTTCGACACTTTTATTAACATATATAAATTGTATTTAAAAATAATAGTTTTTATTTTATTAATATAATTTAATATTTAGTACATGTCATTCATATATATCATCCACATTAAATATTTTTATAATTTATGAGTAAGTATATATAATGCTTACATTAACAGTATAATAATCATTTTTTTAATAGTAAGTAAATAATTTATATACTTTCACATTATAAATTAATAGAGGGTTGTTAAACTTTATTTAATAACATAAATTATAAATATCAATTTCGACACTTATTATTAACATATATAAATTGTATTTAAAAATAATAGTTTTTATTTTATTAATATAATTTAATATTTAATACATATCATTCATATATATCATCCACATTAGATATTTTTATAATTTATGAGTAAGTATATATAATGCTTACATTAACAGTATAATAATCAGTTTTTTAATAGTAAGTAAAAAATTTATATACTTTCACATTATAAATTAATATAGGGTTGTTAAACTTTATTTAATAACATAATTATAAATATCAATTTCGATACTTATTATTAACATATATAAATTGTATTTAAAAATATTAGTTTTTATTTTATTAATATAATTTGATATTTAATACATGTCATTCATATATATATATCATCCACATTAATTTATGAGTAAGTATATATAATGCTTACATTAACAGTATAATAGTAAATTTTATCATTTTTTTAATAGTTATAACAAGTATATATTAAATTTAATATAAAAAATATAGATACATTAACAAACTCAATAGTTTAAATATTTATAGCTTATATAAATTCAAAGTATTACAACATAGTAGTTATTATTCATTTTAACTAAATTTATATCGATTAACCTATATTAAGAATAAAATTTTATATGATATAAATTTAATAACCGTATATGTTGTACTAGCATAATTAATATATAATTATATTACATTAAAAGTAAATAATTTATATACTTCCACATTATAAATTAATTTAGGGTTGTCGATTAAATATAGAATATGGTAACTACTGTAAATATATTATTTACATATATTAGTTAACAACATAGCTTAACTTATAAATATCAATTATCAAATTACATTTATTATTAATATATATAAATTATATTTAAAAATAATTTATGCTGCGTATAGTTTCATTTTGTTAATATAATTTAATATTTAATACATATCATTCATATATATCATCCATAATATTGACACATTAGATACTAATTCATGAGTAAGTTTATATAATATATACATTAATAATATAATTTGTTAAAAGTTATAACAAATATATACTAAATTTAATATAAAAAAATAAAGATACATTACGTACTTACACACCCTATAACATACTACATAATTAACATTATATATTAACTATAGTGTTTATCTTAATCATATATATGATTAATATTTATAATATATATATAAATTCAAATGAATTATATTGTAATATAGTAAATTATATTTAGATAATTTTAAATAAATTTATATCGGTAAATTAATTAACCTATATTATATTTTTTGGATGATATCTATTATTAATGTATCTCAATTATAAAAAAGTATCTAATGTATATTATTTAATATGATATTGTGGATATATGAATGACATGTATTAAATATTAAATATAAAGAAAAATTTTAATATTTTTAAATGCAATATATTTTTAATATATAAGCTATGTTATTAAATAAAGTATATATGCAATTAAATAAAGTACATGTAACATAATAATATGTTTTATACTAATATAACACATACAGTTATTATTAAATTTATATTAAAATTTATAACAAATGTACATTAAATTTAATATAAAAGATAAAGGTAAATGAGACAAAAAACATAGCAAAAGAAGATAGACTTTGAGAGATTAGAGAGAAGTTTAGAAGAGATGATATGTTATACTAGCATAATTAATATAGAATTATTTTACATTAAAAGTAAATAATTTAGCCACATTATAAATTAATTTAGGGTTATCGATTAAATATAGAATATGATAACTACTGTAAATATATTATTTACATATTTACATATATTATTTAACAACATAGCTTAACTTATAAATATCAATTATCAATTTATATTTATTATTAATATATATAAATTATATTTAAAAATAATTTATTTTTATACTATGTATAGTTTCATTTTGTTAATATAATTTAATATTTAATACATATCAGTCATATATATCATCCACAATATTGACACATTAGATACTAATTTATGAGTAAGTTTATATAATATATACATTAATAATATAATTTGTTAAAAGTTATAACAAATATATACTAAATTTAATATAAAAAATAAAGATACATTATACTATAGATATTAACTATTATATTTATCTTAATCATATATATGATTAATATTTATAATATCAAATAAATTTAATACAAAAATAAAAATATATTACATAACAGACTACATAATTAAACTGCATAATTAAATTAAAACAAATAACCATCATATATTATTTCTTATATATTATCAGTATAATTAAATTATCATTAAATAAAATTAATTAATCATATATTATAATATTAATTACACATACAATTAGGTATGTACGGATAATAACCCTAAATACAATTTTACCCTAAATACAATTTTATCGTATACATGAGTTGTGAGGAAATTTATATTTTCAATTTATAACATCATTATATAATTAAATGATAATATATATAATATATCATTATTATTAATATAATATTATATAACTTATTTAATTCAAATATACAATATTATATTATAAAAAAAATTTTAATAAAGCAAAAATAGAGAACTGGGCTCTCTATTCTATTGACATACAACTGTTTATCTTGTTGGTCTCATTACGAAAAAAAAAAAGAAATAATAGAAGAAAAAAGCATAAACAAAGGAGAAAATGAAACGAAAAACATAGCAAAAGAAGAGAGATTAGAGAGAAGTTTAAAGAAAACGATATGTTGTACTAGCATAATTAATATATAATTATAATAAATAATTTATATACTTCCACGTTATAAATTAATTTAGGGTTCTCAATTAAATATAAAATATGGTAACTACTGTAAATATATTATTTATATATATTATTTAACAACATAGCTTAACTTATAAATATCAATTATCAATTTATATTTATTATTAACATATTAAATTAAAAATAATTTATACTGTGTATAGTTTCATTTTGTTAATATAAATTAATATTTAATACATATCATTCATGACACATTAGATACTAATTTATAAGTAAGTGTATATTATATAATATATACATTAATAATATAATTTGTTAAATTAACAAATATATACTAAATTTAATATAAAAAATAAAGATACATTACGCACTTACGCACCCTGTAACATACTATATATATTAACTACTGTGTTTATCTGAATCATATATATTAATTATAAATATTGTAATATAATAAATTATATTTAATTAATTTTAAATAAACTTATATCGATAAATTAATTAACCTATATTACATTTTTTGGATGATAACTATTATTAATGTATCTCAATTATAAAAAAGTATTTAATGTATATTTAATGTATATTATTTATATGATATTGTGGATATATGAATGACAAGTATTAAATATTAAATATAAAGAAAAATTTTAATATTTTTTAAATGCAATATATTTTAGTTTATAAGCTATGTTATTAAATAAAGTATATATGCAATTAAACATATTTTATGCTAATATAACACATACAGTTATTATTAAATTTAAAATTTATAACAAATGTATATTAAATTTAATATAAAAAACAAAGATACATTACATAATAGACTGCATAATTAAACTACATAATTAAATTAAAATAAATAACCATCATATATTATTTCTTATATATTATTAGTATAATTAAATTATCATTAAATAAAATTAATTAATCATATATTATAATTAATTATACATATACAATTAGGTATATACTATATTTATACCATATAATGTGATTATAGCCCTAAAAAAAATTTTATCGTATACATGAGTTTGTGAGTAAATTTATATTTCCAATTTATCACATCATTATATAATTAAGCGATAATATATAATATATATTTATTATTAATATAATATTATATAATTTATTTAATTCAAATATATGATATTATATTATAAAAAAATTAAAAAAAATCAAATAAAAAAATTAATATTAAAGCAAAAACAGATAACTTTACTCCCTATTCTATTGACAGACAGCTTTTGTCTTGTTGGGCTCATTACGAAAAAGAGAAGGAGATAATAGAAGAAACTAGCATAAACCAGAGGAGGAAATGAGACGAAAAGAGAAAAGTTTAAAGAAGATGATGGATAGGTAGAAATTATAAGAAAATGGTTTGTTGAGAGGAAAATGATGTAAATAAACAGGAATGGTTTTTAACAGTAGCTGATAGAGAGAAAAATAAAGATGAAAAGAAGTATTAAACTAGAAAGAGAGAAATGATTAGAACAGAGTAGTAGAGATAGCTAAAATGAAGAGAGATTTTTGTGAGGGAAAAATCATGAAGGAGAAGAAGAAGATGAGAAGCAGAAGAAAGAAAAATATATTAGTGGAAAAAAAAAAAAAAGGAAAACAGATATAGAGGAAGAAGAAATAGAATAGAACCCACAAAGAAAATATGAAGAAACAGGAGATAACAAAAAAAAAGTATATCACCATCAAATTTTAGCATTGAGCATCCATCCTTAATTATAAGTATCCACATATATGTATAAAAGTGAATATTTCATACCTAATCTTGCATGTTTTAACTTCATCTTTGTACTTGTAACCTCATTTGTATTTGTTTTAGATGTTACCATCCTGAAAGAAAGAAAGAAAGACTATTGAATCAAACAATTTTAATAATTGCACGCCCAACAAAATTGAATTGAATATAACATACCGAATCTTTTGGCACTGGTTCAATCAATTCTCTCTTTACTCAGTATTGGCTTGCTGTATCTATTGCAAATTAGTACAAGTACAATTATACTAAGACAACAAATAAATTTAAGACAGATAGATTACCGTTGGGTAACCGAATAACAAAGAAAATTACACACAAAAAGGGACAAAAGATAGATAAATTCTTTAAACACCCCTTTACTAATGTACTCTCTGATTGCAAAAATGTTACATCAGTTACCAAACCGTAGTTTAAAAAAGTTGATATATTAGCTCTTCCCCAATGGCTTGACAATTTAAAATTGGTTATCAAAATTAAAATGAAGCCCATGTATGTGACATATTGATAACACACTTATCCTCTATGGTCAACTATACTCTAGTTTACACTCGCAACACAACCAACTGCAAAAAATATATACAAAAGAAAATAAAATTAAAATAAAAAGAATTTGTTATCATTCAACAATAAATATAATTAAGCAACATAAAACATTAACAAATTAAACAAAAATACCTAATATGGTCCGAAACTTAAAAATATAATTAAAATTCAAAAACTATTATATATTCAACTTATGAATTCTATCAACAGGACTAACAGAAAATAATTGAGATTGGAAATACACTTATCTAATAAGTGAACTTATGAATATTACAAGAAAAAATCATCATGAAAGATAAGAATTTGGAAAGATTTAAGGTAGATATGAACCTTCTAATTGAACTAAAATAATACCTTACCCAACTATTCTAAAATAAATTATAAATAGTTACCAAATATAACAAGAATACAGTAGACAGTCAGGGGTCAGCAGATAAAGACAGTAACCTTAATACAATGCCAAAGAAATATACCTGATTGTAGTTACAAAAGTATCAACCAGAACACAATCTGAAAACCAATTAAAACAAACATAATTGAAGCAATCATTTCCTATTGGAACAACAAGCCCCTAAAACCACAAAATCAAACATTATGGACCTTGCAAACTCCTCTGGAACAAACAAAACAGAACAGGTCTCAATCTTCACAAAAATCCACCACCAAGGTGCAATAAGATTTGCACGTAGAGATCCATTAATAATCATTAGTGCTACTCTTAAGAAATTAAAAAATCACTGTATATAGTGTGATCAAATTATTATCAGATAAAATCCTCATCGGAAAGAAAGAAAAGAATTAGCTGAATTAGTGAAAATATTAACTGGTCTATAAACAAATAAATTAATCATAGTAAATTAAATTTTTACAGGAAAGACCATATAATTACCTTCTCAATTAAATCTAAAACATCTTGATTGTCTATAAACTCGATGTAGCTCCAATTAATCTCTTTTTTCATGTACTCTTCCTATTCCATATTGAATACATGCTGAAACAATTAAAAGGACAAAATTAGACATGCAATATTATCTTATTATAGGTACAATCTCATCCCATAATAAAGCATTGCTTACCTCATTAAAATGTTGTTAAAGCTTTTCATTTGCAAAATTAATGCAAAATTGCTCAAAACTGTAGAAAAGATCATGTTAATTAATTAATGAAAGAAAATATTGTTAATCATATTAAAACTCAATTTACAAACTACAAACTCACAACAAAATTAACTTTAAATTATGTCTTCTTTGGTTCTAATAACTCTATTTAAACAAGTATATTTTCACACTAATACCTAAAGAAGATCCATAAATAGAACATAAAACTAAAACAGTATTATATTAAAAACCAATCACATTGAGGGTGGGTGATTGATATAAGATGCATATATTTGGTTTGGTATACACATATATGGTTTTTTTATAAACATGATTTCAACTAAAAATTCAAAAAACTTTGCCTTATTTACAGATAACCAACACCATCCTAATCCATCCAACAGAAGCAAGTTTTTCTGATATGGAATTTCAATAAGCTACGTACATATCTTTAACCATCAAACATCCTTAGCTTATTTTAAATGTTTAAATACAAGTGATGCAAAATATCGGCAACTACGTTTGAGAAAGAATATATGGTTGCATCATTAGTTGATATAAGATTAACAACCTATAAAAAACCTTTCTAATGTGAGAGGAAACTGGTTGAGGGCAAACAATATGCAGTCATGCATATCACATCATTAGATAATTGGCATCCACATCTTACAATTTTATTTCTTTCTAAAATTTAAGAAACAAAAGAATGCATTATAAATTTCATCAATCAATGTACATACAATTCTTTCGTGAAACTGCTGAGAGGAAAAATATTCAGCTCATTTGCTTTCCTACCGCGTTCAATTTCAGCTTTACACTACTGAAGTTTTTCTTCCAAATCCAAAGCCTCCTATAATCACCAGAACAATTATGACTAAATATAAAACACTTTCATCAAACAAAATATAAGATTACAAAAAGTCAAACATGAAAAAACAAATCACAAGCATACAAATATAGATCAGAAGTGACCAATCATCTGACATAATTAAAAAGAAGACATTTCGTGAAATTATCAAGCCATTTTTTCCTTAAAATAAACATTACAGAGTCATGAATGCCAACCATGGCTGGAACTTTTAACATCGAGTAAAAGTTCTATTTTAATTATAATAATTGTATTATAAAACAGTATTCATACTTTTGACCCAATAAGATTTTCACCCTATGATGGAAAATTTTGAAATTATATTTCAGAATTAATCGAAAAGGCAAGAGAATGAAAACCGCTACCATAATAGATTGTACAGC
Source organism: Dimocarpus longan (assembly GCA_022984855.1). NCBI lineage: Eukaryota > Viridiplantae > Streptophyta > Magnoliopsida > Sapindales > Sapindaceae > Dimocarpus > Dimocarpus longan. Next base: position 20,369,482 of record CM041025.1, on the reverse strand, counting down.
TTGCATGACTCACCTAAAAAAAGAATGAAGTGATACATACCTTTTCAAATTGTATTCTTATAGATTCTTCCTTCTCAAATCTCTTTATAATCATTTTTGACTTGACTCAAATGGATTTGTTTAACCACAATAACATAAATAAACAAAGAGAAATGAACAGAAATTGCAGAAAGTTTACTGAATAAGGAAGACACATACCCTCAAGTTCTCCAACTTCTCCTGCCTTTCTGGATCGTTTCTCATAACTTTTTTTATATAATTCAACAAGTTAATTTACTTGAAAAGATTGGTGAAAATTCCTTATAAATATAAAATTATCAGGATAAACATGTTTCACAAGTAGTTAACACTATTTTCATGTAACAAATTAACAAAAACAACTAAAAATAACATTTGTTGTAAAGTCAAAAAGAGAGTCAATTTTTGAGGATGTAACAGAGTATGCGACATCGTATAGTACATCAAAGATTATTAGCTTTGTTTAGGGCTTTAGGGGCAAAGAGTTTCAAGATACATCTCTCTCATTTATATGATCGAGACTCCCTTATATTTAGGGTTATAAATTTTGCTCCATTTGACAATACAAACCCCATCCCTTTCACCATAAACCTCTTGAAAACTCTCTCTCGTCATCCTTTCTAATTTCTTAGCAACCTCACTAGTAATCTAAAGGAGACATATATAGGTAAAGAGGACACCATGGATTTTAACTTTATCCTTTCCTTTTCAATCACCACATAAAAGATTGATATTATATAGGAATAGACTATTATTGACAAATTAAATATGAGAAACCTCTATCTTAGTTTTTTAGTTGTCATTCCTTTCAATATTCTAACATCAAACAGCTGTTTTATCATCCTAGTCAAACCATCCACTATCAAAAGTAAAGAGGAGATAAATGCTCCAAGTCTTCCACTCAATTTGCTGTTGAAATTTATTTATTTTATTATGTTTGTGAATGTAGAGTTTATTGATATCAATTTGTAATTTTATTTTAGGGCTCATTTCTTGTTATATTAACTATTCTTATTTGCTTAAATTCACACCCGAAAGGAGGGTTTTACACAGTTTCTCTTAGACAACGTTATGTTTATCAAAGTATGCCAACATACCGAGACGATTACAACCAATTTATTATAACATATATCTTGGTTCATCTTTGTATCTATATGAAAATAGAAGCCTACAGTTAACTCACTTGGAGTGCACAATCAAGCCAATAGCACGAGTAGCATAAACGTTGACAAGTATGATGCAATTTAAAAAAGTTTTGATTCTTTTGAGTAAATTTCCTTACAAAAAAATTTAAACTTATCAGTTATTATTATAGATGTAGTATACTTATTTACATGAAGAGATTATGTGGTGTAATGTATTTACATCTCAAGCTTTAAGATTATAATGGACGCCACCCAACATAATGATGACATAATATTTTTGTGTTGTAAATGAGCTAATCATCGCACTAACATGGATGCAAAAGCAAAATTGAGTACATTGAGACAAAAACATAATAGTTATTCTTCAATGAATAACTATTTGCAAAACTCACTGTTAAAAGTTCAGCAGAAATCCGCTCCTCAATAGCCGCAACAACTTCTTCTGACAAGCAAAATTCCTTTCTAGGCAACAAAATAATACTGTTAAGGTAGCTGACACAAGAAATGATACATAAAACACATTTTAAGAAACAAATGGAACACATGATACCTCCTGTAGGGATGTTAACTTTGTTTCTAGTTCCTTCACTCTTTCCTAGTACCAATTTAGAGAGCTAAAGCATTCACTGAATTGTCCCTCCGGCTAAGAGTCAATAAAAATGATTGAACCATAATAGATATGGCATCATGTGCAACATATTGAACTGTCATGCCAAAAAATATGCAATAGATAAACTTCCTGATCAAGATACTAAGCAATAACTGGAACTAAGTAAGAACAGAAAGGTACAATAAAAAAAATATGACTATAACACAATTACATCTGAAAGTTTAGTTGACAAGTCTGCCTCAAGATCAGCATGTGTTCTGTGCAACTTAACAAGACTGTCAACTTTGACAGTCAGCTCCCAATTAAACCACACATTATGCCTCTCGATAAGTTCTTTCTCCTACTCACATCCAAAATTGACATATTAAATATAGTGTTACTCCAAGTGGACCAAATATATATATATACACACACACAGAGAGATTGACAAGTGTTTGCCAGAGATGACCGCATATGAAATCAAATCAACCAACAATTTTATACTTAAAAAAAATGAAAATAATAATAATAATAATAATAATAAGCAATGGTGATTCTATCTCTTAGAAGTCTTGAAATATACTGAAAAACAAAATAACTAGCAAACGTGTCTACTCCTGAAACAATTACAACATAACTATAGAAATTACAAAAGTAACACCATCCACCCAAGTTTGGGGCATCCCAAGAAAATAGCATTGTCAAGACTTGTTACAACAATTATCATCTTTACACTGTTTCTTTTCTTTAACAAAACCACATACACAACACAATTTGTTCTCCCATTGATTTGTTCTTATACAAAAAGCATAAAAATAAATAAATAAACCCAACTACTAGAATAAAAATAAAACTTCTTTATGAAAATGAAATAACCTACAAAAGACGAGAGCACGAAACCTGAGAATGCGCTAACTGGGCCTCATTTACAGCAAGTTGGGCTTCCTTTTCCATAGCATTGTCAATCAAGTTGACCTTCACATCAAAAAAATAATTAATTGTCAAAGAAAACCAAATTTCAAATGTCTAAATATAAAGCCCAAGGAGATATAATATAATTAAACTCACAATCTTATCCAAATCGGTCTTAATAGTAGCATTCTTCTCACTGATTTGCAAGTCCTCTTACACCAACCCCATCAACTATCTTTTAGAATTATGCTACTCTGAAACCTCAGTCGATATCCTCTCAATCTCTCTTTCCTTCCCAATTTGTAAAACAGCAAAGCTTATCCTCACACAATGCATCACTTTTCCAAATCATAAGTTTCAGAATCAACTTCATTTCTTTAAAAATAAACTCAATAACAATACACACAATCATAACATGTTATCCAAGAAGACGAAATTCAAAGTGTCAACACAATCACTATTACATATATATACACAAAACATATATAAAATGAAAACCAAAACCCTAAACCCTAAACAGGAGCACGAGGATTAAAGTGCATACCAACTGGAAATGGAACTGGTGCTTCTTGACCTGGACTTGCGCTAGCTCCAGTGTACGTTGATCGATAGAATTCTGAAGCAGCACATGTTGCGACTCCAGCTTCAAGAAGTCTTCGGATATGTACTTCTACTCAAGGGAAGCGCAAGTCTGCTCAGCCGTGATAGAGGCCGCTTCGGCATAGACCTAAACAATCTAGAACTGGCTCTGCAAGTCTCTGATGAAGCCGTCAGCCCTAGTCGCCACGAAAAGAAATCGTCGGAGAGGTGCAATAGCTCCTCGTCGAAGATAAAAAAGGGGCATTTTTGTCTTTTTGAAATCAAAACCCGATTCATAGGTGTTTGTGTGTTGGTTTAAGAAGGGAATTTGTTTTTGTTTTTATTTTTTTGGCCAAGTGTTGAAACAGAGAAAGAGAGACAGACAGAGAGAGTGTGTTTTGTGTTGTGTCATGGATGTTCGAGAAAACTAGCTCTCAAACATCTATGACAAACTTAGATTTTCAATCACTACACTTATTGATGCAATTCTTACACCAAAATCCCTTTTTCTTAGATACTCACCTATAACTCCCCGACCTTTCAATTCTTACATTTACTAATGCAATTTTTATGCTACCCACAAACGGTACATTTTGTTCAAACTCACTAATAAGCTATCCGATGTATCCTCAAGAAAATCATCATGCTCACAATCTTGTGTTTCGACTAAAAATAAGCCACTAATGATCCTTAAAACAATTCTCAGTCTTCTCTAACTTATCACCTAACATTCAAGCTTCGAAAACATCATACATGCATATTGTGGATTTATTTCGCCTCGACTCTAATTCTCACAGGGTTTCACTCATTTCATTCTCTCAGAACCTAGGCTCTATACTCTTACAACACATACGAGGTGGAAATTATGTACAAGAATATCACAAAAATTTTACAACGTATGTGAACAAATAATGAGAGACCGCTAATATGCACTCAAACGACCTCATGGAAGGAATCGGATATCAATAACATGTCAAATATTGTTTACTCCAACAAAATAGTTCAACTTCTCAAAAGATCAACTAGGTCTTTTCCTTAGGTTGTAATGGGGTCAATAGGTGAATGGCTAAAAGAAAGAAAAGATAAAGTAGTCATCAAATGAACTTAGGATCACAATATGAGTTCTAAGAAATTAATTATTTAGGCACTGAACTTCTATTGATGGTTCCACCCTCCTAAACTTGCTCTTCTTTCTTCTTTTTCAACTTTTTTTTTTCTTTTTTTTTTCTTTTCACTTTCTTTTTCTTTTCCTTTTTCTCTCTTTCATTTCAATTTTTTTTTTCTTTTTTCAGTTCATGCTTATGCTTACAAATTTAAGAATTTTTTCTTTCATAATAATTTGTAAGCATACACAACAATTTTTTTTTTCCTTTTTCTTATTCACCACAACTTCATTTCATCAAATATACATATTTTTTTTCAGTCCCCACTTTCTTTTGCCTAAATCTTAGTCTCACATGCAAATCCAAGCTCTAAAGGATAAAGCTTAATTATTTCAGGTTTGGACATGGATTTATGTAGGGTAAAAACAAAAATATTTAGGCTAATCATATGTTTGGCTTCAAATTGGTTATTGGCGCACACACAATAAAGGTAAGGAAAAAGTGAATGGACTTTTACTAGTTTAAGCACACAAAGCCTAATATCATTTCTCAAAAGTTGTCAAACTTTTCATTTAAAGCAAACGGTTTATTTAATGCAAGACATGTTATTTCCTTCCAATACAAAACCTATAGAGGTCAATCTAATAATTTCAAAAATTTATGAAGTGTTTAAGAATTAGAAAAAAATCATCCCTCAACAATAAAAACGTTAATAACTCAAATTACTCACACGGGAAGTCTCCACTAATAATCCACAACTATGCACGTTTAATGTCTCTCCACTCTCCTAATTAAGATTCAAGTCTTTGAAAACTTCCAATCATATTTAGACTTTCATGGCTACCTTCTAGTCAAGACAACCAATCATAATACGCGTAGATTTCTCTATTAGATACACTAAAATAACCTAGTAATGAATTTGAAACAAAACAAAAATCCTGTGAAACGTCAGCCTAAACTATACTAGAAGAAAATTCATGACTCATTAAATACTCATCAGAAAGCTCATACTTGTCATCTTTGGAATCCCTATAAGACCAAGCTTTATCCTAAAACCATTACCACTTACATGTGTTCCACCACTAAAACTCCTTAGTATCCCACTAAACGAACCAAACAGAGGAACGAAATCTCATCTTAAGTAAGCAATTGTCATTCATGGATATCGTAGTAGTTCCAGAATTAGAATCAGAATGACCTAATTGGTCAAAGGGCAACCACAAACTATTCTAAGATGCATTGAAACTCTTTTCAAATAAGGAAGCCAACCCGGTGCAGGAGCGGTTTTCAGAAGAACTAATAACTATTACCTCATTGTTGCCCACTGCAAATTTAAGGAGAAATACAATAAGTTACAAAACAAAAAAGAGATAAGGATGCCACAAATAATAAAGTAATATGAGAACTATTGAATACCTATATTATCTATAAATAAAGCCAATTCAAATATGTGACTAGTCCCATCAAGGGAGGTGGCAAAACTTCCAAGTAAAATAAATTTCTACAAATTGAAGTTATTAAACAATTATTTAGATAAGAGCAAGATCAAAGAACGAAATATGAGAAATACAAATGAAAAGCTATCCCTTGCATCAGTGATTACCTGACAAAATCTTCATGAGAAATATGATGACTTTGACGAAAGATAGCCAAGATCCACGAGAATTCAAGTTCCCTTTCATTCCAAGCAAATGACTATATATGAAAGAAGTTACAAATTAAAAATTTGATAGTTCAAGTCGTTTTGAGCTTTGCAAATAGAAATGATAGAGATAGAATTTTTACCTAATTATCATTACTATAGAAAACAGCATTTTCCATGATTTTCAAACATTTTAACAGCAATAAGAAGTTCATGATTTGTATCCTGAATAGAAGGTGAACCACATTTTTCCTAACCCTCCATCAACATTATTATTTATGCATTTAGTGAAATTTCTTCTTCAAATGACAATATTCCATTAAAAAGTGAACAAACAGAAATTGAAAAGAAAGGGGAGTAACAATAAATTATTGAGTGGTAAGTGATAATCAAGGGCAAAAATCAGCAAAATTTCAAAATCTATTGTCTTTACTTATAAATTACACACAAAAATATAACATCAACAATAATAAATACAAAATAAACTATAGTGTCATATATTTGGAGGTTTACACTGCCAAACATAAAAAATAATGTATTTGGACAGACTATAGTCAGAAGTCTCATCACTATTCATAATGATGCTACAGCATGACATATCCCAATTAATTTATTGAAGAACTAAAAGGAACCAACAACAGATCTACATGTTTTGTCACAAATTAATGTAATTTTGAGCAACTCCTCCGATGACTACACAAATAAGATGAAGAAAGTAAGTTTGCAAAGTAAACCTTGTCAAAATAATAGACGTCTGTACTTTCTCCCATTTTCAATGCATGTGTTAATTAAAAGAAATTTCTAGTTTTCATTTATAAGAATAAGAGAAGTATTTCATAATCTGAAGCATTCTGACCTTTTCTTTTCATTTTATTTTATATTTTTTTTTAAATTACTAATTAGTTGATAACTGGGGGTTGAGAGAAATACTAAAAAAAAAATAGTGATTAGTGAAGTAGATAAGACACATAATAATTGAGACCAAAAGATATAGAGTACCGCAGCAATAGGGTTTAGAGAAGGCTTGACCTTGCTAGGACTTGAATTTTGGTAAATACAAAATACATCAATCAAATCTATATCTATAAGAATTATAGACCTTTTACTTAGATTTTGTCGTAGAAGTCTCCCCAAGTTCTGTATTGGACAGAACATTTACCATAAATCAACCAGAATATATCAGCTGTTTGTGAACAACAAAGATACCATGATTATATTAAGACAACCAAATGCATGATAAAGTTTCAAATGATTTTCGAAATGAAGAAAAGAGATCATAGACACGTCACTTTGCTTCTGATAATTAGATTTTTAAAAGAAAAGGTTTAGATAGTTATGTCTATCTCATCTTTAGTGATGCAGTCATCATCTAAATTAGACTACAGTTCATTGGATTTGTGAATATGCTATAAGCATCGGCAATGATTGCTCCATGCATAACCACTTACATCTTCAACAACAATACAGGTTGATTTATACTCATTGTGATATACAAGAAAAGTAAACATGGATATAAATAAATCAAACAATAATATTAACTTAAGCAAGTAAAATATTATAGTTTGAATTTGAAGAAACTCATATAAATGTAAATGAAAGAGGAGCTTACCATTATACTGTTGATCCTGAAATTTGTACCTCTGCTTCCCTGTAATTTTTTTAATTCCTTTAAAGTAAAATCAACTGCACCCAATTAAAATAGTCCAATTTACAGTTAGAACTCTAAACCATTTCAATCATAAAGAAAATAGTAATGACAATTTAGAACACGTGCAGAGTATGCTTCAGATTCTATGCAGTGCTTATACATTAAAACCATTGTTCATAAATACGTAGTACGGTGCAATACAGGCATCTCGTCATAGTATTATACAGTACATCCGATACAGTTGGTACGGACGTATCGATAAAAAACGATTCAAAAAAAAATAATTTTTTAATATTTATTTTTTAAAAATATTATTTATTTACATTTTTTTAAATTTTTTAATATTTATTTTGTATTAAATAAATATTTATTTTAATATTCATTATTTATTTTACTTAAATAAATTTTTATATCATATGAGTGTCTGCTTTTCTCAAATATAAAACCAACAAAAAAAGAAATCTTAATAAAATTAAATACCATTCAACACAATATATAATTTGACTAAAGGGACCGAGAGACAATGCAACCTCTCTCAAGACTCTCTGGGTAAAGCATACCTTGTTACTCTTTAATTGCATGTCAAGAACAAAACGCCTGAACAGCACATTTACAATCACAACCTACCTACTGCTTATATGGCAACATCATAATCCAACTAATGAACTTAATAGCCCAAATGTTTTACTCCACTATCGTTTAATGAACTAAACTTCAGTGATTTCCCATGACAAATTGCATGGGTGCTATGTTGTGGGACGTCTTGGGGTGAAGGGAAAACAATAATAATTCATTTTGATTGAAAAGCACTTGCATCCCAAAACTAAGAATCAATTGATTTTTACAGGAGCACAATCATATTCTAAGATAAGAAAACCACATGATATCAAAGACATAATGATTGTTATACAGCATTATATATGAAATAGTTCAATAGTCATTTAACATATTCTCTTTATTCATCATACCTGAAATTTAATATTGGAAAATCCATCACGATTTGCAAGATCACCGTCACGATAATCAACTCCAATCAAATCAGGGAACCTGAACAATCAAGCCAACAGTTACTAATTATGCTATAAGTTCAAGCAATACGCAACAACAGAACTCAAATTTCAGTTACTTAAAAAGGACTTTATATTAACAGGAACCAACAATTTAATGTGAGAAGCATTCATATTTCATTATTACTTCACCAAAAAGAAAGGCGCTCTTATTAAACTTGACCATCAATATTCTTTGTTTAACTACCTGATGTGGCTTAAAAGCATTCCCGCGAGGAGTAGTCAATTGGAAGGACAAACGCAATTTCTGGAGGTGGTTTGCTGACAAGAATACAGCATTTTCTCCAGCTAAATCCAGTCTACATATATCCAGCACATAAAATGGAAGTTCATTTAGAATTCGAATTGAGTATATAAGCATGATGTCTGAAAGTAACACATTTAAACATGTGGAAAAATATCATAATTACAAGCATCTAACATGCTATCCAAGACGAGCAGAAATATAAATTTATAGCAAGATAAAACAACTGAGATATATAAACAACATACTTTTTCTGAATTTCTATGCTCCCAATGTCACTATCAAGAACTGCAATTTCAGCACTGCTTATTTTGATAATTCCCGTCATAAATATCGGTACTTGAGTTAGGGTGCCAGTGACATAAACATCTTTATCCTCAGCTTCATGAAGCATCACTTACAAAAATCATATACGACATCAGGATATCCACAGAAAGAGATAAACACAAGATTTGATCACTCTCTGAAAAACATAAAAACTACAAAAAGGTACCTTAAAAACAAAGATGTAACTTCCAACATCGACACTATCTGGCAAAGCATCCAAGAAATGAACTGCTCTCTCAGCGTCAAAGCTGAGTTCCTATATCATGCAAATGATGAAAAGCATCATCTGAAGTTAGGCAAATTTTTAAGCAACTGTTTTAAATAATCAAATAATATATTAAAAATGCAAATGCAATAAACATAGGTTAAAACAAGATTATTCCAGGACCTTGTTTTCAATGACAGAAGTGTCCTTTGAGCTAGTGGAATATGCCCGCAGAAGCTTCACTGTCAGCAGAGGAGGTTTTGAACCAAGTACTGTATTTTCCTTGACCTGAAAACATTTATGAAACACATTATGTTAAATCTAAATATATCAAAGAAACCCTATAAACCAACTAAAGAATACTTTAAACCAGGCATATAAGAGCCAGCACTGTAGCAATTGTCATTTGACAAACCACCCAATTTTGAAAGTACCGAAAAAATAGAGATATGGCGATGCACCAATCGATACCAGCAGATGCAAGAGATAGATATGAAAACAATTCTGAACATGTGAAGGGTAGTAAAACACTGATAAATCACATGCAAATTTAAATAATTGACAGCAAAGAAGAATATTGTTAAAGATAAAGAGAAACAAATATAGAAGAAACAAACCTAGCTCAAACAGTAAGCCAAGGTGTGTAGACACCCCAAAATCATGCAAGTGCCATGAAGCCATATTAAAATAAGAAGTTATACAGGAAAACAACAAGTATCAGATTTGCTCGTGAGCAAGGAAATTATAATTAAATCACGTAACTGCAATCATCTGTAATTTTTTTTTTTTTTTCAATTTTCATTTAATTTCAAGGAATCTAATGCCACCTGGTCCACATCAGGAAACACATGAAGTACTCTCGTTCACACTCTCTTATCAGAGCTCATTATTAGGATTTAATTTTCAAACTGGAGTAAGTTTAATTCTGGCATAATACTGGAGCATACAGCACAGTTAACCAATCATTGCACATTTCTCTCTTTACCCACCAAAAACAATGACAAAAATAGAAAAAATACGCTAATATCTGAATCACAATAGGCTCCCAAAACATGCCAAGATAGTGAAAATAATAATAAAGGAAGCAATTCCATGATAAACTGTCTAAAAATGAGATCATAACTAAGGAGACACACCCTCAAGTTTTCCTTATTCGTCAATGAAATCACTGTAGATGGAAGTGACAGAATCAGAGGGACAGAAACTCTGCACCAGAAAAAAAAATATATCAGCATAATTTAAAAGATGATAACTAAATTAATTGAGGTTGCAATGCAGACTTCGGGATTCAATTATTCTGCTGTAAAGCTTTATCAAATATTGAGGGAAAACACATTATGTCTGAACTTTCCATCCTATGAAACATCATTATAGAAAATGTTCTTTAAGCAAGAATGTAAATAAATATTCAAATACCACTCTAAGTTAACAACTTGCAAAACGAATTTGGCTGATAGCACCATAACATAGGTACATTGCACCGAAAGAATAACATACAGATGCTCGAGAAAACACTTGCCTATTGCTTTCCAAGCAAGCCAATGAATCTATTTGATTGAAGAAATCTTTGGCATCACCGGGAATTCCAATGCCAAGGAAAAATTTTGCTAAACCCAATAATTTATCACCAGGAAGCTGCAAACACAAAAGCAGAAAAATATGACAATCACTCTAAGAATTACAAAAACTGATCTTGTCTTTATATATTCCCCAACTTACATTCAACCTTCCAGTAATCACAGAAGTGAATGCTGTCAGCCCCTTTACAACCGAGGAGGAAGTTGAAAGAGGACCCAGATGTTCAGCTATGTTAACGACTTTCTCATCAAAGTAAAAGGCCCCATCATCTACAATAAAGAAATTAAATTAGAGAAGAATACTACAAAATGGACTTATAATCTATAATTCCCAAAATTTGTCACAACTAGAGACAATCAATTGGAATAAAAACTGATATATCAAAAATGACTCAATTGAGAAAAGGCTAACATTGTCATTTAGATGCATAAAGTTTATATAGTCAATTAATTATGAATTTAATTCAAATTAAATTCAGATTTTCAAAAATGTAGCTACATGTAAAATTTATAATTTCCATGCTACCAGCAATAAACTAATAATACATTCAATTTCGTTGCTCAAATTCTGTTTATATTGTCAACGGGTCCTTTTTATAACAATAATACAAGACCACACTCAGCTCTCCAATTGATCCACTATGCTTTAATTCTGTGACCAAGATCCTCCCTGATATTGAAACTTTGATCTGTAGGACACCTCTCTGATTTGAAATTCAAATAAAGAATACTACAATTTTCAAATCAATTTCTTTATAATCAAATAAGAAAAAAAAAAATACACATACCATATTTCTCGATACTGTCAAAGAGCTTCAGTATATCATTTTTCACCGTAGCAATCTGTCCACAGTAGACATATGCAAAATATGAATATCAATTAGTTCAAGCTCACAACAACCAGAATGAAAGTAACAGATGATAAAAAAATAAAAGCAAAATAATGAAACAAAAGTTTAAAGCACAAGCTCATATATGAAAATAAAAGGAAATTTTGAAAACACTAATGAACGGAAATCCAATATCTTTTCAAAAGTTCAAGATTACCATGGATTGATCAATCTCAGAAGATGCTAGAGATACAACTCCAGCAAGGGCTTCAAGTGCTACACCTGTAAGAATCAAGATAAGTCAAAAGTTATGCACAAGCCTCCATTATAATATCATATCAAATATTAAGTATCATAATACTATATTTGATAATTAACATATAGCAATGTTCATGTCAAGTCCTGTCAAAATTTCTAATTTCCAACATTCCCTTCCTCATCTGCTTAATTTATTTAATCATCAGGCAGAAGTAGTTGTCACAGATATCCAAATTTATTTGTTTGAAACGACAAATGTGAAACACAAACATAAGATTCAAATAACTCTTCCAGAGGAAAAATAGTTACCACAGATATCCAACACTCCAAAAGATCAAATATTTCAAACAGCTAACAATCACTGCCCATTTTTGAAACGTACATCTGAATAACAAATGCTGCATCTCAAGTTTTTTATCACCTCATTTCTTAGAAGTTTCTAGAAGCCATATGCCAAACATACATCCACATAGATGCCAACTAGTGACAAAAGTCAATTTATACAATAAACCATCAGTTTATGAGCCCCAGTTATATGAAATCTTAAAGAATTCCTGCTACAGGTTATAAGGACAATACAGAAAATATGTTTGATGTTTGCATATAAGGGGAGACCTAGCAGTGACATAAATCATGATATTTTAGCAAGTCAAACACTAGATTATTTTAAACTAAATTTTAAAATTTTTAGATTAACACAGCACATAATACCAGAACTATAGGCAAAATCTCAGAGTGCACCCCTGCTTAGCGAGTTCTTGAAGGAGCAGACCATTGCCAGTCCCAATATCAAGTACACTCCAATGAGACAAGTACTTATTACTGTCCTCCACGAGCTCAGACTTGTTATCATCATCAACATGATTCAAAATGCGACCTTGAGAAACCTCAATGCACAAGCTTTTCGTCCCAGAAGCAACAACATCCATCACATCAGCTCCAAACCTAATCAAAAAGAGGCAACAAAAGGCACTAGGAAACATCTTCAAAATTATAAATTTCATCAAATACCAACATCCCAATTCACACATTTAAACAATCAAACTTCAACCCGAAACCCTAAATAAGAGGAAAATCAAATACCTCAACTGAGACCCTCTCTGTAACCCATCAATGGTCACTTGGTCTACGTGCTCCATGATCTCCCCAAACTCCTGCACCACCGGAATCGACCTCCGTTTTCAAAATCCGTGAAATGGGTCCTCTCGTCTGGCTGTTGTTATGGTTCTCTTGAGAGGAGGAGAAGACTCAAGGGCAAATTGTAGAAATCTTGAGGGGTATCTTGGGAAAGAGAAGAAAAAGAGTCCCTGTACGGATCCTCCTCCAAAACGACCTCGTCTTCTTCTGTCGTCAACGGCCTCGTGATTGCTCGGTTCCGGCGTCCGTACGTCCAAACCATCATCATTTATACTTCCCGTCGTCGTCGAAGGAGAATTCAAGATTTTGGCATTCTGATCCTACGGCCACGGCCCTCCACTTTCGTGCGTCGGTCTTTTGACTTCAGTTTCGGTACGAGTGACGGGTTGGGTACCGGCACGAGTCCCACCGGTAAGGTAGAGTGATCGAATTCTTGATTCTCTAGGTCGGTCAATTCTTTTTCTTTCATCTGGGCCGTTGGTCCCGGTGGTGGTGGGGGTCAATGATGGACGTCTCTGATGCGCAGAAATTGTTAGCGGTGGTGTTGCTTTGTTGTTCGTCGTCGTCGTCGTCGTTGATAACTTGTTCAAAACGCTGTTCTTGATCGCCGTTGGTCCCGGTGGTGGTGGTGGGTCAATGATGGACGTCTCTGATGCGCAGAAATTGTTAGCGGTGGTGTTGCTTTGTTGTTCGTCGTCGTCGTCGATAACTTGTTCAAAACGCTGTTCTTGATCGCCGTTGGTCCCGGTGGTGGTGGTGGGTCAATGATGGACGTCTCTGATGCGCAGAAATTGTTAGCGGTGGTGTTGCTTTGTTGTTCGTCGTATTCGTCATCGTCGTTGATAACTTGTTCAAAACGCTGTTCTTGATTGTTGGAGACCATGTTTGAATCTATCAACAAAACCCAGATTTAAAATCAAAAAATAATTGATATCCAGAAAAATTTGAGAGAGACCGTCTGCAAGTGCGTTTAACTTTTGGAGAGAGATCAACGGTTGGGAGGGGCTGGGGTGACTCATGGAATGGGTACAGGAGATGGGGACACGTGGTGTTGGCGATTGGCTCTCCCTCTCTCAGAGTCAATTTTTGATTTTTTTTTGGATTTTATCTTTTGGCCTTTTATGCCGGTGATGTAAGCAAACTTGAAGTTGCCGAATCAGATTCAGTAATTGAAAATCATATTAAGTATCCTACTTATCACTGCCAAATCACTTTTAAGTAATTGGAAAATGCATGTTATTTACTGTACAAAAAATTGAAAACTTTTTTCCATATTCATTGGACTTTTAAACAAAATTAGAACCCGTATTGAACATCAATATGAATATATGATATTCAAATATAGAAATAAAAGTGATTAATCAAATACAGTGTTAGGTCGATATGATTTAAATTTTCCTTACTAGAATTCACGGTATTAAGAACCATGATTCAATTTTGGCGATAGAAATCTGACATTTTATAAGTGTACATGATGTTTATACTAATTTAATAAAAATATTTTTATTCTTTTCTTAAGTGAATAAAGTAATAAAATTTGGAGAAAAATAAGAGACTTGTGCTATTGTAATATGAAATTAACCATCTAAATTAAAAAGATTCTTTTTTTTTTTTTAACTAGCAAAGTAATTTATAATTATCATATATATTTTGATGTTTATGGTGCATATTCATATTCATAGATTATTGAGTCAATATTATTAAAATGCACTTTAATCTTTAACTATTTACGTGTGATGATTGAATCTAAATAACATATTTATCATATGAATTATTTGTGAAAAATAATATGAATTTTGATCATGATCTTCATAAATTGTTGAGGTGGTGTTACCAGAGAGGATTTTAACTTACCGCAATTCACTCATTAAAATCGAATTTGAATAGCAATGATAACATAATGTATTTATCACATAGATTTTCATATTTACCTCTAATAAAATATATATATAAGTTGTTAAATCAGCATTACCAATTATAATTAGTAGTTAAGTTATATTTATCATGTAAATTTTGATCATGATACATATTTTATAAATTGTTAAGTTCATAATACTACTAAGGTATATTCTATCTTTCACTTAATCATACGTAAGTACCAGTAACAACCTACTAACCTTCAAAATTATCACATCATATAATATTTACTTATTTTTGTCTAAATCTATGAATCAATTATTCAATTCATATTTATCCAACGTGACATTATCGCACCTAAAATTGAATCATTGGGCAAACTAAACCAATTGCTAGGCTTTGAGTGGGAACCAATAAAGCTAATTCATTTGTCACACTAGGTTAAGTTTATAAGATGAGGTTGACCCAATGATAAATTATGTATTGTCCTAAAAACAAATGAGATTATGATATTAAAGGAGCAAGTACAGATCCATTTACTATCAGATTAAGCAAAAGGTGTATTTGAACAAAGGAATTAGCTCAAAAGATTAAAATAAAGTCCAGCTCTCTTAAGAAAGTCTTGATAGAGTATCATGTAAGGTTAGCTAGGAGAGTCACTACAAGATGATACTTGGATGCGTATAATCTTGTCAGAAAATAGTAACGTCCAAAAGGTGGTTCATTATATGGAGAGTGAGAATAATAAGTCCTTTAAACCAATTGTATTGTGTTAAAACTTGGTGAATTCACTCGTAGGAATTAGAGCATAAAATATTTGTATCTTGATGCATGAAAGAATTAGTTGAGTGAGTTTGAGGCACGAATAGATAAGATTAAGATCAAACAACTTGTATGCTGGAACTTGACTTGATAATCACTTAAAGCTATTTTGCAAGTTTTATTTTTATGTATACTTCGAACGTTACGTTACAATATCAAAAATTTTTATTTCAGACTCTAGGAAAAACTCTCGAACCAATGTGTTTTGAACTGTAACTTTTATATCAAGTGTTTTTGAGGTCAAGTTAAAAATGTGTTGCACTCTTATAATGTATGAAAATGGTTTCCATCAAAGAGTGTATTTGAATTTTGCAAAAGTTTTAGACAATTTATTTAACTCCCTTTCTAGGCTTAGCATAACTTCAAATTTTACATGTTTTACAAGTCTTTTCCTCAATTTTAATTAGACTTGATTTCTTAAAAGAACTAGAATGCACACACACAAGTCTTGTTCATGCAATTTTTGTTAATATTGATATGGAATTTTCGTATGTTTATAAAATGCAATTTTAGGTTTGTGTGTTTACAGAAAAATGGTTTGGTTCAATTTTAATTCATGTTCACGGTTTTGGAAATATTTTTATTAGTGGGTCAAAACTACAGTTGACTTCAAGCTAGTCTCCACCAGTCAATTTCTCTGGAACCTAGCAACTTATGTCCTACATAAATCAAATAAAATGAACACAGGTGATCTCGACATCAATGAGATATAGGCTGAAAAATACTTTGATGTTCAAGTTAGTAAACTGCGTAACAATAAGTAAAAACAAACAAATGGCAGTCAAAGTAGCAGTAGATAGTAGATGTTTATCTACAATCGGAATGTACACCGACGGAAAATAGGTCGACGAAGGCGCTAAATGCACTGATGGTGATCAATGAATGGTGGTTCAGCATCAGGAACAGTTTGGGTGATGAAATGCGTCGATCAAGGAAGGTCCTTAAGTGTGGAGGTGATCGTTTGGTCTATATAGGGCTGTCGACCCACTGGATGGACCACAATGGTCGATTAGTTGGGTTCTGTTAGGAACAATGATGTCCATAGGATCGAGTGTTTATAGGATTGAACATCTGTAGGATTGAAAAGTAGGGTGATAGTGTAAATAAGGCTTTGTCTATAAAGTAAGCTTAATGCGAAGATTATTATTATAGACTAGATTTATGTATATATATATATATATTTATACTTATAAATATATAATGGTCTAATTGTGTATAATAGACTCATGATGGTTGACAACCTAGGATATATAATAAGCCAACTGATTATGCAAAATCACACGCAAATGGCTTAATCATGTAGAATGATCTATATGATGTTTCCTACAATTATATCCCTAATCAAGATATAATATTGTAACACCAAACCATAGCTCCACTAGCATTCATGACATAATATTATTATAGTAGTATGATATAATATTATGGCATGCAAACATAATATAATATTATAATGGCATAATAGGAATATATTATAATAATCATATAATGGCATATTAAATTAATAGAATGAGAGAATTATTAAAAAGTCTCTGAAAATATTTTTTATTACAAATGAAAATCACTTTTAATTTTGATAACAATATCCTTCTTTGTATTAATCGTTTGACTCTATTGATCGTTTGAGATAACTGAAAAATGACAAAATAGTGCCAAAAGACAAGAATACACTTAACTAACTAATTTGTTGCCTTACTATTATGGGGAAAAAATTAATATTTTAAAAAAATTTGAACTGTCTATCTCGAAAATAAACGATTGAGATCTAGTTTAAAAAAAAAAAAAAAAAAAAAAAAAAAACCTTAAATTCTAGAAATAATTAAAAAATTGAAAAATAATTACAAATAATTTTTAAATTATAAAATAATTAAAATTAAAAAAATAAAAATAAAAAGTGAGATTTGCACTGTCCATCATGTTGATCGATGGTGGAGATTAATTTTAGAAAACCAAAATAAAAAAAAAAAATTCTTTTAAATTTTAAAAAATAAAAAAAAAAATAAAGAAAAAATGGATGAAGATATAATTTGGAGAGGTTGGATCCCCATATATTAAAGCCAACCACACATGACCTTATGGTCTTCATCTTCTGCTTCTTCTAACCTATCATCATCTCTATTTCTTTCTCTCTTCTTCTTCTTCTTTGTTACCAAATCAATGAGTTGGTTTGTTGCCTGAATGTTGATTTGGGTTTCCAAGAAACCTATATCGACGTTTGGGTACCGAACGTCTGGGTTTCCAGATCGAAACCTAGATTGACGTTTGCAGTTTTAGATCGAAACCCAGGCATCAATTTGGAAACCCAAACACCTGTTTGGTTCCAAGATGGAATCAGACCGACGATGGTCTGGTTCCAACTTAGAATAGATTTGGTTAAGTAACTAAATCGGTGACGATTTGGTATTGTCATCGATTTAATATCCTCCATCTCCCTTCTCTCTCTTTGCTCTCACTAGGACTAAGTTGTTGTGTGTGCATTGATTAATGAAGATGGTAGTGGTTTTTTATAAATATGACATTTGGTTTTTGTTTTTGTTGATGATTGATGATGATGGACTCTTGTTTGTGTTGATGATGGATGAAGATGAAAGTGATTTTTGTTTGTTGATGATTGATAATGGATCCTTATTTGTGTTAAACCATTTCCGTTGATGTTGTTCATCAATAGATGTTGAAGATTGTAGTGTTGAACCAATCTGGGTTTTCACTGTTAATATGTCGTTTTCAATTTTTAAAATTTTTTTTTCTATTTTTTTCCAAATTAATCTTAATCATTCATCTTTGAGATTGATGACTTAAAATCAATTGAAAATTTTTTAAATTATTTTTTATAGTAAAAATTTATGTTTTTTAAGAAAAATTAAAATTATTTTTAAGTTTTAAAATTTTAAATTGTTTGAAATGAATCTCCAGAGTGTACAGATAGATGATAAAGATCCAAACAACTTATTAATTAATATAATTTTTGAAAGAAGCATAAAAATTATCACCGCTTAAATTATCACGAAAAGGTTGTTTCCTTGTTGAAATATATTTCCAGTGTCGAACTTCATTCACAATAGCAAATTTCCTTGGTTGGTTGTGAACTAATGCATCTTGTGGTGGGCTTTTGGGCTTCGCTTGGGTTTTGTTCCGGCTCAACCGATCTTAGGCCTAACAGTTTGGACAGTACAGATTTTGACTACGACAGTTAAGTCATTGAAGCAACCCATACTCTGTGTATTTTTTTATTTTTATTTTTTTGAGAGAACATATTGTGTGTTTTTTGGCTTTACTAAAAAAAGTAAGCATGGAGCTCCAAAAAAATTAAAAAAAAGTAAGCATGGTATGAATGTGATGCCAAGCACCTGCGTTGAGCTACCAGCGAGAAAACATAATGTCTCATTTTTGTGTGAATTTTGGCTCTTACAAATTGGGGATATCTAATATTTTTAATAGAGGTTTTAGGAAAATATTTTGTGTGACTCAAAATACAACTCTAGGACTCCATACAGATAGTGCTTCATCTTCCAATTTGAGATCAAATATCTTCATTGAAGTGATCTAGTGTGTGGATTTAAAACTTTAATGTTTGATATGATTTATCAAGTTATTCAAATTCCTATTTTATGGAGTTCTTCTAAATACTAGATTCACATCTAGCTTTTAGATTTGGCATTTTATCATATAGATCTATTTAATATATTCACTTGGACAATAAATAAGTTTATTGTCTAAAATAAGCTTGCAACTAATCAACCAAGGCCAAGAGCAATTGAAATCGTGAGTGCAATGATTTCTGGTAATTATTTTTTATTTTAACCCAAAACAAGGCCATGAGCAATTTGTTTACGGAACAAATTCATTAGCATTCAAGGAAGCGAAGAATGAGAAAACAATAAGTACTTCAAATTTAATGCAACCATTAATATAGCAATGAGTTGTGATTAAGTTTTTATAACAGTGGAAAGTTTCAAGGACTTGGCAATATCTATTATCGAAGAATTACTGTAACTAGAGACAAGAGTACTCAAATCAAAAGAAAAATCATCAACCAAAACAGAAAATCTATCGTTTGACACCTCAAAAACAACCCCAAACAAATCCAAATCTCACCATATCAATACATATATAAAGAAACCAATTAAAGAAGTTATATCAATAACTGAAACTCTAATAAAGACAAACAACAAACAAAAAACCCTACAAAAAATATGGTTGAGATTCTCAACGTGAAGATTAGGATTTTCGATCTCCAGGTTGTAAATCGCAATCTATAGATGGAGTCTCAATCTTCAGCTTGCAAGTTGGGGGTTGAGAATCCTAACCTAAAGTTGAGAATCTCAATCTGGAGATTGAAAATGAAATTATAAAGTTGATTTAAAATAGTGACGTATTAAAAGTTGATTTTAATAGGAATATTATACAGTCATTGATTATTGATGTTGTAACTTCTATTTTCTTTGAGAATGGGCTTGAAGAGGTTTTAAAATTCTTTATAGCCTTTACTTATGGAAAACTTGTTTGTTGAAAGTTTTATGTTTGATGTTCCAAATGCAAGTGAAGGATTAATCATTTGATATTAAGTTAGAGTCATATATTTCTTACTAACTTGATTTACCCTATTCTGACACCTCAAAAACAATGCTGAACAAATCCAAATTTCAATTTAAAGAAACCAATTCAAAAACCTATATCAATAATGAAAATTCTAACAAAGACAAAAAAAAAAAAAAAAAAAAAACCATAGAAAGATATGGTTGAGATTCTCAACCTAGAGATTAGAATTCTCAACCTTCAATTTAATATCGCAACTTAGAGACTGAGTCTCAACCTAAAAGTTAAGAATTTCAAAATGAAATTTGAGAATCCCAACTTTCAAGTTGAGATTTTTAACTTGGAGTTTGAGAATCTCAACCTACAAGTTAGGATTCTCATCCTTCAATTTGAGAATCGCAACTTAAATGATGAGTCTCTCAATTTTGGGGTTGAGAATCTCAATCTTAATGTTGAGATTCTCAACCTTCGATTTGAGAATTGCAACACAGAGGTTGAGTCTTAACCACTAGGCTAAGAATCTCTACTTAGGGATTAAGAATCCTAACTTTTAAGTTGAGATTTTCAACCTGTAGGTTGAAATTTTTAGAATCTCAACCTAGAAGTTGAGAATCTCAACCATATCTTTTTATGTCTTTTATTTAATGCATGTCTTGGTTAGGGCTTTGGTTATTGATTTGATTTTTTGAATTGATTTCTTTATATATGAATTGATATGTTAAAATTTTGATATGTCTAGTGTTGCTTTTGAGCTGTCAAATGATAGATGTTCTATTTCAATGGGAAAATAGCAAAAATGCCCTAACACGCATTCAGAATTACATAAATGCCATTAACAAAAATAATATTGCAAAATTACCCCAAAAGGACAAAAATACTCTTGAGAAACTTACCCCTCCCCATTAATTTTACCACCAGCCCGATTCCACACCCCACCAGCCCGATCCCACTCGCCACCAGCCCGAACGTCGGCGTCAGATCAATGTCGGCAGGGCGACGGCGGTATAAGCCCCTCCATCGGCGACGGCAAGGCCAGCCTGAAATAATCTGAACCAAAAATCGAGAGATTCGAGAAATTTCCTCTTCGGGTCAGGGGTGACCCGATTTCAGGTCGACCCGAAGAGGAAAAAATTTGTTCTTCGGGTCAGAGGGTGACTCGAAATCGGGTCACCCTCTGACCCGAAGAACAAATTTTTTCCTCTTCGGGTCGACCTCTGACCCGAAGAGGTATTTACTCTTCGGGTCAGCCTCTGACCCGAAGAGCAAATATAAATATTAACTAACTCATTAATACTCAAACTAACTCATTTCGTCCATCATTAATTCCTTACCAACCAACTTTTAATAAAATTAACGCATAATAAAACTCTCATTTCGTCCATATTTTTTTCCGAAACAATCACCATCATTTCGTCCATATCTTTTGTTTACAAACAAATAAACCATCATACAAAATCAACATCATTTGCAATAATCAAATATAAACACATTTCCTCCATTACAATATTCTCCAAAACAATCACCTTTTTGTTCTTAACTTTTGTGAAGAAAGTTGAAGGAATTTCGGCTTCGAGGTTAGTAATGTTTTTGAGTTAATTTAATTTTCAATTTCATTTGATATGTTTGGAGACAAAAGATGGAGGAAATGATGTCAGTATATACGGGTCAGAGACTGAACCGAAGAGGAAAAAATTTCCTCTTCGGGTCAGAGGCTGACCCGATTTCGGGTCAACTGCTGACCCGAAGAGGAATTTTTTCCTCTTTGGGTCAGCCGCTGACCGAAGAGGAAAACTTCCTCTTCGAGTGGCTGACCCGAAGAGGAAAAAATTCAACGGTTGACTGGCCAATCTAACAATTAATATACCACAAATCCCCACGTTCCAATTAATATACAAACCCACCAACACAAACAATCAACACTCATCCAATAAACTAACAATTAAAACTCAACAAAACCCCACACAAACTAACAATTATAACCCGTGAACTATGTTCGGGTCTGTCGTGAACTACGTTCGGGTCTGCCGTGAACTATGTTTGGGTCTGCCGTGGGGTTTGCCGAAATCGGGTATGCTGTCAGCTTCGGGTCTGCCGTGAGATGAAGAGGAGTTTGTTGCCGTGAAGGGGAGCTGTTTCGAGTCTGCCGTGAGAAGATGAAGGGCTGGTTACTGCCGTGAAGGAGGTTGTTTCTGGTTTGGTCTACCGTGAGAAGATGAAGGTGAGAAGATGAAGGGCAGTTTTCTGCCGTGAAGAGGAGCTGTTTTGGGTCTGCCGTGAAGGGGAGCTGTTTCGGGGCTGGTCTACCGTGAGAAGATGAAGGACAGTTTGCTGCCTGATGCAAAATGTTAAAAGGTCATTTTAGTCTTTTTGGGGCATATTTGCAATTGAATTACATCAAATGGTATTTTTATCATTTCAATTTGAATTTAGGGCAATTTTGCTAAATTCCCTATTTTAATTGATGATTTTTGTTATGATCTTAATACTCTTGTCTCAAATTCCAATAATTCTTGATTAATAGATGTTGCCAAGCCCTTGAAACTTTCCACTGATATAAAAAAACTAATTACAACTCATTATTGTATTAATGATTGCATTAAATTTGAATTACTTATTGTTTTCTCATTCTTCGCTTCCTTGAGTGCTAATGAATTTGTACTATAATAAATTGCTCTTGGCCTTGTTTTGGGTTAAAATAAAAAGCAATTGACAGAAATCATTGCACTCACGATTTCAATTGCTCCTGGCCTTGGTTGATTAGTTTCAAGCTTATTTTAGACAATAAACTTATTTATTGCAATGAAAATTAGAGATCACTCATAACTGAATCATCGAAAATACTCCTATGATTATCGAAATTCATCTTCAATCCCACTTAATACATTTTAATTTACTCCTTTATTTTATATTATTGATGACAATGAAATGATTTGAGAATTACAAAATTTTTTTTCATTGCACAAGTGTAATCCATCTTGATTCATTCTAACTAATCCTACATATGCATTTTAATTCATTCTACCTGGAATCATTTTTGAGGATTTTGTCAGAACCTGCACATGACAACAATAACATAAATATTTACAACCAACAGCTAACATATTTATCTCCCAACAACTGAAAAATGTAGAAACTTTCCAATGACTAAGAAAGTAGAACTTGCCTTAAGAGCTTCAATAACCATAGCGGGGCCAATGGCATTAGTAATGCCAGCACTCCAGTATGTCCACCAAGGAGCACCACGAGCACTCCTCGACCACACCTTTGTCACTGAAATCAAATTCAGCCCAACAAAAAACTAATAATCAATCTCATATTTCACTATCAACAACTAGGCAGTGAAGAAAGAAAACTCACTTATATAAGACCAAATCAAACACGCTACATTCTGAGCCAAGTTCGAAAAAATGCATCAAATCTCTTCCCATCACCTCCGAATTGCTTCGTTAGACCTAAACCCAACACAATTCAATTCATCACATCACAAACACAACGCATCACTTTGCCTGCAATCATGATAATTAAATTGCCAAATGTAGCAAATTCCAATAATATTGTTGGTAGAAATAGATCAAACTGAAAATCAATTAGAAAGAGAGAAGATACCAGCCGTTCAAAGCCTCCCAAGATGAATTTTCTTTTGATCATCAATTACTATAATTTGCACTCTTTTTCACCCTTTGGACTGTATAAGGGGCTGTAACCGATCCTATCAAATGAAGCTCTTCCGTTTCACATTCTCTTTGCCCTGTACTTAAATTTGTGAAAGATGAATATTCAATTAGCTTATAACAAGGTAAACATTCTCATGAATGAGAAAGCGTAAACACCAGCAAGTAATCCATTTATCAAATAAAAATCGAATCAACAATTGCAGGTGAAAAACTGAAGCATGAGCTTGTAAGAATGCAATGGCTGACACAGAACAGCCTTTGCAATCAAACCTATAATCAAGTAGAACCCCGCAAAACTACCTAATACATGGGTACAAGATTACTACCATTCTTGAACGAGGAGCACTTTTAATGCAAGAACAGATAAAAGAAATGAGTATAAAATCAGGGACATATTGCAATGATTGAAACCATATAGAAAAAGAAATTACAATTTTTTAGGAGTGTTTGCAACTAAGAATTTCAAAACAATGAAAAGGAAATCCCAATCGTAGAAGTTTAAAGAATTAAACAAAGTTAAAACCACAAAAAAATAAAATAAAAACAACTGAAGCAGGAAATTAAAACGTCAGTTCAGAATTATATTAATTAGAAATAAAGTAAAACTCATACAGAAAAAACAGTCCTGCATCAATCATGTAAACTTTTAATAAATAAATCTAAAACAACATACAAAAAACACCCTTTCTTTTTCTTTTTAATCTATCCTAGCAGCCAAATCACACATGCACAGGAGCCTCAAATGCCCTTCTAAACTACAAAAACACAGTCATGTATCAACCATGGCAACGAACATACAATCAACTCAAAAGCATTATTTGACATAATCAAACCAGACCTCTATATATCAGCTGAACTTCACTCCACTTCATCAACCACTTAAAAGTAACATTTTCATGTAGCCAGTTCCAACCACTCTATGATCGTGTGCATGAAATTCAACAACACAAAAACCATAACAAATTGCATGAACATTAATACAAATCTACATTTGAGTTAAACAACATTAAACAAAACACCAACAACAAAATAATCACATAGACTTACACATAGAGAGAGAGATGGTCAAGATACTGAACTGGAACTAGAAAGCAAAGCAAAACCAAAAAAAAAAAAAAGGAAGCAGCTTTACCGACCGTTCAACGACGGAATCGTCGCGGCCGTTCAACCCCTCCGCGTCGTCGTTGCCGGCCATTCAAGTCTCCTTCTCTCTCCCTCCGCGTCGTCGCCGTCAACGCTTCAAGTCTCCTTCCTTCTTGTCTGCCTGTTCAAATCCCACACAACAAAATCATCGCCGTCGCTCCTTCTCGTTCCTTCTTTTATCCTTCACGTCCCTTTCTCCTTCTTCACGTCTCCTTCCTTCAAGTGAAAGTGAGAGTGTCAGGGTTTGAACCCCAGACTGGAGAGTGAGAGTGAGAGTGAACTGACTTGGGCTTTGGAAGAAGGTGGTACTCAGCTGATGCTTTTATGGGTTTGCCTGCCATTAAGGGTATTTTTGTCCACAATGAGTCGTTTTTGCAAGAACCTCAAAGAAGAATAGTTTTTAACTTGGATCTCTCCGAGGGTCATGTTCGATATTTTATTCTATCTTTTAATAGAGGTTTTAGGAAATTATTATTATTATTGATGACTAGAATATGTTCAGAGATCAATTAAGATCAAACGAGATATGATTCGAAAGCGCTGTTCGAGAAGTGACTCTCATATGAGAGAGGTCAACCATATTTTTGAAATTGTATGTCACAATGTGCACCACTGAATTTGATACGAGGATCATGCTTACCTCGATGAGATATGACTGGAAAGAGAAAGACAACTTTTGTCATCATCAAGCCTCTCACCTTGTTAACTACAACCCTTAATCAAGTTCAATCCATAATCAAAGAAGTGACATTAAACACATCCTAAGGTACCTAATCCGAACCAACCACTTCACCACATAATAAGAAATCCAGCACTTATATAGCATCTCATCACCTTAAATTTCATCATTGTTGTTAAACATAACCTCAAGTAAAGGTTAAACTTATGGTT
The DNA here is from genome assembly GCA_022984855.1 of Dimocarpus longan. Classification (NCBI taxonomy): domain Eukaryota; kingdom Viridiplantae; phylum Streptophyta; class Magnoliopsida; order Sapindales; family Sapindaceae; genus Dimocarpus; species Dimocarpus longan. Next base: position 20,343,278 of record CM041025.1, on the reverse strand, counting down.
TGTTCCGTTAAAGTGTAAAATTCAAATCCTCATGGTCAAAAGCCATAATTTCCTGCATTTCAAAAATTGTAAGGTTTAGCAGTGGACTCATTTAAAACACGAATCTATCAAGCGGGTTCACGGGATTTCTAAGTTTGTCAAAAAATTATGTGCATTGCGTTTTCGATTCCATGAGATATTTGCTCTAAAGTAAACTTCATTGGGCTAGGCCCAGGATCCAATCTCACGCAAATACTAATTCAGGCCCATCTAACATAACGATCAAATGTAGTGGTTAATTTTGGGCGGCCTCTGCTTTTAAATGATTTACTGGAGCTGAAAATGTCTTTTTAACTTTGCATTTTATGGTTTGTGAGGATATTTAAATGTTTTAAGTCACACATTAAGAATCATTGAATTTAAAAGTTGCTCAATAGTTAAAAATTTGGCACTCAGGAAGAATGTGTTTTAACCTCTGGGAATGAGTTTCCAGAATTATGGTATGATTATGATGCTTCAGTTTCACCAAAGATTATGCTTTCTGTGTACATTTTTTATCATGTTTTTTATGTTGTTCGTGTTATGAACAGACGGGTGGTTTGAGCAATCGCCAGAAAGAACACAAGAAAGCTATGCCTCTTGCTGCAAAAAGAGCCAAAGCAGCAAGATCTCGACAGGAGAAAAAGAAAAAACAGCAGCGATCTGGAACACAGTTCCGTGGGAGGAAAGTATGGAAATGATCATGAAGCACTTTCTTTTTTTTTTTTTTTTTAATTTTATTTTTCTCCCGTTGCAAGTGTATTATTATCTGAAGTTATGTGTGGGTTGGCAACAACACTGAGGATAATGGTTAAAACACAAGAAATATGAGTACAAAATCAGTATAATTTGTTTCTTTTTGCAGTTCAAAAATTGAAAAAAGACTTGTTAAATTGGCTGTTTTAAATTAGTAGTTACTAGATTAACAAGCTAGCATATTTCAACAGAAATTTTCTATATTAATCATCGTTAATATAAAAATTATAAACTCTCTAATAATAGTATATCATCGTTAATATATAGATAGTAAGGAGGATCCATATAAGGTTGGGAGACAATCCATACATTTTTATGTAATGAGAGAGATGTTTTTGCTTTTGATGAGAGTTAAAACAAACACTTAGAAGACATCAAGTTAATGACAGTACCACCATAGTTATCAAAGGCGCGCCTAGGCGAGCGCCCAGGCGCTAGGCGGCGCAGGGCGCTGTTCCGGCGCCTGGCGTCACCTGAGGCGCGCCCATGTTTGTTAGGCGAGCGACTCGTGCGCCTAGGCGACGAGTAGACGCGCCTCGTAGAGTCACTGACCCTTTATAAGGGTCAGAGTCGGTCAAAGGGCATGAAACACCCTCTGTTCACCCTGTCTCGTTCTCTCATTTCACCGGCCAGTTTAGCCAACTTTCCCAGCGCCGTAAAGCTTGCCGGCGCCGAAAATAGCCGCCGGCAGTCATAAATAGCCTGCCGACTGCCGACAGTCGCCGATCCACTTCTGGTCTCTTCTTCTCTGCTCACGCCGACAGCCCAGCCGCCGAACGTCTTCTCCTCTCTTCTCTTTTGCTGTTTTGCTCACGCCGACGGCCGACAGTCTACAGCCGCCGATCTGCTTCTCCTCTATTCTCCTCGGCTGACGTCGATAATCCAACCCGGCAACCACCATTCTATTTCTCCTCTGCTCACGTCGGCTGCCGTCAGTCCAGTCACCGATTGCTGTTGCCATTCGGCCCATTCCCAATTCCAGCCTCCTCTCTTCTCCGTTCCTCTCCTCTGAAGCTATAGTCAGGTCAGTTCTTCACTTCTTCTTCTCTGATATCTGTTTTTGAGTTTGTCTATTTGTAGCTGAGTTGTTGTGAGTTCTGATTTATTTATGTTATGAGTTGCTGAGAGATATGTTGGATATGATTTTGTTATTGTATATTATGTGCATTTACAGTTTACGCTTTACACAGAATGTGGTTGTGTTTTGGTTCACTTACACTGTTACACAGAATCTGGTTGTGTTTTGTATATTATGTTGAATACTTGAATATGATTTTGTTATCGTATAATTTGGAATTTGTGTTGCTATTTGAATGTTTGTAACTTTGAATCAACTGTTTATTATGTTTTGGTTCACTTGTTGATGTTGTTTTGTTCTGTTTTTGGGTTTGTAGACATTAATAGTTGTGCAGCTTGTGCTCACTTCTTCTATGTAATTGTGCTACTGGCTACTGCTGTGGTTTAGTATAATAAAATGTAATTGTTTGATGGTCCTATTTTATTTCAGCAGGAGCTCTCCATGTCGACTACAACGTCGAGTTACTCAAGTAATAAAAGCGATCCCGCATGGAAATACTTTGAAGTTGATCCTAGTAATAAAAACAACACCAAATGTAAATTTTGTGGTAAAGTGACAAAAGGTGGCATCTTTCGGGCAAAACAACATTTAGCCGGTGGGCATAGGAATACTAGAGTTTGTCTACGATGTCCTCCATCGGTAAGACACGAGATTCAAGAGTTCATGCAAAAGAAAAAGAATGATAAAGATGAGCGGAATATGGCACCACCATTAGATGATGAGTTTCAATTTGGCGATGATGATGAGGAGGATGAGCCCCAACAGTCAAATATTAAAAAAAGGCCAAAACAAAAGGGCCCAATGGATCTCTTTTGTACCCCTAACCCAGAAACATTTGTGTTGAAGAACAAAGGAAAACAAACGAGGTTGGATGAGAATGACCACGTAAAGAAAGAGTTAAGGAGTCGAGTTTGTAAAACCTTTGCAAGATGGATGTATGATGCAGGCCTTCCTTTTAATGCCGTGACATATGATAGCTTCAAAGCGTTTGTCGAGGCAGTTGGTCAATATGGTCCAGGTGTAAAGCCGCCTACTTATCATGAAGTCAGGGTTCCCCTTCTCAAACAAGAAGTGGAAACCACTCGTAGCATGATGAAAGATCATGAACAGGCATGGACCGAGTATGGATGTTCCATTTTGTGTGATGGTTGGAAAGACAGGAGGGAGAGGACATTGATTAACTTTTTGGTGAATTGTCCTAAAGGAAGCATGTTTTTAGAGTCTGTTGATGCTTCTGCTTATGCAAAGACTGGAGAGAAGATGTATGAATTATTGAGTAAGTGTGTCGAAAAGATAGGAGTAAAAAATGTTGTACAAGTGGTGACCGATAGTGCTTCAAATAATGTTATGGCAGGTATGAAAAAATTTCATTTTTGTTTTATATTTAATTCTTTATGAATAAATAAACAATTTGAAGATTTAGATTATTTATCTACTAATCTTTTTTTTTGTTTCCCTGTAAATAATAATAGGGAAATTCTTGGAGTCAAAGTATCCTACATTGTTTTGGACACCATGTGCGGCCCATTGCTTGGATTTAATATTGGAAGATATTTTCAAGTTGCCTGGTATGAAGCAGACATTTGAGAAAGCTATTATGGTGAATAGCTTCATCTACACTCGTCCAGGGCTTGTAAACATGCTTCGAAAGTTTACCGACAGGAAAGAGTTGTTGAGGCCTGCAAAAACACGATTTGCAACTGCTTTTATCACTTTAGGCAGGATGAATAGTCTGAAAAACAATCTCAAAAAGATGTTTACCTCTGAAGAGTGGATGAGAAGCAAGTGGGCAAAGAAGCATGAGGTAAAAAGGTTGTAGGTGTGATTTTGATGCCATCTTTTTGGGTCAATGTGGTAAATGCTTTGAAGGTGTCCGGTCCACTAGTGCATGTGCTTCGCTTAGTGGATGGTGAGAGAAAGGCTCCTATGGGGTATATATATGAAGCTATGGATAGGGCCAAAGAAACAATTGCCAAGTCTTTTAATGGGATTGAAAAGAAGTATCAAACAATTTTTTGAATCATTGATCATCGATGGGATATTCAACTTCATCGCCCTTTGCATGCCGCCGGTTGGTACTTAAATCCGGAATTCTTCTACAAGGTTAAGCATATAGATACAAAGATCATGAACGGCTTGTATGAATGTATTAGAAGGTTGAATCCAGATCCTAAAGTTCAAGACAAGATCGATGAGGAGATTCCAATCTATGCTAAAGCTGAGGGTTTTTTTGGAAATTATATGGCAATTAAAAAGAGAAGTGACAAAGCACCAGGTATGTATATTATGTTTTATATATAAATAGTAAATTAAATCAAATATCATTAATCATATTAACCTATGAATTTTAATGAACAGCTGAATGGTGGAGTCAATACGGAACATCAACACCTACGTTGCAAACTTTTGCAATTAAAATTCTTAGCCTTACTTGCAGTTCATCTGGTTGTGAACGTAACTGGAGTGTGTTTGAAAATGTAAGTGCATATATATAACATATTTGTTTTTACAATTGTTTTAAAAAGCTAGTTTGTTCCATATTGCTATTCTTAATATTTTTTGCAAAAATTCTTGCAGCTTCATACCAAACAGAGAAATAGGCTTTATCAAAGTCGTTTAAACGACTTGGTGTTTGTCAAATACAATCGAGCATTAAGGCGTCGATATCAAATGCGTGATACCATTGATCCCATCACATTGACTCAGATTGATGAAAGCAATGAATGGTTGACTGGAAACCTTGATGAGGATGATGACATTGTTTTTCCAAATGAGGATCTGACTTGGACTGATGTTGCCAGGGCTGCAGGAGTGGAAGAGCCTAGCCATCAATTAAGATCACAAACGGGTTCATCAAAGCGATTAAGAATTGAAGAGATTGAAGAGGAGGAGGAGGAGGAGGAGGAGGAGGAATGTGACATTGAGCAAGAGGGAGTAGAATTTGGAGAGCAACTAGAAGATGAAGAGGAGATTAGAGAGGAAGAGGATGAAGATGATTATTTGGATGATCTTGATGTTGATTGATGGCTTGATGCATGAATTTGTGTTTTTTTCTTTTTTTGGTTGCAAAGATTAGTGTTCTTAAACTTTAAATTTTTGTTGTTGGGCAGGTGTCTAACAAGTAACACCTATTTGGTAGTTACTAATTTGCTAGTTAATTACCACTTACAAGTGGTTTTAGTACTTTACATTTGCATTAAGTGTTTGTTGTTTGATGAAAATATGTTTGTTTTATGAATTAAATCTCATTATTGCTTATTGTTTATGATTTTACAATATTTTGAAGTTTTTTACAAAAAGTGCGCCTCTCATTCGAAAGGCGCGCCTCGCCTCGTGCGCCTTGCGCCTCGGGCTCCAAGGCCCTTTGCGCCTTGGTGCGCTTTTCGCCTTTCAGAACTATGAGTACCACCACGCCGCTAACCAATCCTCATTTTAGGAAAATATTTTGTGTGACTTAAAATACAACTCTAGGACTCCACACATATAGTGCTTGATCTTCCAATTTGAGATTAAATATCTTCATTGAAGTGATCTAGTGTGTGGATTAAAACCTTTCATTTTTTATATGATTTCTCAAGTTATTCAAATTCTTGTTTTATGGACTTCTCCTAAAATATTAGATTCACATCTAGGTTTTAGATTTAGAGATTTTATCATATAGATCTATTTAATATATTCACTTAGATGATCTATTTATTTTTGAGATCTTCATAATTGTGCTTACTATTGGATAAGTCTAATCAAAATTTGGAATTATCAACTTTGACAGTGTATCCAGTGTTAGAAGGGTTATTTAAAGGTTTCTACCAATCGTTGAATGATCATCTAATCAAATCGATTGTGTCAAACTTTTTATTACCTTTCTTTTTGTATTTTTGTATTTTGATTTTAGCTCCAAATTTTGGATAATTTAATTTAACATTTGATTGATCACTTTAGATTGTGATATAGTTGTTGTGACTAGTGATTTAAAATGTGTCATATAACTTTAGTAATATACCCTTAATTATTTTTGATAAACTTATAATCTAACAATTTTTTTAATTGATAACTAAATATCAACAACTTCATTTTAAAAACTTCATTGATAAATGATCTACTTCTATTTTTAAAATATTTACTTAAAAAAAACAAATTGTACCTAACGAAACCAATTTTAGAGGTCAATTTATAATATCAATTTATTTCCCTTATTAGTTTTGTCGTTAATGTAATATTTTATGAGGTTAAAGAGAAAGCCATACTGTATCAGGAAGGAGAGAGGAAAGTTCTTCAGACAACAAGGAATGGGAGAGTTGACCGCAAAATGTCTTCGTCAACCTTTCAAAAAAGTATAGGTTTGATTGTCACTGGACATTATTTTCACGGACCGTCTCACTTATATTTGATTTCCAAAGCAAAGCTACTCTGTTTTGCCACAACTATGTAATGTGTTTCTCCAACTCCCTCTACTGACTTGTTTTTCACTTTTTAATTATTAGCACAGCTTGCTGCTTTGGAGAAAAGTGATTCCTGCTTTATAAAATATTGGGTATGTGTCTCTTTCACTCTTGTACTAATATTGATATATATATTTTTTCCTCTTTTTATGTTTTCTTCATCATTGCATTTCTTAACTAGTAAGTCTGGTTTCTTTGTTTTTACTGTTTTAAAATGTGATCCTGAGATGAGTTTGTAATTGTTGTTTGATTGTACAGATAAAAAAGGGAGGAGAAATGATTATGGAAGCTACAGGTTTTAGCAAGAAAAAAAGAGCAGTTCCCTGTGACTGTGGCTTTTCTGCTACTATCTTCTCCTGGTCTATTGAGGATATTTTTAATCAAAATCTTTTCAAGGACAAGGTTTGCTCTCTTTCTTGATCATCATTTTTTTTTTTGTTCCCAGTTTTTTCAATCATTAGTTACATTCAGTCTGGTCCAAGATTATTGTAACTATACATTCCAGGCAAAACTAGGTATAATTTAGGCATCCATGTATCAAACTAGTACATTTATAGTTGTTATAGTGATTCTCCAATTGGAACTGCTCTGATGCAGGTTTTTGTCTTTCAGTGATTACCAGTGAATTTGCACTCTATAATTGTATATGAAGTGATTGAATTGACAATTTACGTATCCATGAGTTGTTCGTAAGAATGGTTGGGTCTCGTGGTTTGTTTGTTTAAGATTCAAACCCTCGTGACTACTTGTATAGCCAAAGATTATAGTTTATTGTTTCTAAAGATTATAGGGCTTGACTAGGGCTATAGATTCGAACTCGAATTTACATGTACTTGTTGAGTTATCATCTCCACGAATTTGTTAATAAGCAGGTTTGCTTGTTACAGTGTGTTGGAAGTTGCCATCAGTTCATCAGTTTCGATTTTTTATTGAACTCCTGTTTGTCTTTCATGCTGATAAAATTAACATGATTAGGACATTAACTGTTATCAAATTCTTTATTGCAAAACATCAGTGAGTAGAAAATTCTTTATTGTTATTGTAAAACAAGAAGAAAAAGGAATCTGATATGATTGCAGAAGATAAAAGTTCATCAAATGCTGTTTTCATTTAACATCACTCTCAACTTTCTTTGATGTTCATGCCACGCTTATTTTGACTTTTTGGTAGTTTGATAATAATGTATACGATAAATTTATATAAATGGATAGATTAGTCAGATTTAGATGCATTTGATTAAATGGACCATTTTCTTCTGTCTTAAATGTTTTCCCAATCAATACCGTTTCATTTTCATTTTGTTCAAATCAGTCAGAACCAGTATGTTCAAAATGAGATTGTTACTTATAAATGCTTTCATACGAAATCTCTTGGACTAAAATATTGCCTTATTGGCAGAATAACTTTCAAATTCACACAGATGCTATGGATTTTTGGATGCAAAATAGATTGAATCTCTAACGAGTCTACGGGTACATGTGTGCAGGCCTTTACCTATTCTCATATCATATGCATAGGCTAATACTGCCTCTCTGCAACATATTCTAAACCAAAGTTTTTTTGTGCCAGTTCTCCTCACTATATGTTTTTCGTTCATCCTTTGTGCATTATATTCCACATAATAATGACTAGTCATATAGTTTCTTTGATATTCTCTACTGCATTGACAAATCGTTACATTTCTATTAGGTGGAAAAGATTCCAGAATCATTTCATTCTGTTGGACAGTACTTCGGGTCATATGTATTCCCTTTATTGGAGGAAACACGAGCACAACTGTGTTCAGGCATGGATACTATCTCAAGAGCGCCTTTTGCCCAAGTTGTTGATTTTGAGGAGTCCAAGCCGTATGGTACAAAGTTATATGATGTTAAGATTGATGAGTGGAAGAACAGATTCAATAATTATGGGAAGGAGCCATACAAAATTTTGCCAGGGGATGTTTTAATTCTGGCAGATGCTAAGCCTGAATCTGCTTCGGACTTGCAAAGGCTGGGAACGAAATGGACTTTATTATCAGTCACAAAACTACAAGAGGATGAGCATGGGATTGATTCTACATCTACTCACTTCATAGTCAGGGCCCCAAAAGACTTACAGCATGATGATAAGATAAAAAAAATCCTTGTTTTTGATTTTCTTGACAAATATAACTCCTAACAGTAGAATATGGAATTCACTGCATACGGCAGGAAATTTGAAGATTATTGAGCAAGTTTTATGCACTGATCCTTGGGTAGGCATTTTGAAGATGACTTTTTTTTTTTTTTTTTTTTTTAAATATTATTTGATTTTCACTGTCTTAACATTGCGTTCAGTGATGTATTAAGATATATCATGCGTTCGGTATAACGTAGTGCCAAAATGGGATGGCACACATGATTTACAGTGTCATTGAATTTTTTCTTTGCCTGCTCATATTAACTTTTGAGATTTTTATTGAAGAATTCCATGTTGAATGACAGGTTGAGAAGAACTATGAACTTTGTTGTGAAAAGAGTGATGGTATCTGGAATGAGAAATTTGGTCCTCATTTATTATCTGGCCTGAATGATTCACAAGTAAAGGCTGTTTCAGCCTGTCTTAGTAAAATGCACTGTGACCACAAGTCCAGTGTTGAGCTTATATGGGGTCCTCCTGGGACGGGGAAAACTAAAACTGTCAGTATTCTACTCTTTAACCTCTTAAAAATGAGATGTAGAACCCTTGTTTGTGCCCCAACCAATGTTGCAATTATAGAAGTGGCCTCTCGTGCTGTTAAGCTGGTGAAAGAATCATTTGAAGCAGACTCTGGAAGTGGCAGTTTGATGTGTCCCTTGGGGGATATTTTGTTGTTTGGGAACAAGGAGAGACTAAATTTTAATGCAGATATGGAAGAGATATATTTGGACTATCACATTAAGAAGCTTCGAGAGTGCTTTGGACGGCTTACTGGGTGGAGGCATTGCTTTAGTACTATGATAGATTTTCTTGAGGATTGTTTTTCTCAGTATCATATTTTCTTGGATAATGAATTGAAGAAGAAGAGGGAAAACCATAATGAATTTGAAATCGAAGAGGAAGAAAGCGTAGAGAAAACTGATGATAACAAGGGAGAGACGAAGTCATTTCTTGAATTTGTCAGGGAAAGGTTTAAATGTTGTGCAACTTCCCTTAGAAGTTGTCTTTTTGTCTTTCTTAACTCACATACCACGATGTTGCATTCTGGAAAATAATCTTCAAAACATGGAATCCCTTATTAGTTTGCTTGATTCTTTTGAAACTTTATTGCTTCAACACAATGTAGCTTCTGAAGAACTAGAGGAGCTTTTTTCGCATTCAGTCAACGAAAGCCTTCCTCAGTTGATACAGGACAGAAAGTACCTGTTGCTTAAAAGAAGAAATGAATGTCATTCTCTTTTAAGAATTCTTGAAAATTCCCTCAAGAAAATTGACCTTCCAAGGACAGTGCACAAAGAATCATTGAAGCATTTCTGCTTTCAAAAAGCTTCCTTAATCTTTTGTACTGCTACTAGTTCGTATAAGCTACATTCAGTGGAAATGGAACCATTAAACTTTGTTGTTATTGATGAAGCTACACAGCTAAAAGAAAGTGAGTCAACCATACCTCTAAAGCTCCCAGATATAAAGCATGCAATTCTCATTGGTGAGGAGTGCCAATTACCAGCTATGGTCCAGAGCAGTGTATGTTGATCTTATTTGAACATCTTACTTGTGCATTCTGCCCTTCATTTACTTAACATTGTTTCCTTATCCGAGTTGATTTAGACTTTACATTTTGATATTTATCTTTCTATTTTTCTTTTGCCTTTTTTGTTCATTTAGGTTTCTGATGAAGCTGGTTTCGGCAGAAGTTTATTTGAGAGGTTAAGCTCATTAGGCCATACAAAACACCTGCTTAATATACAGTACATAATGCATCCATCAATTAGCTTCTTTCCAAATTCAAATTTTTATCACAACCAGATATTAGATGGTCCAAATGTTAAAGAAAAATGCTATGAACAATGCTTTTTGCGTAGTCCAATGCTTGGTCCCTATTCTTTCATTAACATATTGGGTGGAAGAGAGGAGTTCGATGATGTTGGCCATAGCCGTAGAAATATGGTGGAGGTATCCATGGTGGTGAACATACTGCAGAACTTGTTCAAAGGTATGTCTTCTTGTAATTTACCTTTGAATGTGTTTTCAGCGTTTTATTTCAATTCGGCAAAAATAAAAAAATTATAATAAATTGTACTGCTGTTAGCACAGTTGATTAGTGCTACACTTTCCCTGTATGCTTGACAAAATATTCTCTTACTAACTTTATGCATGTTTGATTGATGTTCTTGCCAGCTAGATACAATTTAGAGAAAAAATGGAAACAGTTGTTTCAAAAATCAGAAAAAGAAAAATTATGTTAGTTTGGTGATGCAATGATAAGATTAGGGATGAAATAATGTAATTATGACTTTAATACATTAGCAAGGATATTCTGATTTCATTACAGTGGAAGTTATATGTTAGTGATTTGAATAGAATTTGTATCTTTTTGTTTGTCTCTGTCCGTGTTATTATGAACTGGTGATTGCACATATGGATCTGTCAAGCTGAGGTGTTTCGTATGTCCTACTGATATAATAATGTCATTATAACATAAATGAACTTGTAATAATATTTTGAGTGCATTAAAGTTGAAAACATATCTGTATTATTACAACAAGATGTGTATCTTTTGGCTTTTCTTGTAAAATGATGTGAATTCTGATGAACCGGTAACATTTTCAATGCAGCTTGGATTGGCTCAAAAAAGAAGCTCAGCATTGGTGTGGTATCACCTTACACTGCTCAAGTCATTGCAATTCAACAAAAACTTGGACATAAGTATGATAATAGAGTTGGATTTGCTATAAAAGTGAAGTCAGTTGATGGGTTCCAGGGTGAAGAGGATATTATAATAATATCTACTGTAAGATGCAATAGTGGCGGATCAATTGGATTTCTATCAAAGCCTTAGAGAGTCAATGTCGCTCTTACAATGGCTAGGTATCTATCTATGTAAAATCTTATAACACATGGAATTTCTATTGATTTTAACCACCATGTTTGATTACTAATATTTCCTTTTATGCCTTATAGACAGTGTCTTTGGATTTTGGGGAATGAAAAAACCTTAATGAAAAGTGAATCTATATGGAAAACCTTAGTCCGTGATGCTAAGGCTCGTCAGTGTTTCTTTGATGCTGATGGAGATAAGGATTTGGCCAAAGTGATATTAGAGATTAAGAAAGAGTGTGATGAATTAGATGAATTGCTTAAGTGGAAAGAATTCATTTCAGAAGCCAATGGTGGAAGGTACATAGCTATTTTACTTATACATTCTTTGTCCTTATCTTTTTCGTCTTGTGACTAGTCCTCATATTTGTTGTTATCCTTTTTCCTTGATTCTTCAGGTTGTTTTCAGTGATAAATTTTTGCAATCTTTCAAAAATCTGAAGTCAGTCTAGACTAGAATGTCAACTGTTAACCTTTTACTAAAACTTGCTAGTGGCTGGCGACCTAAGACGAGGAATGTCGACTCAAATTGTGGAAGGTCTTTGCAAATCCTTTAGCAATTTAGGGTTGAAGGCCTCTATATTGTCTGCACAATTGACATTGTAAAGGAATTGCAGTACATGCAAGTTTTGAAGGTCTGGGATATATTGCCCTTGGAGGGTGTCTCAAAATTGGTGAAATGTCTTGATGATTTATTTGCCAATTACACTGATGATTACATCAATTATTGTGGAGAGAAATGTTTTGAGGGGTATGTTTGCTCGTATTGATTCTGTTGGACATGAATAAAGGTTGATAATTCTTAAACTTTGACAGTCTGACTTTTAAGATATATAATTACCTTTTATATTGGTTTTCAAACTGTTTAATTATTATGGATTGTTTTGTTGCACCTAGGAATTTGGAAGTTCCCAAATCTTGGGAAGCTTTTTCAGATATCTTCTAGGCGAAGAATTTGGCTAACATTGAAAATGAGGACTTAGGCGAATCATCTTTTGATGGTACAAGTTATTTTGACAGTTCAAAGGTGAGCAGCAATCTGTTGCAGATGAAATTCTACTCCTTATCATCAAGTGTAGTGAGCCACCTGCTTTCTGTCCGTGATGGTAGAGAATTAGATCTCCCACTGGAAGTAACAGATGAACAATTGGAGACGATACTTTTTCCTAAAAGCACCTTTATACTGGGTCAGTCAGGTACTAGTAAAACTACTATTTTGACCATGAAATTATTTCAGAGAGAGAAATTGCACCGTTTGGCATATGAAGGATTCGATGGAGTTGAATCTAGTAGACCTCTGCGTATTAGACAGGAAACTGAGATTGAGAAGGGTATTCAAAAGACTAAGAGATCTATGTTGTGCCAGCTTTTTGTGACAGTTAGTCCGAAACTGTGTTCTGCTGTTAAGCAACAGATTTCTCACTTACAAAGGTGCTTGTGAACTTTTCATTAAAATGGTCATTGCAATCTGCTATTTTAGTTTTTTGTCACTTATCTGTAATTAATGGTAAATTATATTGAGTTTTGTTGAGTTAGGCTTCTGTGATTGGCTTCTATTTATTTGGTAAGTTGGAAGACTTTACTCAACACATTCATGGTGATAATCAATTGAAAACTTAACATCTGTCAGAAATTTTCTCCTGGTGTGCCTCTAAATTTTATGGGGGCATGTTGCGAGCTAAATTTCATAATGAAATCATATCGCGAACATTTGTTCTATACTTCTATTTGAATAAAAAGTACTTTATCTGCAAACTAGTTATCGACCTCATAAGCAGTACGACCATGTTGAAGTACCCAAATATTTTTTTCTGCTGCTTTCCTGTCTTTAGAAAAAAGTAGGATCTTTGTTATTTCTAGATTCGTAGCTGCATTTGCTGATTTTTTTTTTCTTTGGTTAAAATAATGTGATATGCTTCTTCAAAATTTGCTACATGGAACTTAGTTGCACCTAATTGATCGGGTCTTTTTATGTGTGCAGCTCTGCCTTTGGTCACAAGTTTCCAACTGAAAGCAGCTTGACGGATGTCAATGATATTGAGGATGCAACACAATTCAAGGATATCCCAAATTCTTTTCTTGATCTTCCATTTGAGTCATACCCCCTGGTCATAACATTTCATAAATTCTTTATGATGCTTGATGGGACATTAGGTACTTCATACTTTGAGAGATTCCATCATGTAAAGAAGCACACAGACAGTCAAATCTGAAGTTTGAGATTGTTTACACAAGAAGTTGATTATGACAGGTTTAGATCATTGTATTGGCCCCACCTTAATATGCAACTAACAAAGAAGCTTGATTCTTATAGAGTCTTCACTGAGATTACATCTCACATAAAAGGTGGCCTCCAAGCAATGGAGGTTGGCGATGGTAAACTCAGTCGAGAGGATTATGTTCAATTATCAAAGGGTAGGGGTTCGACTTTAAGCATGCGCAAGAGAGAAAAAATTTATGACATCTTTCAGAACTATGAAAGAATGAAGGCAGAAAATGGTGAATTTGATTTAGCTGATCTAGCTTTTGATCTTCATTGTTGACTTAAAGCTGGATATTATCAGGCCGATACAATGGATTTTGTTTATATCAATGAGGTGCAGGAACTTAACATGAGTCAAATTGCTCTATTCAAATATATTTGCAAAAATGTTGATGAGGGTTTTGTTTTCTCGGGGGATACAACACAAATAATTGCTAGGGGATTCAATTTTAGGTTCCAAGATATACGAGCAATGTTCCATAAGAAATTTGTTTTGGAATCATGTAGCAATGAACATATTCAAAGAGAAGGGAAAGTACAATGCTCATACATTTTCAGTTTGAGCCAGAACTTCCATACCCATGCAGGTGTATTGAACTTAGCTCAAAGCATAATTGAACTGTTATACCGTTTCTTCCCCCAATCCATAGATGTTTTAAAGCCCCAGACAAGTTGTATAGATGGCAAACCTCCTGTTTTGCTCGAGTCAGAGAACAAGGAAGATGCAATCATTAAAATTTTTGGATATAGTGGAAAATTTGGTAGGAATAAAATTGGTTTTGGAGCGCAGCAGGTAATATTGGTTCGGGATGATTGTGCACGGAAGAAAATTTCCAGCCATGTTGGCAACCAAGCTCTTGTTCTTACAATAATGGAGTGCAAGGGCCTTGAATTTCAGGTGATTCATGTTATACGTTTCTTTCCCTTATTAATATCAAAGTAATAAGATTTGAATTTCCTTTATAGATTATTGTGATATTTTTGCTGAAGGATCATTTGAGATCCAGTTAACAATTTAAAATCTGTTCCTCTAAAATTTGTTTATACAAAATACAAATGCAGGCTAAAAGCTAAACTTTCTCCTAGAATTGTCAGAAATTTTTTCTCTTAGTGCATCCAAATTTTCATTTTCTAGAACTGTATATTCATTAACTTCTTTTTTTTTTTGGGTTATGAGTCACTTATATTATATCCCTTCGCTGGATGTACTGTTGTACAACTTTTTTGGCTCATCACCTCTGAAAAATAAATGGAGGGTTATATGTGAATATACGAAGGAACAAGATTTGCTTGACTCTAACTTGCCAAGGTTCTTCCCGAGCTTCAGTGAAGTTAAACATAGCATAATGTGTTCTGAACTGAAGCAGTTGTATGTAGCCATTACCCGTACAAGGCAAAGGCTATGGATTTGGGAGAATATGGAGGATCTCCCCAAACCTATGTTTGACTATTGGAAGAAAAAGTGTCTTGTTCAAGTTAGACAACTGGATGATTCACTTGTGCAGGCCATGCAAGTTACAAGCAGCTCAGAGGAGTGGAGGTTGCAAGGCTTTAAGGTTTGTTTCGTTTTTCTTGTGATGATGTTAATCATTGTTGCTGTAATGCTCCATGTCTACTGTAGTTAAAATTGTGACCTTATTCTTGTCACCTATCATTGTTAAGATATTTGTTTTACTCATTTTGAAAGCTCCTGCTTATTGCACTTCTACTCATTTAATTTAATTTTAATTATTATTGCTAATACATCTATCTTTTTGGTGAGGCATTTGACATTCACATTTTTGCTGGTCATATCCACTGCATGGGACAAAATTCAGCCCGTGTGCTTCTCATAGGTCACTGCTAAGGACCAGTCTTATAACTGTCAATGATATGCCGCTCAAACACCCTTCTCTTTAGAATACATCTTTTAGAAATGTTTACTGACGAAACTGCGTGCTGTCTATCTCATATAACAAAGCATGGTCAACAATAACAGTTTTGTTATTCTTCATATGAAAATGTCCATTTGGTGATTAAATAAAATATACCATTAGATAATAATGATGACAATGACAATGTTATAGTATTGTCTTTAAGAGTTTTATTGGCTACCACTAGTACTGGCCTTGTTACCTTCTGGAGTCATCAATAACAGTGTTACTTTTGTTAACTTGTGTTTTATTGGTAGTACAATTCCAATTGATGTTTAGCTATGTTTCTTTCTTTTTCTCGCTTGTCAGCATGGTTTCTTTTGTTTTATCTTTTTGTTACTTATTTCTTCTTTTCAACTATATCACGAACATAACTATGAGATGACAACAATGTGCTTTGAGAGAGCTGGAGATACTTATTGGGAAAGAAGGTCAAAAGCTACTGGCCTTAAAGCTGCTGCTGACTGTCTGCACAGTTTAAATCCTGAAGAGGCTAACATTATGCTTAAGGAAGCGGCTGAAACATTTGAAGCAATAAGCAAGGCTGATTCTGCTGCTAGATGTTTTTTGATTTGGGGGAGTATGAAACAGCAGGTATGAATTGGATATCTAGTGTTGATTTTCTGTTATGTTCACAGTTTTGTATTTCTGATCTTTTCTATAAAACTTTTTCTCATCAGTTCCAGTTTTTTGTTTAAAAGGTGACAATCTAGTGATGTTGGAAATTTGATATGTCCATGTAGGTAATATTTGGAAAATGGTGATATATTGGTTATCGATTAATCGAAATAAATATGCTTTGATGCAAGTAAAAGAAAGTTCTCATGGGAAAGACTGGATCAGAAGTAACTTAAAAGTTCTGTTTTTTGTAATGCAATATATGCAGTCTGCCTTTGGAAGCTGTATCTGTTTGACTTATGTGTTGGCTAAGGTGGCTGCTAACACTTTTATGGTTCTTAACATTTTGTAATGCAACTCTGAGTGGGCGACCAGAACATTGTATCTTGCAGTCTAGAACAGTGCCATTAATCATTAAATGGCCAATTTTCAATAGGATATCTCAGTAATCTATTGCATTTGTTAAATATTATACTGGCCTTGGCTTTGAGTGTCAACTTTGCACTGTGCACAGGAATTTTTCCTCATAATTTGTCAAACTTCTTATTGCCTGCTACTGGAGTCAATAGAAGTAATACTGTTGCCATGGGTTTTGTTTTTTCTCATATTGGAAATACTCTATAAACTATAAGGCGTTGAAAAACTTCTACAGTCATGATTTTGGCATTCTCACTGCTTAAATGGCTACAAGCTTACTGAAGTTTTGACATAAAATGAAATCAATATTGATCTTTTTACATGTGGTTCCATATATGGATCCTGATGAAAATTTGAAAAGTCAATTTAAATTATTTTTTCTTAATTCACTGTCCTTTTTCATTAATATCTCTTCACCTTTAATTGTAAATTGTTTTAAAGTTCTTCTGGCCCTAGTTTTATAGTAGTTGATAACAAAAAGTGTTCGATTTTCTAATTCTTATCAACTTTAGCAATGTAAGCTGACAATCTTATTTCAACTTTTATTCCTGCAGGTAGGATTTATTTGGAAAAATGTCAGGATTCTGAGTTTGAAAGAGCTGCAGAATGCTTTTGTCTGGTTGGATCCTTTGAGCTTGCAGCTGAAGTAAACTACAGGGGCAAGTTTTTTTCAGAATGTTTGACCATTTGCACGAATGAAAAGCTTTTTGACATGGGTTTGCAATGCATTAGCTCCTGGAAACAACATGTTAATACGGATGTTAGTGCAGTGGATGAAATAAACAAAATTGAACAAGGCTTTCTAGAGAGTTGTGCTCTTCATTATTTCATGCTCAAAGATAACAAATCCATGTTGAAATTTGTTAAAGCTTTTCATTCTGTGGACTTGAAGCTCAACTTTTTAAATTCTTTGAACTGCTTGGATAAGCTTCTGTTGTTGGAAAAAAAATCAGGCAACTTTCTAGATGCTGCAAATATTGCAAAACTGAGAGGTGATATTCTTCTTGCTGCTGATTTGCTACAGAAGGCTGGGAATTTCAAAGAATCATCGACACTTACTCTCAACTATGTGTTTTCCAACTCTCTATGGTCGCATGGGAGCAAAGGCTGGCCCCTAAAGAAGTTTAGCAAGAAGGGAGAGCTTCTAGAAAAAGCTAAGTCATTGGCGAAAAATGATTCAGACCAATTCTATGAATTTGTTTGCACAGAGGCTGAAATCTTATCAAATGATGAGACTAACTTATGCAGGATGAGTCATCAGTTCAGTGCTTCTAAGTTACATTAGAATATGACAGGTGAAATATTATCTGCTCGAAAAATTCTAGATGTGCATCTTCATTTAAATACCTCTGAATATGAGTGGGAAGATGAATTGGTTTTGAATCCTGTAATGTTTTCAGAAGACAAAATCTGTAAAAACAAGGTTTCCATTGATACATTGATCTATTTTTGGAATAGCTGGAAGGATAAGATTGTGAACATATTTGAGTATCTTGCACGTCTTGAAGCCCAAGATGTTAATAATGATTACAGAAGTTATGGAGACTTCTGCTTGAATTACTTGGGTGTGTGGAAACCGCATGAATTGAAGTACAATAATCTGGATACCTCCTATCTTTTGCTGAACTCTGATGCTAACTGGTTGAGAGAACTGAATAACAAATACGTTCGCAAGAGTGGGAAGTTGTTTTCTATGGATATCTACCAGCTTGTTTCTGCTGCTCACAGTTATTGGAGTTCGGAATGATTTACTGTTGGTATGAAGGTGTTGCACTATCTTGAAGCCCTCTATCAGGAGTCACTGAAGAGTTCAAAGTCCATGTTCTGTCAATTTAGTTCTCTTATGTATATCTATGAGATTGCAAATTTCTTTTTGGATGCCAAGTCTCTATGCAGCCCACAGCATGATGTCAAGACACTACAAAACTTTGTTGAACTACCAATTAAGCACTTTTTAGGCTATGTATTTCCTCTGGACTACAGAGAATCATCAAAAAAGAATATGATATTTTTAAGAAGAAGAAAGATTTGCAGGACAATATTTGCAGGACAACTTCCTTCTTACAGACTGATGTGAGACAATCCATGGGACACGTACTTGAGTTTATCATGCGTATTGCTCGGCAGCTTCTTTATAATAAGGGGGAAACAGTGGAATGGATCAGGAAATGTCATGCAAATGTCAAGGGCTACTACTCACTGTTGGTTTTGAGATTGGTTGTCATAGTTTGTTTGCTCCATTTAAACTTTGGCAAGTCTGTAAATCAACTTTTTGAGTTGCTTGGTATGAACTATATTACTGACCAACCGCCACGGGAATTTTGTGATGTCTTCTACAGAGGACGGAAACATGATGTTCTGAATGTAAATGCTAGTATGATGGCTGAAGCATTTAGAAAGATTGGCAATCCTCTTGTAATTTTGAGTTTGGGGAAGAATTGTTCAAAGTATATATGTCTCGATGCTATATTTGTAGATATGAAGGTGTGCAGATGCAAGGACATATCAGGAATTTTGTTTCCAGAAGTTGAATCTACGGGTACTACTATGTTAACTATATCGAAAGCTCCTAGTCTATATAGGGAAGTACTTTCTGTAGACCATTATGCTGAAGGTAAAAATTCAAGTTTTCCATCATTGATCTCCGGTTCCCTAATGGATCAGGACTCAAATCTGTGAAAACAAAGGACAGAAACCTCTTCATGAGCCCAGGAAAAATCTGGAAAATATTTGAAATGTTAAATTTTGTGGACAATGAAAATGACCAGAAGAGCATGGTATTAA
Organism: Dimocarpus longan; assembly: GCA_022984855.1. Lineage (NCBI taxonomy): Eukaryota > Viridiplantae > Streptophyta > Magnoliopsida > Sapindales > Sapindaceae > Dimocarpus > Dimocarpus longan. The sequence continues at coordinate 20,323,955 of CM041025.1, read as the reverse complement.
ATAATCCAACAATTAAGGTATGAAAAATGGTTTAACATTGCAGTTGACAAGCATTTTAGTGTGTATCTTGTTTGCATTTTCCACTTCACACTTTTGTGTACGCTACAGGTGGATGTGCAGAATATCTGTTGTCATCTGGTTACTGCAATGAATGGATTACTTAAGAAGAAACCTTTTGACGGTGAACATAAAGGCCTGTTGGATGAAACAGTCAGTATGCTTGAAGAATTGATGCAACTTTATGCTGCATTGGACACGAGGTCAATTCAAAATCTGGGTTCTTATGCAACTTTAGATGCATTGAACTTTTCATAATAACTTACTAAAAATCAACATAGTTTGTCTATTTTTTGAGTCAAAGTAGTTGCATGGATCCAATTATTTAGGTGGTGAATGGAATTGGAATTAGCTTTTGATTGTGTAGTTTCTTTTCTGTGTTTAAAAAATTACAAAAGCTTCAGTGAGCCGGCACTCAAAAACAACACTTCAAGTGTTAAAGACCTTTTCAAGAGGTTGCAGTCAAGAAGTTTGACAATGGAGCCATTCTTGAATCAGCTATTCTTGCAGCATAAGGGAAAGGAATCAGCAAGTGGTGTTGCATCAAGTGGCAGGGGTGATGAGGGAAACAGTGGTGGCAAGATGAAGACTACATCAGATACTAATGCTTCAGGAACACAAGGCAATAGTCAGGTGACTGAAAACAAGGGAATGACAAAGAACAAGTTCAACAAAAGCATTTGGCGAAAAAAGGATAAGTAGTTATAATGCCATAAAAGATATACCTATAGTTTTCCTTTTATTATAGTTTCTTGTATTATGTTACAAAGGGTACAGAGAGTTTGTGGTATTGTTCTATTTGGAGTTGTAATATAACAGAAACAATGCAATCAAAATGAAACAATGCGCATGTGTACAGGACAGACATATTCTACTCAGAAAATTGATGTTTGGTTGGAAGGAAAATAGAGAATTATATAGGGAGAAAGATGACTTTCTCTTCATGGTTTTCTCTCTTCTTCTCTTTAAGTTTATTCATTATTCTTTGAGTTAAGATGGGTTTTTCAGGTCATTTTAGTCATCTTTCTAGATAGATTAGGATTGAAAGTAAGGTGTTTTCTTTAGAATTTGATGAGGCTTCTGCTAGTAGTATTATCAAATTATCGGAGAGGAGCAATCATGGTAGTTTTGAGTTGAAGGTGGGGTTGGAAGGTGCACATTGGTTGGGGAAATGCCTGTTCGAAGCAAGTAGAATTGTTAGTGATCGGAATTTCTTTCGGATTCGAAGATTCAATAATTATCAGCTATGGATCAATCGTTTTGAAAACAATAGAGGAGCTTTTATAAAGATTTCCTTGGTAGCTGGTAATTCAGGGCTGAAATGTATTCTTATACCAATGGGATTCAATGTTGTCGGGTGGTCTAACTAGGCGCAGGTGGTCTTAAGTATTTTTCCTTTGGAAGCTAAGGTAGATTTTGAGGTTGAGGTGAAGGCGAATAGGGGCAGTAAGGTGAAAGATGATAGGGTCAGTAAGGGGAAAGATGTTGTTTCCTTTAAAAAGAATGATAAAGTCAGTAAGTGGGATATCGCAGGTCGTCGGAGATAAGAAGGGAGTCAGTTATGCTGAGTGTTTGGTGTATGGGGAGTGGATTAGAGCAGTGGTTTGCTTTAGGTTGAATGGGCATGATGATTGGAGCTTTATTCAGAAGGCTTTGTCTAAGTTCTTAGCCTTCTCAGTTGAGTTAAAGCCTTTTCTTGATGATAAAGCTGTCTTTTTTTTGTCATGATGTCAAGGAGACTGCTAGAGCTGGTAAAATTGGTAAGTGTCATTTAGAAGGTAGTGTGCTGGTGACGCTGCAACCTTGGAGCCCTGATATAAATAGTTCAAATGAGAGACTAGCCTTTGGAAGAGGCTGGATAGCCATTGAAGGGCTCCCCTTCAATTTATGGAACACAGATTTTCTATGTAAAATTGCTGACCTGTGTGGAGGTCTCATCCAAATTGATAGGGGTACAGAGCAGCTGTTGTCTTTACGAGAGGTAAGAATTAAAGTTGGAAAGATGAAAAACTCTTTTGTTCCTGCAGTAATAGGAATTAAGGACGGAAATAGGAATATTGATATCAGAATCAGACCTATATCAAAGCAGTTCCCTAAGTCCAGTAGATCTAAAGTTCCTCTTATTAATCACAAGGTTGAAAATGACTTCGTCAGGAGTTTTGATCCTAGAGTTAGTAGACGGGAGGCATATGCATCTTTTAATTATGGAGGATATCTTTCCAAGAAGACCTCAAAAGGGGTTTGAAGGATCGAGAATGATTTCAGAAGCAAGGAAGGGTGGAAAGCTACACGTGGCAGAGGTTGGAAGATAGAAAAGTCAACTTTTCAAGAAGGATATAGATTCAGGAAACATGCAGAAAGGATATGGAAAGTTAAGGCATACAATAGAGGTGGTGGAGCAGAGATATAGGAGGCTGTGACGGTTGGTGAGTTCCGAATAGGGGTGGCAATATGGATTACGACAGGACGGGTCAACACGAATTCGTGAAAAATAAATGAGTATAGATTTGAGTTAAACGAATTCGTATCGTAATCGTGTCAACCAGCTTAATCCGTTTATTAAACGAATTAAATTGGGTTTGCTTAAATGAATCGCGGGTTGACACGATTAAAATATGGGTCAAAATATAATATTGATATATTATAAGGGTTTCTGTGTAATTATACATTTCTATATATAAACACTTAACCAAACCCTAAACCATTTTCATTTTTTCCAGGTTCTAACTCTTCTCACCTTCTCCCACAGTCCCATACCCACGTCGCAGTGTCGTACCACCGAATCCACCTATTCTCTCTCAGACTCTTACGGTCGTCGTCGTTGTCTCCTCTCCCCCTTTCCCCCACGGTTGCCATCCCCTCTCCCCAATATAGTTGTCCTCTCTCCCGCACATCACCATCCCTTTTATCCTACGGTCGTCGTCCCCTCTCCCCACGGTCGCCGTCCCTTCTCCGTCACTGTCATCGTCCCCTTCCCTCGTCTCCTTCACGGTCCTCGTCTCTTCTCCCCTTCCCCTCACGACCGTTGCTCTTTCATTTGAAAGTTTTGATTTTTTTCACTTTTTTTATAATTATATAGCTGCACTTTTGTTTGTGGGATGTTTTGCTTTGTTTTTTTTTTTTTTTTCATTTGTTCATGTATGTTGTGTTTGAGGAATAAATGATTGATTTTGATATAGTTTTATTTGATATGCATGATAATTATTGTGAAAGTTTTGTTTTGTGTTTTTTTTTTTTTTTTTGGTTTGTGGGTTATTGAAATGTGTTGAGACTAATTGAAATGAATTAAAAGGGTTACGGGTTAAACGAATAAAATGGGTTAAACGAATGGAACGGATTAAATGGATAAAACGGGTTAAATGAATAAAACGAATTAAATGGGTGAAATGAGTTAAATGAATTAACGGGTTGACAGGTTAACGAGTTCAGATCATTTGTGATTCAAATAATAAACGAATAATCATGTCGTGTCGTGTCAATTCGTTTATAAACGAATTTGTGTCGAATTCAAAAATATTGACCCGTTTCTTAAACGAATTCATGTTGAATTAATCGAATTCTTAAACGAATCGAACGAATTCGGCTCGACCCGACACGCTTACCCTTTTTGCCACCCCTAGTCCCGAAGAGAGAAAAATTTAATTATAAATTCGAATCAGGAGACAGGCGTTGACAATAAGGGTAGCTATAAAAAGGGAAAAAGAGTGGTAGAGTGTAATGGACTGGTTCTTGATTCGGCCCATTTGAGAGATGAGAAAATTATGTGTTTAAGTGATATAGGGCCTATGAAAGATGAGAAATTGAATAGGGGCTTAAGTAAGTTGGATGGCCTGTTTAACTCTGATTTCAGGATGAGGAAAGTAGGGTGGACAGATTTCTTTTCAACCCAGCTTCATCGGGAGGTATCTCTAATTAGAGCAGCGACGAAATGATTAGATCTCCAGTCCTGAGGTCGGTAGGCTCTAAAAATGAAGAGGAGAATATTGATGAATATGGTGATACTCTGATTGTCCCTGAATCAGACGAAGAAGAGATGAAACTTCAGAGCTCTGACAACATCTGCTGCTACAAAAGGAAATGTTTAAATATTGGGTCGGCTGATGATATTGTCAGAGGGGGGCAGAATCTCAGATTAAGGATGATGAAATCCTAAGTAATGCAGTAGAGTTATGTGATAAAGATTATGAGGATGATTCAGATTCTGACAGTGAGTCGGTAGGAACTCACTCAGAAGAGGAAACTTCCTCTCAAGCTAAGGTATTCATTGATGAGGACTTGGAACTAAACAATTTGTTTGATGAGCAGCAAGAGACTTCAGGTTATGAGAGGAGTTCTGCTGCCGTAGAAAAGGAAAATAAGGGACGTGGGTTGGTTCAATATGGTAGAAGGAAGAAACCTGACAACTCCCAGTCAAATAGTGTTGAAGGATTAAAAAAATCTCCTAATGCAGAAGTTAGAGAAAAGAGTAAATCTTTAATTAAGAAGATGAATCTGTCCCCTCTTATCCTGGTATTTATGATAAGAATTCGAAAACAACTATAAACAATAAAGGGAAAAGGGAGTTATTGAATCTGCAGTGGGGATTAAATTACGAGAAAGGAAGATCCCCGTTGTAGCAAGGGCATTCAATACTTATTATGAAGATTTTGAGCTGGAATGTTCATGGTTTGGAGTGTTGGAAGAAGAGGAGGATGATTAATGAGACTATTAGAAAAGCTAATCCGGATGTTGTTATTATAATTGAGTCAAAGAAGCAATTAGTGGATCATAGAATCATCAGAAGTGTTTGGGGTGCGAGATTCAAGCAATGGCTTTACTTACCATCGGTTGGTAGTTCTAGGGGAATTTTGGTGATATGGAATTCCAAAGTTGTTAAGGTGAAGGATTCAGTTCTTGGAGACTTTTCAGTTTCTATTAATATCATCGAAGGTAATGGTGTTGATTAGTGGCTTTCAGGGGTGTATGGTCCTTATAAGAAAAGAGAGAGGGAAGCTTTTTGGGAGGAGTTGGCTGGTTTATTTGGGTTATGTTCTCCAAGATGGTGCTTAGGTGGAGATTTTAACGTTGCTAGATTTCCTTAAGAAAAATCATCGGGGGGATAGAGAGACTAGAAGCATGAAGGATTTCAATTGTTTTATTAGAGAAACCAATCTAATTGATCCTAATCTGAATTATTTGAAATTTACTTGGTCTTATTTTAGACAGAAAGCCGTGTGTTGTAGGCTTGATAGATTTCTTTTTTCTTGTGAATTGAAAGAGTATTTCCATGGGAGGATGAGACAAGAAGCTTTGGTCTGAACGGTTTCTAATCACTGCCCAATTCTTTCGGACTCCTCTCATAGGAAATGGGGTCCTTTTACTTTCAGATTTGAGAATGTTTGGATGGAACATCATTCTTTTGTTAAAAACGTGGAGGATTGGTGGAATGAAGTCGACTTTCATGGTTGGAAAGGTTATAAATTTATGAAGAAACTCGAGTGGATCAAACAGAAATTGAAAGTGTGGAATAAGGAAGTGTTTGGGGATATTTTAAAGGAAAAGAAGGAGACTGAATCTAGAATTTTCGAGCTAGATAGAGAAGAAGGTGATGGAGAGTTGAGCGAACATATGAGAGGGAAAAGGTCTCAATTGAAATTGAAGCTTCAGAATTTGGATGCTAAAGAGAAAATTTTATGAAGGCAAAAAGCTAAAGTCAAATAGGCAAAAGATGGTGATTGCAACTCTAAATTCTTCCATAAAGTTGTTAATGGAAGAATGAGTAGAAATAGCATTATTAAGTTAGAATTAAAGGATGGGTCTATAGTTGAAGAGGATGGGGTCATCGAACAGAAAATTATTCGACTCTTCCAAAATCTTTATATTAAGGAAGAAGTGGTTAGGCCTAGAATTCAAAGGCTGAGTTGGGACGAAATAAGTAGAGATAGAGCTGCTTGGTTGGAAAAACCCTTTGAAGAAGAAGAAGTCAAGAAGGCAGTGATGGAGTTCAGTAAAGAAAAAGCTCCGAGTCCTGATGGTTTTAATTTGGATTTCTTTCATAAATGTTGGGATATTATTAAAAATGATTAGCTTAAAGTTTTTTCGGAGTTTTTTAAGAAGGGGATTGTTAACAGAATCAATAATGCTACTTATATTTGTCTCATTCCAAAAAAACACAACTCTTTAAGAATCGAGGATTTTAGACCAATTAGTTTGGTCTCCAGTCTGTATAAAATTATTGCCAAAGTTCTATCCTTTAGGCTGAAGGAGGTGCTAAACAGTACTATTTCAGACTGTCAATCTGCTTTTGTTAAAGGGAGACAAATTCTTGATGTAGTATTGGTGACCAATGAGGTGGTCGAGGAGTATAAAAAGAAGAAAAAAAGAAGGTATGGTCTTCAAAATTGACTTCGAAAAAGCTTATGATTATGTGGATTGAGATTTTCTGGACTTTTTGTAAGTATGCTTTAGCGATCAAAATTTCACTCTCTTACTACATGAATATCCTAATGTTCTCTAATCCACCACAGGCAGAATCAAAGATATCGTTGTTAAAATAAGAAAAGCTTAGATTGCAATCAGAAGTCATTTTTGTTGTTGTATTAATGTTCATATAATTGTGACATGTAAGATGTTGCAAATGATGCATCTACTAAGTGTATATATCTCGACTCTATAGCTTGAGAGTGCTCATAAGGTAGCAAAAAAGGCACAAGCATCACTTAATGTTGAATGTGCAAATTCAAGAGCTGTATTTTTGACTGATCAAATTGCTACAACATTGGGTCTATTCTATTTTTTGTAGTAATAACAACATAGAAATACAATGTATTGTCGTTCTCATATGCTTTTATATGTATTACGCTCCACTTTTTTTTTTTTTTTTTGTGTGTCATTGTTTTACGCTAAGTAATTTGTCTTTTGCGATCTCTGAGATAATTTACTATGGTCACTTCATTGCTAATAACTCATCTGTTGTTGCTTGTCTTTTTCTTTTTCTTTTTTTCAATCTTTCTTGACTGTTGTTAAATGCTTTTGCAGGTTAGGGAAATGAATGCAACTCAAAGAGGAAAACAAGCACAATTTTGAAGAGTGTCAGGCATGTCTTAGGCAAGACCTCAGAAACTAAATATTTGTTTTCATTATTAATCAATTGATTGTATTATCAAAGTGATTTGTTGGTGTTCCTACATAGTGAACTCTTATTTTGATCCGATTATAGAAATTGTATGAGATAGCCCCAACGGCAAGTGCTGATTGTGATAATGTTTAATCTACTTAAGGATAAACAAATTGAGGTTGAAACGTGTAAGAAGGAGATTGAATTACAGAGGATGGAGAAAGAAAACCTGGAAAAGAGGCTCTCTGAGGTATTGCATTGTCGAACTGCTTTCAATCCTATATAATTGTTTACTGTATCTTTCTAACAATTGGAATTTCATGAAGTTACTTCAAAGGTGTAGAAATATAGATGTAGAAGATTTACAACCGTTTGAAGGTTGAAGTTAAACAGATGGAGGTAGGCTAACTGTTATAATTATCTGAAATTCATTTACCAAATTGATGCTATGTATTTCAATTTCTTAATTACATGACATAATCGTTTAGATTGTTTGCATAGTGGAATTGCATGGGTGAGGCTAGTCTCTGAACTTTCTGCTTGCTGGTGTTAGCCTGCTACCCATTATGATAGACATTTTGTCTCATAATTATAGTTTGACATCAGGCTTAGCTATATAACATTGTAAGTTGTCTTATAAATTAGCATTCTATAAAAAATCTTATGCATCCAATCTAAAATATTGAAGTGAAACGAAACATGAAAAATAGCTTGGGTACAAGTTTGACTGTATATTATGGAAAATTTTGTGCTCAACATACAATCAGAAAGTTTCCAGTTCTTGTTTTACACTCACAATTTACTACACTTACTATATGTATTTTCTCTTATTGGTCCCCGATAGGACTTCTGCACCTTTTATGTTAAGTTTTATCCATTAAATGCTAGGATGTCATAGGTGTTTTGTTTTATCATTAGTTGCAAGGTGTCATAGATGTTCGTTTTTTTTTTCTCAAGTGATATGCCACCTTTATAGATGTATTAATCTTCTATAAATTGAAAAATGATGTTGAAAGAAATCGATTTCAAGGGAGAGCAGTAGTAAAATTATTGAAAAAAAAAAAGAAGCTTCCCCTTTGTTATTTTTTACTTTCTATTATGTTGTGATTCTTGTTTTCATATCAATTTTTGTTTTTTATTAGGAAAAACTCAAAAGTAAGGATGTTGAGATAGAGGAAATGAAGAACCTTGTTTTTGAAACGCAAGATTCAATTTTGCAATTAGAGCAACAAGTTGCTAACAGCAAATCAGAACTGCATAAGATGGAGAAGAGGCTAAATGATGTTTTACAGGCAGAGGTACACTGAGATGGAGTTATGGTGTAGGTAATATCTAGGTTTAGCTTGGTGTGTCCTCAATAGGTATTTGTTATTTGATCTTATGTGCAGACTATGAGAAAGTCAGAGACAGAAAAGTAGAAGAAGATGATAGCTCAGCTAAGGGTAGTTAGTCAACTGATTCTTGCGTAGTTCATCAGTTTATTATACTTCTGATGATTATGCAATTCAATTTTTTTTTTTTTTTGGCGTAACTCTTTTATTGCCATTAAATCGATACCTTCCAGAGGAGATGTGTCTATTTGTCAAAGGAAAATGGAGGAATGATCAAAGAAAACCAAGCTCTTTCCAAACACTGAAACGACTTGAAGCAAGGTAGTTATATGCTCCTTGGATTTAACTTTTTTCTTTTGCTAATTTGCTTTATTTTTGAAGCATAGTCCGAACAATTTTTTATCCCATAAATTATAATTATAATTATAATTAAGGATAGTATGACCACTATTAATAGATACGAAGGAAACACCCCAGTGGCTGCCATTGCTGGTTCCAAGCAGTCCATTAACACCCTAAAGACTGCTGATTCTCAATATATGCTTCAAAGGTTTGTTTTTCAATTCTCTTGCTTTGGTTACTAGTTGTTTTAGTTCGTATAGGTTGTTCAAGAATTTGTGTTTGTGAAGGTTTCTTGGATCTTTTTTACTGATTTTGGCTTTTTAATTGATTGAACAGGTTGCAATCTGAATTGATGACTTTGATAGTGAGAAAACTAATCTTCTTCTTGTTTTTTTTTTTTTTTTTTTTTTTTTTTTTTTTTTTTTTTTTAAGTTTTCTGCTTGGATTGTTGCTAGAATGTTTCTCATGTGGATTTTCTAAGTTTCGTATGGATGATTAGAAAGTGAAAAACATAAGTGGATGGTTTTTTTAGTCGTCACACTACATTTTATTGGTCTGGTTGTATATACTGTACACATGTTATAAATATTGATTTTATTTAGTTGCAAGAAACGAAGTGAAAATTTTGCATGTTAAGTACCTTATAATAAGCTGAATTAACTTTTATATAAATTTTATTGATTTTCATTTTATTAATTTCAATTGCTTGTTCATCTTTTGTATTTTTTTTTTAATTTTTTAATATCTTACCATGCATATCTTTTATTTTTAATGCTGAAAATTTCATTTTCATGCACATATTTGAATTAACTTTTATATAAATTTCGTGTTCATACTGAAAATTTCAATTGCATAACTTTTTTATTTTTTTAATAATTTTATTTGACTACACATAAACTTTCCTCGTGGCATACAATATACAACGTGCTCAAGCACTGGCTTGACAACGTGACTGATGCTTCATGAATCTAATGGTGTCATAAATTCCAAGTGTGAATACTAGATGGTGTCATAAATTCCAAGTGTGAATACTAGCATTTGGCGATTACATTCTTTGTGATTAATCGTCAGGTGACATTTTTCTTCGTTGCTTTTAGAGAAGTTGGTATCTAAAACCAACGCTAAATTGGAATGTCAAAATACGTCTAGTTCATTTTTTTACTAATTTCACTTTCACTTCCTCGACTTTTAAGTCCTTGACTACTATTATTTTTTAGAAATACCTTTTTAATCATCAGCCTTCTATATGTTGTTGTCGTGCCAAGTCAGGTTTCTGTTTTGGCTATTTACATTTTTCATGCAACTTTGTTGTATCACCGTCAACTAAATGTTATACGTGTAGATATAGTGCTTATTAGAGCTTAAAACTTAAGTTAGTGAGGAAGGATGATAATGCTATCTCTTACATTTGCTTAAAGCCTGAAAGATGGCATGCATATAGTTAGGTTCTTCCCTTTTGACTTTCTTCTTTCCTTGTTGCGATAGAAGATCTTTATTCATACAGTTCGGTAATAACAAAATCATAATCACATTATGCTTCAGGTTGTTTTGTGGCAATGTATTTGAAGGTTTGCTACTAAGACCGTTTCCACGAGTGGTATTGTGCCTTAAGCAATAAGTTGTCAGTAGGTTTTTGGTATTATTAGGTATTTTGTTAAAAAAAAATCACATTAATGTTTAGAAAGAACATCAAACACAACCACAAACACAAATATTGTATATATATAAGTGACTTTGATAAGCTATTTGCTTCAATCTTCCAGATATCATGTTTGTATCTGTGCAGACATAATGCATACATTATATATATTGTGCTCATATGACTCTCCTACCATGTTGAACTTTATTTGAATAGGGAGTTGAGTTAGGCAATGGTCAATGATTGTGCACACACTGGATGGTTGTATTCGTTTTATTGGAAATCATAGTGGAGCCTCATGTTGTTATAGTCAGGTAGAGAGTCACAAATTATATAGTGGTTCCCATGATTTTGAAGCTGATCATTTAAATGCCCAATATTTTTGCGTAGGACCAGCCCAAGCCTCTGAGAACTCTAATTTAATTGTGGACACCATTGAAAGTGAACTGTCAAGTAATGGTAAGGAGGGAGAATCAACTTTTATAGACCCCAAGTGGCTAGAACATGATGAACCTGTGGCACTATGGGTCAAGGTAAGTGTTCTTGTTATATAATGTATTATGATTATTAATATTTTAAATTTAAATGTGTGTATATATATATATACATACATACAAACATATATACGAATTAAGTATTATTATAATTATAAATAAACTATATGACCAATTATGAAAGTTTTCATTGACTAAATTATATATATTATAATAATTAAAGTATATTCAGATAATAATATAATTTATACATATTATGTAATAAATTATTTGCACATACAATATAAATTTATAAATATAATATATAAATATATTATATTAATAGTTATAACAAATATATATATATGAAAGTTAATATAAATTTAATATATATTTGTTAATATATAACAAATATATATTAATATTATATATTAACTATTGTGTTTTTCTTAATTATATTATTGGATTAATAGTAAATAATTATGTAGTTATTATTCATTTTAAATAAATTTATATCAATAAATTAATTAACCTATATTAATATTAAAGTCTCATTATATTTTCAAGAAGAAAATTTTATATGATATAAATTTAATAACAACCTATTACATTTTTGACAGTTATTATTATGTCATTCATATATATCACCACAATATTTCACATTAGATACTTTTATAATTTATGAGTAAGTTTATATAATATATATATATATATATAAATAATATAATAGTAAATTTTATCATTTTGTTAAAAGTTATAGCAAATATATACTAAATTTAATATAAAAAAATAAAGAACCACCCTATGACACTAACATACTACATAATTAAACATTGTATATATTAACTATTGTGTTTATCTTAATTATACATTATATGATTAATATTTATAATATATATATAAATTCAAAGAATTATATTGTAATATAGTAAATTATATTTGGTTATTATTAATTTTAAATAAATTTATATCGGTAAATTAATTAACTTATATTAATATTAAAGTCTCATTTTTTTATAAGAAGAGAATTTTATATGATATAAATTTAATAATAACCGTATGTGTTACATTAATTATGTTACATTAAAAGCAAATAATTTATATATTTTCACATTATAAATTAATTTAAAGGTTGTCCATTTAGTATAGAATATGATAACTATTATAAATATATTAATTACATATATACTTTATTTAATAACATAGCTTAACCTATAGATATTAATTTTGACACTTATTAATAATATATATAAATTGTATTTAACAATAATTTATTAATATATAAAAATTGTATTTAACAATAATTTATTAATATATATAAATTGTATTTAACAATAATTTATCTTTGTATATAGTTTTATTTTATTAATGTAATTTAATATTTAATACATGTTGTAAGTCTCATTTTTCTATAAGAAGAGAATTTTATAGGATATAAATTTAATAATATCTATATGTATTATATTAGGATAAAATATATTATTAATATATAATTATGTTACATTAAAAGCAAATAATTTATATACATGCTTCCACATTATAAATTTAAAGAATTATATTGTAATTTATATGTAGTTATTATTAATTTTAAATAAATTTATATCAATAAACTAATTAATCATATAAAGTCTCATTTTTTTATATGATATAAATTTAATAACAACAGTATATGTTGTATTATCATTAAATATATTATTAATATGCTTTTATAATTTATGAGTAAGTTTATATAATACATATATTAATAATATAATAGTAAATTTTATCATTTTGTTATTATTTATAAAAAAAATATAAATTCAAAGTATGATATTGTAATATAGTAAATTATATGAAATGACCCAACCCGGATTTAATCTTTTGAATCCGAGGGAAGCCCTCCCGGCACTCCAACGGACTCCGAAAACCTTTCCTTTAAACAATTAAATTAGGAATCCGTGGAGCGAACCCAATTAAACATTTATTCTTTTTATTATCTATTGGAAAATGTGGTGGAAATTATTATTTTTTTTTTCAATTAAAACCAGCAAACCATTTATTCAATTAAAAATTTTGTAGAAAAACAGACAGAGTTTCCTCTATTTTTCGAACATCCCAATTTTTACAAAACTTGCAAATAAAATTATAAACATTTCTAAAATCTGTTCATTTTCTCCACTACCATTTACAGGACCTCAGGTCCATCACAATTCAACCACAACAATATTTAAAAATTTTCAGTAAAATCATTTTTATCCATAAAAAAAAAACATATGCATTATGTACAATTCAAAAATACTTTCTAAAATATTTTGGGCTTGAGTTTGGGTACTCCCAAACGCCTACGTACCTCTATTATCTACAAAGGATCAAAACCCTCGTAGTTCAGAGTTTAAATATACATATACGTATATATAATACAAAAGAATGATGTAACTATCAAAACCATTAAACATGACATATTTACATCCCAAAAACTTTATACATATTCTTAAGTTATCGTCGTCTGCAAGGAGACCACCTACGACTGCCCAGGAGGATGCTCAGATTGCTCCCTGGTCTCAGTTCCTGAAAATTTTATTAAAACATCTGGAAGGTGTGCTAAAAATAGCTTAGTGAGTGTGCAGTTTAATATCAATGTACTTTCAACATCTTTCAATAAAATCATAACATTTACATAAATAAATAAAACATTTCATTTCATTTATCAATAATATAAATCATAAATATACATTTTTAAAACAATTTTTAACATTTCAATTACAATCAATGGAACCCAGGGAAATAATTCACCAACCAACCTAAAAGCGACGGTGGTGGGACAGTCCATTTCCAGTCATAAAACCACTACGCTACAAATAAAATCACACCTTGCGCAGGGTAACAGTTATAATACTTTATAACGTGTAAAGGCAATCCTATAATTTCTATCTCTTCCCTTAGTTAGCAACCTATTTCTTTGTCCATAAACTTTTACACATTTAAAGTATCTCGGCCGATATCCAGTCATTTCAGTCATGATAGGGTCTAGGGTAACCATCGGCTAAAAATCCTTTTATAAACAACATTTCATTTGAAAACTAAAACTATTTCTTTTATATTCTATAAATATTTGCCCGTCAAAATTTCTTAAGGTCGAAACCTTAATTCTCGAGCCTTTACATTTTAATATTTTTCTTAAACCTGATATCGAAATTTAAATCATTTATATAATCAAAACAAGTGTATTCAAATCATGAACCTATATAAAATACATATATACAATTATATATTTAGAAGAAACATATATATACAAATATATATTTAAACGAAACATATATATATTTATATATAGTTTTACACTCACGATTTCGCTTCCGTTCGTTAACTTCCAATTCGAGGAACCCTCTTCACCTCTCACATGTCTCAGTTTCTGTTCGAAAAACCTCAAATTCACCTAAAATTTAAATCACCAACTTTTTATACAAAACTCCATTCCAATATAAACTCTAATGGCATTTTTATCTCTAAATATCTCTTAAACTAATTAAGCAACATTCTCTTCATCACAAGCCCTTATTTTATACCATTCATTTCCGTGAAGTTTTCATGTCCAAACACATTTAAATATACACTTGAAACCACCAAATTAAAATAAAATACAAAGGGGACAGCTTGCACATTATATTTTTATAACGACCCATCCTCTCCTCATGATTGGGCCGAGACCTTCCTGGGTGCATGGGCTTACCCATCCTTCGGTCCAGGTACTGTCCCTTAGCCTTTAGGGTTTTCATACGCCTCCCACACCTCTCGAACCCATGACCAAGGCCATATAGTCAAATGGGAAGCAAGATGTGTACCAATTGAGCTAATTTAACTATATGGTCTTGGTTATGGGTTCGAGAGGTGTAGGAGACGTTTGAAAACCCTAAAGGCTAAGGGACAATACCTTGATTGAAGGATGGGTGAGCCCATGCACCCAGAAAGGTCCCGGCCCAATCATGAAGAGAGGATGAGTCGTTATAATTTTCACATAACTATCTTTGAGTATTACAAGCATTTCGTGCAATGCAATTTATTATCTATGGCTTAATCACACTGAAATACACATTTAAGTACATATTTAGGATCTTAAAATCTACTTAAAATCACACAATTTTCACTCACAAGTTCAAGTTATTCCTCTTACCTACTGTTCATCATCATCCTCATGCCTACCCTTGCCCTTTTCCACCATCTCTTGGCTTCATCTAGCTGCTTCCATCTCAGCTCACCCAAAATATTCCCCCTTCACTCGTGGTCTGCAGAACTTCTTCAACAGCCCATCACACTTTAGCTTCTCTTCACGTTCTGGTTTGTCTTCCTCACGTCCAAATCTGATTTTCTTGCTTGAAATTAGCTGCTCATCCAGCTTCTTCAAGCCTCCAACTGACCATGATAAAACCCCTTAGATGATTGATCTTCCTTCTTCACTTGATTGCCGAGAAAGAGGTTGAGATTGCCGAGTGGAGAGGTTTGTCTATCGGGTCTGTGTGTACGTGTTTTGCCTCTCCGATCTGAGCTGGAAGAACACACATTTATCTTGCTTAACAAAGTGTCAAAACACCCCTCAATTTTGCTCAATTATGCCAGCTAAAATTTTAATCCAAATTTTACTAGTCTACCCCTCTTTTATTACTATTTTTATTACTCACTTATCCTTTTTCAATCATGTTCATACTCATTTTTAACTTATACTTAACAGCCCCTAATAACCTCTTTTAATTTTCATAAATTTATATTACTCATAAAAAAATTTATACCATAAAAATAAAGATGTTAAATCCGTAAATTTTCATAACAATTTTAATATCGATAAATTTAACCGTTATTTCTCTCAAGAGTATTTCTAAAATATTTCACACTTACCAATTCATCAAATTAACCTCATAAACATTCAATTAGACTCATAATTATTCACTTGCATCACATAAAAAAAATTCCTCACAATGGTGGAATAATTTAAAAATATGATCACATTCAACGTATTTATCGATACGTATATATATATATATATGCATATTCTTAAGCATAGATAACTTGGTCTTAACAATTTCTCCCCTCCTTAAAATAAATTTCATCCTCGAAATTTAAATATGCATACCTTAAGTAAACAGGTGTGGATACTGAGTCTGCATTTGGTCCTTCCGCTCCCATGTAGCTTCTTCAATTCCGTGGTTCATCCATAACACCTTAACCAAGGGAATTCTTTTATAGCGGAGAACTTGTTCTTTCCTGTCTAAGATCTAAATCGGTCTCTCCTTGTAAGTCAAGTTCTCTTTCAATTCTATCGGTTGTTCCCTTAAAATATGCGAAGAGTTTGGAATGTATTTACGAAGCATAGAAACGTGAAAAACATCATGAAGCCTGGCCAATTCCGCAAGTAGCTTTAATCTGTACCCTACTTCTCCAATTCTTTTCATAATTTCATAGGGTCCAATGTACCTAGGACTCAATTTTCCTCTTTTTCCAAACCTCAACACCCCCTTCTAAGGTAATATTTTGATATCCTCAAGAATACTCTGTCCCCTACCTGAAACTCTAAGTCCCTCCTTCGATTGTCTGCATAACTTTTCTGTCTGTCATTTGCTATCTTCAGTCTGTCTCTAATAACTTTAACTTTTTCTGACGTAAGCTGAACAATCTCTGGACCAATCAATTTTCTCTCGCCTACCCCGTCCCAACAAATTGGAATTCTACATTTTCATCCATACAAAACTTCATATGGAGCCATTACAATGCTAGAATGATAGCTATTATTGTATGCAAACTCCACTAAAGGTAGATGAGTATCCCAGCTTCCCTTAAAATCCATAACATAGGCTCTAAGCATGTCCTCTAGTGTCTGAATAGTCTGTTCAGATTGACAATCTGTCTGTGGATGGAAAACGGTACTAAAATTCAACCTGGTGCCTAAAGCTCTCTGTAAGCTAGGCCAAAATCGAGAAGTGAACATTGGATCCCTGTCTGATACAATTGACACTGGCGTACCATGAAGCTATATAATCTCATTCATATATACCTGGACCGAAGGATGGGTAAGTCCATGCACTTAGGAAGGTCCTGGCCCAATCATGGGGAGAGGATGGGTCGTTATATAAAAAGGCGTAGTTCAGTTGGTACCAACTTTGCTCTAAGAATCCATTTAACTCAGTGGCCAGGTTGTGGGTTTGAGTAGCTGGGGAAACGAAGCAAAACCCTGGGCCAGGGACAGTACCGATTGAGTGGCAAGCCACGGGCCTGAAGAGGTTACGAAGGGCTGGCGTGGACCCCACATTATATGTTGTTATTATTTATTTTAAATAAATTCATATCGGTAAATTAATTATTCTATATTAATATTAAAGTCTCATCTTTTTTATAAGAGGTGAATTTTATATGATATAAATTTAATAACAACCTTATGTGTTGTATTATCATAAAATATATTAATTATATTATATTAAAAGTAAATAATTTATATACTTTCACATTAGTTTAGAATATGGTAACTACGGTAAATATATTATTTACATATGTATCAATAATATAGCTTAACTTATAAATATCAATTTTCTCACTTATTATTAATATATATAGTTTTATTTTATTAATACAATTTAATATTTAATGCATGTCATTAATATATATCATCCACAATATCATTATTTATATTACTATATTAAATACTACACATATATTAATATGGTTATTATATTAATGTGGATTATAACTTGTATGGATATAATACCAATCTAGATATTAATTATTATATTATTATGATATCAGTTTAATGTATAAATTTATATTTAAGTAAATAAATCAATATTAATATATTATATATTTTACGTGTATAATTAAATATTACATCATGCCCACATAATATATTAACCGTATATAACTTATTAATATGCACTTAGTATTTCATTACGTTTATATTATTTAGAATTGTATATAATGTACATCTAATTGTGTATTAATATAGATAAATTTATAATATTAATAATACATAATATTATTTATTTTGGCTATGTTATGATCATATATATACATATACATATTTTAGATAGAGTACACATGTTAAATCATAACATATAAAATTATACATAATGAATTTATAAAACAAATATAACCATCATATATTATTTCTTATATATTAATATATATAAGTTAATATATATTTATATTATTATATATTACCAGTATAATTAAATTATCATTAAATTAATTAATATAACATGTGTTGCATAATAAATATATTGTCTGATCTAATATACTAACATGTATAACATCGGATTAATATTTAATTATATTAATATATTTAACATACATAATGTGTTTATTATAATCATATATTATAATTAATTATACACATACATATATTAATTACTAGGTATGTACTGTTTAATAATATACAAATTAAAATATATATTTGTACTGTATAATATGATTATAACCCTAAATATAACAATTTTAACTAAATACAATAATTCATTATGATTTTGATTCATTCTTAATATTTTACAATTAATTTGTTTCTTTAAAAACTATTTGATACTTAAAATTAATATTTTAAAATTATTCTAGAATTAATTATATTCTTAAAAATTATTTGATATTTAAAATTAGTATTTAAAAGAAAAGTTGGGAGTTTGAGAAAATAAAAAAAAAAATTTATCGTATACATGAGGAAGTGATTAATATTTGTGAGTGTAGTTTCAAATTATTTCCCTTTTTCAGAAATTTTAGTAAAAGATAATATTGTAATTTTTGAAATAAAATGTTAGGGGTGTAAGTAGTAAATGGACTATTAATATGATATATATTTACTATTAATATAAATATACAAATTAATAATACATATTTGTACTATATATTATGATTATAAACCTTTATTAAACATAAGTGTACATAAAGATATATATATATATATATATATAACCAATATATATAACCACCCTAAATACAACATTTTTAACTAAATAAAATAATATGATATATATTTACTATTAATATAATATTATATAACTTATTTAATTCAAAATATATGATATTATATAATAAATTTATAAAGATAATTATAATATATATATTTTTATCAATATTATTAATAATAAATGGATTAAGATTAAATAAGTCTTATGTGATTAATATTATAATTATTATATTATATATTCAATCTCATACAATTATATTCATTTAATATTATAATAGAATGTCATAAATGCATATTAGTATAATATATTCATAATATATATTAATTTGATGTTATAATTATATGAAAGATTAACATGATATATTGGTCCAATATAATTGTATATGGTATAAACTACTCAATTATATATTATTAAGTTATAATAATAAATTTAATATAATTGTTATAATTATGTATCAAATATTATCATTAATAATAATTATAGGATCACATCACTATATATTTAGATGTTATTTATTAAATTAAACAATAATAAATACATATATTTATATAAATAATATATATTTACTATTATTATAATCTTATACAACTTAATATATGTTAATACATAATGTGTTTATTATAATCACTATATATTCATAATATATTATAATTAATTATACACATACATACTAATTATTAGGTATGTACTGTTCAATAATATACAAATTAACAGTATATATTTAATATGATTATAACCCTAAATATAACTTTTTTTTAACTAAATATAATCATTCCTTATGATTTTGATTCTCAATATTCTTTAAAAATTATTTGACATTTAAAATTAATAATTTTTAAAATTATTCTTAATATTATTTTCTTCAAAATTATTTTATATTTAAAAGAAAAGTTGGAAGTTTGCGAAAATAAAAAAATTTTATCGTATACATGAGGAAGTGATTAATATTTTCCTCATTAATATTTGCGAGTGTAGTTCCAATGATTTACCTTTTTCAGGAATTTTAGTAAAGGATAATATTGTAATTTTAGAAATAAAATGTAAGGGGTGTAATGGACTAGTCTAATAGCATTTTCAAGAAGCTCACCAGCCCTAAATACACGCTTAGCTACTTTTACTATTAATATAGTTAACTTCACATGTAATTAAGGTTAAAATAAAATTTCACAAACATCTAATATATCTATGATTATCTAATATGAGTATATTATATATACCATTAATTTAAATTACTATAATTAATAGTTCTTAAGCATTATAATTTATATTTCCAAAAAAGTAATAGTTCTTATCCATATTTGGATAAACAATTATATAAATCATGATCACATTATTATATATTTAGGTGTGTTAAACGATAATATACATAGTATATATTTATTATTAATATTATATTATATATCCCATTTAATTCAAATATATGATATTATAATTTTTAGATAATTATAATATATATATATTTTTATCAATATTATTAAGGGAAAATTTTAATTTATTCTAGAATTTTAATAAGGGAAAATATTATTAAGGGAAAATTTCAATAAAAATTATTCTTCATCTTCATCTTCTACATCTCATCATCTTCCTCATCTTCAATTTCATCTTCTACATTCATCAAAATTATCATCTCCATTATTTTTATCAAATCAACATCATCCAAATTAAACATATAACATCAAACCAAACATCTTCCAAATCTAAAAAAAAATGTTTATCCAAACTTAAAAAAAAAAAAAAAAAAAAAAAAAAAAAAAGAGACCTTCTGGTCTCCGGCGATAGAGACCAGAGGGTCTCCATCGACTAGAGCCAAAACACTGGTCCCGAGCGGCTGGAGACCAAAAACTGGTCTCTAGCAAGGTTGGAGACCAGATTTGCCTCCAACGACCAACGGTTGGAGACCAGCACCAGGTCTCCAACGAGACCAAGCCGAAGACCTGGTCTCTGGTCCGGCGATGGAGACTGGTCTCCATGACCTCCTCTTTTTTTTTTTTTTTCCTAACTTAATTTTTTTTATATATTAAATTAAAAGTATAAAAATATATATTATATTAAATATATATTAAAATTATATAAATATATTCAAGTTAAAATGATCAAATTAACCCTCATTGACTAACAGAATGACTAAATTGATGCATTTTCAAAACGTTAAGAATGATGGGAATTCGAAATACAAACGTTAGTAAAAAAATAATATTTTATCAAACGTTAGGGATTAAATTAAAATTTCCACTATTATTAATAATAAATGGATTAAGATTAAATAAGTCTTATATGATTAACATTATAATTATTATAATATTCTCATACAATTATATTAATTTAATATTATAATAGAACGTCATAAATGCATATTAGCATAATATATTCATAATATATATTAATTTGATGTTGTAATCAAATATAACTATATGAAAGATTAAAATGATATATTGGTCCAATATATTTGTATATGATATAAGCTATTCAATTATATATTATTAAGTTATAACAATAGTATATGATATAAACTTAATATAATTGTATAACAATATGATTATGTATCGAATATTTAATAATAATTATATGATCACGTCACTATATATTTAGTTGTTATTTATTAAATTAAACAATAATAAATACATATATTTATATAAATATTTACTATTATAATAATATTATATAACTTATGTTATTCAAATATATGACATTATATAATAGTTAATCATAATTATGATATACATATTATAGTTGATATTATAATTAATCATTATAAAAATTTTATGTTATTACATGATTTTGAATTAATAATATTATACGACATATTAATAATTAACTTCCTTATTTCATCCATGATATTTCTACCCTCAGAAATTGTATACACACCCAAATACACATTGTCAAAAATCTCTAATTTGTTAATAAATCCAACTAATACCAATATTGTCCTTTTATTGTTTTTGTATTATATTTTTGTAAATAAAACGCGGCAAAATAAATTATGATTTTCTTCTAGTAATATTTAATTTAAAACTTTTCATTTTACAATCAATTTTTTACAAATTATTTATTTTTTTAGTAATTTTTTTTAAGGATAATATTGTAATTTTAGAAATATGTTGAGATATACCTATCATTTTTTAGGGGTGTAAATATTGTCATTCAAGTAGTGGACCAGTTCAATAGCATCATGAATTGAAGCTCACCAACCTAAATACACCCTTAGCAGCTTCTAAATGCATACAACCCAAATTATAAATAATAAAATAAAAATAAAAAAAGATTAATATTAAAGCAAAAACAGAGAACTTGTCTTGTTGGTTTCATTACGAAAAAGAGAATGAGATTTTTTAATAACATAGTCGGCATTTATTATTGTATTTAAAAATGTTTTATTAATATAATTTAATATTTAATACATGTCATTTATATATATCATTCACAATATCATATTAAATAATGCACAACACTTATTATTAACACATATAAATTGTATTTAAAAATATCATCCATGATATCATATTAAATATGCACATTAAATATTTTTATAATTTATGAGTAAGTATATATAATGCTTACATTAATAGTATAATAGTAAATTTTATCATTTTTTTATTAGTAAGTAAATAATTTATGTACTTCCATATTATAAATTAATATAGGGTTGTTAAACTTTATTTAATAACATAAATTATAAATATCAATTTCGACACTTTTTTTTTTTTTTAATACATGAACTGTACCTGGAACAAACCCAGAGGACGACCAGAACCAACTGAAATAGGACACTGGGGCACGGCTCGGACAACAACTCCCAATTGGGAAGGATCAACACACCCAGAGACGGATAGATGAAAACCCACACGAAGGTGGGGGATCAACCCACAAATATGGTGGGAGATAAGAGTATATATTTATATTATAATAATTAGTACTATATGACATAATATATATATATATATATATTTTTTTTTTGGATATTGGGGAGGGGTGTCGAACCATGCCCCTGACAAAGGAGGCATGGGTGGTTGCCGGCGCCAACCAAGGCGCTAGCAACCAAGTGACTCAATTTCGACACTTTTATTAACATATATAAATTGTATTTAAAAATAATAGTTTTTATTTTATTAATATAATTTAATATTTAATACATGTCATTCATATATATCATCCACATTAGATATTTTTATAATTTATGAGTAAGTAAATATAATGCTTACATTCACAGTATAATAATCAGTTTTTTAATAGTAAGTAAAAAATTTATATACTTTCACATTATAAATTAATATAGGGTTGTTAAACTTTAATTTAAAAATATTAGTTTTTATTTTATTAATATAATTTAATATTTAATACATGTCATTCATATATATCATCCACATTAGATATTTTTATAATTTATGAGTAAGTAAATATAATGCTTACATTCACAGTATAATAATCAGTTTTTTAATAGTAAGTAAAAATTTATATACTTTCACATTATAAATTAATATAGGGTTGTTAAACTTTAATTTAAAAATATTAGTTTTTATTTTATTAATATAATTTAATATTTAATACATGTCATTCATATATATATATATCATCCACATTAATTTATGAGTAAGTATATATAATGCTTACATTAACAGTATAATAGTAAATTTTATCATTTTTTTAATAGTTATAACAAGCATATATTAAATTTAATATAAAAAATATAGATACATTAACAAACTCAATAGTTTAAATATTTATAGCTTATATATATATAAATTCAAAGTATTACAACATAGTAGTTATTATTCATTTTAAATAAATTTATATCGATTAACCTATATTAAGAATAAAATTTTATATGATATAAATTTAATAACCGTATATTTTGTACTAGCATAATTAATATATAATTATATTACATTAAAAGTAAATAATTTATATACTTCCACATTATAAATTAATTTAGGGTTGTCGATTAAATATAGAATATGGTAACTACTGTAAATATATTATTTACATATATTAGTTAACAACGTAGCTTAACTTATAAATATCAATTATCAATTTACATTTATTATTAATATATATAAATTATATTTAAAAATAATTTATGCTGCGTATAGTTTCATTTTGTTAATATAATTTAATATTTAATACATATCATTCATATATATCATCCACAATATTGACACATTAGATACTAATTCATGAGTAAGTTTATATAATATATACATTAATAATATAATTTGTTAAAAGTTATAACAAATATATACTAAATTTAATATAAAAAAAATAAAGATACATTACGTACTTACACACCCTATAACATACTACATAATTAACATTATATATTAACTATAGTGTTTATCTTAATCATATATATGATTAATATTTATAATATATATATATATATAAATTCAAATGAATTATATTGTAATATAGTAAATTATATTTAGATAATTTTAAATAAATTTATATCGGTAAATTAATTAACCTATATTATATTTTTTGGATGATATCTATTATTAATGTATCTCAATTATAAAAAAGTATCTAATGTATATTATTTAATATGATATTGTGGATATATGAATTACATGTATTAAATATTAAATATAAAGAAATGCAATATATTTTTAATATATAAGCTATGTTATTAAATAAAGTATATTAAATAAAGTACATGTAACATAATAATATGTTTTATACTAATATAACATATACAGTTATTATTAAATTTATATTAAAATTTATAACAAATGTATATTAAATCTAATATAAAAGATAAGGATACTAACATAACAGACTGCATAATTAAACTGCATAATTAAATTGTGTTTATCTTAATTATATATTATATGATTAATATTTATAATTTATATAATTTATATATATAAATTATATAGTAAATAAATAAAAAAATATTAAATTATATGTTGTTATTATTTATAAATAAATTTAGTAAATTAATTAATCTATATTAATATTAAAAGAATTTATATAATATTATTTCTATAATATTAATAATATTTTTTGATGATATAATATAAAACAAATACCATAAAAAAAAAAAAAAAAAAACCATTTCTTATATATTATCAATGATAAATTAATTGATATAAAATTAATTAATCATATATAATAATTAATTATACACATACAATTAGGTATGTACTATATATATAATGTGATTATAACCCCTAAAAAAAAAAATTTATCGTATACACGAGTTTGTGAGTAAATTTATATTTTTAATTTATTACATCATTATATAATTAAACGATAATATATATAAAATACATTTATTATTATCGATTAAATATAGAATATGATAACTACTGTAAATATATTATTTACATATTTACATATATTATTTAACAACATAGCTGAACTTATAAATATCAATTATCAATTTACATTTATTATTAATATATATAAATTATATTTAAAAATAATTTATTTTTATACTATGTATAGTTTCATTTTGTTAATATAATTTAATATTTAATACATATCAGTCAGCACATTAGATACTAATTTATGAGTAAATTTATATAATATATACATTAATAATATAATTTGTTAAAAGTTATAACAAATATATACTAAATTTAATATAAAAAATAAAGATATTACGCACTTACGCACTCTCTAACACACTATATATATTAACTATTATATTTATCTTAATCATATATATGATTAATATTTATAATACAGAGAACTTTGCTCCCTATTCTATTGACAGACAGCTATTTGTCTTGTTGGACTCATTACGAAAAAGAGAATGAGATAATAGAAGAAACTAACATAAACCAGAGGAGGAAATGAGACGAAAAGAGAAAAGTTTAAAGAAGATGATGGATAGGTAGAAATTATAAGAAAATGGGTTGTTGAGAGGAAAATGATGTAAATAAACAGGAATGGTTTTTAACAGTAGCTGATAGAGAGAAAAATAAAGATGAAAAGAAGTATAAAACTAGAAAGAGAGAAATGATTAGAATAGAGTAGTAGAGATATTGTGAGGGAAAAATCATGAAGGAGAAGAAAGAAAAATATATTAGTGGAAAAAAAAAAAAAAAGGAAAACAGATATGGAGGAAGAAGAAATAGAATAGAACCCACAAAGAAAATATGAAGAAACAAAATATAACAAAACAAAAAAAAAGTGTATCACCATCAAATTTTAGCATTGAGCATCCATCCTTAATTATAATTATCCACATATATGTGTAAAAGTGAATATTTCATACCTAATCTTGCATGTTTTAACTTCACCTTTGTACTTGTAACCTCATTTGTATTTGTTTTAGATGTAGAACATCATAAATTACTTTGTGACCATCCTGAAAGAAAGAAAGAAAAACTGTTGAATCAAACAATTTTAATAATTGCACACCCAACAAAATTGAATTGAATATAACATACCTGGTTCAATCAATTCTCTCTTTACTCTAATTGATATTGGCTTGCTGTATTTATTGCAAATTAGTACAAGTACAATTATACAAGACAACAAATAAATTTAAGACAGATAAGACAGATAGATTACCGTTGGGTAACCCAATAACAAAGAAAATTACACACAAAAAGGGTCAAAAGATAGATAAATTCTTTAGACACCCCTTTACTAATATACTCTCTGATTGCAAAAATGTTACATCAGTTAGCAAACCGTAGTTTAAAAAAGTTGATATATTAGCTCTTCCCCAATGGCTTGACAATTAAAAATTGGTTATCAAAATTAAAATGAAGCCATGTCTGTGATATATTGATAACACACTTATCCTCTATGGTCAACTATACTCTAGTTTACACTCGCAACACAACCAACTGCAAAAAATATATACAAAAGAAAATAAAATTAAAATAAAAAGAATTTGTTATCATTCAACAATAAATATAATTAAGCAACATAAAACATTAACAAATTAAACAAAAATACCTAATATGGTCCGAAACTTAAAAATATAATTAAAATTCAAAAACTATTATATATTCAACTTATGAATTCTATCAACAGGACTAACAAAAAATAATTGAGATTGTAAATACACTTATCTAATAAGTGAACATATGAATATTACAAGAAAAAATCATCATGAAAGGTCATGAAAGATAAGAATTTGAAAAGACTTAAGGTAGATATGAACCCTCTAATTGAACTAAAATAATACCTTACCCAACTATTCTAAAAAAAATTATAAATAGTTATCAAATATAAAAAGAATACAGTAGACAGTCAGCAGATAAAGACAGTAACCTTAATACAATGCCAAAGAAATATACCTGATTGTAGTTACAAAAGTATCAACCAGAACACAATTTGAAAACCAATTAAAACAAACATAATTGAAGCAATCATTTCCTTTTGGAACAGCAAGCCCCTAAAACCATAAAATCAAACATTATGGACCTTGCAAACTCCTTTGGAACAAACAAAATAGAACGGGTCTCAATCTTCACAAAAGTCCACCACCAAGGTGCAATAAGATTTTCACGTAGAGATCCATTAATAATCATTAGTGCTACTCTTAAGAAATTAAAAAATGACTGTATATAGTGTGATCAAATTATTATCAGATAAAATTCTCATCGAAAAGAAAGAAAAGAAATAGCTGAATTAGTGAAAATATTAACTGGTCTATAAACAAATCAATTAAACATAGTAAATTAAATTTTTACAGGAAAAACCAAATAATTACCTTCTCAATTAAATCTGATTGTCTATAAACTCGATGTAGCTCCAATTAATCTCTTTTTGCTTACCTCATTAAAATGTTGTTAAAGCTTTTCATTTGCAAAATTAATGCAAAATTGCTCAAAACTGCAGAAAAGATCATGTTAATTAATCAATGAAAGAAAACATTGTTAATCATATTAAAACTCAATTTACAAACTACAAACTCACAACAAAATTAACTTTAAATTATGTCTTCTTTGATTCTGATAACTCTGTTTAAACAAGTATATTTCCACACTAATACCTAAAGAAGGTCCATAAATAGAACATAAAACTAAAACAGTATTATATTAAAAACCAATCACATTGAGGGTGGGTGATTGATATAAGATGCATATATTTGGTTTGGTATACACATGGTTTTTTTGTAAACATGATTTCAACTAAAAATTCAAAAAACTATTGCCTTATTTACAGATAACCAACACCATCCTAATCCATCAAACATAAGCAAGTTTTTCTGATATGAAATTTCAATAAGCTACGTACATATCTTTAACCATCAAACATCCTTAGCTTATTTTAAATGTTTAAATACAAGTGATGCAAAATATAGGCAACTACGTTTGAGAAAGAATATATGGTTGCATCATTAGTTGATATAAGAGTAACAACCTATAAAAAACCTTTCTAATGTGAGAGGAAACTGGTTGAGGGCAAACAATATGCAGTCATGCATATCACATCATTAGATAATTGGCATCCACATCTTACAATTTTATTTCTTTCTAAAATTTAAGAAACAAAAGAATGCATTATAAATTTCATCAATTAATGTACATACAGTTCTTTCGTGAAGCTGCTGAGAGGAAAAATATTCAGCTCATTTGCTTTCCTACCGCGTTCAATTTCAGCTTTACACTACTGAAGTTTTTCTTCCAAATCCAAAGCCTCCTATAATCACCAGAACAATTATGACTAAGTATAACATCAACTGAACACTTTCATCAAACAAAATATAAGATTACAAAAAGTCAAACATGAAAAAACAAATCACAAGCATACAAATATAAATCAGAAGTGACCAATTATCTGACATAATTAAAAAGAAGACATTTCGTGAAATTATCAAGCCATTTTTTCCTTAAAATAAACATTACGGAGTCATGAATGCCAACCATGTCTAGAACTTTTAACATCGAGTAAAAGTTCTATTTTAATTACAATAATTGTATTATAAAACAGTATTCATATTTTTGACCCAATAAGATTTTCACCCTATGATGGAAAATTTTGAAATTATATTTTAGAATTAATTGAAAAGGCAAGAGAATGAAAACCGCTACCATAATAGATTGTACAGCTTGCATGACTCACCTAAAAAAACGAATTAAGTGATACATACCTTTTCAAATTGTATTCTTATAGATTCTTCCTTCTTAAATCTCTTTATAATCATTTTCGACTTGACTCAAATGAATCTGTTTAACCACAATAACATAAATAAACAAAGAGAAACAAACAGAAATTGCAGAAAGTTTACTAAATAAGGAAGACACACACCCTCAAGTTCTCCAACTTCTCCTACCTTTCTGGATCGTTTCTCATAACTTTTTTTATATAATTCAACAAGTTAATTTACCTGAAAAGATTGGTGAAAATTCCTTATAAATATAAAATTATCAGGATAAACATGTTTCACAAGTAGTTAACATTATTTTCATGTAACAAATTAACAAAAACAACTAAAAATAACATTTTTTGTAAAGTCAAAAAGAGAGTATCAATTTTTGAGAATGTAACAGAATATGCGACATTGTATAGTACATCAAAGATTATTAGCTTTGTTTAGGGCTTTAGGGGCAAAGAGTTTCAAGATACATCTCTCTCATTTATATAATCAAGACTCCCTTATATTTAGGGTTATAAATTTTGCTCCATTTGACAATACAAACCCCATCCCTTTCATCATAAACCTCCTAAAAACTCTCTCGTCATCCTTTCTAATTTCTTAGCAACCTCACTGTAATCTAAAGGAGACATATATAGGTAAAGAGGACACCATGGATTTTAACTTTATCCTTTCCTTTTCAATCACCACATAAAAGATTGATATTACATAGGAATAGACTATTATTGACAAATTAAATATGAGAAACCTCTATCTTAGTTTTTTAGTTGTCATTCCTTTCAATATTCTAACATCAAACAGCTGTTTCATCATCCTAGTCAAACCATCCACTATCAAAAGTAAAGAGGAGATAAATGCTCCAAGTCTTCCACTCAATTTGCTGTTGAAATTTATTTATTTTATTATGTTTGTGAATTTAGAGTTTATTGATATCAATTTGTAATTTTATTTTAGGACTCATTTCTTGTTATATTAACTATTCTTATTTGCTTAAATTCACACCCGAAAGGAGGGTTCTACTCAGTTTCTCTCAGACAACCTTATGTTTATCAAAGTATGCCAACATACCAAGACGATTACAACCAATTTATTATAACATATATCTTGGTTCATCTTTGTATCTGTATGAAAATAGAAGCCTAAAGTTAACTCACTTGGAGTGCACAATCAAGCCAATAGCACGAGTAGCATAAACGTTGACAAGTATGATGCAATTTATTACATGAAGAGATTATGTGGTGTAATATATTTACATCTCAAGCTTTAAGATTATAATGGATGCCACCCAACATAATGATGACATAATATATTTTTGTGTTGTAAATGAGCCAGTCATCGCACTAACATGGATGCAAAAGCAAAATTGAGTACACTGAGACAAAAACATAATAGTTATTCTTCAAGGAATAACTATTTGCAAAACTCACTGTTAAAAGTTCAGCAGAAATCCGCTCCTCATTAGCCGCAACAGCTTCTTTTGACAAGCAAAATTCCTTTCTAGGCAACAAAATAAAACTATTAAGGTAGCTGACACAAGAAATGATACATAAAACACATTTTAAGAAACAAATGAAACACATGATACCTCCTGTAGGGATGTTAACTTTGTTTCTAGTTCCTTCACTCTTTCCTAGTACCAATTTAGAGAGCTAAAGCATTCACTGAATTGTCCCTCCGGCTGAGAGTCAATAAAAATGATTGAACCATAATAGATATGGCATCATGTGCAACATATTGAACTGTCATGCCAAAAAATATGCAATAGATAAACTTCCTGATCAAGATACTAAGCAATAACTGGAACTAAGTAAGAACAGAAAGGTACAATAAAAAAAATATGACTATAACACAATTACATCTGAAAGTTTTGTTGACAAGTCTGCCTCAAGATCAGCATGTGTTCTGTGCAACTTAACAAGACTGTCAACTTTGACAGTCATCTCCCAATTAAACCACACATTATGCCTCTCGATAAGTTCTTTCTCCTACTCACATCCAAAATTGACATATTAAATATAGTGTTACTCCAAGTGGACCAAATATATATATATATATATATATATATATACATACACACACAGAGATTGACAAGTGTTTGCCAGAGATGACCGCAAATGAAATCAAATCAACCAACAATATTATACTTAAAAAAAAATGAAAATAATAATAATAATAAGCAATGGTGATTCTATCTCTTAGAAGTCTTGAAATCTACTGAAAAACAAAATAACTAGCAAACGTGTCTACTCCTGAAACAATTACAACATAACTATAGAAATTACAAAAGTAACACCATCCACTCAAGTTTGGGGCATCCCAAGAAAATGGCATTGTCAAGACTTATTACAACAATTATCATCTTTACACTGTCTCTTTTCTTTAACAAAACCACATACACAACACAATTTGTTCTCCCATTGATTTGTTCTTATACAAAAAGCATAAAAATAAATAAATAAACCCAACTACTAGAATAAGAATAAAACTTCTTTACGAAAATGAAATAACCTACGAAAGACGAGAGCACGAAACCTGAGAATGCGCTAACTAGGCCTCATTTACAGCAAATTGGGCTTCCTTTTCCACAGCATTGTCAATCAAGTTGACCTTCACATCAAAAAAACAATTAATTGTCAAAGAAAACCAAATTTCAAATGTCTAAATATAAAGCCCAAGGAGATATAATATAATTAAACTCACAATCTTATCCAAATAGGTCTTAATAGTAGCATTCTTCTCACTGATTTGCAAGTCCTCCTACACCAACCCCATCAACTATCTTTTAGAATTATGCTACTCTGAAACCTCAGTCGATATCCTCTCAATCTCCCTTTCCTTCCCAATCTGTAAAACATCAAAGCTTATCCTCACACAATGCATCACTTTTCCAAATCATAAGTTCCAGAATCAACTTCATTTCTTTAAAAATAAACTCAATAACAATACACACAATCATAACATGTTATCCAAGAAGACGAAATTCAAAGTGTCAACACAATCACTATTACATATATATACACAAAACATATATAAAATGAAAATCAAAACCCTAAACCCTAAACAGGAGCACAAGGATTAAAGTGCATACCAACTGGAGATGGAACTGGTGCTTCTTGACCTGGACTTGCGCTAGCTCCAGTGTACGTTGATCGATAGAATTCTGAAGCAGCACATGTTGCGACTCCAGCTTCAAGAAGTCTTCGGATATGTACTTCTACTCAAGGGAAGTGCAGGTCTGCTCAGCCGTGATAGAGGCCGCTTCGGCACAGACCTAAACAATCTAGAACTGGCTCTGCAAGTCTCTGATGAAGTCGTCAGCCCTAGCCGCCACGAAGAGAAATCGTCGGAGAGGTGCAATAGCTCCTCGTCGAAGATAAAAAGGGGCATTTTTGTCTTTTTGAAATCAAAACCCGATTCACAGGTGTTTGTGTGTTGGTTTAAGAAGGGAATTTGTTTTTGTTTTTATTTTTTTGGCCAAGTGTTGAAACAGAGAGAGAGAGACAGACAGAGAGAGTGTGTTTTGTGTTGTGTCATGGATGTTTGAGAAAACTAGCTCTCAAACATCTATGACAAACTTTAGATTTTCAATCACATTACACTTATTGATGCAATTCTTACACCAAAATCCCTTTTTCTTAGATACTCACCTATAACTCCCCGACCTTCCAATTCTTACATTTATTAATACAATATTTATGCTACCCACAAACGGTACATTTTGTTCAAACTCACTAATAAGCTATCCGATGTATCCTCAAGAAAATCATCATGCTCACAATCTTGTGTTTCGACTAAAAATAAGCCACTAATGATCCTGAACACAATTCTCAGTCTTCTCTAACTTATCACCTAACATTCAAGCTTCGAAAACATCATACATGCACATTGTGGATTTATTTCGCCTCGACTCTAATTCTCACAGGGTTTCACTCATTTCATTCTCTCAGAACCTAGGCTCTATACTCTTACAACACATACGAGGTGGAAATTATGTACAAGAATATCACAAAAATTTTACAACGTATGTGAACAAATAATGAAAGACCGCTAATATGCACTCAAAGGACCTCATGGAAGGAATCGGATATCAATAACATGTCAAACATTGTTTACTCCAACAAAATAGTTCAACTTCTCAAAAGATCAACTAGGTCTTTTCCTTAGGTTGTAATGGGGCCAATAGGTGAATGGCTAAAAGAAAGAAAAGATAAAGTAGTCATCAAATGAACTTAGGATCACAATATGAGTTCTAAGAAATTAATTATTTAGGCACTGAACTTCTATTGATTGTTCCACCCTCCTAAACTTGCTCTTCTTTCTTCTTTTTCAACTATTTTTTTTCTTTTTTTTTTTTCTTCACTTTCTTTTTCTTTTCCTTTTTCTCTTTTTTTCATTTCAATTTTTTTTTTTTTTCAGTTCATGCTTATGCTTACAAATTTAAAAATTTTTTCTTTCATAATAATTTGTAAGCATACACAACAATTTTTTTTTTTCCTTTTTCTTATTCACCACAACTTCACTTCATCAAATATACATATTTTTTTTCAATCCCCACCTTCTTTTGCCTAAATCTTAGTCTCACATGCAAATCCAAGCTCTAAAGGATAAAGCTTAATTATTTCAGGCTTGGACATGGATTTATGTAGGGTAAGAACAAAAATATTTAGGCTAATCATATGTTTGGCTTCAAATTGGCTATTGGCGCACACACAATAAAGGTAAGGAAAAAGTGAATGGACTTTTACTAGTTTAAGCACACAACGTCTAATATCATTTCTCAAAAGTTGTCAAACTTTTCATTTAAAACAAACAGTTTATTTAATGCAAAACATGTTATTTCCTTCCAATACAAAACCTATAGAGGTCAATCTAATAATTTCAAAAATTTACGAAGAGTGTTTAAGAATTAGAAAAAAATCATCCCTCAACAATAAAAACGTTAATAGCTCAAATTACTCACACGGGAAGTCTCCACTAATAATCCACAACTATGCACGTTTAATGTCTCTCCACTCTCCTAATTAAGATTCAAGCCTTTGAAAACTTCCAATCATGTTTAGACTTTCATGGCTACCTTCTAGTCAAGACAACCAATCATAATACGCGTAGATTTCTCTATTGGATACACTAAAATAACCTAGTAATGAATTTGAAACAAAACAAAAATCCCGTGAAACGTCAGCCTAAACTATACTCGAAGAAAATTCATGACTCATTAAATACTCATCAGAAAGCTCATACTTGTCATCTTTGGAATCCCTATAAGACTAAGCTTTATCCTAAAACCATTACCACTTACATGTGTTCCACCACTAAAACTCCTTAGTATCCCACTAAACGAACCAAACAGAGGAACGAAATCTAATCTTAAGTAAGCAATTGTCATTCATGGATATCGTAGTAGTTCCAGAATTAGAATCAGAATGACCTAATTGGTCAAAGGGCAACCACAAACTATTCTAAGATGCATTGAAACTCGTTTCAAATAAGGAAGCCAACCCGGTGCAGGAGCGGTTTTTAGAAGAACTAATGACTATTACCTCATTATTGCCCACTGCAAATTTAAGGAGAAATACAATAAGTTACAAAACAAAAAAGAGATAAGGATACCACAAATAATAAAGTAATATGAGAACTATTGAATACCTATATTATCTATAAATAAAGCCAATTCAAATATGTGACCAGTCCCATCAAGGGAGGTGGCAAAACTTCCAAGTAAAATAAATTTCTACAAATTGAAGTTATTAAACAATTATTTAGATAAAAGCAAGATCAAAGAACGAAATATGAGAAATACAAATGAAAAACTATCCCTTGCATCAATGATTACCTGACAAAATCTTCATGAGAAATATGATGACTTTGACGAAAGATAACCAAGATCCACGAGAATTCAAGTTCTCTTTCATTCCAAGCAAATGACTGTATATGAAAGAAGTTACAAATTAAAAATTTGATAGTTCAAGTCGTTTTGAGCTTTGCAAATAGAAATGATAGGGATAGAATTTTTACCTAATTATCATTACTATAGAAAATAGCATTTTCCATGATTTTCAAACATTTTAACAGTAATAATAAGTTCATGATTTGTATCCTAAATAGAAGGTGAACCACGTTTTTCCCAACCCTCCATCAACATTATTATTCATGCATTTAGTGGAATTTCTTCTTCAAATGACAATATTCCATTAAAAAGTGAACAAACAGAAATTGAAAAGAAAGGGGAGTAACAATAAATTATTGAGCGGTAAGTGATAATCAAGGGCAAAAATCAGCAAATTTTCAAAATCTATTGTCTTTACTTATAAATTACACATAAAAATATAACATCAACAATAATAAATACAAAATAAACTATAGTGTCATTTATTTGGAGATTTACACTACCAAACATAAAAAATAATGTATTTGGACAGACTATAGTCAGAAGTCTCATCACTATTCATAATGATGCTACAGCATGACATATCCCAATTAATTTATTGAAGAACTAAAAGGAACCAACAACAGATCTACATGTTTTGTTACAAATTAATATAATTTTGAGCAACTCCTCCGATGACTACACAAATAAGATGAGGAAAATAAGTTTGCAAAGTAAACCTTGTCAAAATAATAGACGTCTGTACTTTCTCCCATTTTCAATGCATGTGTTAATTAAAAGAAATTTCTAGCTATCATTTATAAGAATAAAAGAAGTATTTCATAATCTGAAGCATTCTGTCCTTTTCTTTTCATTTTATTTTATATATTTTTTTAAATTACTAATTAGTTGATAACTGGGGGTTGAGAGAAATACTAAAAAAAAAGTAGTGATTAGTGAAGTAGATAAGACACATAATAATTGAGACCAAAAGATATAGAATACTGCAACAATAGGGTTTAGAGAAGGCTTGACCTTGCTAGGACTTGAATTTTGGTAAATACAAAATACATCAATCAAATCTATATCTATAAGAATTATAGACCTTTTACTTAGATTTTGTCGTAAAAGTCTCCCCAAGTTCTGTATTGGACAGAACATTTACCATAAATCAACCAGAATATATCAGCTGTTTGTGAACAACAAAGATACCATGATTATATTAAGACAACCAAATGCATGATAAAGTTTCAAATGATTTTCGAAATGAAGAAAAGAGATCATAGACACGTCAGTTTGCTTCTGATAATTAGATTTTTAAAAGAAAAGGTTTAGATAGTTATGTCTATCTCATCTTTAGTGATGCAGTCATCATCTAAATTAGACTACAGCTCATTGGATTTGTGAATATGCTATAAGCATCGGCAATGATTGCTCCATGCATAACCACTTACATCTTCAACAACAATATAGGTTGATTTATACTCATTGTGATATACAGGAAAAGTAAACATGGATATAAATAAATCAAACAATAATATTAACTTAAGCAAGTAAAATATTATAGTTTGAATTTGAAGAAACTCATATAAATGTAAATGAAAGAGGAGCTTACCATTATACTGTTGATCCCGAAATTTGTACCTCTGCTTCCCCGAAATTTTTTTAATTCCTTTAAAGTAAAATCAACTGCACTCAATTAAAATAGTCCAATTTACAGTTAGAACTCTAAACCATGAAAAATTTATGGTTAAATTAAATCAAAAAGAAAATAGTAATGACAATTTAGTACACGTGCAGAGTATGTTTCAGATTCTATGCAGTGCTTATACATAACCATTGTTCATAAATACGTAGTACGGTGCGATACAGGCATCTCATCATAGTATTATACGGTACATCCGATACGGTTCGTACGGACGTATCGATAAAAAACGATTCAAAAAAAAAATAATTTTTTAATATTTATTTTTTAAAAATATTATTTATTTACATTTTTTTAAATTTTTTAATATTTATTTTGTATTAAATAAATGTTTATTTTAATATTCATTATTTATTTTACTTATATAAATTTTTATATCATATGGGTGTCTGCTTTTCTCAAATATAAAACCAACAAAAAAAAAAAAAAATCTTAATAAAATTAAATACCATTCAATACAATATATAATTTGACTAAAGGGACCGAGAGACAATGCAACCTCTCTCAAGACTCTCTAGGTAAAGCATACCTTGTTACTCTTTAATTGCATGTCAAGAACAAAAAGTCTGAACAGTACATTTACAATCACAACCTACCTACTGCTTATATGGCAACATCATAATCCAACTAATGAACTTAATAGCCCAGATGTTTTACTCCACTATCGTTTAATGAACTAAACTTCAGTGATTTCCCATGACAAATTGCATGGGTGCTATGTTGTGGGACGTCTTGGGGTGAAGGGAAAACAATAATAATTCATTTTGATTGAAAAGCACTTGCATCCCAAAACTAAGAATCAATTGATTTTTACAGGAGGACAATCATATTCTAAGATAAGAAAACCACATGATATCAAAGATATAATGATTGTTATACAGCATTATATATGAAATAGTTCAACAGTCATTTAACATATTCTCTTTATTCATCATACCTGAAATTTAATATTGGAAAATCCATCACGATTTGCAAGATCACCTTCACGATAATCAACTCCAGTCAAATCAGGGAACCTGAACAATCAAGCCAACAGTTACTAATTATGCTATAAGTTCAAGCAATACGCAACAACAGAACTCAAATTTCAGTTACTTAAAAAGGACTTTATATTAACAAGAACCAACAATTTAATGTGAGAAGCATTCATATTTCATTATTACTTCACCAAAAAGAAAGACGCTCTTATTAAACTTGACCATCAATATTCTTTGTTTAACTACCTGATGTGGCTTAAAAGCATTCCCGCGAGGAGTAGTCAATTGGAAGGACAAACGCAATTTCTGGAGGTGGTTTGCTGACAAGAATACAGCATTTTCTCCAGCTAAATCCAGTCTACATATATCCAGCACATAAAATGGAAGTTCATTTAGAATTCGAATTGAGTATATAAGCATGATGTCTGAAAGTAACACATTTAAACATGTGGAAAAATATCATAATTACAAGCATCTAACATGCTATCCAAGACGAGCAAAAATATAAATTTATAGCAAGATAAAACAACTGAGATATATAAACAACATACTTTTTCTGAATTTCTATGCTCCTAATGTCACTATCAAGAACTGCAATTTCAGCACTGCTTATTTTGATAATTCCCGTCATAAATATCGGTACTTGAGTTAGGGTGCCAGTGACATAAACATCTTTATCCTCAGCTTCATGAAGCATCACCTACAAAAATCATATACGACATCAGGATATCCACAGAAAAAGATAAACACAAGATTTGATCACTCTCTGAAAAACATCAAAACTACAAAAAGGTACCTTAAAAACAAAGATGTAACTTCCAACATCGACACTATCTGGCAAAGCATCCAAGAAATAAACTGCTCTCTCAGCGTCAAAGCTGAGTTCCTATATCATGCAAATGATGAAAAGCATCATCTGAAGTTAGGCAAATTTTTAAGCAACTGTTTTAAATAATCAAATAATATATTAAAAATGCAAATGCAATAAACATAGGTTAAAACAAGATTATTCTAGGACCTTGTTTTCAATGACAGAAGTGTCCTTTGAGCTAGTGGAATATGCCCGCAGAAGCTTCACTGTCAGCGGAGGAGGTTTTGAACCAAGTACTGTATTTACCTTGACCTGAAAACATTTATGAAACACATTATGTTAAATCTAAATATATCAAAGAAACCCTATAAACCAACTAAAGAATACTTTAAACCAGGCATATAAGAGCCAGCACTGTAGCAATTGTCATTTGACAAACCACCCAATTTTGAAAGTACCGAAAAAATAGAGATATGGCGATGCACCAATCGATACCAGCAGATGCAAGAGATAGATATGAAAACAATTCTGAACATGTGAAGGATAGTAAAACACTGATAAATCACATGCAAATTTAAATAATTGACAGCAAAGAAGAATATTGTTAAAGATAAAGAGAAACAGATATAGAAGAAACAAACCTAGCTCAGACAGTAAGCCAAGGTGTGTAGACACCCCAAAATCATGCAAGTGCCATGAAGCCATATTAAAATAAGAAGTTATACAGGAAAACAACAAGTATCAGATTTGCTCGTGAGCAAGGAAATTATAATTAAATCACGTAACTGCAATCATCTGTATTTTTTTTTTTTTTTTCAATTTTCATTTAATTTCAAGGAATCTAATGCCACCTGGTCCACATCAGGAAACACATGAAGTACTCTCGTTCACACTCTCTTATCAGAGCTCATTATTAGGATTTAATTTTCAAACTGGAGTAAGTTTAATTCTGGCATAATACTGGAGCATACAGCACAGTTAACCAATCATTGCACATTTCTCTCTTTACCCACCAAAAACAATGACAAAAATAGAAAAAATACGCTAATATCTGAATCACAATAGGCTCCCAAAACATGCCAAGAAAGTGAAAATAATAATAATAAAGGAAGCAATTCCATGATAAACTGTCTAAAAATGAGATCATAACTAAGGAGACACACCCTCAAGTTTTCCTTATTCGTCAATGAAATCACTGTAGATGGAAGTGACAGAATCAGAGGGACAGAAACTCTGCACCAGAAAAAAAAAATATATCAGTATAATTTAAAAGATGATAACTAAATTAATTGAGGTTGCAAAGCAGACTTCGGGATTCAATTATTCTGCTGTAAAGCTTTATCAAATATTGAGGGAAAACACATTATGTCTGAACTTTCCATCCTATGAAACATCATTATAGAAAATGTTCTTTAAGCAAGAATGTAAATAAATATTCAAATACCACTCTAAGTTAACAACTTGCAAAACGAATTTGGCTGACAGCACCATAACATAGGTACATTGCACCGAAAGAATAACATATAGATGCTCGAGAAAACACTTGCCTATTGCTTTCCAAGCAAGCCAATGAATCTATTTGATTGAAGAAATCTTTGGCATCACCGGGAATTCCAATGCCAAGGAAAAATTTGGCTAAACCCAATAATTTATCACCAGGAAGCTGCAAACACAAAAGCAGAAAAATATGACAATCACTCTAAGAATTACAAAAACTGGTCTTGTCTTTATATATTCCCCAACTTACATTCAACCTTCCAGTAATCACAGAAGTGAATGCTGTCAGCCCCTTTACAACCGAGGAGGAAGTTGAAAGAGGACCCAGATGTTCAGCTACGTTAACGACTTTCTCATCAAAGTAAAATGCCCCATCATCTACAATAAAGAAATTAAATTAGAGAAGAATACTACAAAATGGACTTATAATCTATAATTCCCAAAATTTGTCACAACTGGAGACAATCAATTGGAATAAAAACTGATATATCAAAAATGACTCAATTGAGAAAAGGCTAACATTGTCATTTAGATGTATAAAGTTTATATAGTCAATTAATTATGAATTTAATTCAAATTAAATTCAGATTTTCAAAAATGTAGCTACATGTAAAATTTATAATTTCCATGCTACCAGCAATAAACTAATAATACATTCAATTTCGTTGCTCAGATTCTGTTTATATTGTCAACGGGTCCTTTTTATAACAATAATACAAGACCACACTCAGCTCTCCAATTGATCCACTATGCTTTAATTCTGTGACCAAGATCCTCCTTGATATTGAAACTTTGATCCGTAGGACACCTCTCTGATTTGAAATTCAAATAAAGAATACTACAATTTTCAAATCAATTTCTTTATAATCAAATAAGAAAAAAAAAAAATACACATACCATATATCTCGATACTGTCAAAGAGCTTCAGTATATCATTTTTCATCGTAGCAATCTGTCCACAGTAGACATATGCAAAATATGAATATCAATTAGTTCAAGCTCACAACAACCAGAATGAAAGTAACAGATGATAAAAAAATAAAAAGAAAAATAATGAAACAAAAGTTTAAAGCACAAGCTCATATATGAAAATAAAAGGAAATTTTGAAAACACTAATGAACTGAAATCCAATATCTTTTCAAAAGTTCAAGATTACCATGGATTGATCAATCTCAGAAGATGCTAGAGATACAACTCCAGCAAGGGCTTCAAGTGCTACACCTGTAAGAATCAAGATAAGTCAAAAGTTATGCACAAGCCTCCATTATAATATCATATCAAATATTAAGTATCATAATACTATATTTGATAATTAACATATAGCAATGTTTATGTCAAGTCCTGTCAAAATTTCTAATTTCCAACATTCCCTTCCTCATCTGCTTAATTTATTTAATCATCAGGCAGAAGTAGTTGTCACAGATATCCAAATTTATTTGTTTGAAACGAGAAATGTGAAACACAAACATAAGATTCAAATAACTCTTCCAGAGGAAAAATAGTTACCACAGATATCCAACACTCCAAAAGATCAAATATTTCAAACAGCTAACAATCACTGCCCATTTTTGAAACGTACATCTGAATAACAAATGCTGCATCTCAAGTTTTTTATCACCTCATTTCTTAGAAGTTTCTAGAAGCCATATGCCAAACATACATCCACATAGATGCCAACTAGTGACAAAAGTCAATTTATACAATAAACCATCAGTTTATGAGCCCCAGTTATATGAAATCTTAAAGAATTCCTGCTACAGGTTATAAGGACAATACAAAAAATATGTTTGATGTTTGCATATAAGGGGAGACCTAGCAGTGACATAAATCATGATATTTTAGCAAGTCAAACACTAGATTATTTTAAACTAAATTTTAAAATTTTTAGATTAACACAGCACATAATACCAGAACTATAGGCAAAATCTCAGAGTGCACCCCTGCTTAGCGAGTTCTTGAAGGAGCAGACCATTGCCAGTCCCAATATCAAGTACACTCCAATGAGACAAGTACTTATTACTGTCCTCCACGAGCTCAGACTTGTTATCATCATCAACATGATTCAGAATGCGACCTTGAGAAACCTCAATGCACAAGCTTTTCGTCCCAGAAGCAACAACATCCATCACATCAGCTCCAAACCTAATCAAAAAGAGGCAACAAAAGGCACTAGGAAACATCTTCAAAATTATAAATTTCATCAAATACCAACATCCCAATTCACACATTTAAACAATCAAACTTCAACCCGAAACCCTAAATAAGAGGAAAATCAAATACCTCAACTGAGACCCTCTCTGTAACCCATCAATGGTCACTTGGTCTACGTGCTCCATGATCTCCCCAAACTCCTGCACCACCGGAATCGACCTCCGTTTTCAAAATCCGTGAAATGGGTCCTCTCGTCTGGCTGTTGTTATGGTTCTCTTGAGAGGAGGAGAAGACTCAAGGGCAAATTGTAGAAATCTTGAGGGGTATCTTGGGAAAGAGAAGAAAAAGAGTCCCTGTACGGATCCTCCTCCAAAACGACCTCGTCTTCTTCTGTCGTCAACGGCCTCGTGATTGCTCGGTTCCGGCGTCCGTACGTCCAAACCATCATCATTTATACTTCCCGTCGTCGTCGAAGGAGAATTCAAGATTTTGGCATTCTGATCCTACGGCCACGGCCCTCCACTTTCGTGCGTCGGTCTTTTGACTTCAGTTTCGGTACGAGTGACGGGTTGGGTACCGGCACGAGTCCCACCGGTAAGGTAGAGTGATCGAATTCTTGATTCTCTAGGTCGGTCAATTCTTTTTCTTTCATCTGGGCCGTTGGTCCCGGTGGTGGTGGGGGTCAATGATGGACGTCTCTGATGCGCAGAAATTGTTAGCGGTGGTGTTGCTTTGTTGTTCGTCGTCGTC
Source organism: Dimocarpus longan (assembly GCA_022984855.1). NCBI lineage: Eukaryota > Viridiplantae > Streptophyta > Magnoliopsida > Sapindales > Sapindaceae > Dimocarpus > Dimocarpus longan. The sequence goes on along the minus strand of CM041025.1, from coordinate 20,281,286 downwards.
GTCGTCGTCGATAACTTGTTCAAAACGCTGTTCTTGATCGCCGTTGGTCCCGGTGGTGGTGGTGGGTCAATGATGGACGTCTCTGATGCGCAGAAATTGTTAGCGGTGGTGTTGCTTTGTTGTTCGTCGTCTTCGTCATCGTCGTTGATAACTTGTTCAAAACGCTGTTCTTGATTGTTGGAGACCATGTTTGAATCTATCAACAAAACCCAGATTTAAAATCAAAAAATAATTGATATCCAGAAAAATTTGAGAGAGACTGTCTGCAAGTGCGTTTAACTTTTGGAGAGAGATCAACGGTTGGGAGGGGCTGGGGTGACTCATGGAATGGGTACAGGAGATGGGGACACGTGGTGTTGGCGATTGGCTCTCCCTCTCTCAGAGTCAATTTTTGATTTTTTTTTGGATTTTATCTTTTGGCCTTTTATGCCGGTGATGTAAGCAAACTTGAAGTTGCCGAATCAGATTCAGTAATTGAAAATCATATTAAGTATCCTACTTATCACTGCCAAATCACTTTAAGTAATTGGAAAATGCATGTTATTTACTGTACAAAAAATTGAAAACTTTTTTCCATATTCATTGGACTTTTGAACAAAATTAGAACCCGTATTGAATATCAATATGAATATATGATATTCAAATATAGAAATAAAAGTGATTAATCAAATACAGTGTTAGGTCGATATGATTTAAATTTTCCTTACTAAAATTCACGGTATTAAGAACCATGATTCAATTTTGGCGATAGAAATCTGATATTTTATAAGTGTACATGATGTTTATACTAATTTAATAAAAATATTTTTATTCTTTTCTTAAGTGAATAAAGTAATAAAATTTGGAGAAAAATAAGAGACTTGTGCTATTGTAATATAAAATTAACCATCTAAATTAAAAAGATTCTTTTTTTTTTTTAACTAGCAAAGTAATTTATAATTATCATATATATTTTGATGTTTATGGTGCATATTCATATTCATAGATTATTGAGTCAATATTATTAAAATGCACTTTAATCTTTAACTATTTACGTGTGATGATTGAATCTAAATAACATATTTATCATATGAATTATTTGTGAAAAATAATATGAATTTTGATCATGATCTTTATAAATTGTTGAGGTGGTGTTACCAGAGAGGATTTTAACTTACCGCAATTCACTCATTAAAATCGAATTTGAATAACAATGATAACATAATGTATTTATCACATAGATTTTCATATTTACCTCTAATAAAATATATATATATAAGTTGTTAAATCAGCATTACCAATTATAATTAGTAGTTAAGTTATATTTATCATGTAAATTTTGATCATGATACATATTTTATAAATTGTTAAGTTCATAATACTACTAAGGTATATTCTATCTTTCACTTAATCATACGTAAGTACCAGTAACAACCTACTAACCTTCAAAATTATCACATCATATAATATTTACTTATTTTTGTCTAAATCTATGAATCAATTATTCAATTCATATTTATCCAACGTGACATTATCGCACCTAAAATTGAACCATTGGGCAAACTAAACCAATTGCTAGGCTTTGAGTGGGGACCAATAAAGCTAATTCATTTGTCACACTAGGTTAAGTTTATAAGATGAGGTTGACCCAATGATAAATTATGTATTGTCCTAAAAACAAATGAGATTATGATATTAAAGGAGCAAGTACAGATCCATTTACCATCAGATTAAGCAAAAGGTGTATTTGAACAAAGGAATTAGCTCAAAAGATTAAAATAAAGTCCAGCTCTCTTAAGAAAGTCTTGATAGAGTATCATGTAAGGTTAGCTAGGAGAGTCACTACAAGATGATACTTGGATGCGTATAATCTTGTCAGAAAATAGTAACGTCCAAAAGGTGGTTCATTATATGGAGAGTGAGAATAATAAGTCCTTTAAACCAATTGTATTGTGTTAAAACTTGGTGAATTCACTCGTAGGAATTAGAGCATAAAATATTTGTATCTTGATGCATGAAAGAATTAGTTGAGTGAGTTTGAGGCACGAATAGATAAGATTAAGATCAAACAACTTGTATGCTGGAACTTGACTTGATAATCACTTAAAGCTATTTTGCAAGTTTTATTTTTATGTATACTTCGAACGTTACGTTACAATATCAAAAATTTTTATTTCAGACTCTAGGAAAAACTCTCGAACCAATGTGTTTTGAACTATAACTTTTATATCAAGTGTTTTTGAGGTCAAGTTAAAAATGTGTTGCACTCTTATAATGTATGAAAATGGTTTCCATCAAAGAGTGTATTTGAATTTTGCAAAAGTTTTAGACAATTTATTTAACTCCCTTTCTAGGCTTAGCATAACTTCAAATTTTACATGTTTCACAAGTCTTTTCCTCAATTATGTGATTGTAATTAGTGGTTATAATTAAAATACAAATTTTAGTATGTTTTACTAGAGAAAGAATATATATTATTTTTTAATACATTCGTGATGTAAACAACTCAAACTTTAAACATTATCAAATTGAATTAATATTTTTTTGTCATCAAACTACATTATTTTTAAAAAAACAAAAGAAACCAGATCGTCATCTGGTTCCCCCCTTTCGCATCTTTGTCTTTTTACTCTCCCTCACTTCTCACCTCCCTTAAAACCTCAACTCCCTCATCTTTTTCTTCATTGTCTCAACTCTAAGAAGACAAAGGGCTCGCCAAAGTTAGTTGAGGAACAAACCTAAGTTGCCTGAGTTCGTTTGAAGATGAACAGACCTAGATCGTTTGGGTTCATCTTCTTTGAACAAATTTAGGCACCTAAATTCGTCTTTTTAGGTTATAGTTATTATATATATATATATATATAGATCAGTGTCAAACGCAGACCTTCAAAGATTTGGTTCAACATCGAACCAAATAATCTAGTCTGGTTTTGAATAGAAAGGGGAACGAGAACATCTTGAGTCGAGTGGTGAGGGCAACAGAATAAAGAGAGTGACGATCTAGGAAGGGATGAACAGACACCAAGTTTTTTTTTTTTTTTCATTTAAAGATATAGTCTCAAAGGTTGAAAATCTAAGTTCAAATGCAAATCTTCAATCTTGGACAAATTATACACCTCGATTTTTTATGGAAAATTGCATGCCTAGTTCTGACCTCTAAATTGAAGTGCAGTACTACTGCATATATCTTTTTTTTTTTTTTAATACATATAATTAGCAACGTAATTAAGTTGAATACATTACTGAGAAAAAAAATGAAAAAGAAAAGTTTTATTTGTTATTTGATTCATATATCGGTTGAGAATTTCAAGTCTGAAATTTATTAAAATGCCAACGCATATTTGTACCTTTGAATTTCCATATTTCCGTCTAAGAGGTATTAATTTGGTGAAATATCTTCTGGTCCTGTCTATGAGCTTTTTATAGCAGATATCATCCTACAAGATATGAGCTTTTTATAGCCTAGTTCTATTAACAGACAAGATAATAATTAATGATACGCATAATGTCGACTTTAAAAAAATAATAATAACAATAAATTATCTATACACTAATTTTCTCGTACGTAGAAACAGTTGGCCTACGAACAATGCGGTTGGTTGTAAATGCAAATTCATGCGCACGTGGAAAGAGACTCCACTTATAATATTTGAATGAGAAATTAAACGCCCGATTCCTGCCACCTTTGTTTAGTCGAAATTAAATAAACTACTAATTCCGTACCACCTTATTCTCTGGGACAATGTATTCTCTGCTGTGAACACATGCAACATAAGATCTGATTCACTTACATATCACACATCACTGGTCTAATTTTATGGTGTCAAGATAGGCAATGTTAACAACAACTGATTAAAGTTCTTGTATATATCTAGATGACCTGCACATTTAAAAATGTACACAGACTAATTCTATCAAAGCTGTTTATAAAAACATCAAATGTAAAGTGTGTAGATATGTAGTCTGTTATATGGAGAGTGACTGTTGAGTAACCCAATATCAACTATCTCTTTCCAGTCAGATATAATATTGTAGATATAGGTTTATATTTAAGTTAAGAGAGAATATTCATTGTTTGTTTACGCCCTTAGACATATCCCTTTGTCAAGGCTAATGGGGCAAAAAAAATTGAGTTAATATTGTAAATTTGTGATTAATAATAATAATTTGAGCTGATCTTGAATGAGATCATCCAAACTAATAGTTGTCTGTTTCAAATTGCAGAGTTCAAACAATTCAAGATTCTCTTTTTGGTTAAGATTGAGAAGATTTATATATCCTCTATAATTTTCTCTTGGATATAAACTTGAATGTTGTTCGTTAATTAAAATATTATATGTAAAATTGTTGTGATTGTATCCTTCATATGTTTTTCTATAGGACTCTAGACTTCGATTGCTTCAACTGCTTCTAAAAGGCTAAAACCAACGATTGTCGATTATTCAATAGGTTGGGATTCCCCTGAATTTGTCAATGATTCCCTTGTTAAATATCACAGGCAAAAATGATGAGTATATTTCCATTAGTTATATGTTCTAGAATATATGTCTGCTACATACAAACAACTACAAACAGACATTTACATTTAGAGGGGACACGATCAATCAAGAACAAAATGATGAGTATATTAGAATTCTAAACACCAAACTAGGAAGTTTACATTAAAATATTTTTTCCTTTCTATTAATTTCTTCAGAGATTTTTTTTTTTATTTTTATAAATTTTATATAATGAAAGATTCTTTGGAGATTGTTATATATGCATATTCTATGCTTCTGGACCATATCTGACTTAATTTTATAGAACATGATTTGTTTTGGCATCAACTTTGTAATTAAGAATCACATAAAAACACAAGATCAAGCCTTCATTGATCCCTTTTCAATGTCATATGCCTATATAATCTAGCAGCTAGCATTGGAGGTGATCATGGTGAAATGTAAATAAATAATAATTTCCATATTACAGATTTAAAGTGCTATTCCTAACACTTATGCACTTTTTAAGATGCAGGTGTAAACACTGCATGTTCTCTACTCATACATGTAAACTTTCAATCAGATAGAAAAAAAAATCATTCATGTCAATCAGCTAGTTTTCAACTAAGAATTCATCAAATCAACTTTATAAGTACAGTTGAATCCAGCTGTTTTGTGATTCAGAAGAGAACAAATCACACTTGAATAAAAGAATCAACTAAGCTTCACTAGCTTTTTGTTGTCATACATATATAATCTAGAAGAGACTCTGATAGTATTTCTATAATGGAAGAGGTGACAGAATGTGATTGGTGGAAGATTAATAGGTATACAATGGAGGTGCTTGAGAGGAGCCAAGCGCTAATTTCTAGTGGGAGGAGTAGAGTTGGAAAGCTGGCCAGAAACAATAATATAAATTAATATAATCATAATTAAAGGAGAAACTGATCATGAGGACCCATATTCGATAATGTGATACATATACACATATATATATTTGACCTGTATTATATAATTGAAACTAACCCATAATATAATCGGGATCAAATAAAATTAATATATATTAATTGTACGGTCCGAATAAACTCTCAAATGGAAGAAAGGATCCACACATAAGTGGGAGGACTATTCTTACAGAAAAGGGAGAGAGAGAACCCACTTTTATTTTTTATTTTTTAATTTACAATGTAAGGTAGTGCGCTTGATTTGAACCCAAGATTGACCATTAGAGGGGTCACGCCGTTTTCCACTCGATTGACAACCCAAGCACTTTGATAATGTGATTTTTAAAATATATGGATTTGTAATATAAATAAGTACATGAAAAAGAGAATTACTGAGCAGTCTCTTAACATATGATTTATTACAATAAAAAACCATTTTTGTTTTTTATAACAATGATATCCCCTGTACTAACAGTTTGATTATATTGATCATTTAAGATAACTGAAAAATGAAAAATAGAGCTAAAGACAAGAATGCCCCTAACTAAAAAATAATTAAAATTAATTTTTAAATTATAAAATAATTAAACTTAAAAAAAAATGAAAAATAAAAAATAAGATATACACAGTTCATCATGTTGATGGACGGTGGTAATTAATTTTCGAAAACTAAAATTAAAAAAATATATATTAATATTTAAAAAAATAAAAAAAATTAAAGAAAAAAAATATGAAGATCCAATCTCCATATTGGATCTCCACCGTCTATCTCATCAGACGGATGATGGAGATCCAATCTAGAGATATTAGATCTTCATTTATAAACCCAACTATTGTGCATCGTCTCTCTTATATATCTCTCTCTGTCTTTCTCTTCTCCTTCTTCTCTTCTTTATCTTCATCTTCTTCACAATCCAGATCGACGACGATAGAAACCCATACTCCTCCTCCCTCTTTGTCTCTCTCTTCTCCTTCTTCTCTTTTTCTTTTCTTCATCTTTTTCATCAGTCGAGTTTGTTGCCTGGATACTCAGATTGACTGGGTATCTGGCGATGGAAACCCAAACACCTCCCTCTCTCTTTCTCCTCCTTTTTCTCTTCATTTTCTTCACTGACCGCTTGAGTTCTCGATTTCCATTTGGAAACCTAGCAGCTTAAGTACTAGGCGTCTGAGTTTCTAAATGGAAACCTAGTAAACCCAAACGGAAACCTAAATCGATGGGTTTCGATCTATAAACCCAAACGCCAGAGTATCGAGTGATTAGGTTTCCAAATGAAACCCAGACATCGATTTGGGTTTCTAGATGATGTTGGTTTGGTTCCATCTTGGAACTAAATCGTCGCTCATCGTGGATCTGAGTTTTCAACCCAGACCCGTATCAGTGTTTGGGCTTCCAGATTGAAACCCAAAGCCGCATCAGTGTTTGGATTTCCAGATAGTGTTGATCAACCTAGAAACCAGACATCCATTGAATATTGATGAATCATCATCAATTTTTTTATTTTTTATATCATTTTTCTATTTTTTGAATTTTTTTTTTTTTCAATTTGATCTAGATCATTGCTTAGATCAATTTGAAAAATTTTTAAATTATTTTTTATGGTTAAATTTTAAATTTTAAAATTATTTAATTTTTTAAATATTTTTAAAATTTAAAATTTAAAATTATTTATTAATTAGTATAATTTTAAAAAAAATAATAATAAGATAAATTAATTAAAATATTCTTATTATAGTTAACTTTTACATTCAACAATAATTAAATTATTAATATAGGAAAGGTTGTTATTATAAAATAAAAAAATGGTTTTCGCTCGTAATATAAAATGGTTTTCGGTAGTAATAAGTACACGAAGTAGAAAGGGGATAAGGCATGCAATCTGTGACGACACATAGCGTGCATGAAATGGCTTCCTCTGACCAACCGAAGGTGTACGAACTGTTCCGATCCTTTGATGCTGCCTTTTCCAACTCGATCAGGATGCCCCCTTCATTTGTTTTTTTATGATTCTTTTTCTTGATTAATCCAATTGTTTCTGTTTGATTCTATTTTGTGTCGAAAACCCCATATAGCCCTCACTTTTCTACAATCCCTTTTTTGCCCTTCTCCTCGTATATAGTTACAATATTTTATCCATACTAGTGATCATATGATGCCATTTTAAGTGATCGAAAGACAATTATAGTATGTCCTTTACTGGATTACAGTGTTGTTATCACATGTGAACTTTATTAAAAGGATGGGTGAAATTAGTGATGGAAATGCATATAATCATATAACATAATAATGAATAAAAATGGATGAAATGGTAGAATAAAGTTCATCTCCTCATCTAAGGTCTGAACTTAAATATTATGTGTTAGTTTAAATTATTTCAACACATTTAAGGTTATGAAAATTTCAGTAAATGGTAGGAAAATTGATGAATTAATTCTGAAAGTAACAGAAAAAAAAAAATTAATTTTTTAACACTATTAGTTTACTAATAAACTACATCTTTATTCATAAACTAAAACTTATTTCACAAAATAACTATTTCTTAGTTTACAAATAATAATAATAATAATAATAATAATAACAATAGATCACGAGCGAACTATTGGTGACAAAAATACTATATAAATTTATTTTTTCAATATTAGTTAATTTCAAAAGTCATAGTTTTTTTAATATGTTAAAAAAAATATACAAGTTTGAGAGAATTAATATAAAGAAATTAATTTTAACCACAAATAAGTAATTAAAATAGCATCCGTAAAAGCTCAATAAAAGTTTAAAATGAAGAAAAGATTCTACTTTTCCTTTAGCATCATATTATAGAGATTTGTGGCAAATTTCAATTTTAATAATTGATTATTTGAATTTGTCCTTATTGTAAATAGGAAAGAGAATCCTAGTGTGAAATCCTAATTAACAATCTATTACTACATGTATCATTAAACTACTTCTTTAAGTAAAATTTAAATGAGAGAATCCATGTTCATGAACGAAACGAAGTCCTTTGACAATATCGTTTCTATAGTCTTACCATTGAAATAATTAATGTACTTTCACATATAAAACTAAATTAATTCAACAAATTAATATCAGTTAAATATAGATACTTCACATATAATAACAGATTGTTTGGATGCAATATGCTTGTGGGACACCAAGACACTACAGAAAAACACAATATTAGAACATCTACAATGCAAGTATAAATTGTGAAAAAATAGAGTATCATAGAAGATAAATTAATAAATGGTTAAAATTAACCTCTTTAATGTAAACTTTCCTAACTACTATGAAACTGACATGTCAAAAAATAAAATAGAGGTTATCAACTTCAATGTCTATTTTAAAAGAGTATTCTAGATAATCATGTCAGTAATAAATGATTAAAATTTTCATCAAATAATATTTTATAGTAATTTTTTTAATGATGTTTTTGTGTTTGACTGTTCATCATTCAAATAAATGGAATAATATTGAAGAGCTTTTTAGCCTATCAATTCATGTTTATATAACATAAGATGCACATTTTCTCTTGTCAGGTTACAACTGCAATTCTCGGTTTGAAGCAGTGACTGATGCCAAAAATTTATTCGGAAGCATACGAATAGGATAATAAAAATATCAAAAATAAAAAATATATTAAATATATAATATTTTTTTATATAACCATGTTAAATAGTATTATTTAGGTTAAATAAAATAAAAATTATATTATATTTAGATAAAATAAATAATCTCGCATTTCAATATTTTAATAAAATCATTAAAATTAAAAAAATAAACTACATAAAATTATAATTTTTCTCAATAAGATTTTAAATTTTAAAATCGTTTTATGTTAATTTTTTAATCAATTTTATTAAAATATTTTTTTTTCACATACATAAATATATTATTATTTAACCTTTAATCTTTTATTCGATAATGTAATCCCGTCAATAAATTATGTGTAGGACACAAAAAGCAAAACTAAATAGTATTTATATAAGAGAAAACTAAAAAAATAAAATTGAAATAAGAAAATATTAATTAATTAAGAGAGAAAAAATATTATAAATGAAAAAATTGTATCTAAGAGAAGCAATAAATAAGGATGGGCGTTAATTCTATTAAAAATAGGAAAAAAATAATTGAATTAAAAAATAATAAAAAATTAAAAAGGTGAAATTGGGCACGAAATTTGGAAGAGAGTGGGGCATGACGGAAAAATTTTGTAACTTTTAAATCAGTTTTTAAGATAAATAATAATGATATTATTAATTGACGTTATGTGTTCTCTTTTCCCTTTTTTTTAAAAAAACTTTTTCTCTTTTAATCAATTAAAAAGGATGCTACAAAGATATATACATATATATATATAGATATATATAGATGAGAATAATAATAGAGGGAGGTGTCGAATTCTTCCCTCTGAAGCAAACATTTTTGACGCTTCACTTATGTGTAATTGAAAATGAATAGATCACACGAGCAAATTGCTCTCTTATTCTCTTCACTGTTTCTCTCCCTCTGTTATTCTTCATTGCAATGAACTTTTATTTCTTTTTTTTTATATAACATTGTTCTAATTATTTGGATGAAAAAGTCTAAAATATTGAACCAGATTTTTATAATTCATACAATTTTGATCCTTCTTTCTAAAGGTATGTTGCCATTCGAACCAACATATATATATATATATATATATATTTGTATTTTTTATGCTATCTAGGTTATATTCCCAAATCTCAATCCCCATATCTTATCATATCATTTGAGAAGTCGATTTCAAATCTTTCGCATTGCAAAAACCGGACATGCAACATTTCAAGTCTTTCAATTTGCAAAAGCTCACACACTCATTCCAATTTCTCAATTAAAAAATTACTAAAAGTATCAAACCCAAATATATATATATATATATATATATATTAAGACAAATACCTCAAACTTATTATTGAAACATTAATATTCATAGGCATATACAATTTTTTGATTTATTTACAATTTTTTTTTTCATGGACTAACGATTAACTGATTTTGACAGTTAATAAATATTTTTGACAATGTAAAAAATATTGATCTCCCGAATAAATTCATTTTTTATTTTTCTTTTAAAATAAATTTTAAAAACTATGAATAAATTAAAAATAAATTTAATGAAATTTTCATCGTCTATCTAGATTAATTTGAGAAAAAAATTAAAAATCAAAACTAAAAAAAAAAAAAAAAACTATATAAAAATAAAAGATGAAGATCTATCTTCAAACAAAACAAAATTGAAAAAAAAATTCAGGATTGAACAAAATTTTTAAAAATATCAAATTAAAGAAAAAAAAAATTAAAGTTGAATCAAAAGAAAATAATTTTTTTAAAAAGAGAGAGAGAGAGAGAGAGAGAGAGAGAGAGAGATCTGGATTAAACCCAAATTATCAAACTTTGATTCAATTTAAATCTTTCATTTAAAAATATTTTTTTTATTTAACTTTAAATTTTTTTTTTTAATTTTGTTCAACTTAGATTTATTTTTATTTTCAATTTTTTAATTTTATTTTGTTCAAAGATGATGATGAATCTTTATCTTTTATTTTTAGATTTTTTTTTAATCTTTTTTAGTTTTGATTTTTAAATTTTCTTCTTTAAATTAATCTTTATTATTCATCAAGTGAAAATTTTATTAAATTTTCTACCTAATACATCTAATCTGGGACTTTCTATACTAGTCTTGTTTGCCACGTACATATGATTCTCTCTTAATTCCCCTTTCTGTTTCCATGCAAAAAGAAAGAAAACACTCCTTTTGATATTCTTAATTTTACCCTTAATTAATAACATCAATTGGTCATCCATTGATTAACGTGCTGCCTTGGAATGATCGATGAAGAAAATAAAACTACTGCTATCAAATTGTTGGTTACTATTCCAAAAAAAAATTATTTGTTAGTATCCTTCAATTAGTTTAGGAGTTAAAAATAAGATGTAATCACGATGGAAGTTGTTGACACCGTTTTTTGATAAACCCGATCCTTTAAGTTAAATACCTGCAATTCCACAGACATAACACAAAAGACAAGTATGCCCACAAAAAGACACGTCAAACACAATCACTTTTACGTGGTTCGACGAGGTAATGACTTATGTCCACGGCTGTTACCCTTAACTCTGGCAGAGTAACAGTATATATTTCTTAGTTGTTGTTTACAATGAATTTGATCCCCTATTTATAGAAAAAATATTACAATTTGAATTGGTTTAAAAATTTTATAGATAAGGCAAAAAATAAAACACATTAATTGAAATAATATCTCCCAAGATTATCTCCACCGTATTTGCAACAATTACGAAAAATGTCGTGATTTGATTTGCATGAAAATAGGTAAATCTACTCATTTTTGAATTAAACTGATTCAGCTTTGTAGAAGGTCAACTGGTCAACTTTAATAAGCACCTTAAGCGAACAGATTATACAAACGATCAGTTATTATACTCAACGAGCAAACGAGGAGAAGACTAATCAATTCATGATTTGATAAGCATTCTAGAAAGATCATGACATCTAGTCGCACAACAGAAAACCTCCTGCTCGTTCTAGTTGTTTTATAAGAATACTATCGATCAGTTCTTGACCACAATCAGATTGACAAATAGACAATACAATTAGTTAAACAATCAGATGCACCGTCAGGCAGACGATCAGACAATACGCCTCGTCAAACAATCAGATTGCTTAGCAGTCATAACATGCGACCAAGTTTCCATGCGATCAAACACATCATCAGATATACACTTCAAATGATACAATCAGCCATACAGTAACATAAATGATCAACTTTATTGGATCAGTTCTTGGGCTTTTTCCCCATTAAAATAACGTACTGGGCTCATTATGGGGCCTTTATCAGCTCACTTTCTATGATCACAAAAATGTACATAACAAAAGTAAAATTATTTAATTAATTGTAACACTTGTATTAATTAAGAATTAAATAAAATTTAATCACGATGTTGATTTAATTAAATTGATTAACGTGCTGGTTTATTAACTCCATTGCTATGGTTTGGGTTAATGTTCCTCTCAAAAAATATATATATATTTTATTCTTTTACTTTTTTTTTTTTAAATATATGTTTATTATTGTGAGTATTATATATATTTATATATATTATTAAGGATAAAATGAGCATGTATATAATTTTTATAATTCTTTTTATATAAAATGTTTGATAAGTTATTTCAAAAAAAAAAAAAAATTCGATAAAGTGAAATAAATGAAATTATAAAAATAATTTGGTATTAAATAATTTTTTTGTTGTACGATATCAAATATAAATATAAAGTAAGAACAAATTTTTTTTTTTTTTTAATTATATCAACTTATCAATTTCATTGTGTTTTCTCGGATATCATCTAGCACATGCCACAAGCTATTTCCTTCGGTCATTCAAATTAGAAACACTGTTATATTAAGTAAATGTAATTTACTATCAAACAACATTCAAGGATAGTTAGACTTAAATTATTAATAAATTATACTACTATGTAGATATTTATCTTAAGTAGAAAATTACTCTTATATTTTTAAACTGTTAAATTGAAATCAAAGTAATATGAAAGTGAGCCTTGTGGAGTAGCATGACCCTAGTAAAAAATAAAAAACAAAGGGCTTCTAAAATAAATAGAAAATTTCAGTTTAAGATAATTTAAATTCCTTCCCATTTCCATTATTGTTATTTAATTATGATTAAAAAAATTCTAAATTTTGGCAGACAAATGATACATACCTATGTTAACTGCATAAAAACTTACCGTTTAGCTTCTTCAAATTTTGTAAATAAATTATTTAATACCTGAACAAAAGAACCAATACAACAAGGATTATGAAAATCTAATACTAGAATAAATAGAAGGTTTTATGATGAGCTGAAAACTATACGAAACACACGATCACGAAGGTTAAAACCGTCATTTACTTGAGCACCAAGAGCAAGAGGAGTTGGTGACAAGCATTAATGAGTAATGAATAATGATGGATAAACATTAATCAGTAATGAATAATGACGGTTACGTTGTGAAAATTCAAATTCTGCTCGTAACCAGTAATCATGGACAAATTCAACTCAAAAGCCGACAAACCCATTAACGACTAGACTAACCACGCACCCCTTTCATTAACTCAACATCAACAACACAACCGGTCCATCGCTCGCCTACACCAGCATCTCGCCTCTCACAACCTCCCCCAACAAGAACCTTCACCACTATCTCACCCACACACCCCACTCATCACCGCGCAAACCCATTTCAACTCATGACTTAGTCCGTCTTCAAAATGACTTGGTCCTTCATCAAACACACTCTATCTCAGAATTTCACCATTTCAAACTCACCCCACTCAACCACCATTTCACTCCACATCCAGAGAGCACAGTCAGAGACATTTCAAACACTCAACCTCCACTTCAAACACGCCCCACTCGACCACCCCCATCTCACAACCTCCACCACCACGATCTCGCTTCTCCGATTACTCCTTCGTCTTCAAAATGGCTTCGACCTGAGGTTTTTTTTTGTTGATAGACAAAGGAACAGATCTGTCACATTTTGATGTAAACCTGCTGGTGATGTATGTTCATTGGCTGTTAGAACATTTTTTTGAGTGGGACTACATTTGTAGTCTGTTAGTCCAGGAACTGTACAACACTGGCAGTTGTCCAGTAAAATAATTATTATTTTTTAAATATAATCTTATTCTTGAAAAATAAAATAAAAAAGGGTTATGAGACCGATAGATTGAGTGAACTAATAAAAACCGATATATATAAGCTGTGGGTCAAGTGAGATAATTTGAGTTAAACATAAGCTGTGGGTCAAGTGAGATAATTTGGGTCAAACAATATGATTGAGGGATATATAAGCTGTGGGTCAAGTGAGATACTTTGACAACATTGTAATTCGTTGTTATTGGTTCTAACTGAAAATATAAAGCCCCAAAAATAACAAGCAAGAGATCAAATCAAACTTATAAGGTCAATTTCATTTTCCTTAACTGAAATTCAAATTAATTATCCATGATATTTTAAATTATATTTACCAAATGATTTTCATTCTCTTTAACTGAAATTCAAACTAATTATTTATTATATTTTAAATTATATTTACCAAATGGTTGACAGAGAATGTGTTTTTATTTTTTCAGTTTAAATGCAAAGCATTTGTTCATTATTGTTTAGTTTATATGCAAAGCATTTAATGAACAAAGTGATTTTGTAATTGGCCAAAGATGATCATTTATTGGCAAAAAAAATCTGAAAAGCCCTTAAAATAAAAAATAACTTGAGTTTACCTTGATTTTTGAAAACATTAGCCAAAAACCCCTCTTCAGCAAAAGTGATTTTCATCCATATTTTTAGTGGGTTTGTGACAAAAATATTAAAAGACCAAAATTGTGAATTTGAAAAAATTTTAAAAAATTAAATAAAAACTACCCTTACTATATTAAAAACTAAAAAACAAAAAATTAATCTGTTATCAAATTACTCTTTGATAACCAAAATAAAAAAATATAAAAAAATAAAATTGAAATAAGAATTATTATTAAATAAAACTTAAATAAATTAAATTAATATTTTTTATCAGATCTGCGTTGTTCATTTTTAAGATGAACGGTCACGATTAATTTTATGTTATGATTAAAGTATCATGGTGTTTTCATGATTGTTGTATACAAAGAATTGGCCTTTCTTTTGGAGCTATTAATGGTGCTTTTGTAATTTGCTGAAAATGCTGGCGTATATTTGATTGAATTTAATTGATTAATATTTTTAATTTAAAAATTAGTTGAAGATGTATTTGGTCTTTTTTTTAATTCAAAAACTAGCGAAGAATAGCCGTGAAATTCTAGTAAAAACATAAAAATACATGAAATTCTTGTAAACATATAAAAATACAATTTAGATGAATTTTTGAATAGATGTTAAATATGTATATGTATATTTTTAAATTAAATAGCATATAATTATAGTTATTTTATATAGCATATAATTATAATTATTTTATATTACAAAAATAGATAAAAAAATTTGTGGAAAACATATTTTTGGTGTGTGTGGTCCAGTTAGAGTTGGGCCATGCTGAGCCTTTTGCCTTGACAATGCTGTGGGCTACACGGCTCATGTTGCGATATTGGTTAGTCAAACTCAATGCAGGTCAAGAATTTAAATCCATGTCATAACAACAGAATCTATGACATTCATATGTACATTTCACTACATTGCTGCCAATTATCTTTTGGGTCGGGGCCATTTTTTAGTTGGTTCGGGTACCATTTTCACTTTGTATTTTTCGTTTTCTATCTTCACTTTGTAGCCTTGCTCGTATTATTATGGTGATTTATTTTTGTTGCTTCTAAAAATGAACAGGTTCTTGATGAAGTTGAACAATCAAATCATCTTGATTGAGCTCAAAAGCAGGACCATTATTCACAGGTTATTGAAGAACAATGCAACACAACGGTGAAAAGAAATTATGCAAATCCCATTTATGTAAACAATTTTGTTTTACCAATTGGTGAAACTAAGAGTTATTTAAATATTAAAAATCAAATTGAGATTAATACTTGAATAGAAAAATCATTATAATAATCATTGTAAAGTTAATAAGGTTAAGTTTATTGTCAAATATGAAGCAGTGTTGATTATAAATTGATGCTCATTTGAGTTTGTTGGAACCTATTAGTGACACTTGTACAAGGACATTATTGCATAAGTGAAAGGTCTTATTACCTTTTACTTTTATGATTATTGTTTAAAAAAAGTTTTCCAAGATAAGTGAAAGTAGAAACCTTTAGTATAACCCTTTTTAACTAATCGTTTAAGTGGAATATATGTGAATTCTGATATCTATATTTATTTCATACTTGAAAAATGGATCAATGATAAAATGAGTAAACAAATTGGTATAAAAATAAATTATTGGAAAATTTTCACTACTTTATAATATATGTTACATTAGCGGAAATTACAAAAAAACACCCATGTTAGGAAAGGAAAATTCCTTTTTACCATTTTTTTAAAAAAAAAATTCATTGCCTCTAATTCTAAGATAGGAATGCATGCACTTGTCAATAATATGTTCACATTGTGAATATGGCATTTGCAGGGTAAAATCCATCATCTGTAAAGCCAGATCCATACCATTGAATTTTGGAACTACAGGAAAGTTGCTGGATTTGTAGCTAAAACCATTTAGGTTGGTGTTGGATAATTGTCTCCAAGTAGAACTAAATTCAGTGATTTTGCCAACCAGTAATGATCACTTACATTTTTGTTTTCTACTAAATTTTCACGGATTGTAGGGAGTTTGAGGAGGAGCTGTTAAATTAACCCCTGGACACCTTAAAACAGTTTTATGACATTGTACGCAAAGCAGGCGGTGTAAGCATTGCAGATGAGTGCATAATGGATTTGGTGGTACATGAAGCCCCTAACTGGCCAGGGTTTTGAGACACAAGGAGTCATTCCTGATATTGGTACCATGGCAAAACTATCGATGATAGTCCCTGTAGTTCTTCATTCCTTATGAAAAGTTTGCATTATAGTGATTAATCATTTGTTTCAATGCTGTAAACCTTGTTTGTTACAAGGTATTTCTCAGTAAAATAGCATTCTTTTCTAGTAAGATGTCGGTAATCTCTATGAAACTAATCATGTTAATAGTTTTCTTTCCTTTATGCTCTTTGCTGTGATATTATCTTAATTAATATTTTAACTTTCAACATGCCTTTTGCTTGACTGTGGTTTTGATTTTACGTTAAATTTAACTGCAAATTAATAAGAAACCTAATATTTGACGTCATGTGAAAAATTATTTCGGACGCCCTTCTACTAGTTGTTCCATGCAACACTCGTAGAATTCTTGGTTGTGTGTGCATGTGCGTGCATATAACACAAGAATATGTCCACGTAAAAATAATGGATTTTAATGCATCATCTTCATTTGATTTTATGCTAATCAACTATACTTTATCTACTCTGACTCAAAAAATCAAATTTGATATCATTCCAAGAACCTTTAAAATGACAAATTTCAGTAGATATTACCTTAATGAGTTTAATGCACGATCTTTGCACCATTTTTCAGTCTATCAACTTAAAACAGTTTAATTATGAAACAAATTTATAATCATTTCGAAAATATTCAAAAACAATGATAAAAAAAAAAAAATTGTAAATTAAATTGGTGTGGGTAAAGTTTTATTTATTTTAAGTAAAAAAAAAGTATGTTTATGATATTTTAGTATTTGATTTCAAAGCCAACGTAGATTTTTTTCTTTTTTTTTATAGAAAAAATGGTGAAAAATCTAAAGTTTTCGGTGTGTTATATCAGTTGGGTCAAGTTTTGAATAATTTAATTAAAAAAAAAAAGAAGTATAACAACGACACATAATGATATTTTAATACTTATATTGATTATTTAAACTTAGATATGATATTATTTGAGGAAAGAATGAAAATAAAATAAAATAAAATAAATAAGGGGATATCCTAAGTTGATGAAGTTTGTAGTGGAGTCAAATTACAGTATGCTTACATGGAGCAAGCATTGCCAATTAGCTTTTTAGTAACCTAGCAATCGGTGTCCTATATAAATATCAAACAAAGGTGAGCATGAGTAATCTTGACACTGGGGTAGTGATGGTCGAAGACACTCCGACACTCAAGTTAACAAGCAATATAAACGAGAACAAGTAAATAGTAAAATGTAGTAATAATATCGTTCTACAGGTCGGAGTGTGGAGGGTGTGTGGGCCAACAAAGATGTTGAATACTTTGATGATGATCAGTGGGCGGCAATCTAGTACCATGGGCAGGGTATCTGTTTGCCAAGGAGAGTGTGAAGGTTGCTTGGAACTATAACTCTATAGGACAATATGTTGTTATCATGAGTAACTGAGGTCTTGTAGATGGACCAAAATAACTTAAAGACTTGTTATGGGAGAAAGAGGTGACCAAAGACCTACTATCGATGGAGAATGGTGATGGAAATGGCTGAGATGTGATCGAAATATTCCCTTATGGAAGAATTCCGACAACGTACAAAAAGAGAATCACTAGATTATTTAACATGAGGCTGGTACCCCTTTATATAGGCAGTGATGCCCTACAAACTAGAACATCCTCCTAGTCTTAGTAGACTTTAGAGACAAAGTTGGAACTCATCTAATAGTATTCTGACTTATCCCTAGATTTTAGACAATGATCAAGTTATTTCCCACTCAATCCTATCCCTGTTTTATAAGAAGAAGTTCCAAATATGTTAGGCTTGGTCATATTAGAGTTAGAATAAAAACCTTGTTCTCTCATAGTTGGATTGGGCTAATTGGACCTTTCGGCAATCTGTTCGACATGTGCAATGGGCATTTACTTAGGGTTGACCGTTCTATTAGGCCAATCCACCATAGTGCATTTAGGCTTGTTTTGTGGGTTTGGTAATTTTTGACCGCTATAAAGTTCATTGGTATAATTTTTAATATTGAAGCAATAACATTGATATTTAAATGTATACCCCCAATAATTATTATTAGATATTAATAATTAATTTAATTAGATTTACTGTAATAAGAGTAACAAAACCAGCAATCCAAGTAAAAAAAATCCAAAGTAAAATAATAATAATAATAATAAATTGGTGGGAATCTAAAGTTGGTTAAGTCAGATGAGTTTTGAATATTAAAATAAAAAAAAATGCAGAGCATTGATACTTAAATGAAAATTTTTGATATTTTAGTAGTTAGTATTGGTAATTTGAATTTAGATTTACAATTATTTAAGTGCAAAGCCAAACGCAACAAGAGAATATAAAAACGAAACAAGAAAATCTAAAACCAGTGATTATTTAAATCGAGTTTTGAGTATTGTAATTAAAAAATATATATAACAAAAGAATATATATAATTCAATATCCATATTCTACATAATCTATGGCTGTCATAACAATAACTTCCATTGAAATTGACATGACAATATATTCTTTTAAACAGACTACATTATATAATCTAACAAGATATTATCTTCTTTATCCTTGCATTTCGAGATAATATTAAGCTTAGCATATATATAGACTTAATAATAAATTGATGACTTCAAATGAGAATTACATTCACTACACTTTTTCACGATGACTTGTAATATTGAATTGAGATTTCAGCCACGATATTTTAGTTTTACAGCTAAGATATTTATATATCTTCTTCATGCTCAAACTAATTAAAACACAACTGCATGTGTGAGTGCAAAATTTGAATGGAATTGAATTCTGTCCAGCTAGAGAGATAAAGAGCAGAATTATTACCAGCTTTTTTAGTTTATGTTTTTTTTTTTTTTTAGAATTATTACCAGTTATTTTAGTTAACCCATATCACAACAAGTGGATAGATCACGCATTATTTTATCCTTTCAATTCAAAAATTATTGCAATAACAACAATTATAAATTCCAAAAGTGATTGCGGATTATGAATTTATGATACAATTTTTCATAACCGCTGGATTCACCCATCCTAACTGGCTTGAATTCATTTTTTTTTTTTCATACTTGGTATAATCTTGATTTGCCAAAATTTGTGATAAGACTGCTTCTCATTTTTTGTTTTTTCATGCAACTCTAAGAAAGAATGGAATATATTAGAATCTAGGCTGTAATTTGATGGATTGTGTCGCTTCTCCGTGTTTGGATCACTGTGCTTGACTGTTAGCCATACATTTTAAGTAAACCTGAACTTTCACTTTGGTGCAGGATTTTCATTTTACTATAGCATCTTAAAATGATGTCTGTTGCCCCATTCAAGGCTTTTTACCATCTCAAATTCACAATTCCTTTTGATTGTCAGTAGTACTGATAGGATAATGTACTTAGTGCTGGCATTGGATGTATTCTTAGTACTACAGGTACTCATACTGAATTTTGACTCATGTACTTCTTCAATCATCTGGTGATTTTGGTTTGGCATATCTGCTAGTTTTTATTAATTGAAATAAAGAAGAAATCTAAGAGGAAATGAGGGCTTTTATCCAAACGTTTCGAGCTTAATATTTCGTATTTAGAACTTTGACTGAATCATATAGGGACAATAATCTTTCAAGGCACTTGTCTGATGAACCCAAGTGTTACACCTGGTTAGCAAAATGTTTAAATTGGTACAAGGATCTCTCATTTCATTGTCATAAAAGCCTCGTATGATTAAAAAATTCTTTAGTTTGCCCCAATTAAAAGATGCGCACACAGAAAAACACTACTCACTCAAGTGGGAGGATTTCTTAGTATATAGTTGTATACCTGTCTTCTGTCGTCATCCATCAATCTTGTGCAGGCATCAGCAAACGCCATCCTTTCTCATTTCCTAAGGCTTGTATTGAGTTTGTTACCACCCATGTGTTTGCTACTAATATATGTTATTTGCATAACATTCTCAGATATTAGTGGAAGGTTTATCTAGTGGTGAGAAGAAAAGAAAGAGAAAAGGTCACAATTGATTATATTTATGTTGTTAATAATATTTTCAAGTGATTATATATAAATGAATTTTTTATATATGTTGTAACGTTATTTTTATTTTGATAAAAAATTATATATTTTTTGTAAAAATATATATATGTATATATTTTTTTTAATGTGAAAATATGTATTCATACCGGATAAAAACTTGATATGGATAATGTTTTCTATATCGAACTCATGCTTAGTATGTATAAGCATATTCACGGTCGATCCACTTTCAATTTATGTATTTATACCAGAGTTACTCCTATCCATACAAGGCGAGTGTTCGGTATACTACCAATAACTATACTAGCTCTATGGGCAGACCTAGTACAGGGTCAGGAGGGGCACGTGCCCCCCTGAAATTTTACAAAAATTTATTATGTGTATATTGTTGATTATTAGATATTTGAATATATCAGTAAATTGATATATATAATTTTAAAGCCAACATAATCGCAAAAGGTGGAATGGTTAGGTTGTGGGAGGCGTGTTTTTATACTTCCATGATCACCTTGGTCTTTGGTTTGATCCTCACTTATACAAATGATATTTCTCTTTTTTTTTTTTTCAAAGGCAACGTCTCGTACTGATACATATGCCTCTTTTTTTTTTTTTTGCTTGCTTGCTTCAAAGGTAATAAATATTACACTTCTCACTTATGCATAACATTATATATGTACTTATACATGACATTATACATGTGCTATTTTTCTCTTTTTCTTTTTTTTCCCCAAAGGTAAAGAACAGTATGTGTGGATTTATTAGTGTTCATACCTGAGTTGTAAAAACAAATAACATAGATATTTACCAATCAAACAAATTTTCACACTTAAAGTGTTTTGACTTTGAAAACTTTTATAACCTATCATGAACAATGAATTTTTTTTTCTTATATATATTTATGAATAATTATTATTAATTATCATAATTTTTTTTATATAAACTATTACATATTTATAAAAACTATTGACTGATTTTCCTTCAATTTTTCTATCTTTTGGGTTTTTTTTTTTTTTTTTTTTTTTTTTTTTTTTTTTTTTTTTACGTCTCGTTCATAACTTAATGGATATTGTGAATTTATTTTCATTCTTTAGTGCTACTATATAAACTCACCAGTATTTTAGTGCTATTTTATAATGTTTGTTCGTTAAAATAATAGAGGTTATCTTGATTAAATTTGAAAAATAAAAATATGTTTAATTATGAATGAATTGCACTTCTATTTATAATTTAAGTAATTAGTACATTTTCCTTTCATATTCGTGCTAAAAGTTTAAGTTCCATATTGTATATTTAACACTATACATAAAGAGTTTTCTCTCTCTTTATAATAAATAAATTTCACAATTAAAAAAAAAAAAAACTCATCAACTATAATCATTTTTATTTTAATTTATTTTTATTTTATTTTACTTTGTTATAGTGCCCCTCCTAATATAAATGTCTGGGTCCATCATTGGCTCTATCCATACAGAGCACTCCGACCGGTATGGATAATCAATCATACCGAGTATTTTGTTGTAGTAATAATGTAAATTCCTTCACAAAATTATGCCCTTCTCATATATATATATATATATATATATATACATTTTTGTGTCGGATGTTCATGTGTCCGCACCATGCATGAATTGTAGGAAGAAATTGATTGTTTTAATTATTAATTTCTCTCAAGATATCACGGGTCAGCTTATAGTATGCGTAAAAATGAAAGTTTGAAAGCGATGAGATCAAAGAGAAAGTAAGAACTAAGAAGAAATGATATTCCAGTGATCATCCTCTAGTTTTTGTTTTTTCATTAAACTATTCTTATAAAGATGAGTACTAAAATATACGATATGGAAGGGAAAATATGAAACTTCGCCCTTGAATGAAAAGTAATACAAGTCAACACCAGTTTTTCAAATTATTATCCAAAAATTCTTGTCGTACCATTAGTGAAATGGTGGTTTCATCCAAACCAAAAACGATATTTATATACTAGTTTGAAACTATATAAATAATTATGAATGTTACATGATATTCGTATAAAATAAATATTTCATAAATAAATATTTCAAAAATGCATATAGATTTAATAAAAGTAACATATTTTATTTATTATTTATTTAAACGTTTATAAATTATAATCTCTTATGATACAAATGCTAATAATCTTCCATTTACTTTAGAACAAATGAGACATATCTTGTAATCTTAAACTCTCTAGGTGACCATAAAAAATGTTTAGCTACACAGTTGATGTGTGCGCCTAGGACTTTTTTTTCGCAAGCAAAAGACAGAACATGTTGGTCCAAAAATCAAAAAGCAGGCTTTATAACCCAATTTATTGGATGGATATTTTTGACTGTTAGATTGGATTTAATTTGAGCTCAAGATAGCCCATCAAGACCTTGAAGACAACAATTGAAGACCAACGAATGTCTTCGTGGTAGGCAATCTCATGTATGTTTCCAATCAAATGGCTTTAATTAAAGGATAAAATTAGTAATTTGATAAAATAGCCAAACTCTTAATTAAAAATTAAAAGGGTTATGATTTTAATCACAGATCATCATCCATCACAATCGTTTTTCATGGCCCAACATAACCATTCATCACAACAGAACAACCCTTTATCACACCTCCATTACATCTGTTCATCAGACATCCATCACCATTTTCCATCACAACCTTTCATAGACCTCTGTGTCGTAACCCTCCATCACAACACCACCCCATCATTGTTCTTCTCTAAAAACTAACCCTCTACCGCCTCACATCTCTCACCTTGTTTCAATACACCCCCATTGATGGACTACTAATCCAAAATGATCATCCTAATTAATTATTTTTGTAAGGCAATCACTCATACAAAAAATTTGGACTTAAGAATGAAAACAATCTCTTTAATTAATTTAAAAAGCTCTGTCATAGTGAATAAATCAAAATAAAAGTTGTTAGCTTTTCATAAGAGAAAAGTTGTTATTTTATTGTGCAAAGATTTATAATTAGAACTAATTTAGAAAACTTCTCTAACTAAGATTCCTCATCAAACTTAATCAAGACTTTAAGTTTAACTAGGAGTACAAAGTAGGAAAGCCTAATGAGAGGTGACCTTTAAGTGATGACCCCAGTTGTCGATGGTAGCATGCTGCCATTGACATGCTAGGTTCATCGTTCTAGTGGTGAAGCTAGCAGTCTTCCTGCTGTTGTTGTTTAATCTCACGCGCTTTTACGATTTCGCCTATAACTTTATCATTTGCATTCGTATGGCTTGCTATTTTTTTCTTATGGTATCTAGTGCTACAATTTTAATGAAGAAATAGATTTCAAAGAACATTTTGAAAATGCTCAAACTGTCGTTTCTTTTAAATCCTCAAAATGGAACTTTTAAGAAAAACATGCAAACATGCAATATATTGCAATATATGTAATGAATGCATCCCCAGAGGTCCAAACCAAAATGAAAACACTTTTAACACATGAAATGCTAAATGAAAGAACATGAATGTACTTTAAACCATGACTAGTCCCCATCAACAAGAGCATGCATCTTCTACTCTTTTGCAAATTACCTTCTTAAACTCCTTGATCTTCAATCTTCATAACTGATCATTAATCCTAAGTTATAACATTAAGAAATTAATGATACATGTAAAAAGTATTTTATCTCTAAATAAGTCAATTACAAATATCATGGAATTAACAATCTCCCTCTTTGGTTATTTCGAGATAAAATCTTAGGGTTGAAAATACAAAGTAAATAATCCTAAGTCTAATGTCTTTTTGAAGTTGAAACTTGAAGTACATGTATGCAAAACTTGAAAATAAACATCGCAACAACCAAGTTAAAGATTAAACATCTAAGGAAATAGAAACTTCAATAACTAAGCATATCTAATGGCCTAAAAACTTAAATAAACTTTCTCTTCCTAAACTCATACCTATCCTCAGAGTCTGAGCCAGGATTTTGGCTTTAGTAGGGCCAAAACAAAAATAAATATTTCAATTAATGCAAGATAATTATTTAATTATGCTAACACATCAAGTCATTGAATAACTTGGCTAGGCTTGGGGGTGTCTTGGCCACTGTGGGCACCCTACAGCCCGCCACTATCTATCCTGCTTCAATCTCTCTCCTTTCGATTGAGATGAGGACAAAGAATGAATACATGAAGATGTAAGAGAGAAATAAACATAAAACATCATTAATAATAATAATAATAATAAATGTAAACACATGACATAACAAACATAAAGATAAAGAAAGAACATGGTTGATGAAAAGAGGGAGTGACTTGCACTTACCTGCTACTCTATTGATTCCCATCCTCAAGCAAAAATCATCTTAAAGCACATAAACAGGAAAAACTAAACATGGATGAAAACACACACATTGATAGTTTGGCCTTACTGCTTCGACCCTTAGGTTGGGGGAGTCATATTTTAGCATTTTCCATTATAAACATCCACATTCATGGTCTAACTATATTGAAAAGAAAGGATCAAATTTAGAAAAATAATAATAAATCAATCTTACACAAATTCACGATACTAAACTCAAGGAACAACTTGATAAAGCTACTCTAAGAGTGATTAATCAAAGAGAACCTGTATAATTAAATTTTGTTTCAGTTTTCGGGGCAGGACCTCCAAATTGAGACGTTTAATTTTTCTCCACAATTATTATGCAAAATCAATCACAAGTAGAACTAGTACAAATTTCATACGGTGGTAATGGGATAGGCCACCAAGATCTGTTTTTTAGCAATTACTTCTCAATTTTTGGAGTGTTTCTACTTTAGATTGTATTGACTTCACTTATATCTCTTATAATTTAACTTGAATTTGCTAAATATCATTAAACTTATAAATATTTATGACTAAGAATTAAAGATTTTTTTTAAAAAAAATCTTTTCTACAAAAGATGAGCCAACGTCTACCAAAGAACAAACATCTACATAAGAGTTGAATAGACAATAGATCATTTTTTTAAAAAATTTATAAATCAGTAAGATTTTATGGTTTATGTTCTTGGTTTATAAATAATTTTGTTGCTCCATTTGAGAACCACAATACGAGACAATCATATTATCTTGTGCAATCAAATTTGTTGTAGGAGCCATACGTTGTGCTATCAAGACAATCAACAAACCATAGAGTCAATAAAGTAAATAATTTGTTTGTTTACTTTACCTTATTGTAGATCATGATATAAGAAATCCTACGAAACAATGATGGAAGAACCGGTAACAATGTGTACTTTTTTCTTATAGCAATGGTATATTTACATAACTTAAAATCTCAACACTAAAATAGATGACTGGACAATAGAATAGGCTTCAAGCTTTGGTTTTAGTGTTGTGTTTGTTTATGTGGAGTGGAGGATGGTATCTAAAGTTGAAATGATTTCCACAATATGTTTCCATTTGTTTAACATTACATCTTGCCCTACCAAAGCAAACAAATACTAAATCACTTTATGACATTAGCTAGTCAAACTAACTATTTTTGGACAATTTTTCTAGTATAAAACAAAAGGTAAAGATATATCGGATATCGTGATTTCCTGATACAAGCAAATAAAAAATTGCTTGCATACATATTCAAGAAAGAGTAGTATGACAAAATAAGTGGTGCTTTTGAAAGTTATCATACAAAACTTTTGCAGTTCTCTTGTATAGGTAACATGGTTTTTAGAAAGGTCTTGAACCAAGTATAGCCTCAGATAAATGAGGAAAATATAATGAAGATTATTCAAGTCTGAATCAATCAAACTTGAATTGTTTAAAGAAATATACTGAATAAGCATCAAGTGCACTATCAAAGCAATGAAGAACTCATGAATACCAAAGACAAACAATAGACATTAACATTTAAACACCATATTAGCTGCTTAATTGATTCGCTAGAGGGAGTGAAGTATTGGTAGAGAATGGACCTAAACCCAATCCACATATGGAAAATGCATATATGCGTTCGTTGGTTTCAATTTCAACTGGGCCTTGTTTTAATTCAACCAACTTTTGAGCTTTAATTGGCCATGGATCAAGATTAGAAAGACTGATGATATTTAGAGAAATGCATAAAATAGCCCCGTAGGAAAGGGCAACCCTAAAAATAACCCTTCATTTTTTATTCTTAAAAAAAGACATTGAATGGATAAAAATGCTCTTAATGAAATGGAAGTCATAATGCATCCACCCAGCTTCTGCCTAGCTTTATGTTAACATGATATGGTCTTAAACTTCTTTGTCCTAAACTCTCCGTTCGCATCTCACCGATCGTCAGGCTCCACCTGCCACCGTTCGATTACTTGGTCTACTCGACTCTCAACTCCGATGAAAAACATGTACCTTTTTTTTTTTTTTCATTATCTCTCACAAACCCTAGCATCACCTTTTCTTCTCCCTCACAACCCCTTTTTCTTCTCTCCATTACGCCTTATTTTCTTGATCGTCGACGGGTATCACCATTTGGTTTACTCAACTGCTTTTCTCACTCTCTCCATCACCGCCGTGTATCACCGTCTGGTCTGCTCAACTATGTGCCTCTCTCTCCATCGCCATCGTGTCAACTCTAATCTGTTCGACTATGCCCTTCTCAATCTGGTTTGCTTGACTATGTTTACTTATTTTCTATTAACTCTCACTTCGGTTTCGAAAACGAAGGAGAACCCAGATGAGATTTTGGTGTAGAAGAAAACCTAAAAATGGTTCGGATAGAATTGAGGCAGTGGGGAGGAGGAAGGAGGTGGAGGTGGCCTATCTGTGGCCATGGTGGATTGAGTTGATGGAGAGGCTAGTAAAGCAGAAAATTGGTGTTTGATGGTGGTAATGATGTTTTTGATGAAGAGAATGGTGGTGGTGATGTTGATTTTAATGATTTGAAGCTTGTTTAGACTGTCTGCTTGAATTTTGGTGTACTGTTGTGTATGGGTTTGTGGGTATCATGAGAATGTGACAATTAGATTATTGGTAGTTGTAATGTGAATCTGTAATTTGAGGGTGGGATTTGTAACGGAATGTCAAATGAGTTTTAAAGTGAAGTCTTCGTGTTAAGAGTGAAAACTTTTAGGCTGGGAATCTCAACTTTCAGGTTGGGATTCCAAACCTGTAAGTTGGGAATCTTAACCTTTACGTTGAGATTTCAAACCTTGAGGTTAGAAATCCTAGACTTTTGAGTTGAGAATCCTAACCAGAAGGTTAGGATTCCCATTTTTAGATTGCATTTCCGAACCATTAAGTTGAGAATCTCAACTTTTAGGTTGAAAATTCCAACCTTTAGGTTGAGAATCCCAACGTGAAAATTCAACCAAGGTTGGGACTCCCAACCTAGAGATTGTGATTCCCAACCTTTCCTAACGTTGAGGTTGATATTCCAAATGTGTATTTAAATCAAGATAGGGATTCCTAACATCAAGGTTGGGAATCCTAACCCTGAGCTTATTCAAATGTGGATTTGAATATCCAAATTGAGATTCCCAATCTTGATTTAACATTCAGGTTGGGAATCACAACCCGAAAGTTGAGATTCCAAATATGAATTTAAAATTAAGGTTAGGACTCCCAACCTAAAGATTGAGATTCCTAACCTAAAAGTTGAGAATGTGAATTTGGATTTTCTATTAAGGTTGAGATTCTCTACTTCAAGGTTGGGATTCCTAACCTCGAGCTTGGATTCAAGTTGGGATTCGGTTAGGAATCTCAACCTCGAGGTTGGGATCGATGTTGGGAATCCCAACCTCAAGCAACAAGGTTGGGATTCTGAACTAAGTCGTTTTGTAGAGAGAGTGACCGACAAAAAGTGGTTGGTTAAAGGTATTTTCGTCCAAAAAAAGACATTATGCACAGATTTAAAAAATAAAGGTTGGGAATTTCAACCCATAGGTTGTGATTCCCAACTTGAAGTCGGGATCTAGGTTGTGATTCCCAACCTCACAACCTAAAGGTTGGGAATCCCAACCCATGAGTTAGGATTCTCAACCTGAGGTCAGGATTTAGGGTGTGATTCCCAACTTGTGGGTTAGGAATCCCAACCGTTTGATTGGAAATCCTAACCTGAAGATTAGGAATTGAGTACCTAAGTTGGGAATTAAGTATTCTTTTCTGTACTTCCAATAATTATTGGATAATGGATGTTAAAATCCTTCCGATTAGGAGTACCCAGATTGGATAATGAGAGTTGGGGTTATCATTTTCCTCTTCCTTTTCTTTTTATTTTTCTATTTATGTTTATATTTTTATTTTTTAATTCATTAATCTATTTTTCTAATTGAATTATAATATGAATATCAGTAGGAGAGCAAGATAGGCCCTTAGCAACCTGCCGATGAGGTTTCAACCTACGAGACAAGCATATTTTTTGTATATAAATATGTTTGAAAAAGAGTAGTTGATCTTTTTTTTTTTTTTTTTACACTAAGAGTAGTTGATCTTGATCAAACCCTTTTTATATTTGATTGTTATATTTCTCATTGCTACTCAGTAATGGTTACTTTAATGATGTATAAGTAATTATTTATGTTTGTTTTCGATGATTTCTAGTAGTCGTGAGAGACTGGTCAAGTTATGCTTAACTGTTGTCATGCTGTAGAAAAAACAGTAATGAAATTTCTCAGTAGCTTATATACTTGTATGTTTTTACATTTATACAGATGTTCTCATAATTGTATATTTATTGCATAGTCAATGATGTGATACATTTAGAAGGACTGCACTTTGAAATCATCTCATCATGGTAAAGCAAAGTAGGAAAAGCTAACACAAAAGCAGTTCATATGCATCAATCAAATCAAATCTCAAAGGTTGGATTCACAATGCTTAGAGGTGAAGACTAAACATCCATTATAAGAAGAATTTAGAAAAGACTTAACATCCATTATAAGAGGAATAACATTAAAATTATTGTTTTAATCAATGAGTATTTTAACAATGAATAATACAATAATTCACAACTCAAATAGTAGGAATACCCAAGCAACAACACATATGAAATCTTTTTCAATAAAACGTAACGTGATGACATATTGAGAAGTTTTATACTTCATATAGTAGGAACTATTGAACCTACACGCAAGATAACGCATTGACTGACACAACCTAGATACAAGATACTTCATATAGTAGCAAGAGTTAGCAGCAGAAACCATTTTATCCGTGTCTAACATCATCAGGGCATTGCCTGAAAGAGTTGTAGATTCCCAAGCATCTTCAGAAACGACATAATTTGCATTTTCATCGAGGAACCATAAACTTTTGAGCAACTCTTATGGCTTTTTCACACCCTCACTTGAAGCCTATAACTTATCTTTATCTTTCTCATGGGTTCCTTTAGCTACTTCTCCACTTGATTGGTTTGCTTTTCACCTTCACCCCTTAATCCTTGAATTTAGTCAACACCTACAATCTACAATTTAATCTAAACTCATCACATACTAATTTCATTTGAAAAAAAAAATAATCCACTTAAATTTAATTAATCCTACTCATACTAGTTTAATAATACTTTTCAAAATCACCTCAATTTCACATAAAACATCATCAAAACTATATTACTCATCAAAATAAACTCAACACATAAAAATCTCTATACTAACCAAATTCATCACCAAGCTTTCCAACCAATTCTTTTTTTATTTCTTTACACATATCAACTTAAATTCATATATATTTTCATGCCAATCCATCAAACATCAAAAAGCTACAAGATCACCACCACCACAAAACCCCTTTAGCCAAACACTAACACACACATCATCCATTCCTTTTTCATTTCCAACAACATCAACCACACTCAAAACACTTCAAAACTCATTCAACACCCAAAAATCAACTCAATTAAATTTTAATCCAACATATCACCAAAAACCTATAACTTTTAACTTACCAAAACTCTTGAGTAAGATTAGATTCATGCCCCTTTGCCACTTTCAAGCTTGTTTTGATGACAATCTAACTCTATTCAAGCCAAAAATTCAATCTATAAACTACCATACCAACTACCTTTGAAAACCCATAAAAATTACCATTAATTAACATCAAAACAAGTCAAATTTTTCTTACCAAACCTTCTCCACTTTCTCTTGATTATTTGAGGATGATATCTAGGGTGAGAGTTGATGAAAACTCACTTGGATTGTTTGGTCTTCTATTTTTTTTTTTTTTCCTTCTTCGCTCAATTTTTCTTTTTCTCTTTCGGTTTTCCTTCACTTCTCACATCTCTCTTCCTTTTCTCCCTTTGGTCACCGAATTGCTCTTGTTTGATTTTCAATTCATCTTCAACTTTATATAGCACTCAGCCAAATGACCAATTTGCCCCTTAAAGTTAGTCAAAATTACTAAAATGTCATCCATGAAAGTTTGACACTTGTCCTCATCCTTATCTCTTATGCCACATGTCACATTTCCATGATTTCCTTATCCCACATGTCTATCTTTTCTTATTTCTTTCAATTTGAACTTTCTGGATGCCCGAATTCGACTTTTCCGAAAATTTTTTGAAATCCTTTTAAAATTCACCGGGACCTATTTTTGGACTTTCTATATACTTCTAGTAGACTTGGAGACTCTTAAAATTCATTCTAAGCCCATTTTTGGCTCTCCGTAAAATCACTAAATTGTCTTTGTAGATTTGCAAATTGATTCCATTTCATTCCGAATTTTCTTGAAAAGGGTCGTTTGGGTTTCTAAATACCTATTGAGTAACTTAATATTCATTTATACCCCTCTCTAAATTTTCTAAATCCGAAAATCCTTCCAAAATTCTGATCGGATTCGGAAATATTTCCATTTACCTGTAAATAAATTTTAAAAATATTTCATGGTCATCCAATTATCAAATTGACCATGCAACACTCTAATTGGGTGTCTTGATTCTCAATTCTAAGCTTTGAAAAATTTTCAATTAGATTTAAAATCATCTCTAACCATTATTCTTCTAACGAGGGCTTTTTTGTCCGATTAGCTTAGGAGCCCTTGAAAACTATTCAAACGAATTCATTTTTTTTCCGTTTCAATTTCATTAAGCTCTATGACTTATCCTACACATTTTCGATTTTCCAAGGTCCATCTCATAAATCACTATTTATCCCATTAGTATTCATTCATATTTACTATTCACTCGAAAACACTATTCATACGGATGCTCTCTGTTCGAAAATACTATTCATCGAAAAAAATAATAATAAAATATTTTTCATAAAACAAAATTTTAGATTTTATAATTCATCTCTCCTTATAAAAATTTCGTCTTCGAAATTTTGCATGTCGTTTTTACTTGATACGCTTCTCATTTCAATAGTCGATTATTGGGTGATTTTCGATTCATTCCCCTAAATCAGTCAAAATCATAGCTTATGACACCAAGCCTATATCTCCTGCATATAAATCTCATTAAATTATCTCAAAATTTAGGTCTACTACTCCATACCCAATTACAATTCTAGAAAATATAAAGTTTCTCATTTATACATTGCCTCCCAAAATTAGTAAATCCCTTGAATAAAATTACACCTTACCAAATATGCATCAATTTCTAATTTAATCCAATTTTTTGCATTCGAATATTTAATTAAAGAATACTAATCATATGAAAATAAGTTTTGGGGCATTACAAACAATGCTTTAACGATCAATTTTTTTTTTTTCATGTACAATTACAAAATTTCCCCATAACATATTTTCAGCGCCCTTTATAAACACTTCCACGATACCATGGATTGGGCATCGGACACTCGATGCTTACCCGCTAGATCACATTTCAGATAGTTTTCAATTTTCTGGACCGGACACTTGGTGACTCTCAAGGTCCATAAATCAAATTCAAATTCCAATCATAACAATACAATATTGCTAATAATCACTCTATTAGCATGTCAATTACCAATACTCGTTTACCGATATCTAGGTTTACTAGGGCCCTTATATATTTTATTTTTTTTATTAATATTTTTATAAATTTACAAATTTCCCTTTTTCTAAATTTCAAATTTGTTAAAATGTGCCACCAAATATATTTTGTACACACTTTTTCTGTTTAATTGAAGCATCATATTTAGGCATCACAAACTACCATTTTTCACTCAATAATCTCATCCAAACTTACCGAAAACATCATGCCCTTCATCTCACATGGATTCGATCAAGGCATAAAATTTTCAAATTTCTGTTCAAATTTATCCTTCAACTTATAAATCATTAAAAATTCTAGTCAAATAATATTCAAAAGAGCATGAATTATCAAAGAAAATCCCAAGCTACTCAAATCACCAAATTCAGCTAGCCATGTATTTTTCACTATTCATGACATTTTCTTTATTCCACACATCAAAACAACTTACCAACATCATTCTAGCATAATTACCCAACAAATTTAAACAAAACATAAGATATTAAAGGTTCAAATATACTAAAACCCTACTAGAAAAATTAAATTTTTAAACCAAGTGTACACCAACCTTTTAGACAATGTTTATAGCTTTTCCACACCTTCAAATTGGCCTTTCAACTTTTCCTTATCCTTCTCTTGGTTTCCTTTAGTTAGCTCTTCACCTAAGGTTTCCAATAATGCATATCTCATCATAAAAATTAAAACTACTAAAGTAAATGCAAAGTTGACTAGATTTACATGTTCATGAATGCATCTACATCCTTTCTAACCTCAGTCCATCCCAAAATCAAAAACCCACCTAATCTTACCTTGATTTGGCACCTTTCTAGTGATAATCACCTTTGAATCTTGATGAGTTTTAATGAGATTAATGTCTTGAATGGGTAGATAATGTAGGGAACAAGGTTAATTGATGATTTGGTGGCTTGAAATGGAAAGCAAATTGAGAGAAAATGAAGAAGAAAGGGACGACAAAAAGAAGAGAAATGAGGGGGGTTTTCATGACACTTCACTTTATATACTAATCCTTTCTTATTTCCAATTTTACCCCTAACAATATCATTAATTACCATCTTGTCGTTAGTCACAAATGCATGCATTTCATTGGTTAAAAATCAAACTCACCATTCCACTAACTAGATGACATCATTCTTATTCCATTTTCAACTAAATTCACATCACTTTTACGCTTTTGATTTGGCAACTCTTTATTGGTCCAAAAATAAATTCCATGTAATGCATTCCAATGGCATTCTTTCCTTGTCCAATTGCATTCTTCCATCATTTCAATTTCCTAATTTAATTTCTTACTAGGAAAAATGCCTCCAAAAATATTAAATTTCCTAAATAAATATAATTATATATATATCACACTAATTGCATAAAACTCCAATTTACTCTAATTGTTTGGATTCAAATTTTTAATTAATGAATACTAATCATATGGAAATTAAATTTCGGAGCCTTACATATTTCCCAAGTTATGAGGTATTGAAGAAAACATTTTGACATCCGAGAGATCAAGCTCTTTCAAGTTGGTTAAGTTCTCAAACAAGCTTCCCAGACCCCATCCTTGAAGCTTCAACAAATTATATGATAGATCAAGAAATACCAAGTTAGATAGCTTTAGCATTTCTGATGGTATTTGACCAGTAACAAAAGACCGAGAGAGGTTTAAATATGATAGTCTCAGAAGGTTCTTGATTGTAGTAGGAATTTTAGATAAATTGAAGTGATTATCAGCGAGGCTAAGCCATTGAAGATAGACAAGCTGGAAAAGTCTACTGGTAAAGGTGATAAAACCATAGAGGGTAGTTACTACTGACGTCAAGCTTGATTACATGGTCGGTTTCCTCATTATACTTGATCCTATCCCATGAGCAGCAATTCCTATTTCCTTCTCTGTGGTTCCAGGATGTGACCTTGGGATATGCAGAAGGATTCCAAAGAGAAACAGGAGGATCCGTAGGAGTACGAGACATTTTAATCAAGAGGTTATCCTTGAATTGCAACAAGGCAACACGTTCATCATCATGGCAAAGAGGCTGCATTGAAAAAGTAATTTGAGCATTTGTAAGATGATCAAACAATAATGGTGTGTTTACTTCACTTGGAGAAATCGGAATAGAAATCAGAATAAGCTAGAATCAGAATGAAGTATCGGAATCAGAATAAGTTGTTTACTTCAACTGCAAGAATCGAAATCGAAATCAAAATCAAAATCGGAATCAACAGTATTCCAATTAAGTTGTTTACTTTGCTTTGGAATCAGAATGAATTAATTATAAGTTACAAAAATGTCATTAATTAAAATTATGAATTAATTATAATAATATGCAGTTTTTTATTATAATATGTTGTTTTTTTAATATCAAATAAAAAACTGCATATTATTTTAATAGTCTACTAACTTGGTGCGTAATTATTTATTATAATATGCAGTTTTTAATATTAAATAAAAACAAAAAAGTTGTATATTATAATAAAAAAAATTGCATGTTATTTTATTAGTCCATTATGATAATTAGGAAATTGGTAATGAAAAACTAATGGTGTGTAATTTTTTTATTATAATATGCATTTTTTTTAACATCAAATAAAATAGGTTTTTCTTTATTTTTTGAATAATGGTATAAAAGACTTTTCATTTTAATAAAGGGAATGGGAATGAAAATGGGATTCCCAAGTAAGTTGTGGGAAATGAGATTCTTATTCCACAATTCCAAATTGATGTGGAACTTACAATTTCATTCCCGTTACGGAATTAATTTTAAGCAAGTAAACATTATCAATCAATTTCATTCTTCATTCTCATTCCTCAATCCATGAAGTAAACTCACCACAAGAGTTAACAAAACAAAGTACATAAACACAAAGAAACAGAAATTAAATAGCCTCATAATTGAAGTCTAGATTTTAAATAATATGTCAGAAATTGTTGGTCAAATCCAACCTATTATTTAAAAAAAAAAAAAAAATCGAAAGAAACAAATAGAAGAGCCCATACAAACGAAAAAAGGAACCAGGTGGAAAGCCCATATAAATAGAAAAAAAGAATCAACTAGAACCTCCTAAAGCCAAAACTAAAGAAGTACATAAACACAAAGAAATAGAAATTAAATAGCCTCATAATTGAAGCCCAGAGTTTAAACAGTATGTCAACCAAACTCTCTTTAAGATAGCAAAACAAGAGATGCTGTTTTGCTAGACAACCATGGTAGGGGAACTCTTGACATGGTGTCAATTTATAGGCATTCAAGTTTTGCAATTATTGTTTGGGGCGCATTACATTGTAGAATCAAGAGTCGTTTATTTCCGGGAAATTAAAGAATTCAATACTGTTTTTATCCAAATCACTTAACAGAATTTCCTTTAAGTAATATATTCAAAAGTTTTAAAAGCAAGAATAGATCGACTCAAGTGTTTGTTATCATTTATCTTCTTATTAGTTTTAATCAAACTTTATAGTCTTTAATTTGATCTGGAAATTTTGCTGTTTGTTTTTTATTTTCTGGCTCATAAATTTAAGCAGTGAAGGAAGAGATTTAAGTTAGGTTAATTTCATGAACCAAATAGAATTGGACCGTCAATTGATTTTTATTCATGGCTAAACTAATCAGATGTGTTGGGTTCACGACCCAAAGAGGAATCCCATTAATGTTGATTCCGGAAAGGGCTAAACCAGTGAGCTTGGCATGTTTACCAAGCCATGAGAACAAAGTTGTGGGCTTGAAATATTATTGTTTACTTGGGTAAGATTACTAAGACAAGGGACCATGGACCGTGAAACTGCAGCCCCCCGATATCCAGTACTTCCAAAGAAATATTAACTTCAACAACACGTGTGCTTGCTGCAATTAGTTGTTGGACCAAGAATATATAAATAACTAGTTGAGAAATCTTTATTACCTGGTACATCGAGGGTCTGGAGAGATCTAGGAGCTCTGATGGTATATGATAAAAAAAATTAAAAATTAAAAAAACCCAAACACACAATCAGAGAGGCTTAGATGTTTTAACATTGAAAGGTTGCGGATTGTAGCAGGAATATCACAGGAATTGTAGTCATTATAAGCAAGGTTAAGCCATTCAAAGTGGTCAAGGTGGCAAAAGGGTGCTAGTAGAGTTGATAGAACCTAAGAGATTGGCACTACTGCTGAGCTTTTGATTTGTTTTTTTGAACATACACTTCAATGGCTAGACAAGGGTAGTTAATCGTCTATAGTAATCAATCTATACCCTTGTACTCATCTGTTGTTTGTAACCAAGTAACCAAAAACCAGAGAAACAGACTAGTGCTCTTAGTTAGCAATTCTAATCTCTCTTAGCTATCTTCCTTTCAACCGTCAAGCCTTACTTGGCAACTTGTGAGGGAAAGTTATCGAAATGTTGTACGGATGAGCATTTTGCCTTGCTGCATTTCACGCACAGCCTATCATTGGTAAGTCTAATTGTGATTCTGATTGTTCTGTTTATTCTAAGGTTGGATCATGGAAGTTGAAAGGGGAAAATAAAAGCCACTGCTGCTCATGAACGGCGTCAAGTGTGACTAGGAAGCTAGTATGTGATCCAGCTAGACGAGGGATGGTGTGGGGGTGCCCACAGCGGCCATGACCCCCTCAGTTAATGAAATTCCAACGTGTGTGTGTGTGGTAAATTCATAATTAATATTTTGGATAATACATCAAGACTCAAACTAGTGTGTGTGATAAACTAATCTCTTTTTGTTCATCCCACTTAAATTCAAATCCTTATATTTAAACGTGAATGGTAGACCATAATTATCGTTTTACCAACGGTGTTGCTCATTTTTATTGTCTTAATTTCATTTCTACAAATATTTCTATACATATAAAGGGCCCCAAATATTTATATGAATAAAGGGTGGCTTCATTATAATTTTTACACCAGTCTCTAACCGATATGGAACATATTGAAGACCAATTTGTTTAGACTTTTGAAACACACGGAAATACTTCATTAACAAGAGCATGGCAAATTCTATGCAAGGAACAGTGATCGAATTCAACATTTCAAAGGGAATTCAGAGACCAATCCACCTGCCCAACATCCGATCAGAGCCAAGACATTAGATGCTGTCGTATTGGCATTGTTATTCCATGCTTAGCTTGAGTAGAATCACCAAGGAAAATCAACTTCATCCACTCACAAGTTCCACACCACGTTGATGTATTAATATCTGTCCGAAAACAAGTTTCTAACATATACTCCAACAATGGCCAGACAAGGATAATCGATGTTGTTGAGACTAACTAATTTCATCCTGCGGCATCAGTTGAAGCAGTTCCAATATATCTAACACTAATTTAATATATGACACCATTAGCTAATACAAGCACAATATTCACAAAAAATACCAATAAATCAAACATAATTATAAAATATATTTAAAAATAAAGAAGTAAATTTGCAATAACGTAAAGTATCGGTGGGTTCAATTTTTAAGCAATTACAAAATAATTGAGCCTAAATTTGGTTAGAAAGACATAACCTCCCAAACTTGAATCAAGCAAATACTAATTGAATCCAAATTAATACTAACTATTCTAACAGACTTGATCAACTTAATTGATTTAACCTACTCAATCTATTCTGGCAAAAGCCGTGACTGCCTTCCTCCATTAATGCACAGCCTTTTCTTTTGAAAAATGTCATTCCATTAGAAAGAGGCAAAACTTCGTGCTTTATTTTTTTGGGCCGACAGTTTGAATTGGATTGTAATGAAGATCACGTTAAATAACCCCAAATATGTGCCTACGTAAGCCCAATTTAACCTATTGTCTGTTTTATTTTGAGAACTTTTGACTATTTTTTTTTTATTTTATTATTATTAGAACCAATCCAAGGTATTGTCGTGATAAGCTATGATATGACTCTGATATATGGTCCGAGGATTAACTCTTAAAAGACGGGAGAGGGTAACCCACATAAATAAAAAAAAAAAAAATTGTCTACATTAAATAAAACTTGTGAGTTAAACTCATAACCTTTGAAGGCAAATGGATGGGATTATTGATTTACCACTATTATGAAGTCACTTTCTCAACTTTCGGATAATTTTTGAGGAAAGTTTGATCACCTCTTATCGCTATTGCAGTGTATACCCTGTCTAAACACAATAGTGAACCAACAGAGAAAGGGCACGTGCTAGTTCGAAGTATTGAAACGAAACAAACATAATTTACTTCAATTTCTTCAAAGTTGTCAAGTATTGTAATAGTGGTTAGATTTTAAGATAAGCACAATCATATAGTCTTAATTTAGATTAATGAACTTTTAATTGTAATAGTATACATGCATATATATAATTTAGATTAATGATTATAAGGTCATTGTAAGATAAATACAATCATATATATATTTAGTAAATGTTATAGTATTAGTATTAGATGTTTCCTTTTCAATAAAATTACGTAATAGTTCTTTTGAAAAAATATATATACATGCAATAGTTAATAAAATAAAAACCTTTTTCCATATTTCTTGTTAAGATGATAGAATGTGAATTTCACCCCTGTATTTATAGCATCAATATCTTTATCTTATTCAGAATCGGGCCATAACATCAATATTATCTAGTGCTGGCAAAAATAAATTTTATCACAAATTCTTTGTCTTATATCACCAGTTCGGCAAAATGTAGATTCTAATTTTCAAAATATGTTATTATATATATAGGATATACACATGAGGAACTGACATACATTGATGATATGAATTATAAGTTTCCCTTGAATAGGCTATCCGATTAATTATTGGGCTCTTATTAATTTTTAAATTTTTAATAAAAGTATTATTTTTACAAATTGTTACATTGTAATGAGACAGTTTTATCAAAGTAATTAAAACATTTAAAAGTCAAAGAAAAATTAACACAATAGTCAGTATTAAATAATCAGAAAAATATTTCTTAATTTGTTGTATAGCCATTCTTCTCCATCTCTTTTTTAGCACCATTTATAATGTAGTCACTTAAACTTGAATTACTACGAAGTTGAATGAGGGTTATTAAGCATCAAGTCAAATTGGAGTGGTGCCATTTCTTCTCTTACATACTTGATGTCTTTTAATAAAACAGTAATTTTTTTTTTTTTTTTTTTTTTTATAATTAATCAAAAGCATCTCTTATATTTTTTTATATGTTATCAAAACATGCAAGTTGGGGCTTCCAAAACTTTTAATAGAGGTAAGATTTTTTTTTTTCTTTTAAACTAAAAAATTGTGTGACTTTGGTACCTAGTAAAAAAAAAAAAAAAAGTGGTTCTTTAGCACTAGGTTACCAACAAAGATTGATTTTAAAAAGTTTTTCAAAAAAAGAAAAAAATTATTAATTTCAGACTTATATACTTTAATTTTTTTTTTTTTTTTGGAACACTTACACTTTAGTGTTATTTGTTAAAAGTTTCACTAAAAAAATTATGATTTACATTAAATAACTAATTGAAACTGGAAGCCCAAACTTTCTAATGGACTAAAAGTCTTATCTTTTAAACATCAAAATTTGATCCTAATAAAAGTCCCAATCAATCTGGTCTGTAACACACTTAACTAGCTTTTGAACATTCAATCTGGTCTTGATTTTCCAATTTAATTTTTCTTTTGCCACCACAACCAATAAATCTAAAATTTAGATAAGCACATGAACAGGTAATCTTTGATTCAATTCAAAATGTATAGTGTTCTATGACATCTACTTTATTTGATTAACCAAATCTAGTTGATGAACTTGTAAATAAAATTAGGAAAATCATTAATTACTATCCCTATACAACAAAAGCTGGATATACAGATCAATACATGAAATGACAATAGCTATAAGCATTTCTTCATCATTATCAATGCTCAATTTATTCCATAATTAAAATTTAAAACACATCAGAGAGAGGTAGCTTGAGTTGTGATATGTTGGTTAGACCATCAACCACCCTCTCTCAAGTGGAGGGTTCTATACTCAAAAATCCTATATTATTGTGGACATTGGTATTTTCCCTACGCTTTGTGGGTTGTTTCTTTTCGTTCTAGAGAGCTGATCCCTGGGTCGTGTCCCAACGTCTCATTGTTTCTAGTTTCGGTTGTATACTGAGCTAGTCCCAATATAATAATAAATAAATAAATAAAAACACATCAAAAGGAAACCAAACTAAAGGGGAAAAAATAATGCTGAGACTGAGTTGAGAAACTCTACAGAAGTCAAAATAATTACATTTAATTCCTACATCGTCCCTTCTTTCTCTACATTCTTTTCATTGGTATCCGAAAAATCTTCACCAACCATTCATGTTTCCTTGTGCAAAATATGTATCCAAGAACTACTCCAATTATTAGCCCGCTTGCATATCTTATTGCAACAACTTCCCAACCAAATGCAGATAGTGATTGTGATCCATGATCATCTTCTTCCAGTTGAAGCTCAAAATTTCCACATTTTTTTAACAAAGGTTTTCCATACAAACTCAGGTTCCCTTCGTAAGAGCTATCATCAAATGTATTAAATTGTGCTCCATTTGGTATAGGTCCCTCCAAATGATTGTGCGAGACATTAAAGAAGGCTAGAGATGTGAGTTTGACAAGCTATTGTGGAATATATCCTGAGAGCTTGTTGTTGGAAAAGACCAATGATTCTAGTATTATCAAGTTGTCCAAAGATGAAGGAATACCACGAATGAAATTATCGTTGGAAAAGTCAAGATATCAAAGCCCTTTTAGAAAGGAAATAGAAGCTAGAATCTCCCCTTCGAATTTGTTGCTTGAGAGCCAAATGCCAATAAGCATATTTGAGATCTTCTCATATTCTATGTATATCCCTTTGTTAACCACCATTAATGAGTAATCATAATGGGCATCTCTACTGTCATTTCCTTTCATCATATATGTTAGTGGACTTTGCTTCAACAACTTTCGTGGCATTCCAAGATTGAAAGTATTTTTATGGAAATTTACCAATTAATGTGTTGTGAGAGAGATCAATCATGTGTAATCTAGGAAACTCAAAATCAGATTTAGGTTCCTCTATTGCACCATGGAGTTTGTTCCATTGCAAGTTGAAACCTCTAAGTTTAAGAGGAAATTTGATCGTCAATTGATTATAACTAAAATCTAGTTCTTTTAGCTAGTTCAATTTCATGAGCCAAATTGGGATTGGACCGGTCAACTGGTTCTCACTCATGTATAAGTAATTAAGACGTGTTAGATTCATAAGCCAAAAAGGAACCTCACCAATATTTATACCAGAAAGTTCTAAACCAGTGAGTTTGGTATGCTTACCAAGCAAAGATAACAAAGAACTTAGGCTTGAAATATTATTGTAAGAAAGGCCCAAATGTTTTAATTGGGTAAGATTGCTAAGTGTGGATGGATCATGGACCGAGAAATTGCAAGTATGATATTAAGAACTTCCAAGGCAACAAGATTTCTGATGAAAGTTGGTAACTCTGCCTCAAAATAATTATAAGACAGATCCAAATAGTTGAGGTTTGTAAGGTCACTAAGTAAAGATGGAACTATTCCTAGAAAAAAGGATGTAGCGTAAAGTAACAATTTAGGATTATTTTTTGGAAGTAAAAGAAAATTTTTATAAGGAATTTACTTTCCATTTTGCATTTTTTGAAGATAATAAATCAAAGACGATAAACTCTCTCTCTCTCTCTCTCTTTATACATATATATATATAATTGTTGCTAAGAAGTAAGAATTTCAACTGAAGTAGATTACTCACCTAAATATAATTATTAGATAAATCCTAATGGATGATATTTATTACAATTACCGATTGAAGTTGGAATAATTCGAATCAAGTTTAATATTTTTAAATTTTTATTTTTTGAATTAGAAAGTATGCAACTGGGAAATCTTTTTAAGACTTATCTTGTAAACTGCAACCCCGAAGAGATAAAAATTTGAGAGAAAATAAATTTGTCAACATCTATGGCAGTGAAGAAGAAATGTTGACCCAACTAAGATCAAACACTTTTAGGTTGGTTAGCTTGTCTGTTAGACCTTTTAGACTTGGGTGTTGGAGGTTTAACGAAAACCGACTGTATAATAGATCAAAGGACCCCAAGTTAGAAAGCTCTAGCATCTCTGGTGGTATCTGACCAGAAGATACAGACAGAGAGAGGTTTAGATGTGATAGCCTTGAAAGATTCGTGATTTTAGAAGGAACTTTGGATCTATTGAAGTTATTATAAGCGAGACTAAGCCATTCAAGATGAACAAGATGGAAGAGGGTGCTGGTAGAGTTGATGGAACCATAGAGACAACTACTACTGAGGTCAAGCGTCATCATATGACCAGTTTCTTGATCACAATTGATGCCATCCCATAAGCAACAGTCACAATTCTCTCCTGAATTCCACAATGCAACCTTGGGATATACAGAAGGAACATGTTGGGTTATATGGGCTTGGGTCGGGTTCACCCAAGATGACCTAAAGACCCAAACCCAGATCCAACATCAGGTTGGATTTGATCATGTAACTGCTATTAGCAGTTTTTGTAGCAGTTATCTGAGTGGTTTCATAACTGCAATGTGCAGTTATATACTGATATATATTAACGTGCATGATAGAGTGTGTGTTAGTGGTGAAAACAAAAAACATGCAGTAGAAAAACAGAGGAGCAGAATACAGAACGAAAACAGAGGAAAGCTAGAGCAAGGTATTTACATTGTGGATTGTGTATTCTTTCCATATTCTGTGATTGAATTCCGATCCAGTTGAACAACACAAAATCCTGATCAAGTTTGTCACAGAGACGGGTACGCATTACAGTTAGTTTCTCTTGCTTTATTTTTAATATGTATACTGTTAATGCTTGATTATTGATCAACATTGGTATTAGAGCATATGGTTTGTTGTTTGCTGGTGTAATGATGATTAAAAAGCATGAGACTTGCTTATATTTCGAATTTAAGGTATTTAGAGAGTTATTTTTCGAGAAAAGTTAAACAAAACCCGAACTGTTCATGGCTTTAAAATGTTAGTAAACGTTTTTATTTTTGTGTAATTATTATACCATTAGATAGTGCTCGAAAAGAGCTTTCCAACGGTATATTATATGACTAATTTGGATAAGAAACGAGCGAGATAAATGATTTTGAAATTTACCCCTGCAATCTGCTCGTCTGATAAAAAACGGGAGTCAGGGGTTGAAGATGAACAGTATTGGGACACGTGGCAAACGAGGGAGAGGCCGCGTCTACATGACACGTGTCGATTTCTGGTGGTGCCGCGTCGTCACTGTTGTCCAATTAGAGAGAGCCATGTGTCAAAGGGTGCCACGTGCGCAGACATATGGCTGAATCTGATTGGGCCACGTGTTCAAGAATGGCAGTATGTGATTAGGCCACGTGTCGCCTAGGTGGAAGCGCCAGAGCCTGCCATGTGGGAGCGACTGCAGAGCACGCGCGGCCAGCAAGTGGCCACTGTCGGCGCGTGACTCCGACAGTCGCGCGGCGCGTGACTCCCACGCGCCGCCGCCGCCGACCGGAAAAATTTTTTTTTCTTAAAAAAAAATATAATAATAAATAAATAAAATAAATAAATAAATAATTTTTTTTATTTTTATAAGATTTAATTATTATATTTAGTATTTGATATACTAAATTATTTAATATGTTTAATCTAATAAATTTTTGTAGATGGCATTTCGAGTTATCCATTACTTTACTGATTCTGATGAGGAGGTCAAGGAAGTCATTGAGATTATTGAGACTCCTGATATCATTGATATTCCTGATGATCCAGACGATATCATAGGCATTTATGATGACGAGGAGGGGATCGAGCCTTCAGATTATGTGCCTTCTGATTATCCAGCTGATGTGATAGTCATATCTGATGACGAGGAGGACATTGAACCACCGGATTATGTGCCTTCTGATTGTCCGGTTGATGTTATAGTCATTTCGGATGACGAGGATGATATCGAGGTTATAGAGATATCAGATGATGAGGGCGTCGATATCATGGATACTTCTGATGATGAGATAGTTGAAGTGATAGACATCTCATCAGACGAGGAGGACCTAGAGATGACGATTGATTTCGACCAGTACATGAGAGAGTATTATGAGGAGACTGTGTCTCGTACCCCTTATCTGCCTGATTGATGTTGGATTTATTTTATTGTTGTTATCTTGTAAATAGTGTAGGTTGTTATGTTGGATATTTTTTT
The DNA here is from genome assembly GCA_022984855.1 of Dimocarpus longan. Lineage (NCBI taxonomy): Eukaryota > Viridiplantae > Streptophyta > Magnoliopsida > Sapindales > Sapindaceae > Dimocarpus > Dimocarpus longan. The sequence goes on along the minus strand of CM041025.1, from coordinate 20,236,301 downwards.
ATTTTATGCATTGAAAATGGATAGTGTAAATTTTTATTTAATTTATCATTTATAAAATGTTATTTTATTTGTATTGCATTATGAATAATGATATCTATGTGGGTGTCCTAATTCAATTGAGAAATGAGATTAGGACTGTATTGCGCAAATACACTTGCAAGTATGATTTAGTAAATAATTGGAAATAGATGATGATGAGTAGCTTGACTATTTTTTCGATTCCTATCCAATGATTCCTTCTTCATATTTATGAGTGTATAGTTGCTGCAATATTATAGTGAAATGATAGTAAATGTGCTAGTATAGATATAGAAGGATATAGAAAGTAAGTCTCTAAATAGAAATGAATATCATTTCAGGAAAATGGCTTCAACAACAAAGAATATTATTGCTGAACTAAACAAGGGAGAAAAACTGAACGGTGATAATTATGACATCTGGCACCGAAAAGTTCAATATATTCTCGAAGAGCAGGATGCTCTTGAGACCCTGACAAACACTATGGTGTTGCCCCAGTCAGGTACATCTGCTCAAAGCAGAAGAGACATGGAGATCTATCAGACTTGAAAAAAGAAGAATAGCATTGCTCGGATTACGATCTTGAGCAGCATGGATGATGATCTCATGTGCATGTATGAAAATTATGAGACTGCCCAGGACATGTGGATAACCTTAAAAGACAAGTATGGTGGTACTTCAACCACTAAGCTGAGAAGGCTCACCATTAAGTTTGACACCTATAGGAAGCGCCAGAATCATACAATGAAACATCACCTTAGGGAAATGTCAAACATGATACGTGAGCTCAAGTCTGCTGGGCATAATCTTACTGATGAGCAGCAAGTACAGGCTGTGATCCGGTCCCTTCCCTCCAGCTGGGAGAATATGAAGATCAACATGACTCATAATGATAACATCAAGTCGTTTGACGACATTGCACGTCATGTTAAATTGGAAGACGAGCGCTTAGAAGCGGCTAAAGTTTTCGGTCAGCTTTACATGGTTGAATCCAGCAAGCGCAAAGGCTTAGGCTTTAAGCGCAAGGGATGGAAGAAGAATTTCAAGAAGTGGAATGGTAATTCCAAATTTAAGAAGGATGAGACCGGAAAGCGTAAGAAAGGCAAGCGCGCTGGGGCAAAGAAAGAGAAAGCAAAAATGACCTGTTTTAATTGCGGCCAGTTGGGCCATTTTGCTCGTGAATGCACTGAGCAAAAGAAGGAAAAGGTACATTGTTACTCTGACACATTTAATCATGCTTTTGTTTCTAGCTCAGTATTAATCACTGAATCTCGTCCTTTGTGGACTGTAGACTCAGGGGCCACCGATCATGTAGCTAGAGATCGAGGAGCATTCGTGGAGTATCGTCGAATAAGTCAAGGATCAAGATGGATATATGTGGGGAATAACTCATGTGTTGAGGTGAAGGGTATTGACACTTGCAAGCTTGTTTTGTATAGAGGCAAAGTACTCTATCTCCATGATGTATTATTTGCTCCTGATATTCAGCAAAATTTGATTTCTGTACCAATACTTCTTGAACTAGGATATGTTTTAAATTTTTATGGTGATTGTATGGATATTTTTTTAGATTCTGTAAGGATTGGCACTGGATATTTACTAGATGGTTTTATTGTATTAAATACTGAGATAAACGGTTATTATGATGATAATAGTTGTTTTTCACTAATTGCTTATTCTGATAATGCAAATGTCGATACTTGGCATGCTAGACTAGGGCATATCGGTCAGGATCGAATGAATAGATTGGCCAAGGAGAGATTTCTAGGTTCCCTTAATAAGATAGATTTGCCTGTATGTGAAAATTGTCTAGCTGGAAAAACAACTATGAAACCATTTGGAAAGGGAATTTGATTTGAGAATCCATTACAATTAGTTCATTCTGATATTTGTGGACATATGAATGTTAGAGCTAGAAGTGGTGCTTCATACTTTATAACTTTCATAGATGATTACACTCGTTATGGTCATGTTTATCTAATCTCCCATAAATCTGAAGCATTAGATTGTTTTAGATTATATCTAAATATGGTGGAGAATCAGTTAGATAGAACTGTCAAAGTCCTGCGAACTGATCGAGGACGAGAATACCTCTCAGAACAATTTGAGAAATTGTGTCAAGAGAAAGGTATTGTTAGATAATTGACCATTCCTAGGACACCGCAACAAAATGGTGTAGCGGAAAGAAGGAATAGAACTTTATTAGAGATGATAAGATCTATGATGGCACAAGCAAACCTCCCAATATGTTATTGGGGAGATGCACTACTGAAAGCCACTTATATTCTGAATAGAGTCCCTACTAAGTCAGTATCTTCCACACCCTATGAATTATGGACAGGTAGGAAACCTGATCTCACTCATATGCGACCTTGGGGGTGCGCAGGATATATACATGACTTGTCCAGTAAATATGAAAAATTAGGTGCTAGAGGAAAGAAATGTATCTTTATCAGATACTCTGAGCACTCTAAAGGATATGTATTCATAGGAGAAAATTCAGATGGAAGTGTAACTGAATTGGAGTCACGAGACGTGAATTTCTTGGAGAATGAATTTCCTAGCAGAGGTGAAGTTGAAAAAGATTTTCAATTTTACGAATTGAATGAATCACATGATTTTGTGCATTCGAACACTCAACTAGAGGTAGAAAGAGAGTTGCTTGAATACTCTGTCCCTAGTGGGAGTGATAAAGCTATTGAAAGTGATAATTCATTTCTTCCCAGTGGGAGCATAGGAAGTAATGAATTAGTATCACAAAAATCATCAATTCGTATAAGTGACCGTAAAACTATTCCTCGTCGTCGATTTGAGATAGAAGGGGAAGCTTTTATGGTTGCTTCACATGATAGTGATGAGCCAAAGAATATGAATGAGGCTCTCAACTCACCTACTAAAGAGTTTTGGATTAAAGCTATGCAAGAAGAGATGGAGTCAATAAAAAACAACCATGTCTAGGACTTGGTTGAATTGCCACCTGATCGGAAAGTCATTGGAAATAAATGGGTTCTCCGAATCAAGCGTAGGGCAGACGACTCAATAGAAAGGTATAAGGCGAGATTAGTTGCGAAAGGATATACTCAACAGGAGGGTATAGATTATGAAGAAACCTTCTCACCTGTGGTAAGGTTTGCTTCCATTCGCCTTATATTAGTTATCGTCGCACACATGGATTTAGAATTGCATCAGATGGATGTAAAGACAGCTTTTCTCAATGGAGAACTGGAGGAAGAAATTTACATGGAACAGCCAGTGAATTTTGTTTCAAAAGGTCAAGAGCAAAAAGTTTGTAAGCTCAAGAGATCTATTTATGGTTTGAAACAATCCTCCAGACAATGGTACCTTCGTTTTCATGAGGCAGTAATGTCATATGGATTTCAGATGACTGAAGAGGACCATTGTGTGTATGTCAAATGGGTAAAAGACAAATTCATAATTTTTTCTTTATATGTGGACGATATTTTATTGGCCGGAAATGATAAAGAGTTTATGATAACTATAAAGGAATGGTTATCTTCAACCTTTGAAATGAAAGACATGGGAGAAGCTGCCTATATTTTAGGAGTTAAGATCAAAAGAGATCGTTCAAAGAGAATCCTGACTTTATCACAAGAGCCTTATATTAAAAACATCCTTGAACAATTCCATATGGCAGATTGTAAACCTGTGGATACTCCTATCTCGAAGGGACAAACTCTCAGTCTTGACCTTAAGACTCCACAAAAGCGTGAAAGAATGCAAAAAGTTCCTTACTCAAGTGCTATTGGAAGTCTCATGTACGCTATGATGTGTACAAGACTTGATATCTGCTATGCAGTTGGACTGGTTAGTAGATATCAATCAAATCCTGGTCAGAAACATTGGATCGCCGTGAAAAGAATATTAGCATATCTCAAAGGGACTACAGATTACTCCCTTTGCTACCAAGGTGGTAATTTGCGTCTGATTGGGTTTACAGACGCAGATTGGGGAGTGATTTGGATGAGCGAAAATCTACTTCAAGTTATACATTTTTACTCAGTCAAGGAGCTATCTCTTGGAGTAGTAAGAAACAGTCATGTATTGCATTGTCCATCATGGAAGCTGAATTTATAGCGTGTTCAGCAGCAGTTCAAGAAGCAGTATGGCTTAAGAGATTTTTAGAAGATCTGATTTTAGAAGTTGATGCGGAGAAGCCGGTTACAATTTACTGTGATAGTCAGGCAGTTATTGCTTATACCAAAGATGCGAAATATCACAGTAAATCAAAGCATATAGAGACTAAATATAATTTTGTCAGAGATATAGTGACAAAAAGAAATGTAATAATCAAATATATATCTACGCATGAAATGGTTGCTGACCCACTTACAAAAACTGTGATGAGAGATGTTTTCAAGTCACATGCTAGGTCTTTAGGTCTGCGTAGATTATAATGTTGTAATTGTCACTTTGAACTATATCCATTTATGTATAAATACGTTAAATTTATTACGTAATACTAGCACATATCCATTTCACTCAAATGATATAAAGTATGTCATCAGGTTGGAGACTAGTATTCTTACACGTACAGTCGCCTTGGTTGCAAAGATAGCAAGCCAAGATAACACATATATTTTTAGAGAATAAATTGGTGAGTATTCTCTCAAGGACTTAGAATATATGAAATGTCGCCTTAGCAATAGCTAAGATGAGGTTCTACACTAAACATTGATAATGGAACCACTCGTGATGTCTCCCCACCATCATGAAAACCTGATTAAGCCAGATATGAGTTTCTTAATAAGTGGAGCTTATAAAGCGATTTTTTGAAACTCAGGTTAGACGTTAGGAGAGCGTCTGAATTGAAATCTGTACAGTGAATAATCTAAATATAATTGACATACGCATCCTTATTGAGGGGCAAGATTCACTGTAACATGCGTTTCATACCGCGTGTGCTTATTATGACCGACATGGAAAATGAGTGAATTTATCCCTAATTTCTCATTGTGTAAGTTCCATTGAAGTTTGTAAAACTTCTATCTATGTCCTCAGTGACTATTCACTTTATCTCAAAGTAACAAAGTGATGCTTGTATCATTAGTGTGTTTTCTATGGTTATGATATTGCGACCTATGGGACATTTTTATGATATCAGTCATTTTTGTTGACAAGAGATAAAAGTGAGATAGGAAGATTTAATGAATTTTATTTTTCATATATTTACATGTCGACAAATTGTGATTTGGAATCACAGTTGTAATTATATGAAATATTAAAGGGTCAAGCATGTTGTGTTAATGGGATCGATATGCTTAAACAAATAAAATTTCATTAAATCTAGGACATAATAATGAACAATTGATAATCTCTTGTATAGAAATACAATTGAGATTTAAAAAGTAAGTCCTATTACAAATTTCGTTGTTCATAGGTCACACAATGTATTTACCTGTATGAATGCCCGTACTTCTTATTATAAAGGAGTCACCAGTGTTTTCTCTGTTAGTCCTGTTTGGCTCATCTTGTGTGAGTGGGAGATGTTGGGTTATATGGGCTTGGGTCGGGTTCACCCAAGATGACCCAAAGACCCAAACCCGGATCCAACATCAGGTTGGAGCAGATCATGTAACTGCTTTTAGCAGTTTTTGTAGCAGTCATCTGAGTGGTTTCATAACTGCAATGTGCAGTTATATACTGATATATATTAACGTGCATGATAGAGTGTGTGTTAGTGGTGAAAACAAAAAACATGCAGTAGAAAAACAGAGGAGCAGAATACAGAACGAAAACATAGGAAAGCTAGAGCAAGGTATTTACATTGTGGATTGTATATTCTTTTCATATTCTGTGATTGAATTCCGACCCAGTTGAACAACACAAAATCCTGATCAAGTTTGTCACAGATACGGGTACGCATTACAGTTTTTGCTTATTGTTTCTCTTGCTTTATTTTTAATATGTATACTGTTAATGCTTGATTATTGATCAACAGAACATAATAAGAATGATCATACTTGTCAATGGAAAGGCTTTCCTTAAATCGCAACAATGCAGATTGCTTGTTATCATGATAGAATGGTCGATTTGAACAAGTGAGATGTAATAAGGAGAGTGAAAAAGCTAAGTACATAATAAATGTGAAGAAACTCATGGATAATCCTATGATTGATCCAATACAAAATTGATTTAGTAAGTTAAGCAAGATAGGGAGGATTGATTTTGTTGTGGTGGGTGTTAATCCAACAATTATCATAACAGTAACTTCAACAATTATATATATATATATATATTTGTTATAAAATTAAAATAAATGAATATAATAAAATTAATAGTTATCAGGGGCTTAAAGAGAATTTACCAGGGACCTGAGCTGATATTTGACAAGCAAAAGTAAGACAGCAGAAAAGAGAGGCGAGAGAAAAAGCAAATGTAATAAAGAGAGAAAACAAAAGCAATAAAGAGGGAGAGAGATAGAGTAGTAAAAGCACCAGAAAAATAATATAAAAGTTGAAGGCAAATCAAATTATTATTCACCAGGCCTCCACATATATATATACAAGTTTTGAGTCGGTTAACCGACTTACAAAATATTTTATATTATTATAATATTATAATGATTCATCCAGAAACTTTTATAACACTCCCCCTTGGATGATATCATTATAATATATTTAAAATTTTCTACCAATAAAATCTAAACAAAATATATTTTATGATCTGCTGGATCTAAAATATTATAATCTTCTGGATTTAATAATATTTGGATGTGCTTAAAATGACTGCCTCATTAAAAACCTTGTCAGGAAAACCCAGTGGGATAAAACCTGATCGAAGGGAAAAAGAGTGCAGTGCACATATGTCCACATTGATTTAATATACCCCCCCTGAAAAATGCTTCAGACATTTTAAATCCTTCAGGAATTTTCATATAGATATTAGTATCAAGTGACCCATATAAATATGCTGTCACTACGTCCATAAGCCGCATTTCGAGTCCTTCTGAGACTGCTAAACTGATCAAGAATCTAAAAGTAATTGTATCCATCACTGGTGAATACGTCTCATCATAATCAATCCCTGGTCTCTGTGAGAAACCTTGTGCAACAAGTCTTGCTTTATATCTTGCAATCTCATTCTTTTCGTTACGTTTCCGTACAAATACCCATTTGTATCCAACAGGTTTGACATTTTCAGGCGTTTGGACTACAGGTCCAAAGATTTTACGTTTGGCTAAGGAACTTAATTCTACTTGAATTGCATTTTTCCATTCAGGCCAATCGTGTTTTTGTCTACATTCATTAACAGTATGTGGTTCATAATCATCGTTCATAACTGTCAAAGCTACTGTATATGAAAATATATCATCGATGATTATTTCATTACGATTCCACATACCTTCAGCACAATTGATTGAAATTTCTTGATTTCCAGAATTTTGTGACTCATCAATTGTTTGTACCTCTTTGGAAGTTTCAGTCTCTTCAGGGATTAGCAACTCTTCTGGAGTTAATCTTTCAGAGATAATAGATTTTGTCGCTTGAATATTATTTTCAGAAGAATCAGAATTTTTCATTCTCCGTTTTCGAGGAATACTATCTTTTGAGCCCATTGGTCTACCACGCTTCTGGCGTGCAGTAGATGATTCATTTGCTGCGTTCTGATTACATTGTTCTACAGGAACAATTATTCTAACTGGTGTATTGGCAGCTGGTATGTATGATTTTATCACTTTAGCAGCATCAGTAAATGCATCTGGCAACTGATTCGCGATCATCTGAAGATTAACTATTCTTCGTACCTCACTTTCACATTGGGTAGTGCGAGGATCCAAATGAGATATTGTTGTCACATTCCATGACATCTCATTTTTCTCTCTAATAGTGACATTTTTCTTATGCTTCTCTTCAGGAGAAATTTTTCTTGTGAACAGATAGTGCATATATTGTCATTGGATAATAGAATCTTCAGGTTCTTCAATGGGTGCCCATGAGAATTTTCAATGATTCTACGCATCATCGTAGATCCTGGATGACCAAGACGGTCATGCCAAAGTCGAAATGTTATTGGTTTAAATAGCTTCTGGCTTGAAACTACATAAGTTTCAATTGATCTCATAATTGTATAATACAACCCAGATGAGAAAGCTCTGAGTTTTTCTACAATTAGCTTCTGGCCTGAGATAATTTTAGTGATGCATAAATATTCAACATTCTTCTCATTTGTAGTTTCAATATGATATCCGTTACTACGTATATCTTTGAAACTGAGTAGATTTCTTCTAGATCTACTAGAGTATAATGAACCATTTATATATAATTTAGTACCATTTGTCAATAAGATTATGGCTCTTCCAGAACCTTCAACCAGATCTGCAGGACCTGATATAGTATTTACCTTGGCTTTGGCTACTGTCAAATTTGAGAAATATTTCTTATTCTGAAGAATAGTATGTGTTGTTGCACTGTCAACAATACATATATCTGCACCTTCCTTTTTTGAGAATAGATAATTCATCCATATCCATCTTTCATCAGATAAACCATATGTTAGTACATCATATAAAGCAAAATAAGTTATCTTACTTCTGGAAGTTTACAAAAATATGTACTAACATAACAAAAGTTAATATGACTATATTAACTAGGCAACTTTCTAATTGGTATGGATATCTCCATCACCAATTGAGTAATCCACTTTTTCATCCGCATTATCAAGAAAATCCGATAAGTCCAGGCTTGTGATATCTACAGGATCATCACTTTGATCTGCAAAATTTGTATCAATTTTCTTTTCCTTCCCCTTTACAGAGGCTTGGTACAGATCAACCAAATGCTTAGTCGTACGACAGGTACGAGACCAGTGTCCAGACATACCATATCTGAAACAAACATCTTCATAATTTTTAGGGGCATGTTTCTCTACATTTTTGCCCTTGTTATGTTTAGCATTATAAACATTCCACTTTTGAGAGATGTTTTTCTGGTTTCGATTACCTGAAAATTTATACCCACCACGACCATGATTACCACGTTCGCGTCCATGTCCACGTCCACGGCCTTTACTTGTGCTAGCATTTGCTTCTGGAAGTGCAACTGCACCAGCAGGGCGAAGTTCATGATTTTTCATCAGAAGCTCATTATTTTGTTCTGCCACTAAGAGACATGAGATTAATTCAGAGTATTTTGTAAACCTGCGTTCTCTATATTGCTGCTGCAGGAGCACATTAGATGCATGGAAAGTAGTATATGTCTTTTCCAATAGATCTGCATCAGTCAGTATTTCACCACACAAGTTCAGCTGTGAGGTTATCTTAAACATGGCAGAATTATAATCAGCGACTGATTTGAAATCTTGGAGTCTTAAATTACTCCACTCATGCCGGGCTCTGGGGAGGACGACGGTTTTCTGATGGTCATACCTGTCCTTTAGATTTTCCACAAAGTCAGTGGATCTCTAATTGTGAGGTATTGAGTCTTCAGGCTCTCATGTAAATGACGGCGGATAAAGATCATTGCAGTTGCTTTATCCTGTAGAGATGTTTCATTATTATCTCTAATTGTATCAGCTAAGCCCTTAGACTGCAGATACAGCTCTACATCAAGGATCCATGAAAGATAATTATTTTCTGATATATCCAGTAGAGCAAATTCTGGTTTTGCAATATTTGACATGGCTATATACATAAAATATCACAATTAGTGATATAATCAAAATGATATATTTGAAACTTCAGGTTGCCAAAAATTTCATTTATATTTTTAGAACTTCAGGTCAAAAATAATAACTTCAGGTTTTAACAATAAATATTTAGAACTTCAGATTCCATTGATTAAAATCCAGAACTTCAGGTTCTAGTACATTATAAATTTAAGAGAATAAAATACATAAAATATAAATATATAACAAAGATAACAAATCAATTAATTAATAATATATTGAGTCGGCATAACCGTGCATGAAATACATAATAAAAATAGTAAATAATAATAACAGAGTTGCACATATAGTATGTAACAATAAGTAAATAAATAAAATTAAATAGTTAGATCTGTAATGCATGATAATAATAATTGAGTCGGCAGAGCCGTACATTGGTTGAGTCGGCAGAGCCGTACATTGATTGAGTCGGCAGAGCCGTACATTAATTGAGTCGGCAGAGCCGTACATATATTGGGTTGGCATAGCCAAACTTCTCAGTTAGAGTTAAAGTCAGAATATCAAGAACTTCAGGTTCAAGATCGTGCTGATAACATGTTATAAAATTAAAATAAATGAATATAATAAAATTAATAGTTATCAGGGGCTTAAAGAGAATTTACCAGGGACCTGAGCTGATATTTGACAAGCAAAAGTAAGATAGCAGAAAAGAGAGGCGAGAGAAAAAGCAAATGTAATAAAGAGAGAAAACAAAAGCAATAAAGAGGGAGAGAGATAGAGTAGTAAAAGCACCAGAGAAATAATATAAAAGTTGAAGGCAAATCAAATTATTATTCACCAGGCCTCCACATATATATATACAAGTTTTGAGTCGGTTAACCGACTTACAAAATATTTTATATTATTATAATATTATAATGATGCATCCAGAAACTTTTATAACAATATTATACAATACCAACCGAAAATTTATATATATATAATAATAATAATAATAATAACTGACTTGATTAATAAAGACTTACAGTAATTGCAATGTCTTTAAACAGAAATTTCTCCACTTCTTACTGTTTAAAAGTCCAATGGAGTCTACCTTAGGATGTAACTATTGATCTTCTGTATCAAAGCAGATGATGCAGAAGCCAGGCTAACACTGAATATTTCTCTCTAATACCAAATAGATAATATGATATTTTATGAGTAAATTGATGTTCGTTTTATTAAAGAAATTTTTCTCTATTTAAGACAGAAAAACTCACTATATTTATAGAGTAATACATGACTGTTAGAACAATCATGTCTATTCTTAAACACTGTCATTATATGTTATTTGAATTTAAATTTAATTTAATTTAAAATCAAATTTAAATTTAAAACAATAATAACAACGGCATTAAAAATAATAATAATAATAATAATAATTAGACTTAAGTCAAAGAACCCAGGCGCCTTGCCAAGGCCCAAGGCCCAATCTTTGATAAATAATAATTAATAAAGACTAAGCCCAATTCATCTAGTCCATTTTATTCAATTAACAAGTATGATGGGTCCCTCATTTATAAACCACAAATTTTTTTTGTTTTTCTTCAACGTGGGATTCTTTGTTTTAAACATAATATATTTATTTTTTCTAACAGTGGGCAACAAATGGAGGGATTTGAGTTGGTTTTATAGGCAGCCTGAGATTATTTTAAGTGAAATTTATTGTCAAAGTTGTCATGTGGGCTATAAAATGTTGCTAGACCTTTTAATTCCACTCATGGACGTGAGAGACGGGAACCAGATGAGAACTAAATTTATTGTCAAATTTATTCCAGGCGAGCTTCTGAAGCAGAGCAATAATAATGGGATTATATAGAGACTTTTGAGGTCTTAATTTTCATATTTGTAATCTTGCTTTAGAAAATTAATATGGTTGCAGGAGCAATGGATAATCATAATGACCAAATCCACTAAATATGCCACTTTAGACTACTGTGTCAATGACATCATAATGTCATGCTATTCGAATTTAAGGTTCTTTTAATTCTGTGTGTGTGTTGTGTGCAAGAACTTTTTAATTATTTTACTTTTAAAGGCAAAGTAAAATTCATATAAATTTTTTTGAAAGCCATCTGGTGAATAAAAATAAGGAAACTAAATATTGAGTTTAACAAATGCTATCCATGCAATTATTGTTGGATTTAAAATATATAACTGCTTTATTAATTTGGACAACGAGAGTTTGATAATTAATTGTCAAAATTGTCATTGGGGTCTATAACACTCAATTAGAATTACAATCAAATTATGATACTATATACCTTTTTGACTCTACTTGAGGTAAGGTTATTTCTCTCTCTCTCTCTCTTCTAATCTACCTTTGAGGAAATTTAATTAAATTAATCTTCGAAGAACACCATGATTTGTACATTTAGCCTCACATAATCACAGGCAATTAAATTGAATGACATATAAACAAATAATATTTTATCTTTTAATTTTCTATTTTTTTTAAATTATTAAATTGCAATCGAGTTGATGTCAATTTTTCAGCGGTCATTAAAAAAAATACATATACATTTGGAAGGAGTTCTTTTAAAGTTAAACATCTAGCCTTAAAAGACAGAGACATGTTGAAGTAAAACATTTGTGATTGCTTTTTTTTTTTTTTTTTTTTTTGAAAATTGAACTTATATTAACCAACAGGAAAAATAACATTTAGGCTGGTATTCGACCAGACCTTCTCTTGAACAGAGGACAATGCCAGGTTTGCTAAGAGATGGGCAGCCTCATTACCTCTTCTAGGAATGTGGTTGCACTTACAATGACCCAGCTCAGAACATAAAAGTTTGATATCAGAAACTATGCAACTAGCATCATCTACAAGGTTTACATTAGAGGAGATGCGAGATGCGACGTTGCTTGCATCTACTTCCACGAAATCGATCTGCAGGTTCAGCGATTTGGCAAGCAAGAGTCCTTGACGAAGGGCAAGCAGCTCACCTATCTCTGCTGTAAAGTTTCTAGATATTTGTTTAGACATAGCTGCAATGACCCACCCTTTGCTATCTTTGATGATGGCTCCCAAGCCTGCCTTAAGGTGCTCTGGCTTCAAAGCCACATCAGAGTTTAGTTTCAGACAGCTTGCAGAAGGAGGAAACCAAGATGGAATGTTTGGAGGATGAGGTTTGGAGAGGATCGGGTTAGGTGAAATAGCTGCTTTTGCTTCTTGAAAACTTTTCAAATAGTCAATGGACCAATTAACTAAAACCTGTGCCGATTTCGGGATACCTTCATGGATAGAAGCATTTCTGTTCCATCAAATGCTCCAGAGAATTACGCAGAAACTATTCAGACCTTCTTTTCCAGTGGATTGGTGAACTATTTGGAGCAGATCATGAATTGAGTGAAATTCTACCTTTTGCAACAAACAAACAAAAGGGGTTAGAGACCAAACTTCTTTGGCTCGTTTGCACCAGATTAGAGCATGTAGAATTGTTTCAGCTTCGTCTTCGCAGGCTTGGCATGACCAATGAGCCGTTATCTTCCTTTCGAAAAGGTTGACACTAGTTGGGATAGCATTTTGTTGGCATTTCTATGCGAATATCTTAATCTTAGGCGGGATTTCTTGACTCCAGAAGACTCGCCACCAGCGTTGAAGGGGAGCAGTATTCGATATTGATTCTGAGACAGCCCTGTGTACCGCTATTCGGTAGCCGCTTCTCACTGTGTAGGAGCCCGTTTTCTCATAATGCCACAGCCAGAGGTCACTGTACTTGTTGATTCCCAATGGTATAGAGAGGATGGCTTCTCTATCAATTGGGAGGAACGCCTCAGATAACTTACCCACATCCCAACTCCTTGTTTGAAGGTCGATAAAGTCCCTCACTTTCAACTGTGAGTCACCCGCAGCTGTTATCGGTTTGAAGGACGTTGGGCGAGGTAGCCAAGGGTCCCGGAAAGCAAACGTTGAATCTCCATCTCCTATCCGTTTCCTCAGACCATAAGATAGGAGTTCCCTTCCCCACAATAAACTTTGCCACACGTGAGATGATCCTTGACGAGGCTTAGCTTTTAGAAACTCTGAGTTTCTGAAATATTTAGCTTTCAATGTCAGTGCTGCAAGCGAGGAAGGGTTTTTGAGGATTTTCTAGGCTTGTTTTGCCAGTAAGGCTTGGTTAAATAGAGACAGGTCTTTAAACCTCAAGCCTTCCAAATCTTTTGGTAAGCAAAGATCTTTCCAACTTCTCCAGCTGACTTTCCTTCTGTCCCCCTTTGTACCCCACCAGAAGCGAGAGAAGAGGGATCCTAGTTCCTTACACAAGCTGGATGGAAGCTTGAATAGGCTCATTGTGTACGTTGGGATCGCTTGCGCAACCGCCTTTATGAGAATTTCTTTTCCTCCAGCAGAGAATAGTGTGCTTCTCCATGATTGCATTCTCTTCCACACTCTTTCTTTGATCACCTCAAATGTTCTCCTCTTGTTGCGCCCTATTAGCGTGGGCAGTCCGAGGTACTTTTCATGGGCTGAATTAGACGCAAGGCCAAGCTTATGTTGGATTTCATTTCTGAGGTTACTGCTCACATTTGGGCTAAGGGAAATGCAAGATTTGTGAATGTTGATCTGTTGCCCCGAACCCATTTCATAGACTTTCAATATCTTCAGTAGTGCATCACAGCTTTCAAGGGAGGCTTTGCTGAAGATAATGCTATCATCCGCGAAGAACAAATGGCTTACTCGTGGGCTACCGCGACAGCATGTGATGCCCAGGTTGTTTGTCTCGGTTTCAGTAGCTGAGATGAGTCTGGAGAATGCATCTGCACATAGGATAAAAATGTATGGAGAGAGGGGACAGCCTTGTCTAAGTCCTCTTGAGGGGATCAAGGATCTTGTTCTTTTTCCGTTGATGATGAAATGGAGTTTGGTTGATGTCAGACAATCCATGATTAGACTGATCCAAGACTGAGGGAATTCCATCTTTCGAAGGACCATTTCCACAAACCTCCATTCCACTCTATCGTAAGCTTTGCTCATGTCGAGCTTTAGGGCCATTAGTCCTTGTTTTCCTTTTTTCCTTTTTGAGATTGAATGGATGATCTCAAAGGCAATGAGAACATTATCAAATATTTATCTTCCTGGGACGAAAGCAGATTGGAAATTGGATATGAGTTCCGGTAAGGCATGCTTGAGTCTATTGGCCAAGACCTTTGCAATTGTTTTGTAAATGGAGCTGCATAGGCTGATTGGTCTTAGATCTTTCGGAGAGACAGGAGCTTTTATTTTTGGAATGAGCACTACATCAGTGTTGTTGAAATCACGGATTGATGCGTTTCCATTGAGCACTTTGAGGCATACCTCCGTGAGCTCTTTTTGAATGGTGGTCCAGAACTTTTGGTAGAAGATAGGTTGGAAGCCATCTTGACCTGGTGCTTTTGTAGGTCCAAGCTCGAACACAGCGTTCTTGATTTCTTCATTTGAGAAAGGTTGGAGTAACTTTGATTTGGAGGCCTCTGAAAGCTTCGATGACATTTTTGCTGTGGCAGCTTCAATATCCTGTGTGGAGGGATTGGAAGAGAGGAAAATCTGTGAAAAGGAGTTGTAAATTAGATTGTTGATACCTTCCTGAGTGCTGTAGCATGTGCCACTTTCCTCGTCCTGTAGTTGTGTTATGGTATTCTTTTTCTTCCTTGCAGATGCTCTTGCATGGAAATATTTTGAATTCTTGTCTCCCGCAGCTAACCAATCTGCTCGAGCCCTTTGTTTCCAGTAGATTTCCTCGTCTAAGAGGAGGTTGATGACATCTGTTTCAAGCTTCCTGATTTTCTCCATATTTCCAGGAGAGCTACTCTGTGAGTGAAGTCTATCAAGTTCCTTCTGTTTTTCTTCAATCGTTTTTCCTATACTTCCATATCTTCTCTTGCTCCAAATAGATAACTGTGTGGCACAACTACTAAGTTTGATCTTCAGGTCTTTTGGTGAATGGGCTGGAGGATTATTCTGCCAGGTAGAGTTTACAAGGCTACTGCATTCTTCCTCCTTAAGCCAGAAAGGCTAGAATCTGAAGCCTCTGTCCTGTGATCTGTATTTTGCAGTATCTCCTTTCAGTTTCAGACAGATTGGTCTATGGTCGGAAGAGAGGAAACTTAGATGCTCCACTTTCGCTTCACTAAAAATTCCCAACCATTTTGGAGTTACAAAGAACCTGTCGAGCCGCTCCTGTATATTCTCCTTTCCGTCTCTCATGTTGTTCCAAGTGAACTTGGGGCCTGAGAAGCCCAAATCAATGAGGTTACACGCCTCGGTTACTTGTCTGAACCTGAGCATATTGTTTATGCTCTTTTCGGATCCTCCGCTTTTTCTGAGGGGCGGAGGATGTCATTGAAGTCCCCCCCCCACACACCCATGGCAGTGAGTCAATGCAGCTTAATCTCTTCATGAGCTCCCATGAGTTGTCTCTTTGACCTGCGATTGGGTTGCCATAGAATCCTGTAAAGCGCCAGTGGAGGCCTGTTTCCATGTTAATTCTTGCATCTATGTGTCCTTGGGAGAAAGACAAAATTGTTACATCGAGCTCCTCATGCCAAAGCAACATAAGTCCTCCACTTTTGCCTACAGAATCCACCTGGAAACATCCATTAAAACCCAGTTTCAGTTTTATGTTTGTTGCCGTTTTGCCATTTAGCTTGGTTTCAGATAGGAAAACCAAGCTTGGGGAAGTTTTCTTTATTACCCTTTTTAGGGCCACCATTGTTCGAGGGTTCCCCAGCCCTCGAACATTCCAGCAAACGCCTATCATTGTGCTCGGCGGGCCTGCATTACAGGCACCACCGATGTGCAGGAGTTTGAGTCTGAATCCTCAACTTTGGTTTTTTTTAGAGTTGTGTTGTCTTCTGGGAATGAAAGTTTTTTCCTTTTGGATCCTGTTTTGGTGGTGTTAGGAGTTTCACATTCCATCTCCATAGGGCTGGTAGTGGGGGAAGGTTTATCTTTTGGTGACTTGTGTCTGAGGGGTGTCACTGGCTTGGGGGATTTTTTCTTGGTTAGGCTTTTAGAGGTCTTGAGGTTTTGCAGGATTTTGAGTCTGAGATTCAAGAAGGCTTTTAATGGGGTTTTGATTTTATGGTTTCGGGCTTCATGCTTCCATTTACGGGATGTGGTTGGGGACTGAGTAGGCCTGGAAAGGTTTGATGGGGGTATATGGTTGTTTATGCAGGAAAAGTCTAGTGGAGGGAGGAGAGGGGCGGTTGAGGTGGAAGGGAGTTTTCCTGGTGTGGGCTGCAGGTTATCTGCGTTAGGGGGTTGGCAGCCTAGCTGCGTGGTCTCATTGTCCATAAGCGGACAAAGCATAGGTCTGACCTGATTGTCTCTCTCATTGTCCAGCGTCTGGTCCTCTGTCTTGTTTTCATTCTGCTTTTGCGGATTTTCAGAGAGCATATCTTTTTTGCTTTTACCACTTTTCAGGATCTGCTCCCCTAGCCTTAGGATATTTGTTTTTGTTGCTCCAGTATTTGTAGTTTTCTCTGCTATGAAGTCTGATTTGCACTTGTCAGGCGGAGATACTTTCTTTTGAATTGTCTTTTGGACCTGGCTGACCAGTTTTCCCGCTCCTTTACTCTCTTCTCTTCTTCCTTCTGGTATGGGGGAATGTTTGCTCAGAGATTGAGATTTCTGTCTTCCTGGGGGAGGAGCTCGAAGCCAAGACCCATATTCAGCACCAGCACCCTGCATTACTGCTAATTTTGCTTCCTCTTTTGGACACTCTGACAGACAATGACCGAGTAAGCCACAAGCGAAACAATGAATTGGGAGGTTTTCATACCTGAACATAATCGTCTTTAGCTCCCCTGTGTTCTCCAGGTTAAACTTCATGCACCGTTTGAGAGGTTTTGTAATATCCAATCGGACTTTTATCTTTAGGAAACTCCCCCAACAATCTTTTGGTTCTGGAGGTAGCTCCACTACATTGCCCAAATTTCTCGCTATTTGCTTGGCTGCTTCTCGGTTCATGCACAGTAAGGGCAGGTTGTGGACTTGGACCCAGAAGCTTGCCTGATTGAAGGCCATTTTTAAGATGTCACCCGATCCCTCAGGTTTTTCCAGAATGACCAAATGCCTTTCGAAATGCCAAGGCTCTTTGGCTAAAATCTTGTCTCTTGCCTCAACTACCTCAAATCGGAATACAAAGATGTTTTCACCAACAACTTCAATTTCTACACGACTGTACGGGTTCCACAGCTGGTGGAAAACACTTATAAAGGCTTCTCTATTGACCTTTTTCCCCGTTAGAACTTTGCCTACCAGGCAGTGAGACAGGTTCTCCTCACCTTTTTCCTTTGCAACTGCTAAGATGTTGCAAACTTGCCCTTCCTCCTCCGTGATGGTAAGGGATTGGTAAAGTTTTGCAATGTCATCCATGGTTTTTAAATTTTTGGTCTTTGAGATAGGAAGGGGAAGAGAGAAGGAAAGTTTTGGTCTGTTGATAATTCGGGTCTGGAAGTGGGGAACGGCTAGGAGATAGATGGAGGGGTTTTGAGGGGGAACGACAGGGAGTGGGGTCACAAGAGTTTACAAATAAGAGGGAGGATCTTTGGGACTCGGGAAATAACCGAGACCTTTTTTCCCTATTTTTATGATGGTTGAGATGATGGCTCGGAAGGATAGCTGAGGTGGAGGTAAATGGAGAAGAGCTATTTCTAGGTGAGCCAGTGGAGTTTCTGACTAGGGAGTGATGAAACAAAGGGAGGAAAGAGAGTTAAGGGGTTGGAGTCTGGTGGTTAACACACGAGAAGGTGGGAGCGAGGAATGTTTTCAAGCGGGGAATGGTATGAACTTATTGACAAGGACATTGAACTCGTTCTACTCTCCAACTGAGAGACACACTACCCTAGGGATTTTCTCCTCCATCGCCATTCTCGAGAGAAAGATAGGAGACTTCTCGTGTCATTTTCAGTGTTGTAATTTAAAATGCTGGTTGTAGAGTAACATTTGTGATTGTTAATTCATCAAATTATATAAATTTCTAAGAACATTAAAAGAAGAAAATTATTGAATATTTTGACAACGGACATGCATATAATTGATGGTTGTCGAATCCTTCATCCAAGTTAGAAAATACTGCTTGGCTCTTCAAAAATATACTAGTGAAATGCGACAGATATGTACAATCAAATCCACATTTCAAATAAATCACTTAAAGTTCTTTGGAACTTCAATGTCTGCAATGTGCAAAAATCATCCAAATTGTTGTACCTTCATTTACTCATTAGTCTCATATCACATGGATGTCCAATAACATGTTTGTAAAATACACTTCAATTATTTAAAAATAAAACATTAAAGCATATACCTCAAGATAGAGAGGCAAAAAATATTCAACCTTAATTAAGAGTTATAAATGTCCATTTCAACTGCAACAAACTTGAGGCAGAAAACTAATTGTAGTCTCTCTATGCGTAAAACAAATAGTGAATACATACCATGAATTAAGAAATCAACGCATTAATTTCTTAAACTATAAATTAACTTCGGTATAGATACGGAGGTAGATAATTAACTTTGGCATATTTTCTTGATAATTATGGCAGGTTTGACCATTATGATTTCATATGAATTCATCTTAATCTTAAAGATCACTGAGAAATAAAAAAATAAAACGTACAAATTATGTTCTCAGTTGTGAAATTTCTGCAAACCCAGCCCACCTAAAAATATTCTAGATTTTTTTTTTTAATAATACCATGCGATTAATGGTTGACAAATACTGAAGTTGTCATTTGGAAGCAGCTCTACTCCTCTAGAGTAATTATTTTCGTATGGACCATAAATGCTTACAATCAGCTCAAACACGGAAGACAATATGCTAGTGGAATTACC
Source organism: Dimocarpus longan (assembly GCA_022984855.1). Classification (NCBI taxonomy): domain Eukaryota; kingdom Viridiplantae; phylum Streptophyta; class Magnoliopsida; order Sapindales; family Sapindaceae; genus Dimocarpus; species Dimocarpus longan. The sequence continues at coordinate 20,216,803 of CM041025.1, read as the reverse complement.
ATGTCAAATCCTTTTAGTTATGGTTGGCATGCTCACAAGATATGAGAAAATTAAATAATTCATGCTCTTTTAGATAGATGTGTCAACGTTTCAACAACGTAATGACATTGTAGTAGTGGAATGACCTTATATTCCAAATTATTCTTATTTTCAAAGTAAAGAATATTAGTTAGCTCATCAATTTAAATCAATTTTTAAGAAGACCATTCAAATGAAAAAATATTGATGTTGACGTGCATGCAATTGATGATGGTTTAGATTAAGGATATAGTACAAAGTTTGAGAGCTTAATCAATTATTAAAGTGGTAATCTGGTTTTGAAGATGTTGCCCTTGAAATACAGAAATAATAGGTGGGATCACAAATTTTAAGATCTTAATTTCTATATTTTACATTGGAAATTGAATTGATGCATCATAAATTAATTTAGATACTCTAAATTCTACCAACTGTTTTAGATTTTGTTTATATATATTTGAATATAAAACAATATTTGTATTAGGGCGTGAAATTATTTCTAAGATTTTACATCACTGTGTTAATAAATATCAATATTATTGGGTTCTATAAGTGTACATTATTTTTGTGTGAAAATTTAAAAAAAAAATTGAGAGTTTATTTTCAACATCGATGATATCAAATCATAGTAGCAGTCATTCGATGACAAGCCACTTTAATTTTACATGCTTACAATCGACTCGAACATGAAAGATAATATGCTAATGGAATCACAAATTCAATTCTTTTAGTCATGGTTGGGATGCTCACATGAAATGGGAGAATTAAACGATCAAACTAACCATATATACTCTTTAAAAGGTTAATATTCAAAAAGCTACATATAGAGATTTACTTAAATGCAAATATCGTCAACTTTCCCTTTTAAAGAAACAATATATATCTACTTCTAAATGGGAAAGAATTGACTTACAAAATGCTATTTCTTCTCTAGAAAGAGATATTAGAACAATCCAAACTCTTTTAGAAATTGAATCCGAAAGAGGAAGGTAGATGAAATCTCTTAGAAAAATCTTAAGAGAATAATATTTTCATAAACAAAAATTATTAAAATATAATAGATTAGCTCTTAAGTTTTTTATTACAGCAGGTTGGACTAACTCTTTGATTTTAGATCCTATTAAGCAATCTATATAGGATTTAGAACAATATATCAGGGAGATTCAAATATCTCTAGAAATAGAGAGTGAAAGAGGTAGACCTTGAACTAAAAATTACAACTTTTTAAGCATTAATTCTAGAGTGTTTGGATCGAACGTCTAGATTGAACTGATGATTAGAACTTGTTGTGCATTTTGGCCATTTAGCAGGGTAGGCATGTAAAGGCCGGTAAGTCGTTGACTATTCTGATCATTTCACGCGAAACCAGAAAGCCGAAACCAAATACTTAAGGAAAAATGTTTAAAAGTTTTAGTTCAAGGTTTAGGTCTCTTAGTTCATCCTCTATTCAAAGTGAAGAGGATCAATCAGATGTATCTACGTTTGGATTTCTTGTATCTAATTCTTCATTTTTTAAAAATAAAGAAATTATTTCTATTGTTGATATAGAGCGTCATCTTAAGAACTGGACTATCCCTAAGATAGATCCAGCAAATGTGTATAAATTTAGTACCTTTAGGCTCAAAACTGACTACGATGTGTAGACAGTAGAAGATATCATTTATGTAGAAAATGAATTTACTGCCCTCCATATTTTACCAAAAGCTCTTTTTACCAAATACAAACCATTGTATAAATTTAGTCATGTAGGATTAGTACAGGTAGCTATTAAGTCCTTGACAAAGGAATGACTAAATACTTCACTACTGGCGTGCCTAAGGGATGCCAGACACAATAAATTCAAAGATTCATTATTTAGATGCATACAAAATGCATTCACATACGGAATAGTCTATTTTGATTGCGCCCCCAATTTGTCCTTTAATTTGCACAATCAAAACGCCTTTGATGCTTTAGTATTGAATCTTCAGTCGTATGGGTTTGCTATGGCCCCTGGAACCAGCCACTTAGTAGTCATATATAGACTATTTATGAAGTTGGTAGTAGGTTCTCTATCTAAGATAGGGGTCCTAACTCGTTGAATAATTTCAATATAAGCGTTTTAAAATAATAGTAGACTAAAATTGAACAAATAAAACTATAATTTAATGAGTGCTGAAACTGAAAGGGTAAGAAAAGATATCTTGTATGGAAATTAGCTAAAGAAACTTTGAAACTTTGTGGGATTTTATTTATGTTGATATTTTATAAGTGACTCTCATTTTTCTCGCATTTTCTCTCTCTCTTTCTCTCTCTCTCTTTTTTTTTTAACTTTAAGGGAAGAGATAAGGTTGGAAATGTCTTTATCCACATCCATTACTTTGGTATTATACTGTGAAGGAGTAGTGAGCTGGCAAGGTTGAAAATCATTAGAAAGAAGTTCTTTTGGAATGATGAAATTCTGCCACTATTTCGTGAATGTGCATCTCATCAGTATGGGTGGTTCTCGAATATATAAAAGGAGAAGAAAATTCTCTTCCAGATTTTCTAACTTGTGAATTTTTGCAAGACACCACCTAAGAAGACTGAAGCAGTATCCTTCTCAAACTCAAAAGGAGGAAGAATAGAAAAAGAAGTAACTCTTCAAAATCAAATCCGCTTAAGTCCTTCAAGGGAACTTCAAGTCTCACTCAAGTAGTCTTGGAGTTTGGTGAAGAACAAATAGACTCATCAATAATAACAAAGAAATATCGACCAATACATTTGCTTCCATCTTAATATCCGAAGACCAGAGAATTTTATGAAACAATTCTACTAGATCTAGGAAGTGTTAATATTCATCATAACAACATTAATGATGAACATGCTTATAGCAAGCTCACTATTACTGAAGTTATGACCCAAGAAAAGTTAGGGTCTAATCCTTACATAAGAAAAGGATTTTATACCAACAAGTTATTCATAAGTTTTCTAAATGGATATAATTATTTTGATTATATCTATGCATGGAGTTCTGTATTAGCTTACCAAAATATTCAGTTCACACACAGTTGGTTCATCCAATGGAAAGATAGCACAACTACCAAAATATTCCCAGCATGGTTTTTAAAGTAGTTCTTCAAATTTGGGCTTTTAAGAGATGCATTGCCTAAGTAGCTAGACGAAAACTTTAATAAATTTGCAAAAACAAATGCAGAAGCTTTACATATGGAAGATCTTGTGCTTCTATACTATCTCGTCTGTTATAAAATCCCATGGATACTTAGGTGGGAGTATAATACAGTTCACTAGCCAAGAGAACCACCCGTGCTGATGAGATGTACATTCACCAAATGGTGGCAAAAGTTCACTATTCCAAAAGAACTTCTCTCTAATGATTTTCAACCTTGCCAGCTTACTGCTCCTTCACAATATAATACAGTTGGATCAAGCACTCAACTAGAAAAAACCAAATTAATGGATGTGGACGAAGACATTTCCAACCTTATCTCTTCCCTTAAAGCTAAAGGAAAATCTATAATGGATATCAAGCACCAACTGGGAGAAATGGATGCTGAGTCATCAGGAGATGAGGATGTCGAAAAATCCAAATCTAAGGCAATAATAAGAGATAAATATTCTCAATCAAGCTCCGAAGATGGGACAACTGTTGATCTCTATCAAGACAGCTAGGACCCATACGACTTTTGACTAGACACCACAAGCACAGCTCCAAGTGTTGACACAATCCGACAAGCATAGGATCTCCAAGTAAATCTCTAAACGGTTTTAAAGTTTGAGAGCTTAATCAATTATTAAAGTTGCAATATGGTTTTGAAGATGTTGCCCTTGAAATACAGAAATAATAGGTGGGATCACAAATTTTAAGATCTTAATTTCTATATTTACATTGGAAAATGAATTGATGCATCATAAATGAATTTAGATACTCTAAATTCTACCAACTATTTTAGATTTTGTTTATATATATTTGAATATAAAACAATATTTGTATTAGGGAGTGAAATTATTTCTAAGAGTTTACATCAATGTGTTAATAAATATCAATATTATTGGGTTCTATAAGTATACATTATTTTTGTGTGAAAATTTAAAACAAAAATTGAGAGTTTATTTTCAACATCGGTAATGTCAAATCATAATAGCGGTCATTCGATAACAAGTCACTTTCATTTTAGATGCTTACAGCTCGAACACAAAAGATAATATGCTAATGGAATCACAAAGTCAATCCTCTTAGTCATTCATGACTAGGATTCTCACATGAATGATCAAACTAACCATATATGCTCTTTTAGATAGATGTGTCAACGTCGCAATGACGTAATGACATTGTAGTAGTGCAACGACTATATATTCCAAATTATTCTTATCTTCAAAGTAAAGATTAGTCAGCTAATCAATTTAAATGAATTTTTATGAAGACCATTCAAAGAAAAAAATATTGATGTTAGCATGCATGTAATTGATGATGGCTAGATTAAGGATATAGTATAAAGTTAGAGAGTTTAATCAATTATCAAAGTTGTAATCTAGTTTCGAAGATGTTGCTTTTGAAATACGAAAATAATAGGTGGGATCACAAATTTTAAGGTCTTGATTTTTATATTTACATTGAAAAATAAATTGACACATCATAAAGGAATTTAGATACTCTAAATTTTATCAACTGTTTTAGATCATATATATATATATATTTGAATATAAACCAACATTTGTACTAGGGAGTGAAAACACTTTACAATTTGGAACTAATATATATATTATTTCTAAGATTTTACATAATATGTTAGAAAATATCAATATTATTGGGTTATATATATATATGATTTTTTTTTTTGTGAAAAATTAAAATAGAAACTAAGAGTTCATTTTCAACATTGATAAAATCATATCATAGTAGTGGTCATTTGATGATAAGCTACTTTCACTTTATATGCTTACAATTAGCTCAGACATGAAAGATAATATACTAGTGGAATCACCAAGTCAAATCCTTTTAGTCATGGTTGGCGTGCTCACGTGATACGGGAGAATTAAATGATCAAACCAGTCATATATGCTCTTTTAAATAGATGTGTCAACATCTCAACAACGTAATGATATTATAGTAGTGGAAATTACTTTTCTTTTAAATTTCATAAAAGTTTGTTCAATGAAGAAAAATATTATTGGCTTCAACAATACATGTACACAAAATCGATTATTAGATAAATTATGCATAATTATCTTTTCAATTTGAAATTTGAGACCTCGATTATTGGCTTCAATAAGTTTGGTCCAATCGTACATCGTTGTTGCAATTTGTACACTTAAACAATGACTCCAATTAATCATTTGCTATCAAAGGATGGAGATTTCGAGCTTGATGCATGTATCATGCTGGAGGAATTTACAGTAAGTCTAATTTTTTTTAAATGTGTCTTGTGCGACAGTTTTTTATGTTTTTCCCTTCAGAGCAGAAGCTTGATAAATTAGATGCAACAATCAATTCATAAGTAGATGATTTTTTTCTGTTTTTTTATGCTGGACGAAAAGCCCTGCCTTAGCCTTTGTAATTCTTCCAGAGTCTCACCAGCATCAACATGCAGATAAGAGAAGCTAAAAGGACAGGGAGGGATATTGAAGACTCCATTGACATTCCTGTTAAATTTCTTCTTGGACAAAGCACTTACACTCTCAGCTTATGCTATAAGTGCTTATGTATAGTAGATAGATAGATAAATCACAAAAGGGTATTGGAATCTTGGTATATAAACATCAAATTGTATTCAAAAATTTTATTCAACATGTACAAAAAGACAACTGGCACAGTAAGATGAGAATTTCAAAACTTTAAATTTTTTTTATAATAATGTGTCTCATGGTGATAGATAGTGAATGCTAAACGCACTTTAGTTGCCCCTATTGGATAATATGTGTAATTATTAACAAAATTCTTGATAAATAGTCATGAAAAAGTGGGAGAGGGGATACGAAAATTCCTGAAAAAGTGGAAGAGAGGATACAATTAGCAACCAGTAGACATAAATATTTAAATTAATAGATAAAAGTCCAACTATAGCATATAAGATTAAAATTGATGGGATTTATAATAACTTAAAAGCTTAATCCACTAATATATAAAAAGCATTTTGTTAGAGTGAAAATTTATAAATAAAATATTTAAAATCAGTTAATTTTATGTTCAAAATTATATTTTCGAAGAAAGAACAATATAAACTATCATGCTTCATGTATGATATTAAACATTGGCGACTAAGATTTTATAGATTTTTAATATTACTTACTTTTGACTCTTTTCACAAATGTTCTCTCTTGAAAGATTATTTTTTCCTTCTTTTTAGAATCTCTTGAAAAATTATCAGATACTTGAATAGAACCACTAATATCATACCGTCAAAACAGTGCCTCATACATACGTGCTTGTAGGTTGATTATATGACATGAAATTTCGTGCTGATGCTGCACTCATCTTTGTATATAATTATTAAGATAAAATGTTTATTAATCATAAAAGACGAACACAATCCAACCACACCCACACCATATAGCCAACAAAAAATTTTCAATGTCATGAAAACATCTTTACCAGGCATTTATTCGAACAAACTACTGTGCATCAGAATATAACAAATGTGTTTCTTTTTTCTTTTTTATATCATCAATGTATGTCTTAGCGTGATAATTACTGTCTTCTACATTTTTTTTTTTTTTAAAAAAAAATAACTAGTAATTTTTAATAGTAATAACAAATTTCAATTGAGTCACTCATAATAATCTTTTGATTTGTTTCCTTGTTTCATTGTGCTGTTGATTACTTGTAAATTTTAAGATCATCAATAAGATTATGATTTAGATAGTTAAAATACACTTGGATTTAAAATGGTTCAATTTTGTCACCTAAAATCCTTAAAAAGTTTATGTGTTTTAAGATTACTATAGTCGAAAACAATTTGAAGACAATATCCAATTTTTTTAGTTGAATTTTTAAGTTTTTCATATATCATTTTGCAACAAATGGTGCTTCTAAGCTTCTCTAGTCAAGATATTCTAAAAGTAAAAATTTCTAGTACATTAATTTGGTAATATTACAGAACTGATTTTGTAATATTACAAAAGTAATTCTGGAATATTACAAAATCAATAATCCCCAATTTCTTTCAAAACATTCATAAAAGAGAAGAAAATTATTATTACTAAACATTTGTCTGGTACATCTTTTCACATCGCCACACAAAACAAAAGTAGAAAATAATACCAAAATTAAAGTTTAAATTTTATTCCCATGTAGGGTACATAAATTATCATGAAATTCTCATATAATTTTTTTTATTTTTTTCATAAATAGACATTCGTATAAAAACTAATCAGTAACACAAGTAAGAAACTGATATGAGGCCTGACCAAGTGAAAATCGCCTATGCACAAAACATAACTTGCATTTATTTGTCACAATAATTACAAACTTAATTATGCTCTTCCGGAGCATTAAGGAATATTTCTATTGAAATAGAAATTGATGATCTGTTCTTCTGACAGAATTTTGTTCTTGTACTTGTCACACCAAAAACGAACACAATACCTATTCCATTAACATTACGGTGTCTCATTTCTTGAAAGGAATTTGGATGGTGGCAACGACGTGGAGATTGTTCTTTCTTCTAGCCGTTATTCCAAAATTCTTTTTCATATCGAGATCTTCGAGTTTGATCTCGTTTGGAAGTTTCGGATCAAAATGGTACAACATTTCAGCAATTCTAAGTTCAATATTTGAAATGGCAAATGAGATGCCCAGACAAATCCTCTTGCCTCCACCATGTAAAAGCAATTTGAAGTTGTTCCCTTTAAAATCAATGTAAGAACATTTGAATCTTTCAGGTCGAAAGTGTAATGCAGTATTTTTTTTTTTTTAAAGAAGAAAATAGAAATTAATTAATTATAGAGTTTTATTTTTTGGGATGCTTAAAGAGAAAAGGGTATTTATTAAGAAAAAGATATTGATTTATTAAAAGAAAGATATATCAGCATAGATTTTAGTTTAAATATGATTTGTATATAGACTAGAATTCCTATTACTATAAGAATTGTACATTATAAATAGGGTACTTTTAAAGTAGAAAAAAAATTAATAGTAATATATGTTTCTTCTTCAATAAATTTAATCAACTTACTTTTGAGTCTTAAGAATCAAAGAGGTTTTAGGTAAGTCTCTTCTTTATATAATTTTGTTCAATATTTAGATTATATCTCATAAGTTATAGATTTTACTTCTAGAATGATGAATATGTTGAAGCATGTAGTTGTTTCTTTTTGAATCAAATGAGTTTTGATTTAAGAAAGTATGCATTATTGATGTTAGGAGATTAATTTAGATGATTTTGGAGAGGGATTAAATTATGTTAATGATTAGTATATAAAATTTTCCAAATTAAGTACTGTTGAAATATTCTGTTTTGAAAATTCTTCGATTTTGAGAAATTATTTAGCTTAGCTACACTGCTCAGAAAATTTCAAATTTTAATATTTAGATATTTTAGTATGTCTTCTATTATCATATAAAATTTCATGATTTTTAAGCGACTACAGAATGTATTAAAATTATTATAGTATACTGTTATCAAGATAAATTTTTCTGGACAGTTTTCAAAAGGTTGAATCAAATAATTTGTTAGCAGTCCCAGCTTAATGTGAAATTTTTACTAGGGTCGATTAATGTGTCTGTAATGTCCATATAAAATTTCAAGTTGATTAGAGATCTAGAGAGTTAATTAAAAAAGGTTTAGTGTGACAGTTTCAGAGCTGAAAATTGGACGCAAAAATGATAAGACTTCCGATTTATTATAATAAGGTTAAATTTGTCTAAGAAAAATTATTATGGTGATAAGATTGCAATTATATTCATTCTATAATTGTATAGATTCGTGCGATCATTGAGCCAATTTTGTGAATTTGTGCTTAATTAAGGTAAGTAAATTCATTCATGATGTATATATGTTAGTTTATAAACTTTTGGATATTCTAAAAACTATGTTTATGTTTAACATTAATTATAAACATGATTTTAAGTTGTTTATATAGCAATAAAATATTTTGCAGTAGTTTACAAACTATTTACTTCTAAAATTTATATTATCATTTGATTTAAAAAGAAAATCTATGAGTTAACCATAACTCAAAAACTTTGCAAAATATATATATTGAATTTTAAACCTCTTATTTTTTAAAATATATTTACAATTATTAAATATTTTATAGCATGTTTTAAAAATACATCTTTTAGATAAGATTATAAAAAATTGTTTTGGCTCATTGTCTATAATTATTATTCTGATATTGATCCAACTGGATTCTTATGCGCACATATTTTATTATTCTAATCATGTCACATAGATAATTGTAACATTCTAATATTCTGACAGTGTCACACAAGTAATTGTAACATTCTGTTATTCTAGTTGCGTCACACGCGTATTTGTGACACTATAAGACAAAAGCATGCTTTTTATTTATATTAGGTGAATTTATATTTAATATGATACTTTGTTTCGTTTATTGTTCTATACTATATGGTATCTTCTGCAAATTTAAAAATTGATTATATTGAATAATAGTTTTGATATATGTTTTTATGTATTGAAGTTTATATATGATTCATAAAGGTAACTATGATGATATTTACATTATACATAGATTTACTTACCGAGTTGACAGTTCACCCCCTCGTCTCCACTATTTTGCAAAATAGAAATATATTTATGGACATTAAGTGTTAGAACTTGGAGTTCATCCGAATATGAGGCTTTGGTGCTAGTCAATGCAACTCATTGTATTTAACTTCAGATTTTATAAGGATTGAAAATTTAACAAAGATGTATTTTATTTTAGAATTTAATTTTTAGGAATTTTCTTTTGGAGATTATGCTTGAATATTTTTATTGATTTCTTTCAAAGTTTTGAATAAAATTTCTATTTGGAATTTGTTTTTAAGACATAGTTTGATCGTAATATCTTATTTCCTTATTATTGGATTTAGGGTGTTACAGAAAGTTTTCAGGATCTTTCCAAATTTTCGAATCCCTCCCTCCTTATTGCATAAATATTGATCAAACCTTTGGCCTAGGCTGGTATTGTGTTGCCACTAATTTCACATGTTTCCCTTACTTCTTTTGGAAGTAAGGGCCCCTGCAGGGTGAATACTGAAAGTTTTCTTGACAATTGATTTCAAGTAATCTAGCTTTTGAATGTCTACCTCTTCAATTTTGCTCTTTCTTTTGAATGCTTGTCAGACTTCAACCTATGCCTTCCCTATCATTTTTGGATTTTTTTAGCAACTCTGATATCACCCATTCCATTGTTGTTGTCAAAGTCTCACTCTCTGCAAAGAAACTATCCTGAAATAGGTCAAACTTATCATTAATTAAAGTTTGTTAAATAATAATATTTAAGGATTACATGATCTAAAATATGTTATAGAGCTCTCTTAAGTCTTACCATGGTGATAGCTTTGACCTGATTAATTGTGAGTTGAAAATCAAAATTATTTGCCTCTACATAGTTCAAGAGAGTCTCAAGAAGATCTTCCTCATCAAAATCTACATTCTTGTTAGTAGTTTCTTTTGTTCTCAGCTAATGTTCAGTGACAAAATCTTCAAGAATCTTATTAATCTTCTTCTGAATTTTTAGCAATGCAGATTTTATCCTACTTATGGCATGGAGAAACATAAGTGAAAGGGCACAAATCAGCAATATTAAAACCTCCATCCAAACAGATAATTTCCCCAAGTAAGTGTTGGGGTTTGTGTCATAAGAGTTTGTAATTATATAAACTGTTTTAATAAATATTAATAAAATATTCATTTTATTCAATTAATATATTTTTGCAAAAATTATATATATCATGAAAAACATTCTTGATTACTGCTGTAATTTCAAACTAAGTATATAAGTATTATATACAAGCGGATTCTATAACGACCTATCCTCTCTCCATGATTGGGCCGGGACCTTCTTGGGTGCATGGGCTTACCCATCCTTTAGTCTAGGTACTATTCTTTAGCCTATAGGGTTTTCATACACCTCCCACACCTCTTGAACCCATGACCAAGGCCATATAGTCAAATAGGAAGCAAGATGTGTATCAACTGAGAGCCTCAATTGGTATATATGTTGCTTCCCATTTGACTATATGGCTTTGATCATGGGTTCGAGAGGTATGGGAGGCGTATGAAAACCCTAAAGGCTAAGGAACAGTACTTGGACCGAAGGATGAGTGAGACGATGCACCCAGGAATGTCTCAGCCCAATCACGGGGAGAGGATAGGTCGTTATATAAAAAATGACCTTTTTATTGTAGGACCCCTTCGTCTCTCTTCAGGGCCCACTCACAAAGTATTGTCCCAATCAATATGGGTTTTTTTTCGCCTCCCTCACCTCTCAAACCTGGCCCTTGACCCTTAAATCCAAATTCTTAAAGAGGTGAGTACCAACTAAGTTGATGACCCATCCTCTCCCCATGATTAGGTAGGGACCTTTCTGGGTGCATGGGCTCACCCATCCTTCGGTCCAGGTATTGTCCCTTAGCCTTTAGGGTTTTCATATGCCTCCTACACCTCTCGAACCTATGACCAATGCCATATAGTCAAATAGCAAGCAAGATGTGTACCAACTCACCTCTCTAAGAATTTGGATTTAAGGGTCAAGGGCTAGGTTCGAGAGGTGGGGGAGACAAAAGAAAACTCATCTTAACTGGGACAGTACCTTTGAGTGGGCCTTGAAAAGAGACGAAGAGGTCCCATAATAAAAAGGCGTCTTTTATTGTGGAACCCATTTGTCTCTCTTTAGGACCCACTCAAAGGTACTATCCCAGTCAAGATGGGTTTTCTTTCGCCTCCATAGCTCAATTGCTACTCACCTTTCTAAGAATTTGGATTTAAAGGTCAAGGGCCAAGTTCGAGAGGTGGGATAGGCGAAAGAAAACTCATCTTAACTGGGATAATACCTTTGAGCAGGCCCTGAAGAGAGACGAAGGGGTTCCACAAATTCAGTTTGAAATAAGTAATCTAAAGAGTTCGTAAAAGACAAACGAAGTTAAGTACTTAATTATATAAGGTGTCTTCATTTTCATGTCATCTTATATAATAAAGATTATATAGAAATAGATCACGATAAACATAAATCTCTTATTAATATCTGTTAAACTTAGAAATTTATATTTATCGACTAGATGATTATATATGAATTGATCTTAATCCTGTGTGTATTATGGATTTCTACTTGTTGAGTTATATCCTTTAATTTATATGGATGAGATCGATGTAGATATCCAGTCAATAACTTCGTACTTTGGGGATATGATTAAGTAAGTAGCTGGAAACATTTTATACAATAATGGAATCCACTTTTTCTTGCGAAAAGTAGAGAAATAGTTCCCTTAAGGGTTAATTCAGGTTTTGAACAATAAAAGCGTTCAACTTTCTGTTCATATGTAAACGGAAATATAAATTCATAAGCTATTATGAATATATTGCTCATTAGAGAATCAATGGTACTTAAAGATCAAAATATAATTAGAGGGGTAAAATGGATATTTTAATCTAACTCTGATTATGAATTATTTGTAGAGGGTCAAATCATATGTAGTGATTAAATTAATGAACACTGAAAATTTTAGATTGCATAAAAATATTTATAGTTTTGAGAGTGCAATCTTAAGTTTTTAGTGGAATAACTTTAAGATTTATAATAGTGAATTATTTAGTTAAAAAGTTTAAATTAATAATTCTAATATTATTGGAGCTTAAAACTGTAGGTCCATAGGTTTCTCTTGATAGCTCATTTTACTATTAAAGAAAAAATAAAAAACGTGTATATTATAATTGGATCGTTCAATTACAGCTGTTACGTAAGTAGTAAAATTTGTGTTTACTTAGTATTTGAATAATATTGATTATTCAAATTATTTAATAATTAATAATTAATTATTTAATTGATTTATTAAGAGGTCTTGAATTCCATTCTTAGTAGTGACTCTGAAATAAATTAATTATGAATTAATTTGTCAAAGGTCAAGAGTTCGATTCCAAAATATAATATGAATTAATTATGTTATATGGGATAAAAGTTTAATTTTAATAAGCATGAGATTCAATATTAATTTTGATTAATTAAAACCCTAATTGATTGACTATAAATAAAAAAGAAGCAGTTTTTTTTTTTTAAAGAATTTATTTTGGTTTTTTACTGTACATTCTGTGAAATAGAAAATAAAAAATTTTCTTATAGCATAATCTAAAGAAGAAGAATTGTATCTTTCTTCTCTGTATAACCAAAATTAATAGTCACCTCTTATAAATATTGTTTTTTCATTTTTAAAAAAGAATTTAATAGTAAGTGAGTACAATTCTATATAATTGTACTCATTCACTTGTTTCTTGGTATAGAGACATATCAAGAAAGGTTAAATGATGAGCAATCTACAGAGATCAATATAAAAGATAAAAATCTAATTTTCATTTCTTTATATTATTTTATTTCATTGTTTTATGGATCTAAAGTTCTTGAGTTTATAAAAAGTTTTCAAACTCAGTGTTCCGCAAATTCTTATTTTTAACAAAAACAATTGTTGTTTTTTCCCATTAGCAAGGAGGTAAAATCATGTTGATCCTTGCATATCTTCCCAAAAGCTACTCGAGAAACCACGTTGCTTGTCATGGTAAAAATCTTGTCCCTCGGTTTATAGAACACCTTGAGACATGGATATGAATTCAACAAGATCCCAAACCACTTCTTCTCTTATTGATCTGAAGACTGCACACGCTTAGTGCTTAAAAATTTCAGGTGAAAGGAAAAAACAACAATTGTTTTTATAAAAAATAAGAATTTATGGAACACTGAATTTTATTTTTTATTTTTTATATAAAACTCAAGAACTCCAGATTCATAAAATAATAAAATAAAATAATATAAAAAAAATAAAAATCAGATTTTTACCTTATGTATTAATCTTCGTAGATTGCTCACCACCTAGCCTTCATTTACATGTCGCTACATCAAAAAATAAGTGAGTTGACACAATTATATAGAATTGTGCTCACTTTCTATTGATTTCTTTTCTAAAAGAATAAACAATATATGTAAAATGTAAGTAATGATTTTGGTTTTACAGAGAAGAAATATCAGATTCTTCTTCTCTGTATTATGCTGTAGAAAAAAAAAAAATTTATTTCTATTTTGAAGAACGTACAACAAAACCAAAAATAACTTCTAGTCTAAAAAAAAACTATTTCTTTTCTATTTATAGGAAACCATTTAGGGTTCTAATTAATCAAAATTAATATTAAACCTCATATTTATTAAAATTAAAATTTTACCTCATATAACATAATTAATTCAAAATTAATTTATATTAAATTTTAAAATCGAACTTATGACCTCTTATAAATCAATTCATAATTAATTTATACCCGGTCACTACTAAGAATCGAATTCAATACCTCTTATAAATTAATTAAATAATTATTAATTCATAATTAATTATTAAATAATTTGAATAATCAATATTATTCAAATACCAAGTGAACACAAATTTTGTTACTTACATAACAATTGTAATTGGATGGTCCAATTACAATATTCTATATACAAGTTTCTTATAGTGAAATGAGTTATCAAGGAGAACTAATGGACCTATAGTTTTGAGCTCCAATAATATCTGAACTCTTTTTGTTCTTCTTTTGAGTAGCTTACTTCTTGGACTTAACTTTAGCGTTAGTTTTTTCAGTGTTTTTCTTCCTCTTGTTTTTACCAGAAGAAGAAGTCTCAGCAACATTTGTTTTATCGGACTTACTTTTACCTTTATTCATAGACTCATAAGTAGTAAGCTCATTAAGTAACTGCGTAAGTGAGTAAGTCAATTTGTTCATAACATAGTTGTTTTTAAATTGTATGAAACTCTTTGGAAGAGTTTCTAGTATCATAGTCACTTGGCTATGCTCATCTATAATCTCACCATGGCTTTCGACCGTGTTGAAGTGGGTCATCATTTTCAAGACATGCTCTCGAACAGATGTACCATTTTTTTATCTTTGCAGTCATAACAACACAAACAGTTTCGTATCGTTGCTGCTCAGAAGGTTGCCCAAACATGTCTTGTAATGACTCTAGTATTTGAGATGCTATTGTCATTGTCTCGTGCTTGATAGCAAGCACCTCGAACATCCCTGTTAACAAGTAGCAGTGGGCCTTCTCATTGGCTATGACCCATTTCTGATAAGCCTCGGGCACAGCACTTCTAACATTTTCTACTAGCTGGGGAGGATAAGGCTAAGTCGTGACAAACATAAGGTTTTCACAGACCAGGACTACGTTCATATTACTTTTCCGTTTGACATAATTTTTCCCGTTAAGTTTATCATTAGCAAGAATAAAAATTAATGGAGGTACTATAGCTGAAAAATAAATAAATAAAAATACATTTATTATCAATTTGCAAAAATTAATATCATCTCATTTTGGTACAAAATTAAACATAATGCATGATACACGAATAATAAATTAAGGAAAACCCTAAAAAAATAATTACTATGCCACGATAATCTAACATACCACAAATAAGTGTCACTGCAAGGTAGGTCAAATATTTGTATGTTAGACTGAGACATTATCAATCAAATAATATAATAGAATAACTCTTATTCCTATATTATTTGATTACCGTTTTTTGGTCAGAAAGATAATTATGAGTGTAACCCATCATTTTAGATTTCATGGACTTAACTCGAGAATTGTCGTCGTAGGATAGGTCAATCCCAAGATACATCTAGAAATCCTATCCATTAGGAAGTCAATCTTGATTAGCTCAAATGGACACCACCCATAGGGAGACAATAATAAAGTCGTCTTGATGCGTCATTTAAGTTTCATGGTATTGAACTAATAATAAAAAACGCAAGATATATTGTCATATATCCCTCTCTCACTCATTATTTTAGGGTTAGGGTTTTCTATTAAATATTCCTAGTCATCGCCTTAGATTATTAACGACTAAGAAGATAATCTAAGTTGCTAAGAATCTGTGTGTTACTAAAGTCCGAAACTTATTAACACTTAATGAATTACCAGATTTTAACACTTAAAATCTAATTCAATTTATAAATCTAATCTAAATAATCAAAATTATAAAGACTAGATTTAATATGAAGTTACCCAATTTTAACTAATTAAAATCTAATCCACATTATAAATGTCAATTATTGAAATCAAATTTCTAATTTGAAACCTATGATTTTCTACTAAAATTAATTCAAATTATTTAAAAGATATTCTATATATTATTCTTCCATTTATACTAATAAACAATTTAATAGTAAAATAAAATAATACATATGATGCATGTCATGTTATAATATAATGAGTAGGCAACTCATAATTCTATATGATATATTTTTTATGTATATATATGTTATATAATTATCCATTGATCTCATGAAAATAATTAAATAAATAACATGTGTATGATCGGGTTCTTTGGTTTTGACAACTTAAATCTAATTTCAAGATTACATTAATTAACCAAGGCATTCCTTGACCTTCGCTTATAGTTTTCATGGGCTCTCTTGGGTTCAAAATTAAATCCAATTTAATAATAAAGAACATCATTTACTGGATTGGACTTAAAGCCCATTTCTGGATTGGACTTTAAGCCCATGTCATGTTATAATATAATGAGTAGGCACCTCATAATTCTATATGATATATTTTTTATGTATATACATGTTATGTAATTATCCATTGATCTCATGAAAATAATTAAATAAACAACATGTGTATGATCGGATTCTTTGGTTTTGACAATTTAAATCTAATTTCAAGATTACATCAATTAACCAAGGCATTCCTTAACCTTCGCTTATAGTTTTCATGGACTCTCTTGGGTTCAAAATTAAATCTAATTTAATAATAAAGAATATCATTTAATGGATTGGACTTTAAACCCATTTCTCTATTTTTTGGATCCAAGAAAAAATTATTCATATATGTGGACAATTTTCAATAATATTACAATTGAAAATCAAAACCCAAAATTATAAAACACATTAGCCTATTGTTGTATGGAAAATATCCAATACACTACCAAATGGAAACATGTGCAAATTGACCATCAATTATGTGCATTAGGTGCACATGTGTCTTATGCACAAGCATGCAACAAAGATTCACGCATAAACTTGTGTAACAATTGCACAAGTTTTTGTCTTTTGTGCATTACAAGCAAACAAGTTGCGTTTCCGTCTTTCGCGCATGACACACAATTTTGTCTTTTGTGCATGACAAAAGACAATTTCACTTTAACAATTACAGTGGCAGTGCAACAATTGGACTTAAAAATACATTGCACCATATGGGCTATTGCATCCGTCTGCTTGTGTTTATCATATTTACTGCCAACGCACCAAATTCCAACCATGACAGCTGACAATTGACAGTGCACCAAACAGATGCAACCAAACCAGTCAGTGTAGTACCTATTTCGTGCATCTTGCACATCCAATGCACATATACATGACATATTTATTGAAAAATACAGCACCCTGTCAGTTCATACTAGGGTGTTCAAAACAGCCGCGCACTGACTAACGTACCAGACTCATGGCCGCTTACCCAGTATATCAGCCCTTTGGCATCATTCTTCGCGTTATAATCTTGACTAAAATTAAATAGCTCTAAAAGCTCTGAATTACAATAAAAAAATTATCATAATCGGCTTACAAAATTAATCGAATTAATTAATCAAAGAGCTATATAATTAACGATTATACCATACAATCCTCATTAATCAAATATAAAGAAAAATACATCGCACCATAATAAAAAAATATAAATAACAGTGCATACTCAATTACATACAAATCAATACAAAACATATTATTTTAAAATCACTGTTTTATTGGAACCTGTTATGGGTAATTTAGCTATTAGACTAATCGGGCCCAGAAAGATCTACAATGCAGGCCCAATGACCCAAAGGCTCAACGATTAATCCTTCTTCCAGTCCACCTTCCCGACGGGTGGCCCATTCATCAGACCTACTCCCCATTTTTCAGCATGTCCCAAGTTCCTTTTTATGATCATCAGTCTATTCGCAAATGGATAATGACAATCTGACCGCTGGTTCTGGCCGTTGATCCTATTCATTCAGTCTGACCGCTGGTTCTGTCCGCTGATCCTGTTCGCTCAGTCTGACCACTGGTTATGACTGTCGGTTTTGTTCGCCATATCTGTTCGCCAGTTATGCTCGTTCAAGGTTATCCGCCTAGTTGATTGGTGATTTCTGGGCGTGCCCGTGTACCCGCTCATTTACTAGATTGTCTACCTATCATTATAACCGGTTGCAAAGGTATCGATTAATAATCTGTCTTCCCAACTCTCCAGATGTCCGGTTCATCAGAAGCTCATCTACTTGCCGATCGAGCTTAATATATTTTGTCTGCCGGAAGATCCATCTCAGCCACGCCTCCCCCGAATCATTAGTCAACAGAAGTAAAAAATGTCATGCAAGATACAGCCCATGGCGTGCCATGCACGCTATGACCAGCCAGAAGCTATGATCAAGATTTCGATAGCCTATCATGACCTGTGCAGATCAGTCACCAGAAATCTCTCTTGGGCAGGCCTCAAAAGCGACAGATTCGACCGTATTAAATGTATTTTCGATCGCATTTAATGCACTGTCAGTCGTATTAATTGAAATCCCGACGCATTCAATACGGCCCATCATTGTAATTTCAGTTTACTGTACGCTTTTGTCTTATTCTGTTTTACTGTAGCACCTCTCATTCATCTATAAATAGGGAGGATTTTCATTGTAAAGGGATTGGACGATCTCTTGAGTGTTGTTATTCTACCGAAATAGTGAGAGAGTGAACAGTGGACGTAGACATCTTTTTGGGCCGAACCACTCTAAAATCTTCTTGTGTTTCTGCTCCTTGCCTCTGATCTCTCTTCTTGTTCCTTTCACTTTGCATGCACCATACCAATCACCCGAAACTGCAGCTTGGGCCCATAAATAACCCCGTTGACTAAGGATCCAAATCCTGACGTTAACATTTTTTTCGCTAGAAAGAGGGGCTCATCTTCAATTTTGCCACCTTTTACTTTTTAGCTTTCAGAGCTCATCCTTTGTTCACCATGGTCAGAGGGAGGATTCCCAGGAACTTCAACATAATAGAAAACAGCCCAGAAGCTTCAGACCAGCCGCAATAAACCATGTCTACTAGAGGGCTACCCGATGCTGGTGTAGGGACATCTAGTGTGCCCGTAGCGAGGGACGCTCAAGGTATACCTCCTCTTCCTACTCGCCAACCTGTGCCTAATGCTGTAGGAGGAGATGCTATGCAGGCGTTGCAGCGGCAGCAGGAGATGCTAGAGAATACAGTCGCACAGTTGGTTGGTGAAGTCAGGACTCTGATCTGGACCCAAGCCCAACCTCCTCAAGCCCCCCCCAGGCCATTCCAGGAAGAGATGCTCCTTGAGGGAGGTCTGCAGAAGACCCTGACGTGAACAGGAGGGACGTCGGAGAATTTGAACGAGAAGGGTCCGTCTATTCCTCAAGCATGCATTCCAGCGCTCGGCTTCCTAGGGCCCGCAATGAACATCGACCCCAGCAAGCTGGTCGTGGCCACGATCAAATCCCGACCTGTTGAGACAGAACGGGACCAAGGCCTAACAATAGAGGATTGGGGGCTAGAGACCATCGATCCCCGAGCAGGCGAGACAGACAATCTGTTATCAGGGGAACCGAGATGCAGGGTACGTTAGTTACAGAGCTCCTTTCAGAGGGTCCGGCAGCTTGAAGCAGGCCTGGAGTGCAGGAATAAAGGGGCCAGATCGGGAAGAGAACCTCATTTACTTTAGCAATTGAGCTAGAACCACTCCCCTCAAGATTCAAGGTTCCCAATATCCCCCAGTATAAAGGAAACTCCGACCTCTACGACCATTTAGACGCTTTTAACATTCAGATGGACCTCCAAACGACAAGTCCGCTCGTAAAATGTCGTGTATTCCCAGCTACACTCGGAGACATTCCGCGAACATGGTTCAGAAACCTTCACCCTCACAGCATCAACAACTGGGAGGAATGTCAGTAGAAGTTCCTGAACCAATACAAGGCATTAAAGAGGCGGCTCGCGCCACCCTACCACCTTGCTATCATTTGCCAACGTCCTAGTGAGTCGCTGAAAGACTATATCAACAGGTTCAGGCGCGAAGTAACAAATGTGGAGAACCCTACAGATGAGGGGGTACTATCAGTTATCTCGTCGGGCTTAAGAAAGGACGAGAAGCTGTATGAGAGTATCTACAAGTACCCTATGAAGGATCTGGGAGAATTCTACGAGTGAGCGGAGAAAGAAATTCGGTGGGAGGAAGTAACTAATCCAAGGAAAGCCAGTTCCCAGAGGGATGAAGCTGGCAGCTCTAGTCATGGAAGGAAAAGAAGCAATGGGGAAAGTAATCCTGGGGGATGAAGAGAAAGTCATCAGGTTGCCAAGAAGGCCAGGGATTGGCACAGACTAGGGAGCAGTCGGGGGCAAGAGCAGCCTCGGCATCAAGGTTGGTACAACACATACAATGCCTTGTCTGATTCTCAAGACAGGATTTATGCAACCGAGAAAAACAAAGAGAATTTCGGACGATCGGCCCCCATTCATGCTCCTAAAGGGCGAAGAGATAGGAGCAAATTCTGTGCCTACCATAATGAAGTGGGGTACAATACTTCGGACTGTTGGGCGCTTAAAGACGTCATTGAAGAGATGATTAGAAACGATCATCTGAGGGATTATGTTGTGAGACCCCCAAGGCGACCATCCCAGCAGCAGCGCCCCCACCAGCGCTCACAAGATCCGTCAGCCCAAGTTCAGCCGAAGCCCGACTCTACCCCGGGGCCTTCTGTCAGAACCATCCACACCATTTACGGAGGTCCTTCGAAAGTGGGAGAGTTCAATAGATCCCAAGAGCGGTTTGTACGCAAGACGAGACACGTCCAGCCTGTGGGACAAAGAAAGTCAGAGGGACCTGCGAAGAAAGCTAGAAAAGTATCGGAGGATATTGTGTTCACAGATGAAAATGTCCAGGATGTTCGCCTCCCCCACAATGACGCCTTGATAATACGGGCCCGTATCGGCAACTCGATGGTCAAGAGGATCATGATTGACACAGGAAGCTCAGTGAACGTGATGTATAAAGACTACTATGATCAGATGGGGATTGGTGACGAACAGCTCAAATCATCCCCTGAACCTCTATATGGATTCACTAGAGACTCGATCGTCCCAACCGGATAGATTAGATTGCCTCTGACCCTCGGTGACACCGCCTACCAGTCCACAGTGCTAGCAGACTTCCTCATCATCAATTCTCCCTCTGCATACAATGTGGTGATGGGAAGACCTGCTATGAATGACCTCGACATTGTCGTCTCCACCAAGGCCCTCACGGTAAAGTTCTCGACTTCCAATGGGATAGGATGTGTGCGGGGCGAGCAGTCTCTAGCTCGTCGCTGCTATGTAGACGCGATCAAAAGAGGAGTTTAGGGGAAGAAAGTAGATGTGGTCCCGGAGCGTGAGCTGCGGACGATTACTTCATCAGGAGTCAGCCACGACTTGGACCCCAAGGAATTCGATGCATGTCAAAGTACCGGCCCAGTGGAAGAGTTTGAGGACATCCAGGTCAGTGAGGCAGATGTAACGAGATGCCTTAAGATGGGCAGAAACTTGGCTCCGGAGGTAAAGGCCCAATTAACAGGCTACCTCAGAACAAATTCAGATGTATTTACCTGGAATCACGGGGACATGGTGGGGATTGATCCTAATATAATGACCCATAAGTTGAATGTCGATCCCCACCATCGGTCGGTCTGTCAGAAAATGAGGCAAATGAACCGGGAACGTAGCGAAGCTCTAAAAGAGGAAGTAGACAAGCTCCTGGCCAATAAATTCATCCAGGAAGTCCAATACCCAGCCTGGGTAGCTAACACCGTATTGGTGAAAAAGAAGAACAGAAAATGGAAGAAGTGCAAAGACTTCATGGACTTGAATAAAGCTTGTCCAAAAGATAGCTTTCCTCTACCCAGAATTGATCAGCTGGTGGATGCAACGGCCGGGCATGTACTCCTTAGTTTCATGGATGCCTACTCGGTCTACAATCAGATCCTTATAAACCCTAACGACGAGGAGTGCACATCATTCACTACAGATCGAGGGTTATATTGCTACAAGGTAATGCCCTTTGGACTGAAAAATGCATGGGCCACTTACCAAAGGTTGGTGAACAGAATGTTTGTAGATCTGATTGGGAAGACCATAGAAGTGTATGTGGATGACATGCTCGTCAAATCTGAGCAGGCTGTTGACCATGTCCGTGATCTCGAGAGGATGTTTCAAATCCTGAGGAGGTACCAGATGAAGCTCAACCCCCTCAAATGTGCTTTTGGGGTCTCCTCAGGTAAATTTCTGGGTTTTATAGTGAATAACAGGGGAATTGAGGCCAACCCAGAAAAGATCCAAGCTCTGCTAGACATGAGATCGCCAACCAACGTAAAGGAGATTCAGAGTCTGAATGGTCAGATAGTAGCTTTGAGCAGATTTATGTCCAAAGCCTCCGACAAGTGCGCTCTGTTCTTCGAGGTGCTGAAGAATGCCAAGAACTTCAAGTGGACAGAGGAGTGTGAGTCCGCGTTCTTACAATTGAAAGAGTATATGGGGCGAGCCCCCCTATTAACCAAGCCAAAGGAAGGGGAAACTCTGACAGTCTACCTAGGGGTATCCCAGCACACCCTAAGCGCGACTCTGACCAGAGAAGAAGGAAATGGAGCACAGATCCCGGTCTATTATGTCAATAAGAAGTTGGTAGAGGCTGAAACAAGGTATACCCCAATGGAGTTGCTCGTTTACTGTCTGGTAATGGCATCCACAAAACTGCGCCCCTACTTCCAAGCACACAAGGTTAAGGTCCTAACGAAGTATCCGCTAAAGCGAATTCTCCAGAAACCTGACACCTCCGACCGACTCATCAAATGGGTCATCAAAATCGCTCAGTTTGATATTGAGTTCAAGCCAAGACCGGCGGCAATCAAGGGGCAAGCGTTAGCAGACTTCATTGCTGAGTTTACCGGACTTGAGGACGATAAGACCGAAACCTCTGAAGGCCCGTACTGGAAACTTTTCGTGGATGGATCCTCCTGTGAAAGAAGCGCGGGGATCGAAATTCTATTGATCAACCCAGATAGGGGTAATTTCCTATGTGCCCTTAAGTTTGGTTTCAGAGCGACTAATAATGAAGAGGAATACGAAGCACTGCTAGCAGGGCTCCGCCTGGCCAAGAAGATGCAGGTTGAGTGGCTCAGAATATTCAATGACTCGCAGCTGGTGGTTTGTCAAATAAAGGGTGAGTACCAAGCCAGGGGGACGAAAATGATAATCTATTTGAAGAGAGTCCAGGAGCTTTTGGGAACCTTCGAGAAATTTGAGTTGAACCAGATTCCGCGCTCCCAGAACTCCCATGCAGACGCATTGGCTCGCCTAGCGACCGCTCAGGACACAGGTTGTGCTGAAAATATACCTGTGGAATTCCTGCCAAAGCCAAGTACCGAAGTCGGCATGGAGGTGATGACTTTGACAATGGCGGTAAGTTCATAGATGAACCAGCTGGTCGATTATTTGCAAGAAGGAAAGCTGTAGGAAGACAAGATGGAAGCTCACCGCCTGCGCATAAGGGCAGCAAGGTACTGTATCTGTGGGGATGTTCTTTACAAAAGGGACCTCTCAACCCCCTTACTCAGGTGTATCGATGAGCCGGATTGCACCACATTGATGAAGGACATTCATAAAGGACATTGTGGCAACCATGCTGGGAGGCTTTTGCTGGCTCAGACAGGGATTCTACTGACCGACCATAAAGCAAGATGTCATTGACCTGGTGAAAAAATGTGATAAATGCCAAAGATTCTCCAAAATTCCCCGAGCACCGCCAGCCTATCTCAAGTAGATGATCAGCGCCTGGCCTTTCGGGCCTCTCCTAATAGGCCCTAATCGGGCCTCTCCTAATAGGCCGAGCAAGATGTAAGTACGCCGTCGTAGTAGTTGATTATTTCACAAAGTGGGCAAAAGCAAAAGAGCTGGCTGAGATCTCCACGACGAAGATTGAAAAATTCATGTGGGACAACATAATCTGCAGGTTTGGTATTCCCCAACAACTCGTAACTGACAACGGGACCCAATTCACAAGCGAGCAGTTTCTAGAATTCTGTAGCAGCCTCGGCATTGTCAAAAACTTTTCGACGGTAGATCACCCTCAAGCTAACGGTCAGGTGGAGACAATCAACAAAATCATTAAACAAATCCTGAAGACCAGGCTTGAGGCTAGAAAAAGAGCATGGGTAGATGAGTTGCAAAAGGTGTTACGGGCTTACCGCACAACTGCTCGCACCACCACAGAAGAGACTCCCTTCTCGATGGTTTATAGGTCCGAAGCTATGATCCCTGCAAAGTTTGAGGTTTTCAGTCACCGAAGGGCGAATTTCAACCCTGAAGACAACAACCAACTCTTGGCCGCCAACTCAGACTTGCTTGAAGAATTTAGGGAAACTGCTCGTCTTAGAGCAGCCGTCTACCAGCAGAGGATGGTGAAACACTACAACAAGAGGGTCCGAATACGCCAATTCAAACCAGGTGATGTTGTACTGCGTGAAGTCCTACTGGCGTTCGCAAAACCAGTGAATGAGTGTTAGGACCTAACTGGGAAGGGCCATACATGATTCATGAAGACTTGAGGAATGGAGCCTACCATTTGGCAGACATGAGCGGAGCGATGCTTCTAAGGGCATGGAATGCTACTCATCTAAGATCATATTATACATGACCATTGTATTTGTATTGTTATTTTGTTGCCAATGTAAAGCAAAGCATGTACAGATATAAGAAAAACTATTCATTTATTATCATGAATTATCACTAACACGAAACGCTCATGTGTGTTCTTATGTGTGAGGTACACAACCATAAAAGGCAAAGAGCTAACTTAAAGCTCAAACATCCACCTGCCCTACAAGGCAAGAGGGGCTAAAACTGCCATGAACCTGCGCACCTAATCGCCGCTCGTTGATTGGCCTCCCCCTCCACATGTTCGCACGCGAACAAGAACGAGAAGCTCAATCATCACAACGCTCAGCATAACTCTCGTTGTAAATGCTCAGGTTTCGACCTTATGAGCGCAGCTTGAGAGGTTCATTACGCTGTAAATGCTCAGGCTCTGGCCTTGTGAGCGCAGCTGAGGTCCAAACCTCTATAACTCTCGCTGTAAATGCTCAGGCTCTAACCTTGTGAGCGTAGCTTGAGAGGTTAAAGAGGCTATATAGCTCAGGTATCGGCCTTGTGACTGCAACCCACAGTAAATGCTCAGGTTCTACCTTATGAGCGCAGTCGACTGTATATGCTCAGGCCCCTACCTTTCGAGCATAGCCCTTACCGGTTTTAATAACGATCAGAAAAGTCAACGAACAGCACCACATATTCATCATCTGGTTCCTTCCCGACTCACATCATTTTATCAATATTATCTTACGATTGTATCTATTACGGCTACACAAAGGTACGAACCGGTCTACTCATCAGTTAGTTAATATTTGCAAGCAAGTCAATTGATCTGTTGCTCTTGATGAAATGATATCATTTCGGTGAAAGGAGTTGAGTTATTTATCTGCCCACTGGGGTTCTTTTTCGCCCCTTAGACTACAATTCATATTGAGGGTTATCTACTGGAAAGCGTCAGAGTACATTCGTAACCCGAAGGATTATTTTTTCTTATTTCACCTTTCCAAATATGCGTGTATGGGCTATCAGCCCCTATTTCTATTTTTGATTTATTGCCTACATGGTGTACCTGTTCACAATCCATTCTGATAATATCTACGAGGCTCAAGAAATAGCACAGCAAGTCAGTAAGGATCCCACATTGTTGAAGAATAATGGAAAAGCATTATGAAATTAAATGAAAAATAATGTTCGCAATGTCAATATTCAAAAAATAAGCCTTGTTGGCAGGAAAACGAATTTTATATCTATCTGTTCTAAGAAGTCTTGGAAGAGTTGGCAGGAGCATCTTTCGGATCCTTCTCACTGGGGGCTCCCTTCGAGGACGATCCCTACCCCTCGCTCAACGTCAACTTTTGGGGACCCGAAGAAGAACCACCTTGGGCTGATGGGGCGCTAGTTTGAGCAGACGAAGACTCAGAACTCTTCTTCAGAGCTGCAGGAATTGTCTCCTTCTGGGCAAGTTACGCTGTTTTTACCTGGGTCTCTCTGGCGGCGCCAGCCGCGTACTTCTTCACTTCCTCCACCGTTTCCTTCCCGAAAAACGAAAAGTCCAACTCAGGGTGATGCTTTCATAAGGTATACAGGAATTTAGTGCTCGTCTTATCAGTTGCTTCCTTTCGGGCTTGTAAGACCCGAGCCTCCGACTGGCCGAACAACTCCCTTAAACGAGCAAGATTATCCCTCACCATAGTTAAGTCCTATAGCACCAGCTCGTTCTTCTTCTCGGTATCTTCAGCCCGTCTCTTCTGAATGATAGCTTCATGAGTGACCCTGTCTACGTCCTCGGTAGCTTCTTTGAGCGAAGAGGCAGTGAGTTGTCGAAGCTTCTTCTCGTTCTCCAATGACTCCTCCGTATCTTTGAGTTTCTGCACGAGCCCCTGAGCGGTTTTAAGTTTCTGCTCGAGCTCGAGAATAGTCTTCTTGGCAGTGTCGGATTCCTCTTTGAGCTTCTTGTTTTCTGCCTCCAACTTTCTGTTTGCCTCCTCGAGTGAAGCCTTCTCTCCTGCCAAGCCGGGAAAATCCCGTCGCATCTTCATCATAGCCAATGAAGCCTGAAAGGAAAATGTATTAGCGGTGTGTATGAACATGATGCGTAATTATGAAATAAGGAACAGGGCCTACAAACACATTACAGCGAGTGGCATAGGTGATCAGCTGGTCGCCGCGAACATGTTTTTGATAAACGTCTGGCTTGTCGGGTCCCAGTAATTCTGATAGCCGATTTAACAAGTCATCGAAGTATTCCCCTACATTAGCCTCGGGGACCTGCCCCTCTTCAGTTCCTCCTGTCATGGGCGCTTTATCCTTAGACCTCAGACGTTTGGCAGGAGGCTTCATGGCCTCATTTCCCTTATCTCCGGCCCCTGAGGGCCTAGTTGACTCATCTCCAGGAATTGAGATTTCTTTCCCAACGGCGTCCCTTGGTAGGGGTATGTTCTTCACAGTCTTCTTCCCCATTGTCTTATACTTTATTGCCGGTCTTGTAATAGATGGGGCGACCACTGTATCCGATAGTTCTGTTGTCGGCGTTGGGGGCTCCTTCGAACCCGTTATCTCTACTTCAGGCTCCCCTGTCTCGGCTGCTGGCGAAGGCAGAGGAGAATACATGTCGAGTTACACCATGGTTCTAGGTTTCTTTGGGGCTAGGGCAGAAGTACCTTCACCAAGTCCAGCAAATACAGATCGGATATCCCGACCCTTTCGCACTCCGACGTCCAAAGCCAATTTCAGAGGCTTGGTCCCAGTTTCAGGGGCGAGTCCGTACTTCTCCAGGAAAAAGCTTGTTGGGAAGTAATCGTCCTCAAGATCCTTCACCTCAGAGAACCTCTCGAGTGTCTTTGCCTCCTCGTCCGAAAAACTGATCGAGCCCTTGATGAAAGCTGCACATAAAGGGAAGAATTGTCAGTAATAATAGGGCATGATAATGTATACGTGCATGCGCGAACAACGAGCAGAGACATACTCACCGGGTTCGGGGGTAAAATCAAAATTGGTGAGTTTCAGCAAGGATAGATAGGACACATAAAACCAACAGGATTTGTAATCCTCTACGTTTGACTTTGTAACATGCTATTTCGGTATCCAAATAATTTATTAAGTGTTGATTATTAATTAAGGGATGATGTAAATAATTATCCGTCCAGATCCGGAAGAGTAATTTAATTTCTATAAAATTCTCCATATGGGTCCGGAGATAATTATTTAATCCAATCTCATAAAATAAATTAGAGCGTCCGGATTCAAATATTTATTCGGAATCTAATGAAATTTCCGTGTAAAACCCAAAACCTCGTTCGATGGAGAGCGAAATATTTTTTTGATGGATCGCGTCTGATCGGAAAAACATAATTATCGAGTCCGAAAATATTCGAAATAATTATTTTAGAATAAAAAATAAATAAATTCGAGTTCGTGAACGGATTCGAACTTTATTAAATGATTTCGAAGGCGAAAGTGATTAAAAGTGAATTCCCAGATGAAAACGGAATCCGAGCGAAAGCGAAATCATAAAGCTAGAATTGATGGCATGGGAGAAATAAATTGAATAAGTGGGTCATGAGGGACACATGGCAAGCATACAAGAGAAATCAAGGACATGTGTCATCAAGGGAATAACATTTTATAAAAATTGAAAAGTAAGATTAAAAAAGCAAATAAAACATACTCGGTCATCCATTCAAGCAAAAATGGAAATCCATTATGAGAGAATGAAGTCAGGTAAGTCAAAACCAAAGCAAGAGGCATTCGGCCTTGATATCAAGCAAAACCGAGAGCTGCATGTCACCATCCCTTAAACTCTAAGAGCCAAGATAGATAGAGAGACCGAGAGAGACCGAGAGTGAAAGATTGAGATCGAGAGAAGAAGAGAAGTTGTGAGCTGCTGTTGTCAGTCCAAGATGATGCTAGAGTGAAGGAGAATTCAGATCTGAAGCAAAGGAGTACATGCAAGGATAGATCTGAGAACTTCAGATCGTGCATGCAAGTTGGAAGAAGTCAGACCGTGAGCTGAGAAGCTGAAACCGTGAGGAGCTGAGTTGCTGCCATTGTCGCCGCTGTTGAACCAGGTGCTGCCGTGAAGCTACTGCTGCTGGCGTGAGGAAGACCGTGAGCTGCTATCGTCGTCCTCAGGTGTTGTCGTCGTCGCTGCTGTGAGTCGCTGCCATTGCCGAGAGCTGTTGTCGCCGTTGCGAGCTGTTGTAGCTGCTGCCGAACTGCTGTCAGGTCAGGCCGAGAACAACATTTCAGACCTGAAGTAAAGATTATGAGGCACTCGGTCAAGCATCATCCAAGCCATGAAAGGGTTGCTCGGTGCTGAAGTTGAGAGCTGATTCAAGTTCAGCTAGTTGGTAAGTTTTCCTGAATCTGTTTTGGGCGTGAAATCTGATAGCTTTATATAGAGTTTGAGTGCTATTTTGGGTCTTCAACCAGCAGCTATAAATCTATTAGAGGTTTGAGGATTGTCTTGGAGCAGCACCAACTTATGCATGTAGGTGGAATAGGTTGCTTGCTGCCGTAAATTTTTGAGAGTGTCAATTATCATCGCGATCGTCCGAGAGCTATTTTGAAGCGAAAAACAGCTCAAGCGAAGGTAAGTTGCTGTCCCGCTGATATTGTTATCATGATTTGAGTAATGTTTAAATGTTAATGGTGTCCATATGAGTTGAAGGAAGCTCGCGGATAAGGAGATTAATTTGGACAGCCTTTCGTGCTAGTTTTCGAAGCTTTCGAAACGCTTTTGGAAAGGTAAGTTTGAGATTTATGGTTTCCGTTTTGGATAAAAAAATATTTAGGATTGAGTTATGAAATAAATTAATGTTGACATGTTTAGGATATAGGATTTAGAACCTCGTTAGTGCGGAGGTTCGTTTAGTTAAGTCTTGACGTGTTTGAGAATGATTTTCGATGTTGAATGTGCGTTGCGAAATCTGTCATGGTGCAAAGTATGGGCTGTTATGTTTCGCTTTTCGTTTCAAAATATTTGTCGGCATGAAAAATGATTCGCATCGATATGCTTTAGAGTATTGAAAAGTTATTTGAATATCGCTAGATTGTTTTCAAGTGTTTCAATTGAGTTTTTTCGTGATTTCAAAATGCGTTAGTTTGCGATTTAGTGTCGAATGAAGTGTGATTAAAATGTCATGATGTTAAGCGATATTTGAATGTGATTCAAATGAATATCTATGACGAAAATGATTGAGAGATTTCATGATGGTTTGTTAGAGTTAATTCGCGTAAATGAAAGACGATGTGACTAAATTTATGGGCTGTTTTGGACATGCAGTTCATGGAAATTATGTGCAGTTTTTATGCACGATTAAGGGCTATTATTGAGTGCTTTAAGAGCTGTTTTCATACTATATAAATGAGCTGTTAAGGTGTTGTTATGTGAGCTGTAAACGTGCTAGTCATGAGCTGTCAAAATGTAGTGTAACAAGCTGTTTTTAAGGGCTATTACATGCTGATTTTAGAACTGTCATACGTGCTGTTTTTGAGTTCATTAAATGCTGTTTTCGTATTGATTGTTGGGCTGTCATAAGCTATTTTAATGGGCTGTTTTGAGGTTATTTTCAATACGGGAAATACAATCATAAAAAGGATATTATAAGCTGTTTTGAAATGATATCAAACGGAAGTGTTTAGGATGCATTATAGGAAAGCATATAGTTATAGTGCTTTAAGTAACGCTAGAAATATATTAAATAAACTTTCGTTATGTTTGTTTTTATTGAAAGGTCAAGGAGAACCCGGCGAACCGGATTCTCAACCAAAGAATGAGGGTAAAACGTAAGGGAGTATTCGATTCAAAGATCGAATCCGTTTGAGGTCGGTATACACATTATCTTTAATTTTACTTGAAAGTGTTTTTATTGTGAAATGAATTTCTTAAATGAGATTGTTATATCGTTTCAATATAATGCATTTACAAACGTATTTGACCATACTTGAAATGAAACGCGAAATTGATTTGTTATGAGAAACTTGGTACAAAAACCAAAGTTGTAAATGTGAATTAAACGTTATGTTGTAAATAGCCTTTGTAAACTTAGATATCAATAAATGGGAATTGGTAATTGACATGTCAATAGGGAAATCAGCAGCTGTACCGTTTATTTGCATACATTAAATTGACTCATTATGGACTATGAGAGGCACCCCGTGTCTGGTCCTGAACGATTATGTGATATGATATACGACCCGGTGGATAATCACCGAGCGGCCAATGCTGGGATCGACCGTTATTCTGGCGGGAAGTTACCACGTGCCCGATGCCGAAAACTCATATACCAATACATGAGTATCGAATATAAGTTTACTAAGGGCACTGAAAAATGTTATGAGCAATAAAATGAAAAATGTTATGTGAAATGAAATGTTCAATGTTTTGAAATATGTTGAACTCGAAAAATTATGAACTATATGTTTAAGTATTTTTATGCAACGTATATATATATATTTATGAATGTTAAAGTTAGAATGCTTTTAGTTACGAATGAAATTATATTTGAAATTGAGAAATTAGATTATGTGTATACCTATTAAGCAATTATGCTTAGCGCGTTGGTTTACCACGCGCAGGTTGAATCTTTTGACTCCATCTAAAGATAGGGGAAATAACTTGCACGCGAAGGCTCAGATAGTCACCATCCCCTCTACGCTTTTGATAGATATATAGATATATTGCATATGATCATGCATATTTGGGATACATGTATATTTGTGTAAATTATTGTATTTCACTTAATTATAACAAAGTTCTGTATAAAAGCTTATGTATATTTATTAAAAGCTTACTTTTGGTTATGTATGCATATAAATGTTTATGATATATTTGAGTAATGAAATATTTTGGAAACAGACAGGAGGTCCGAATAGGAGTTTAGAAATTGATGTTTTAGAAATGTTAAAGTTTTAATTATAGGAAATGAATTTTGAGATTTTAGAAAAATAGAGGAAACTCTGCCGGATTTATGTTATAAAAAAAATTTCCTCTATTGGTAACAAGATTAAGAATGATAATAATTTTTCAAAAGAAACAGAAACGAATTTATTTGGAAAGTAATGTTCTCCGTTCTGAATTTTCGACCGTAACGGAAGTCGGGCGAAAGGCATTACAGACTTGCCAACCTTCTGTGGTAAAAACGCTTTGTAGGGCGAATTACGGGCAGCCATATAATAAATTCCATCCCGTTTTGTGGCCCTTGGGCTGGTAGTGGACTTAAAAAAGAAAAGGGTTTGGATTATGTTTGAGATCGGTGGCGGAAGGCCATTTTTGAGAAAGATATATGCCAGAGTGGTCACTTAGGAGTAAGAATTTGGTTTACGCTGGAAGGGAGCTATTTCTAAGTCATTCAGCAGGTCGATCAAGTATTGGGGAACTGGAAACCTAAACCCTAAATTCACATGCTGACGGCTGATCGCTATAAACCCTTTAAGGGGGGATGCCGCGTGATCACGATAAGCGGGGACCATGACGCGACAACCAGAAAGGAAACCATACGTTTCAGCTATAGTCTTGAGCTCCTCAAGGGTGATGTGAGAGTCGTGTTGGTAAAAGGTCTGGTGAGCAAAAGTTTCCTCTTGCCTAGAAGAACTCAGCGCATCCCCGCCACCCTAGGTGGTTGCGCTCGAAGAATCTCTGCCTTGTTGAGAAGAACCCTCCTCAAAGCCCTTTTCACTAGACATGACTTGCTGATATCGGCGCCCACAACTTGACATCTACAAAAGAAGCAGCTAGTTAGGCCGCTGACAGCCAACCAGACCCAAGGAGTAAAGAAAACCTAAGTCTACTGTGCCTAAGCGTTAAGTCGTGTGCCTAGGAAGCCGTCGAGGGGGTGATAAGGGCCTCATTTAAGAAAGTCTCCCTCAGGATAAAGAAGAAGAAAGAAGGGGGAGAGAAGCAGGTAAAATTATTTCACAAGCATTCCGAGCCCGATCGGACCAGAGGTAGTACGGAGACACTCCGCCCACATCGGTTCAGATTCTCAGAAAAACAGGTACCATGTAAAAAATGAAAAATAACAATGATAACGAAAACGATGAAGGTAGAGAGAGAGAAGAAATTTTACCTTGGATGCAGAGGTAACTGGTGGCGTTAATCAAGGATCGATGAACAGGAGTATGAAATCGGGGAAGAAGATGAAGAGCGAGAGAGTCTCTGATTTTTTAAAATGCCAGAAGAAAAGAAAATGGAGTGTCGCCTCCCTTATAAAACAATTAAACCTCAATCATTAGATCAAGACAGTTATGTAACCGCTCTCAATCTAACGGTACGGTGCGACTCCCGGGATTTTGTCATCATACAACATGTCAGTTGAGAGACGTGCATTAAATGCATACGGCGCGTGGTGTGACTTG
This sequence comes from Dimocarpus longan, assembly GCA_022984855.1. Lineage (NCBI taxonomy): Eukaryota > Viridiplantae > Streptophyta > Magnoliopsida > Sapindales > Sapindaceae > Dimocarpus > Dimocarpus longan. The sequence continues at coordinate 20,183,582 of CM041025.1, read as the reverse complement.
TAACCGTCGCCTGGGGAAGCTCCACGTGGCCTAGCAATAAAGCGGAGTTTAAAAGGTATTGTAACTGTTCCCGCCTCTTCTGCTCGCTCAGGAATTTGTAGCTCCTAATCCTCTATAAAGCACCAAGAGCTAGAGGGCTTAATGTTATGGGTAATTTAGCGATCAGACTAATCGGGCCCAGAAAGATCTACAGTGCAGGCCCAATGGCCTAAAGGCTCAACGATCCGTCCTTCTTCCAGTCCACCTTCCCGATGGGTGGCCCATTCATCAGACCTACTCCCCATTTTTCAGCATGTCCCAAGTTCCTTTTTATGATCATCAGTTTGTTCGCAAATGGATAATGACAGTCTGACCGCTGGTTTTGACCGCTAATCATGTTCGTTCAGTCTGACCGCTGGTTCTATCTGCTGATCCTGTTCGCTCAGTCTGACTGCTGGTTCTGACCACTCAGGCTGACCGCCGGTTTTGTTCGCCATATCTGTTCGCCAGTTCTGCTCGTTCAAGGTTATCCGTCTGGTTGATTGGTGATTTCTGGGCGTGCCCGTGTACCCGCTTATTTACGAGATTGCCTACCTATCATTATAACCAGTTGCAGAGGTATCGATTCATAATCTGTCTTCCCAACTCTCCAGATGTCCGGTTCATAAAAACTCATCTACTTGCCGGTCGAGCTTAATATATTTTGTTCGCCAGAATATCCATCTCAGCCATGCCTCTCCCGAATCATTAGTCAACAGAAGTCAAAAATGCCATGCAAGATACAGCCCATGGCGTGCCATGCACGCTATGACCAACCAGAAGCTATGATCAAGATTTCGGTAGCCTATCATGACCTATGCAGATCAGCCACCCGAAATCTCTCTTGGGCAGACCTTAGAAGAGACGGATTCGACCGCATTAAATGTATTTTCGGTCTCATTTAATACACTGTCAGCCGCATTAATTGAAATCCCGGCACATTAAATGTGGCTCATCATTGTAATTTCAGTTTACTGTACGCTTTTGTCTTATTCTGTTTTATTGTAGCACCTCCCCTTCATCTATAAATAGGGGAGGATTTTCATTGTAAAGGGATTGGACGATCTCTTGAGTGCTGTTATTCTGTCGAAATAGTAAGAGAGTGAACAGTGGACGTAGGCATCTTTTTGGGCCGAACCACTCTAAAATCTTTTTGTGTTTCTGCTCCTTGCCTCTGATCTCTTCTTCTTGTTCCTTTCACTTTGCATGCACCATACCAATCACCCGAAACTGTAGCTTGAGCCCATAAACAACCTCGTTGACTAAGGATCCAAATCCTGACGTTAACAGAACCAAACTCTAATACTAATTGAAGGGAAAAAATAACATATGTTTTTTTTTTAAAAAATAATAATTTAAGAAACATTGAGTTTTAAAAATGAGTTTTAAAATTTTATTTTATTTTTTTTTATATAAAACTCAAGACCCCCAGATCCATAAAATAATGAAATAAAATAATATAAAGAAATAAAAATTAAATTTTTACTTTATGTATTGATCTCTATGGATTGCTCACCACCTAGCATTCCTTGATATGTCTCTACACCAAAAAACAAGTGAATTGACACAATTATATAGAATTATGCTCACTTTTTATTGATTTTTTTTCTACAAAGAATAAACAATATATGTAAAAGGTGAATAATGATTTTGGTTATATAGAGAAGAAATATACAGATTCTTCTTCTCTGTATTATGTTGTAGAAAAAAAAATTTACTTTCTGTTTCAAAGAACGTACAGTAAAAGCCAAAATAACTTCTAGTCTAAAAGAAAACTATTTTTTTTCTATCCATAGGCAACCATTTAGGATTTTAATTAATCAAAATTAATATTAAACCTCATATTTATTAAAATTAAACTTTTATCTCATATAACATAATTAATTCAAAATTAATTTATGTTATATTTTGAAATCAAATTAATGACCTCTAATAAATCAATTCATAATTAATTTATACTCAGTCACCATTAAAAATCGAATTCAAAATTTCTTATAAATTAATTAAATAATTATTAATTCATAATTAATAATTAACTAATTAATTAATCAATATTATTCAAATATCAAGTGAACACAAATTTTGCTATTCACGTAACAATTATAATTGGACGGTCCAATTACAATATTCTATATATAAGTTTCTTATAGTGAAATAAGCTATTAAGGGGACCCGAGGACCTACAGTTTTGAGCTCCAATAATATCGAAATTATTAATTAAACTCTTTAATTAAATAATTCATTATTATTAATCTTAGAGTTATTCCACTAAAAACCTAAGATTGCACTCTCAAAACTGCAAATGTTTTTATACAATATGAAATTTTTAGTATCCATTAATTTAATCACTACATATGATTTGACTCTCCACAAATAATTTATAATTAGAGCTAGATCAAAATGTTCGTTTTGCCTCTCTAATTATTTTTTTATCCTTAAGAACCATTGATTCTCTAATAAATAATATATTTATAATAACTTATGAATTTATCTTTTTATTTATATATGAACGGAAAGTTGAGCGCTCTTATTATTCAAGACCTGAATCAATTCTTAAGGGAACTATTTCTTTACTTCTCGTAAGAAGGAGTGGATTTCACTATCGTGTAGAATGTTTCCAATCATTTACTAAATCATATCCCTAAAGTATGAAGTTATTAACCGGACATCTACACCGACTTCACTTATGTAAATTAAAGGATATAACTCAATAAGCAGAAGTTCATAATAAACTCAGGATTAAGATCAATTTATATATGATCATCTAGTCGATAAATATAAATTTCTAAATTTAACGGATATTGATAAGAGATTTATATTTATCGTGATCCAGTCCTATATAATCTTTATTATATAAGGTCTTTCAATTTCCATGTCACTACATGACTAGTCTCGGATAAGACATCGTACTAAATACGAAATGGACCGCAACTGTAGATTTACCACAAATAGTCTTAGATAAGACATCGTATCCAACTTAGTTTATTTTCTACGAACTCTTTAGATTACTTATCTCAAACTAAATTCGCTTGTATATAATAATTACATACTTAGTTTGAAATTACATCAGTAATCAATGATATTTCTCATGATATATACAATTTTTGCAAAATATATAAATTGAACAAAATGAATAATTTATTAATATTTATTAAAATCGTTTATATAATTACAAGTTCTTAGAACACAAACACTAACATCAAGATGGAGATCTTCATAAGTTGTCCACAATAATCATTATAGGGAGAAAATACAATACTTAAATGATCATATGGCATAATTTCAACAGCATACACTTCAGGCCTCCACGTGAAACTGATCTTATTTGTTTTCAACACCTTTTCGACAGTTTGGCGATGAAATGACAATAGCTACAAGTTTACCAAGTTCTAGTTTCACGATAGGGCCAAATTTCCTACACTATTTGGTCACATCGTGGTGTGGCAAACCACCAGTCATTTGATGCAAGTTCCTTATAATAGGCAGCCGTTTTGGTCCTGGAGGAACTTGGCCTTTGCCTATGGGACTCTTCCAAAGTCTCATCAACATCAAAAAGAAGAAAAGTGAAGCTAAAAGTAGAGAGAAAGATATTGAAAACTCCATTGAAAATCCTAACTGCTTGGAAAAAGCATACTCAACTTATGCTAGAAGTGTTTAGGCTTCTGCCTATATATAGAAGATCAGAAATAGAAAAACACAAAAGGATTTGGAATTTTGCATAAAGAAGAAAAAAAATTATAGTCCATAATTGAATTTAACCTACCAATGTATGATCATGACTTATCAGGTCCATCCACTGATATGTAAAAAACATGTTATACATTGGAAATTTTGGTTGATTGGAAACTGAAAAATTAAATAGGAAAATTTGATTGATCGGCAACTGAAAAATTAAATATAAAAAGGCTAACTTACTGTTTGGAATTACCTCTTTAGAGAAAGAAAAATACGTAGAATACCAATTATCATGCATGAATTAAGTAAAAAAAGAGAGGTCCAGGAAAATGAGGGACTTTGTATACCAAATTTTAATTAGAATCGACTGCAAATAGTTTTTATGTCTATTATCAGCCTCTCTTGCTCTTATATAATATTATTGAGAGTCTAATAATGTTACTAGACATGTGATAATTCATTCGAGTTCAATGTAAATGGTTTAAACAAAAAAATTATTTAAGCATTTTGAGGAAAAAAATAAATTTTGTGTGGCAATAGAATCTATTAAATTTTGGATTTCTTGATCTAAATTTTTACTTTATTACATTAAAGCATGAGATTGACTGTTAATAAGAATTATAATGAGAAGATAATAAATTTTAATCACTTTTGTTAGTAACATTGATGTTTTATCGGATATTTTAAAAGTTCGACAATAGTTTATACACAAGGACGGACCCAGCTTAAGGCTAAACAAGGCACCTGTTCCCCTTAAAATTTTTTGAAAATCAATTAAGTACACAATATCAGTTGTTAAATATTTTAATATATAAAATATATGTGTTACATAATAGTTGAAGCAAATATGATCAAAGTTATAAAATGGAGTTGTTGGCTTGGGGTGTGCCTTCTTTCCTCCATGTCACCACATTTGATCCCCCACTACAACACAAGGATTTTTATCATTTTTTTTTCCAAAAAACGCACAACATTATTTTATATATAATTTTCAAAGTAAGTTAGATCACAAATATAAACACGTACTGATGGCAAGAGGTTTTGGTCCTGTCATGAAAATAATTATATGTAAAAAAATTATAAACTAATTGTTAGGTGTCCTCCCCATGTCATTTGTAATTCTTAGGTCAAAGATTTACTGTGTTGTTTGTGTCTGTGTGGTCCAAGATGGCCTTTCTTCTACAATCTATACTATTGAGGGATCTAGCTATCCTGTCAACCTGTTTTAGGACTTGAGAACTGATCTACTAGTAGTTTGAGGTGTCCTTCCCATATCACCTATAGGGTTAGCCTTGTTTGGTTGATCCATTCCTACATTTGTGTTGGTTAGTTGTTCAACCTTACGGTGCAATTCCATGTTCTCGACTCGGATCGTTTGATTTTTCTCTTAGAGCTTTTTCAGCTGCTATCATAGGTCGCCATCTAATCCATTAAGGCAACAAGTCAAGCCTCGATGGGTTGATCTTCTAACATGTTAACACGCTAAACAGTTGATTCAGTCTATACTATATCAAGTTGTCAAGTTCTATGTTGATAATATTGGTGCTTTACCTCATAGATTTGAGAACAAGTTGTATTTTGATGAAAGCATTTGTTACACATGATGAGTTAACTTAGCGATTTGAGGACCATAATGATTGGTACTGTTGACATGAAATAATTGTCAACTGTTGGTTCATGAAGCCCAGACTGCAGATTTATGAAAAATACAAACAAACAAGAAGAGAGGCAGAGAGAAAGAAGAAAAACATACGAGATTTACGTAGTTCGGCTTTAAGAATGACCTATATCCACGGCGCCGGCTCCGATGATGGAGAGGCAGTTACTGTTACTATGTATTTTGTGTAGTTACAGAGAGAGAGAGACCAGAAAAAACCCTCTCCATTACATTGTTTTTATTGCTATTTATAAAGAGGAAGTGGTGCTACAATTTTAGTACAATTCAAATAGGAAAGCATTTAATGTTAATTTACTTTCCATAACTAACATCTTTAATATCCAGGATTTGATATGATCCGTTGACTTGGTAGTTGAGTGTTCTATAATCTGTGCTGCTACCATTATAGGAAGGAGTTGACGTACACGCCATGCTGTTCGTGAGTAGTTGGGGCGAAGAGCTCTGGGCGATTTGATGGGCGAACTAGAGCTCGCTGGAAAAATCTGGTCGCTGAAGCCGTATTCTGAGAAGACTTGTCCAAGTAATGAGTGACCTGATCAGTGGGCTGGGCTAAAGACGTCTGTGAGCTGGTCGTGTCTGAATTGGAGCATGTAACAATAAACTGCTCATTTATCTGCTTGCTAATCATCTTATTCGACTCTACTCGTTGACATGAGTAGGATGTTGTGTACAGTCACGCGAGCTGCTCATGCAGCTGCTCGCTCATCAGCCTATCTGTATGTTTTTTCATGGACTGTTCATTCAGTGCTTTTTGACGTAAAATGGAAGAATAAAAGGATTGCAAACGTAAACCTCAAGAATACATCAACTAAAACAATAACTTTTAAGATGTCAATTGGCATCAACCGAGGAACCTAAATTGCCACGTTATGGAGCACGAAAATCTCATTCCGAAAACATATTATAATAAGCAATCTGACAATCGAGCACAAAGTTATACCCATTTTTTTGGACCAGTAACTTGGACCCTTGTCTGTTGGGATGATTTTAGTAGGTTATCTTACTAGACCTTTAGACTTTTACCAGCCCATTTGGGGTAGCCCAAAAATACATACAACAGGTACTTACCTCTTAGATTCCAACCTTCTTCGGAATACTTTTATGTTGATAGTATTGCTGCGAATTTTTTGCTAGGCCTTCAAGCAATTGTTTTGCTTTCGTTTATGTTCTTCTTCATCAAAAAAAAAAAAAAAAAAAAAAAAGGCCACTTAATAAGTCCATCATTGTTCAATCTTCATTAAGCAACCTCTCATAAAAGTATTGGATAATCAACCAGTCATCAATTTGATAGAGTGGACATGAATTGAGTAAGTATAGATATCGCTCCCACTATTTGTGAAAAGGTTTCCTTTCATTTTGAGTTATCCCTACAATCTCTTCATGGATTTGGTTGATCTTCTTAAATGGGAAGAACTTGGAGAAGAACTTCACTAACAATTCGGTCCATGTATAAATTGAAGCACTAGGTAAAGAATATCATCAATCCTTGGCTTTATCCTTCAGAGAAAATAGGAATGGACTCAAACAGATATCTTCATCACTCACCTCTCTAGTGTGCATTGTGGCACAAACGACAAAGAAGTCCTTAATGTGCAGGTATGGATCTCTTGATCTCAAAATTGTTGTTATATGTTATACAAACAATGCAATATGGTTGGTCGATGGCCAGCAGTATTGTGAAGTCCTTAAGTTGTCTTATGCAATTGTTGATAATCCTTGAAACTATGGCATTCTTTTTGTAGATGTCTACCTTGATTTTCCTCTTGGTTTTAGTTAGCCATGTTTGCCTCCCGAGCTCTTCTTGATTGTTGATGGAGAGTTCTTTCAATTTTAGGGTCATACAGTTCACGAGTGATGTTTCATGAGTGACAACCTTGCATGAACTTAAAAAGAAATGAAAAAGTAAAATAAAATAGGAAATAAAACAAAAATAAACTTAAAACTAAGCAAGTAATTATGCCCCAACAACGATACCAAAAACTTATGGTTAGTATTTTAATAAACCAAATTTTAAACCTTACAAATGCAAAAATCATTTGATTAAGTACAATGACAAGCAATGGCTAATTGAACGAGGAGTTATTATCTTACTTTTAATTTTAAGTTTATTCAAAACAAGTTAACATCGGAAAATGGTTTTCCTTAGTTAACGAGGTTGTTTTCGGGCCCAAGCTACAGTTTCGAACGAACGACAAAATGCATGCAAAGCGATAAGAATCAGGGAAAAAAGGTTAGAGGCGAGGGGGAGAAGACACAGAAGATTTTTAGAGTGGTTCGGGCCAAAAAGATGCCTACGTCCACTGTTCACTCTCTCACTATTTTGGCAGAGTAACGACACTCAGAGATTGGATCTTTTTTACTGTAAAAATTGCCCCCTATTTATAGAGGAATGGGACATGCTATAGTAAAATATAATAAGACAAAAGTAAACAGTTAACTACAGTTACACTGACAGACAGCACTTAATGCGTCGGAACCTTAATTAATGCGGCTGTCAGTGCATTAAATACGGTCGAAAATACATTAAATGAGGTCGAATCCGTCACATCCGAGGTCTGCCCAAGGGAGATTTCTGCTGACTGGGTCAGATATACAATGATGGGTTGTCGAGGTTGAGATCACAGCTTCTGACGGGTGTAGCGTGCATGGCAAGCCTCGGAACTGTACTCTGCATGGCGCTGTTGAGTTCTGCTGACTCGAGACTTTCAGAAGCGTGGCGGAGATAGATCTTCCAGCAGGCTGAGAATCGAGTCGGTTGGGAGAACAAGTGAATCTTTGATAAGTCTGGCTACTTGGAGAGTTGATGAGGCGAATGGTGAGTCGGCGTGTCCGCAGCTGGTCATGGCAATGAGGTGGACAATATCATGAGTGAAGGAGTCGGTAAGCGGCCACGCTCAGAGACTAGCGGTCGGCTCGATCAGATAATGTTGGACAAGAGCGGCTTGTTGAACATTTCTGACGGATGGCTCCTCTTGGGGAATATCTCTGTCCGGGCAGGATTGACTGAGAGGCAAATGGTCAATCATGGCGGATAATCTTGCGAGCAGGCTTAGCTGTCACGGATGGCGGCAAGCGGCAGGTATGAGGGATGAGAACCAACGGCCAGCGACAAGGACCAATGGTCAAACTCAGCAAATAAAGCTGACGGAGAACATGACGATCTGAATGACGGAGAATATAGCGGTCACAGCAAGCTTTCAGAACAGGCGGTCTTCGGTCAGAATGAGCGGTCAGGTTGAGCGATAGCGATCAGCGTTCATGATAAGCGTCCACTAATGGGCCCCTTCTCTAGGAGAATGGACTTGATGGATGGCGGATAATTGGGCTTCTAGGCCACTGGGCCTGCACTGTAGATCCGTCTGGGCTTGATTATTCTGATCGCTAATTTATCCATAACAACAATTAAAATAAATTAAAGAGGTTTTCGGAATTGAGTTTTGAAATTAAATTGCAATAAGAAAACTAAATTCAATAAGGAAATCAATAAAGAAAAATTTAGCTAGGACATCCTATCCACATTGAACAATCCTTCAATCTATGAATAAATAAATGAAACATGATAATATTAATGCACGATGTAGGCATTCACAATAATGTAATGGTCACACTGCATGTCATATTGATTCTTCCTTAAATCGTATGTAAATCACATGACGTTTGTGTAAATACTTGTATTCCTAATTATAACCTAATATGACGTCTACTTAGATTGAATAATAAGAACCCATTAAGAATTAGAAGAATATGAATATCACATAAATCCTAGAATATAAATCTATCTTAGGTATTTATGAATTAATATCCCTCAATTGATTTGTAAGTAATTGATTATTGCAAACTAAAAATATTATCGTTTGACATGCAATTTATTTTTTTATAATATAATCCTAAAAATATGTTCTTAAAATCATCGGTCAAAGAAACAAAATTTATAAGATATAATTTAAGTAGAGAATTAATTTCATCATGCAAATAATAGTTTATCAAAAATAGTAATAAATAGAATTAGATCTTCAAGTTAGCTTTAACTAATAAGAAAATTAATCACTTATGACTTTAAAAAATATATATATAAGTAAAAAATAATTAAAGAAGAATAAACTGAAGTGCGGCTAGAGCCAAGCCTCTTATCTATTTTTTTTTATATTGGATGGAAGATGAGAAGAGACTTCTACTTATAGACACGAGAGAAGGAATATACCAAAAATTATTCTTTTTAATTAAAAGCATCATAGAAACCATCAAGAACCACAGCGCGTGGAGACGCGCATCACTCTACCAGGGGCACTTAGACGCGCAACTCTAGTTGCTAGTGCGTGCAGACGCGCGCTTCATCATCAGGGGCATTTAGACGCGCGCAGCTTCACCAGATCAGCGCACTTGGACGCTCTCTGGATGCTTCCACTGCCTTGCCAAAACGACAGGTCTTCTGAGCGTTTCATGCGGTGAGCCTGGCAAATTATACTTGTGCCTTCAACTTCTTCAATTTTGTACTTTGGCTCAAAAGTAATGCATTTTCATAATTTGACCCTTACTTGATGTTTTGGCTTTTGTCTTTTGAACTTTTCTCCGATAAGATTTCTGATTTTTTTTGTGTCACAATTAATTCTAAAAAATCACCAATTCCATTATTTTCTTCTCAAAATCCAAACACAAAACATAACACAAAACAGAATAACAGTATCAATTCTACACAAAAACATAGTATAAATAATAGGTAATTTGTGAATAAAATAGTGATAATTAATGATCCAACACCATTGTCTTGTTGCTCCTCACCAAATGTTCATGAATGACTAAACATGGGGGATGGTTTACAGCTGTTAACTAAGAGTGTGTTTGAGAGTGTTTTTAATTTATTAGAAAACGAATATTTAATGGGAATGGCAAAATTGGAGGGAGATTTATTTGAAAACCGTTTAATTTTTATTTAAATAATATTTAAAACAAAATAGTTACAAAATCAAGGGTACTTTTGTCATTAGAAAAAGTTGAACATTACTTCAGTGCTAGTAAAACTTGCTTAAGTTCGTTGGTGTCAGTGAAACATAGGTCCAATTATATAGTGTCATTAAAAAAAAAAAAAAAAAAAAACACTCTTCATAAACATATCTAATAAAAAATCAATTCAGAACACAATTTTTAACTCATTTATCATTATGATAGCCGATATGCACTTCTAATCATCAATAAACTTTTCATTCAATTTAAATAATGTAAGATCAATATCAAACTAGCTTTTAAATATAAACTATTGGAATCGTCATCACTTAAGTGAATGGAGCGGTATACTTTAATCTACAGTCTTATTAATATAAATATTAGATAGAAGGGACATGACATATACATCTATACATATTAATAATGTGGGTGTGAGAAGTTCATTTGCTTCTACTATGAAACTATTATTGCTTTTATTTTTCTAAAATGACTCCGTGATTGAAATTTTGAGTTTGCCACTACACTTAAATAATGAAAGATGTATGCATCTAATTAGAAGATAGTTTGGTTGCCACTTTATTGTGACCCCTATAGTTTCCTAAATTTTCATTTTTTAAAACTTGTTTCCATTGATGATTTTCTTGATCCCTAAAATTAGAAAGAACACCCAATCAATTTGATCATATCTTCGTTAAACAACGGTCAAACCTATAGGCATTTTCATTATTTCAATAGAAACTAGTTGTTCATCTCAATGGTGACAATAGAGATCTAAATAGTTAAAATAAAAATAAAAATACATAAAAATAAAAATAAAAGATCTATCTCCATCTTCCATCCCAACGGTGGATATGAAGATCAAAATTAGATAAACAAGCTTAAAGAGGAAGACAGTGGGTTGTCTTGGTGAAAAGGCATGCTTCACCTACTTTTCAAGGTAGAATTTGAGTCCCACCTAACTATAATACATGATAATTTTTTTTATTTATTTATGGGTAATCCTCCCCTGATTCTAAGAGTAGATTTAGGGATCGTCCACTAAACAGACTCTATCAGTGGGTCCTAATAGATATTTAACCTATTACTAGGAGATATAGTTAAAAAAATATATATATTTAAAAATTAGAATTCCCAACCTATTAGAAATTAAAACGTAGTTTTCTCTCTTTTTTTTTTTTTTTTAAATTAATTCTCTATTAAGAAAATCCTAATATTGGTTTGGATTTGATGATTGTTGGGTCCTTAAAGACAGAATCTGCAAATTTATTATCACAAATCTTATCCCTTTGCTAAGGCAATTATTGCAAGTGTGATGAATCAACTAGTTTTGTTTATTATAAAAAATAAAATAAAAAAATAAATTTAGGCTGAGTAATGTGATGAGTGCCCCACTATATAAAATGGAGGGATCACTCTCAGCATTGGCAGTGCCAGTGTGTGTGTGGGGAGGAGAAGCAGTGACTGCTAATCACTGTAGAAGAATCAGCGCTTCATCTTCCCAATTCAATTACTTTGTTTCATCTCCTGCCATCACCATCAGGTTCATATATTTTTTATTACTACAAACTGTTATTCATGAATACAAGTGTGTTGTGAATTCCATCCTTCTTAATTAAAAAAAACATAGACTCTATTATTGACATGCAGAAAGAGGAGTCATAACCACAAGTTAACGGGTAGGAGATTGATATCCAACAAAATGGCCGCAGATGCCATTTCAGGGAATATGCTTTACCAACCCATCTTGGAGGATGGAGTTTTTCGATTCGATGCTTTTGCAAATGATAGAGAAGCTTCATATCCCAGTCTTTCATTTGTAGCTAGCAAGGATAGGGAATTACCGATTATGAGTCACAACGTCCCTAGATATACCCCAATTTATCAGCGCCTTAATGGCCAGCAGATTGTAAAACTTGAGGTCTGTAGGCGTTTCTATTTATCAATAACCTGTCAGATTAGCCTTTTTATATGCCTTAATTAATAACATGGTGGAATTTGGTTGCGTTTTAGCTTCCTGTTGGTACCTCCTTTTATGGAACTGGGGAAGTCAGTGGGCCGCTAGAACGGACAGGAACGAGAGTGAGCTGTCTCGTGTTTTTTCTTATGCGTTACATTGAAAGTAGTTTCTATCCTTTAAATGCTTAGCTGTTTGGTTCGTTTCCTGCAGATTTTTACATGGAACACAGATGCATGGGGTTATGGACCTGGAACTACATCCTTGTACCAGTCACATCCTTGGGTGCTTGCTGTTCTTCCCAACGGGGAGGCGCTGGGGGTTCTTGCTGACACAACACGCCGATGTGAGGTTGGATTTTTCTCCTTTATGGAAGTTCACCTACAACTTTCTTGTTTTTATGTGTGATTGTTTTCCTATTGGTCTCTGGCAGGTTGATCTTAGGAAAGAATCCACCATACAGTTTGTTGCTTCATCTTCGTATCCTGTGATTACATTTGGTCCTTTTACTTCACCTACTGCGGTTCTGATATCTCTCTCTCATGCAATTGGTGATCTCCTCGACTGTCTAAGCTCTTGCATTTCCAAGTGCTTTATCTATTTGATTGATTGTTTAGATGCCATTGCACGTAAACTGTTATTTTTTGCATGCTTTTATGATGCTATGATAACTTTTGTTCTTGTGTATAGTACTTGTCATTCTTCATGCTCTTGTGATTGCCTCATTCTTGGTGATAGTGTGTTGGGAAAAATGATTTGTGAAGTTAAGTAAAAATCCTGTTGTCTCAATTTAATAATGTAAGGACTTTGTTACGGGGGGGCCCTTCTCAGATTGGCAAATGAAAACCATGATCAGTAATGACATTTCCATTGGAGAAATGGTTAAAAAACTTAAATGTTGCCGCAGATAATTAGGAGGTTAGTCTTTATTTAATAGTATAATATCCCTGGATCATTGGAAAAACCCTTAGTACACAAGGGAAAGGTTTCACTTTTGTGTTAGGAGTAGAATACCCCTCTTAGATCACTATTAAACAAGGGATAGATTATTGAAGTATAAACATAAGAAAATCAAATGATATACACATGGCAAATACCATAATCTACTAATACAAGCATATAAGTCTTTTCTCTATGTATAGCTTCTTGGGAGTTAAATTTTGTGTAGTGGTCCATCTACATTTGTGGAGAATAGCTGCCCTTTAGCTATTAAATTTAAGGAATTTTGTGAATCATTTGTTATAAATTTATTCACTTCTCTAAATTTTCTTTGATGTATTATCTGGCATGGGTTCATCCTGTAAAACTAACGTTTTTTTGCATCAGGTACTGTGTTTATGCCTCCAAAATGGTCTTTGGGGTATCAACAATGCCGTTGGAGCTATGATTCCGCAGAGAAAGTTCTTGAGGTTGGTATTCTTTGATTCTTGTTCTAGATTTAGTCTTTTAAATGAGAATCTCTCTTAGATTTGTTGTTCTTTTCAGAGGAAAAGCAAAGTTTCTTAAAACTGTGCTTTTTTTTTTTTGAAGTTAGTTTACTCCTGTGCTTTATGGACCTTTCTATCTTCAGGCAGTTAATGATGTGCTTTCCAATTATTGACCCAATTCATATTTGCAGATTGGCAGAACATTTCGGGAGAAGAGTATACCTTGTGATGTCATATGGATGGATATTGACTACATGGATGGTTTCCGTTGTTTCACTTTTGACAAGGCATGTTCTCCATAGATCATTATGGATGTAATTCCATGACGTTGTTAATTCATATGCATTTTGGAATTACTTTAAAAAAATTCTTTACTGATTAGGAAAGGAGTCTGATGCAACAACAACTACAAGGTTTAAAAGAGGGGTTTGAGAGAGAAATGGGCAATTTTAAGGGGCTTGAGAGCAATTAGAAAGAGACAAGTAGATTCATTTGAATGGATGCAAGAGATGAGTGTTAAGTTTGTGCCTTCCCTTGCAAAGTTGGAAGGGTATGGCAAACAAATGAGTTTTATATTCTATGTTGAGGAGGGGGAGAGGGGAATGCTAGTTGATTTACATTTTTGTGTTGTGTTGTAAATGAGCTTGATTGTTCGTTATTTAGGCTGCATGTGGATGCTCAGAATACTGCTTTTTTTTTCCTCAGAAATCTGTATTGACTTACAACCCATATTTTTAGAATCACATGTAATGGTAATTACATATGCAATCCATACGCATACAAGCAATTTTATGTGTGTAGACAACACTTGGTTGGCATTGTTTGGTGTAATGGTAATTTTTTATGTGATTCTAAATCAACTATACGGGCTTTTGGTCCTGAGAGTTATGACCTCATGCAAAGCTTTGAACCAGGTCACCTTGGTGGGAAAAACAATTTGTTGTGCTCATTTCTAAGCTTTTATACAAGTATTTGTTATCTCACTTGTTTGTTATTACCTTAAAAGATTTGGCTTTGATGTTATGTGCATGGATATTAGCCATCTCATACTAAAATATAAGAGCATCATTTTTAACGTGGAAATAAATTGTGATAATTTTTGCAGGAACATTTTCCTAACCCTAAAGCTTTGGTAAAAGATCTCCACGATAAAGGTTTCAAAGCAGTATGGATGCTTGATCCAGGGATTAAACATGAAGAAGGTTATTTTGTCTATGACAGTGGTTCAAAAAGTGATGTTTGGATTAAAAAAGCAGATAGGACACCTTTTATTGGTATATTTTCTCTATTCATTGTTATTGATTTAGAAATTTGATTTCAAGGTGTTAATGTTACCAATGCCTCTGTCAGGGAAAGTGTGGCCTGGGCCTTGTGTGTTCCCTGATTTTACAGAATCAAAAGCTCGTTCTTGGTGGGCATGTTTGGTTAAAGATTTCACCGCTAATGGGGTTGATGGTATATGGAATGATATGAATGAGCCAGCTATCTTTAAGGTGATCCATAGATTTGTTTCTACTTTGTTCCATTTCTATTTGGACGTGGTCTTAACATTTTTCTTTTACAGTCCGTAACAAAGACGATGCCTGAGAGCAATATTCACGACGGAGATGATGAACTTGGAGGTTGCCAAAAACATTCCCACTATCACAATGTATGGTTTTCCAAACCTAGTCTGGTAGCTTGACTCATCGTTCGAAAAAACGGTGCGGTTCGGGCGTATATATGGTGGTACGGGGGTATCCTTAGCGAGACGTACTGATACGTCTGCATTGGAGACAGCAACTGTCAAAATCTGTCTTCTGCGTACGAGAGGGCCGTATATGGCCGTCTCGACCCGCTACGGCCGTCTATCCACTTATACAGTCGGGTTGGATAAACTAAAAAAAAAGAAGAAAAAAAATCAGATATATAGAAAAAAAACTCCAAAATCCCTCAAACCATAATCGATCGACACCTTCTCTCTCAAATCGGCACTCTCCGCTCCTCACCGGCGACTTTAGCTTTGATTTCCGGCGACTTCTCTCATGGACAGAAACATTCCAACGACTTCTCTCATGTGCAGGAGCTTTTCGGTGACTTTTCTTATGTGGAATCGGAGAACAACGAAAAGCAGAGGACAGGAGGAGAAGAAGAGGTGGTTGAGAGAGAACAGTAATTAGAGTGTAGGAAGTAATCGGAGAAGAAGGAGAGGAAATGGGTGCTGACTGTTGAGTAATAAGACAAACCACAAAGATTTCGGTTTTGTGTATTAATAAATTAACTTTTTTAAAAGCCTGGTGCTCATATCATGCCATGTGAAACACTTTATATATTTTTTTTCTTTTTGGTTTTTTATTTTTTATTTTTTGGTTTTTTATTTGAGAAAAGTAGGGACATAAAAATTTATTTAAGTAAAATAAATAATGAATATTAAAAATAAATATTTATTTAATATAAAATAAATATTAAAAAATTTAAAAAAATGTAAATAAATAATATTTTTGAAAAATAAATATAAAAAAAATTATTATTATTATTTTAAATCATTTTTTATTGATACGTCCGTACCAACCGTATCGAACGTACTGTATAATACCAAAACGGGATGCTCGTACCGTATCGTACTGCGTATTTACGAACAATGGTAGCTTTATATTGCATGCATTTTACATTCAGTTTTCTGCATAGATTTCTTTGGTTGGGAGATTACTGCTAACTGTTTACATGCAATAATATTCGTCTTTTATATTGCAAAGCAATTCTAATATTTTTGAATACATTGTTTGTCAATCTCAGGTCTATGGCATGCTAATGGCAAGATCAACTTATGAGGGCATGAAATTAGCTGATAATAATAAGCGTCCTTTCGTTCTCACAAGGGCTGGATTTACTGGCAGTCAAAGATATGCTGCCACATGGACAGGAGATAACCTTTCAAATTGGGAGCACCTTCATATGTCTATTTCAATGGTTCTTCAATTGGTAAGTGAACTTGGGTGGTTCTTGAATGAAGAGAAGTGAATCTGTTGCGCCTTTCCACTCTGTTGTAAGTTTGTGCTTTTTGTAGATTTCAGCTCTGGATGCACCTTATTTTTCGCTTTCATGATAAGAAGTTTAGGATAATAGGTATGTGCAAGAAAATTCAGGTGTTTGTTTCCTAGCAACAGTTTAGTTGACTTTAGTAATCTGATTCATGTTTCGTAAGTCATCATATGATAATCAATGTTCCGCGGGTTAGCTGTTCTGGAATTGCTTTTAAGTTGTCTGTGGCTGGAAAGACAATTGGCGAATAAAATCAAATTTTGTTTTAATAATGACATAGAATAGAGACAGAATATATAGAATAAAAGCATAATCAGGGTTAGGGAAGATAGAAAATTAAAGGACAGGGTGGGAAATAAAGAAGAAAGGGGAAGAATTATGAACATAGAGAGTAGAAATCAAAACTCAATTTAATTCATCAATCAAGGTCTGCCTAAACAACAAAATTGTAGGTTTCATTATTTAGAGATCAAAACCACACCTACAAGGACACAAATAAGATTTTTAAATAAATAGGAAACTGATTTCTATAATAATCAACTTCTGATAGGAAAATAGGACCTAAGCATGAGAAAACAATAAAATCCCTAGATTATTTCCTAATTAATTTCCATCAAGTTCTATAGGATAGTCTTTGCAAAAGCCTGGTGGAAGAACAAAGTAATCAATTTTCTGATCAATCAAAAGATATTTGGAAGGCTAAGATTGCTCCAAAAGTAAGAAAATTAGTTTGGGTTGTAACTCATGGGAAATTAAACACCAATAACATAATTTAAAGGAAAAAAATCTTGGGATGTGCTTGCGACCTCAATGGTTTTGATGTAGAACACCCTAAGCTCCACACCTATGCTAGAAGAAGGAAGAGACATAATTGATTGATTGATTATGGATTCTTGGGATTTTGATTGAGTCAACTAAAGGGATTTTAGGGATTATGATTAATTAGTGATTTAAGGGATTTTGATTGAGTCAACTAAAGAGATTTTAGGAATTGTGATTGATTAGTGATTTAAGGGATTTTGATTGAGTCAACTTAAGGGATTCTAGGGATTGTGATTGATTGATTGATTGAGTGGGATTTTAGGGAGTTTGTTGGAACTTTTCTTATTTGTTTAGTTTTTGAAATTTTTCCTTTTGTATTTGGCCACTATAAATAGTGGCCTAATTTTCATTGTTGATGAGACTTGATGAAATAAAATTGTTCACAAATTCCCTCCATCTTTTCTAGCTATCTTTCCTTGCTATTCTTATTTGTTTGGTTAATTTCTAGTATAAGTTTTCCATCAGGTTTATTATATGAAAAAGGAATTTGGTGAGTTCAAGCTTTTTGAAGATGCCCATGTGAGGGTTCTGCTATTCTCCATTGTAGAGATGTTCTGGGTGAATAATTTTGTTAATTTTGAGTGAGGATGCAGGGTTAAAGCCAGAGTTTATTAAGGGATAAGATTCAGTATTTGGGCGGAAAGAAACAGAAGAATTTTTTAGAATGAACAAAAAAAGAGATATTTGCTTATTGTGGGATAGGATTTATCAATGGGGGCTTCTGTTTGTACTATTTTGAAAGAATTTCCTTATTCTGTATTACTCTTAATAGGGAGGAATTATTATGCTTTTGCTTGGAGCTTTTATGTAGGCTTTTCAGTATAGGCCTGTCCTGTGCTTTGTTTTTCTGGGAGCCGATTCCTACATTTTCTTGTCCAATACAACTTGCTTTTATATGTGAAAATCTTTTTGATCAATAGGTCCTTCATTTTTTATTTAAAGAAAAAAGAAAATACATAACAAATATTGAAAATAAAATGTAAAATTCTGATTAAAAATCATAGCTGCTTTGTGGCTTTATTTTTTGGTTGATCATAAGCAGTGGGGTTTTCTGATCTAGAGAATGGACTGGTACAAGCAAATATTATTACATTTAATTTTCCACACTACTTATTTCGAGGATCCAAATCCAATATATATATATATATATATTGGATTTGGATCCTCAAAATAACTCGTGCGGAAAATTACTTGTAATAATATTTCCTTGTACTAGTCCATTCTCATATATATATATATGTATATGTATTAAGGCAAAGATTTGGTGACATAATATCGTTCTAATATGCAATTATATTTTATTTAGGGTCTCAGTGGTCAACCCTTTTCAGGACCTGATATTGGTGGATTTGCTGGAAATGCAACAGCTAAACTTTTTGGACGGTGGATGGGTATAGGTGCCATGTTTCCATTTTGCCGTGGCCACTCTGAAACTGACACTATTGACCATGAGCCCTGGTCATTTGGGAAAGAGGTTTGTCCTGCTTTAGCCTTGTGAAAGTTTGTTTTTTTGTTTGTTGATTTTCAAACTTGAACAAGAGGATTTTTGTTATATTATTAAAAAAAATGAGCTGGCTTACATATTAGAGATTTTTAGCATTAAGTTGTTTGTAAAATGGATGAGTGAAGGAGCCCTAAATACATCAAAAGGCCAAGTGTAACTCTTACAGACTGAGCTACATACGCAAACATAGCTCTTCAGGTGACATTACCCATCTACTGCACTCATGCAATGGATGAGACTTTCCATGGAAGAAACATAATTGGTAATTTCAACAGAATTTTAACAGCGGGTGCACTTTTCTAATTATTTATCAATCACAATTGAATATTCTGACAAGTCAGTAGGGGAAGCCATAGGTAAAGCTTTTGATCTCCAGAGTCTGAGGGAGTCACAGTATTTGGATTGGGGAATTGATTATGAAAAGAAAGGCTCAAGATTTCTTATGAAGATCTTAATCTGGAATATCAAGGTCATGGGGGGTTGGAAGAATAAAACAAATGTTCACGGAGTTGGTTAGAAAGGTTGTCCTGATATTGTTATAACCATTTAGAAAAAAAATCAGATTTATGGTACGATATCATATAGGGATTATGGGTAAGTTATGGAGGAATTTTGATGGTGTGGATATTGATAAAGTAATGGAGTCAGTTTTATGTGAGTTCTCTGGTATGTAGTTTCTGAACATTGAGCTGGGCTGTAATAAGTTTGTGTTATGAGTAGAAGTGACTATTTGAACCTTGTTATATATGTGTATAATTTATTGATTTTCTTTTAAATTACCATGAGTCTCTTAAACGTTATGTTCTGTTTGTTGCCATTTCAATCTCAAAACTAATTTCAGTTCTGTTTAATCAGTGTGAAGAAGTTTGTCGCTTGGCCTTGAATAGGCGCTACCGCTTCGTACCACACATATATACTCTTTTTTATATGGCTCATACGAGAGGCACTCCGGTGGCAACTCCCACCTTTTTTGCTGGTAGATCTCCATGTTGTTGAATGGTGTGATCTATTAGAGGTTTTCATGAAATGTGTTACTTTGTCATGTGGGCTTTAATTATATGAATATTCTTTATGCAGATCCAAAAGATCCCAACTTGAGAACACTTGAAAATTCGTTTTTGTTGGGCCCAGTATTAGTTTGTGCAAGGTTTGTCTTCTCTTCAGAGATAAACTACTATGCCATGAGAAAAAATTGTGATTTTACGGTATCCTTACAAGAAAAATAATCCTTTATGCTTTTTTTTTTTTTTTGATGAAAAGAAGTGAACCTGCAGTGCACCAAAACAACAAACAAAAACCAAAGATGCAACAATTCGATCTAAAACAACAACCTTACAATCCAACTTGATGAGATAGAGAATTGCATCTAAATTTTAAAACAACAACCTTACAATCCAACTTGATGAGATAGAGAATTGCATCTAAATTCTTCAGAGGTAGATGCCCATAGGAAACCTAAATAATAATAAGCTTTGTCTCATAAAAAGTTGTCCTCATCTTTAGCTTCATTAAAAATGCTTTTATTCCTCTCTAACCAAACAACACACAAAACAAGGAAAATACTGCAATACCAAAGGATCATAGCTTTCTCTCATCCCCAAAAAGCTTTAAAATCCTTCAAAGAGAGAGACCAAGGAGCAATCTTGAATTCCACCATTGGAAACAACTCACTCTATAACTTCACAATAACTAGGCAAAGAAGAAAAAGATGATTCAAATTCTATAAAATTCTCACACTAAGAGGGGACAAGACAAGAAATAATGCTTCCATTAGATTGCTTCTCTTGAGTGAAGACCTTTTGCTTAGTCCTATAAAATATCTGTTAAATGTTTGTGAAAAACAAGGTACTTTTATTATTGAAAAACCTTGAATGGAAATGGATGGAAGGATGCTAAAGTCACTTTTAAGTAAAAAGTTAGCCTAACCCAAATTTCATTATAATATCTCTTTTTAAGTTTAAAAAAAAAAAGAAAAAAGAAATTGAGTTGAAAATTAAAACTAATAAAACTTTAATTGAAAATTTATTTCATTATTCTACTTAACCATTCAGTTGAATTTTACATATCACCTCTTAGCACAGATGGTTGTACACCTTCCATTCACCATGGTGGTAAGGGTTCATTTCCCCCTAAGCGCACTTTACAAGCTTGTGTGAGCAATTTTCTTCTTTCAATGTAGGTAGTTTTCTCTCATTAGTCTGAGAGTAGTTGTCTTTACATTAAGGAAGCATATATGTGGGCTGCCCAAGTAATATTTAGTCTTGGTAGGTGTCGACAGACCTATGATCCTTTTTAGTGTTAGCTTAAAAAAAAAATAAGTCACCTCAATTGAATTTCATGTATTAGTTTATTTGGATCATATTGTGATAAAAACTATATTGTATCTTTTGGATTTTGAAAATAGCGAGTCAAAATGTCATTTTTTCATATTTTCTTTGACAGATGCTATAAAAAATGACCAAATGCATTCTTATTTATTTCTAATTGGTCATCCTTTTTATGAGTTTTTCCGTCTTTGTTTGGTAATTTTTATTCTTTTAATTTTCATCTTTCTGACTTTTATCTCATGCATGTTGCGTTTTGCCTAATATTTCTTGCTTGTTTTGGCAAAATAAAATAACAATAAAAGTAGTTGTAAGACTGTAATCTGCTTGATTTTGCACCTCTAAAATTCTGATTTCTGCTTGATGCTCTGTTTCTTTGTGCCACTTATGGGTTGCTTGGAGAGGGGTTCAGTTAGAGATTTTTATATTAAACTTGATGTAATGATATCTACCAACATCATGATTTCTTGTTCTTTATGCTTCTCTCCCTTTGTTAGCACGTTGCCCGAGCAGAGGTTGGATAACTTGCAGTGTACGTTGCCCAAGGGAATTTGGCTAAATTTTGATTTTGATGACTTGCATCCGGTATTTGTTATTAGTTTGAATCTTCTAATAAAGAGGCTATGCACATTTGCATATTCTATTTAATTGTTTCACTATTTTTGTTTCTGTGATGCATCAGGATTTACCAGCTTTATATTTGCAAGGGGGATCAATTTTACCCATAGGTTGTGTTCATCAGCACGTTGGTAAATCTGATTCATCGGATGACTTGACACTCATTGTGGCTTTAGATGAAAATGGTAATTTTATGCTTTTAACCTCTTTAGGGCAAGAATGAACTTCCAGTTAGTAATTTCCAATATTCTAGGTTTAAATTTTATTACCTAAATTATTTTATGTCATGAGTTGTAGACTTTAAGCTTGCTTCAAGAAAATGACAATATTTCCACTCTATCATTCGGTATAGGATACAAATACATAGCAAAACACAATAATACAAATTATTCACCTTCTCCTAAACACCCAACAATTGGAAAGTTACCAATCCTAGGACAAAAGTTATGGGTCAACTATTACATATAGGAAATTAGGTGATACAATAATTATCTAATGTTTTTGGAAGAAAATAGACTTTTATTCCTCATAACTCTCTAAATGAGAGAGTTATTCATTATTTATACATCCTAATCCCAACAACTAAAAGATATCTTCGCATTTTAATTGAGAAGTTATCAAAAAACAATTATCTAGAAGATAAAGATAAATGATGATAATCCAAGTTAACATGAATAAGACTTTGGATAACATAAAACACTTAACAGCTACAAAACACATATCTCAACACTCCTTCGCAAGCTGGGTCATAAATGTTAATCACACCCAGCTTGGAACTCATGTTTTCGAAACTTGTTCTTGACAAAGTTTTTCTGAAAATATCTGCTATTTGATCTCTTGTTGGGATGTAATTCAAGCTCAAAATACCCCCTTCAATCTTTTCTTTAATGAAATGTTGATCAATTTCAACATGTTTTGTTCTATCATGATGAACCATGTCCTTAGACATGCTGATTGCTACCTTATTGTCGCATGACAATCTTGTTGGACCACTAACTTTAACCTGCAACTCTTCTAATAGTCTTCTCATCCATAATCCTTCATGTAAACCATGAGCAATGGCTCGCAATTCTGCTTCTACACTGCTGCAAGAGATAATTGACTGTTTTTTACTACTCCAAGTGACCAAGTTTCCTCAATCGAAGGAGCAATAACTTGAGGTAGATCTTCTGTCAACTGCTGAACCTGCCCAGTCTGCGTCTGAAAACATTTCTAAGCCGTTCAGCCCCTTTTTAGAGAAGAGACCCTTTCCTGGTATTATTTTCAAATACCTCAGAATCCTATACACTGCTTCATGTGCTCCTCATTTGGATTGTTCATAAATTGGCTCACGGTGCTAACAGCAAAACTTATGTCTGTCTCGTATGGGACAGGTATATCAACCTACCTATCAGCCTTTGAAAACACCCCTTATCTACTGGCATATTGCCTTCGATACTACCCAGCTTTGTGGTTGAGTCCATAGGAGTTTCAATAGGTTTGCTATCAATAATACCAGTCTCTTTCAACAAATCTAGTGTGTACTTCATCTGACAAACTGAAATGCCTTGCTATGAATGTGCAATCTCTGTGTCTAGGAAGTATTTTAAGCTTCCTAAGTCTCTAATCTCAAACTCCTTTGCCAAGTACCCTTTTAAACTTTTGATTTATTCCTCGTAGTTATCTATCAATACAATATCATCAACATAAACTAAAAGAATAGTTATTTTACCATTCAAGGAGTGCTTCACAAAGAAGGTATGATTCGATTGCCATTGAACATATACAAACCTCCTAATAGCCCGAGTAAACCTATCGAACCAAGCTCTAGGGGACTGCTTTAGTTCATAGAGTGATTTTTTCAGCTTGCAAACAGCTCTGGGATCCATTTTTCGTTCACATCCTGGTGGTACTTCCATATGTACTTCCTCTTCCAATTCTCTATTTAGAAAAATGTTCTTTACATCAAGTTGATGTAAAGACCAATCCAAATGTGCTGTTAAGGACAGTAGGATTTGAACGGAGTTCAGTTTTACTACAGGAGCGAATGTTTCTTGGAAGTCAATACTGGAGGACTATGTTTATCCTTTGGCTACCAACTTGGCCTTGTATTGATCTATACTTCCATCTGTCTTGTGTTTGATTGTGAAAACCC
This sequence comes from Dimocarpus longan, assembly GCA_022984855.1. NCBI lineage: Eukaryota > Viridiplantae > Streptophyta > Magnoliopsida > Sapindales > Sapindaceae > Dimocarpus > Dimocarpus longan. The sequence continues at coordinate 20,159,466 of CM041025.1, read as the reverse complement.
AATTGCAACCTACTGGACTCTTCTCTTTCGGCAGTGTAGTAACTTCCCAAGTTCCATTGTTCTCTAAGGTTCTCAACTCTTCATGAATGGCAGCTTTCCAAACTGGAATATTTATTGCTTCTTGAACCATTTTTGGTACATGGACCTCTGTTATGTTGACTATGAATGCTCTGAATTTTGGGACAACCTTTCATAGGAGATGTAGTTGCTGATTGGATAGAATGGATGTGAACTGCACTCCCTCTTTCCTTTCCTCAAGGCAATAGGCAGTTCACAATTTTCATCACCTTGCACTGGTTCTGCCACACTGTCTTCACTGCACTGCACAGGTTGATTTTCACTCTTTTCTTGTGTAACTTGATCAGGCTCTTGAATCACTTGAGAAGACTCTTGGTTTGGCACGAAATGTACTCTGTCTTCATCTTCTTTTTGAATTTTATTTCTCCTCTTGGAGACTATCAAATCTGGTTTGTTAGTGTTTGGATCAGTTTTGGTTTGGTTAAGGACCTCACTTGGCTGTTTTGATAAGTTTTAAGGGGATGAACCTGGTTTAGATGGAATTTCACGAGTAATAGACTCACATGGTTTATCCTCTTGATTTCTAATTGGATGACTAGTCATATGAGGATATATTTTACTAGATAAATCAAAAGGATGACTTTTAATTGATCTAGGACTCTCATACTTATCCTCTTCTCCTTGTTTATCATAAAAGAATTTATTTTTAATAAATGACACATCCATTGACACAAAACCACCTAGTTAAAGGAGAATAACACTTACACCCCTTTTGGGTTGCTGAATATCCAAAAAAGAAACATATGATAGACCTAGGATCCGATTGTCCTCTAAATTGAGAGTGAATGTGCACAAAAGCAGTACACCCGAATACCCTAGTAAAAATATAAGATATAATTCTACTATTAGGTAATAATTTTGAAGGACTTGACATGGGGTTCGAAAATTTAACACTTTAGATAGTAATCTATTAATTAAGCTGTTATAAGAACAGTTTCCCCCTAGAAAGATTTTGGAATATTTGATGTGAACATAAGGGACTTAGCAACTTCAAGAAAGTGTCTATTTTGCCTTTCCGAGACTCGATTCCGCTGGGGTGTCCACACATTCTGCTGGGCTGTCCACACATAAACTATGATAATACCTTTAACAGATAAGTAGTCTCTCAAGGGTAGACTAAAAAACGCTTTAGCATTATCGGTTCTCAAGATTTGAATTCTTTCTTGAAATTGAGTCTTAATCTTATTATAAAAATTTGTTAAGATTTTTCTTTTATAAAAAATATGTAAGTCAATCTCGTATGATCATCAATGAATGATACAAATTATTTTGATCTAGTGATGATGTTGACCCTTGTAGGTCCCCACACATCACTATAAATTAATGAAAATGGCTTAAATGCTTTATATGGATGAATTTTATATGTATTTCGAGAACGATTTGAAAATTAACACACTTCACATTGAAATTGATTAGGATTTTATTGCCAAATAATGATGGGAACAACCTTTTTAAGTATAGAAAATTAGAATGACCTAATCTAAGATGCCACAACATAACAGCATCATTTTTATTTTCTCTAACATGACTGATTGAGAACCTAAATACCTTGTTGGATAAGACTATCTTACAGAGGAAAAATCACTCTTAAGAATGTAAAAACTTGAGCACATTTCAGCATTGTCAATCATCCTCCTAGTGTCCATAACCTGAAATTCACAACAGTGAAGAAAATAGTTACACAGTTTAACTCCTTTGAGAGTTTACTTATTGACAATAAATTACAATCCAAATTAGGGACATATAATACAAAATTTAGAGTAAGATCCCTTGTAATCCTCACTGTATCAATTTCTTTCACCTTTGACAGTGGCCCCATCTGCAATCTTAACACTATAATCTTCATTACCTGAATTATGAGTTAAATAATGATAAATCTCTTGACTTATAATCTAAAGCCCATGAGTCTACAATCCAAGACTTGATTTTGTACCTTTTAGAAATAAGAGCATTAATGTATTTACCTTTTTGTGCCACAATTCCGGCACCTATTATTGACTTCTTTGCAGAATTTTGAGCTGTTGTTTGTGAAATCGGTTTCTGCAGCATCTCCATCAGATCCTGACTTGTTGGATTGGCACCAAGCTAGCTTGAATCTTCTCCTTGTGTGACCATGTTTCCATAGCTCTGACCAACCTAGTTCGGCTGTTGAAATCTGGTTGGTTTCCAATCAACCGGTTTCTTGTGAATCCTCCAACACTTCTCTTTGACATGGCCTGGCTTTTTGCAATGTTCGCACCACGGTCTTCCTCCTCTTTTTGCTCTATTGTCACCTACGGTGGACTGTCCTCCATGAAAAGCAAGCGCTAAACTTTCAGGACTGTTCTATATCTAGTTTTGTGTCCCCATCATCAGCCTTTTCCTATTTTCTTCTCTCCTTACCTCTGAGAACGCACCCTTGATATTTGGTAGAGGTTTCATGCCAAGTATCCTGCCTCGAACCTCATCCAAACTCTGATTCAAGCCAAATAAGAACTTGTAAATGCGCTTCTCCTCTATGAACTCTATACGTTTGAATCCATCCTCAGCACATTTGAAATTAATATGTTCGAACATATCTATCTACTGCCATGATTGAATCAGGGTGTTGAAATATTAAGTGACGAACAAATCTCCTTGTTGCAGGTCATGAACCATGTTCTCAATGGTAACTATCTCTGATCTATTGTCACTGTGAGAGTAAGTCTCCTTTGCGGCTTGCTAAATCTGCTCTATAGTTTTGTATAAAAGAAAGTTTTCACTTATGTCATTGGTCATCGAATTTGTGAGCCATGACATTACCATATTGTTGTTGGTATCCCACTTTTTGTATGCTGGATCATCACTTGCAGGAGCTTTTGATACACCGGTCAGGAAATCAACCTTGCCTTTGCCACCAACATCTACCGTGACCACTGAATAAAATTACTCCCATCGAGTTTATGATTTGTGATAGGAAGATTAGAAGTACTGTTATTTTCGGTTCCTCCTCCAGAACCTCCTCCATTGGCAGAAGAAGTTGGTTCTGGATTTTAGGATATGTCTGATGAAGAACTTGGTGAAGCCATGTTGTAATTGGTTGTAACACACGGTCCAGCTTTGATATCATAATGTTTTTGGAAGAAAATAGACTGTTATTCCTCATAACTCTCTAAATGAGAGAGTTATTCATTATTTATACATCCTAATCCCAACAACTGAAAGATATCTTCTCATTTTAATTGAGAAGTTACCAATTATCTAGAAAATAAAGGTAAATGATGATAATCTAAGTTAGCATGAATAAGACTTTTGGATAACATAAAACTCCTAACAGCTAGGAAACACATATCTCAACATTATCTATAGAATATCTCATATGAATGTGAGATATGATTTGCTGGAACTTTCCATCTCGGAGGGAAAGTTACTCTTCTCCAACACTACCCCTCAAGCTGGTGCAAAAATATTTTCCATTCCCTGCTTGGCTAGAATTGATTTTAATGATGAACTGTGTAGCCCTTGGGTTTAAATGTTAGCTAGCTGCCATTAGACTTAGAAGCAACCAAGGGGTGCAGATTAACCTGCTATCCAACTTCTCCTTTTGAAGTGTTGGTCTGCTTCTATGTGCATCAATGGCGTAATGGAATATGAACCATATAAATGGCAAATTCGTTATCACATATAGTTTCATTAGTGCTACTCCTTCCAATTATTTTAAGATCCGTGAGAATAATTTTCAACCAAAGTAATTCACAAATCTTATATACCATAGCTCTAAATTGAACATCCATGCTTGATCTTAGCTACTGCAGACAGTCTTTTGTTTCTTCAAGGAACAAGATTTCGTCCCAAAAAAGGTGCAATACTGAGAATTGAAATGACGATCCACAATTGAACCAGCCCAATCAGCATCAATATAAGCTTTCAAATTAAGTTCTAATTTTTTGGAAGAAAAGACCTTTTCTTGGAGTTGACTTGAAATTATGTAGAAAAAATTAACATAGAGTTAGAACATAGAAGACAAAGTGAACAACAAAGCCACAAATCAGGAGAAGTCTGGAACAAAACAAGACCTATGCAAGGTTAACAGAGGCAAGAATTTCTTACAAGTGTTCTAATTTCTCTAATAGGTTGTGTGATATGAACAAAAGATCTGAAAAAACACTGCTAAGCTACAACTCTTTCCCAATAATAGTAAATAAAGAAGGATGTATCTTCAAAAATTTTGAAAAGGAGGTCCTCATAAACGCTAGAAATTTAACTTCTTCCCATTATGCTTGCAATCAAGGAATCTATGATTGAATGTAAATGAATGTTGATCAAATGAACTGTTTGTAATCAAGGAATCTGTTATTGAATGCCTATGATATCATGACCCAAGTGAGTGGCTGCAGTCCACTAGTTTAGGTTCTTCTGCATACTTTTGTTAGGTTTCCAAACTTTGATGCTAAAAGAGCTCTACTATCTTCATAATGTGCCTTCTCAAATTTAATTATAACTTGTCACATTAACTGAAATCAAAAGACAAATGTTGGCTTTATACAAACATGAATAATCTAACTAAAGGAATGAAGACTTTTACTTTGGTTCTACAATGTAGCCCCTAAAGGAACGGAGACTTTTTCTTTGGTTCTACATTGTGGAATGGAGACTTTTTCCACCTTTCAGCCCGATACCTATTGGTTGAATATGTTTGGATGCTGTATTGTAATATCATTAATCTATATAGTTTTAGCTAAGAGGATATAATCCGTTATTGTATTGAACAGCAAACTTGATTGGAATAAAATTTTCCTGCTTGGTAACTTGGTTCTTTTCACTTAATAGGAGAAGCAAAAGGTGTTCTATTTGAAGATGATGGTGATGGATATGGATTCCTGAAAGGTGAATATCTACTGACACACTATGTGGCTGAACGTCAAAAGTCAGTGGTTACTGTTAGAGTTTCCGGAACTGAAGGATCATGGATAAGACCAAAACGTCATCTACATGTTCAAATATTAGTTGGTGGGGGTGCAATGGTACATTTGTTCTCCAAGGAACAATCATTAACAGTCTGATATATATTTGCAAATGAACAATTAGTGGAGTATCGTTGTTTAAATGTTTCCTAATTAAAATTTCCTTAACAGGTTGATGCATGGGGCATGGATGGAGAGGTTTTGCAAATTAATATGCCTTCAGAAAATGAAGTATCTAATTTGGTGTCTATGAGCAAGGAGAAATATAAGTCTCGTTTGGGTAATACTGCTTCAGCCCACTAATTCTTGAATTCATTTATTTACAGTTGGTAGAATATATATATATATATATATATATATTTGACGAAAAATCTTTTATTTTGTTTATAATTATTATTTTTTGCTTTCCACACTTTTTACTGGTGATTATGCTACTTCAACTTGTTCACTACACATCTTCTTTCCTAAATTATAGCCCTGAGATTTTCATTTACATCTCTTGTCCCAAAATTGTTAGCAGGAGATCCAATGAAGGAATTTCTATTGTTCTTGAATCTCTATTGTTGAATATGTTCAAAATGCAGAATGTGCTAAGCCGATTTCAGATGTGGAAAAGACTTCTGAGCACAAGGCCATAGAACTTTCAGGGACTCCTATTGACTTGAAAAGCAGTAATTGGGCTGTTAAAGTTGTTCCTTGGATTGGGGGCAGAATAATTTCCATGACACACCTTCCTTCAGGTAATGCATCATCTTTGTCATATAATTGGGATAATAGTATTAATGGTGTCCATTCCCTTTTAACATTTTGGTGTGTATCTATATATTGTTTTAGAATACACTAGCATCTACGCTGTCATATCATGAGCATGGATCTGTATCATGAAGAGTTAATTGTAAAACCTCTCCATCTTTTATGATAATTGCAGAATTTCTTTGTTGTTCTCTCAAGAAAATGCTGTATAGCACTCTTAAGTACATTAGGAAATCATCTATTCATTTTCTTTTTTAAGTTATTATCTTAGTTGGGTTATCTCATTAGAATTTACTATAGCTGAAAACTGCTTATTTTTACTAGTTATCAGAGTTACAGCAATGGAAGAAACATAGGAAAAAATTTGAAGGATTGGAGTGTTTGTACTTGTTATATGAGACTGACATATAGAGTTGAAGAGTTTGTAAATGCATCAGTAGAATCCATCAAGTCATAAATTAATTTTATTTTTTGGAGGTTGTAGGTTAATATAGAGAAACAATAAGAGAGAATCTTATTGAGCAAAGAATTTAGGTTTTAAATAGGTAGAAAGTCGACATTTAGCAAGTGAAAAAAGTAAATAAATATTTCAGAAAAAAGAAATGAAAGAAAAAGAGCAAGAAAGAATAGATTTAGGGCTTTATCCTATAAAATTGAATTGTTCTTAAATATAAATTCCTTTAAGAGTCCATTCTGGGATGGTCTTCATTTTTACTTTCTTTATGGCTTCTCAGTTTTTTTTTTTTTGGGTTTGACTGGTTATGTCATGCACACACTTGCACACACTTTATGAATTTGAAACTATACAATACATGATCTGAACTTTATTTTTTAATGTTCGCAGGAATACAGTGGCTTCATAGCAGGATTGAGGTTAATGGTTACGAAGAATATAGTGGTACTGAATACCGATCTGCTGGATGTTCTGAGGAATATAAAGTCATAGAGTGAGTTGAAAAGTTAATTTTAGTGTATCAAATCTGGTGGAAATATCTCATTTGGATCATTCCTTTATAGGTTTAGAGGTTGTAAGGCTGGTGCTTTTAAAACTTAAAAAATAAGTTTGTTTTGCTGCTTAAATAATATATAACCTTTTTCATTTATTGTTTTATTGTGCTTCTGTATAAACTTTGCATGTTATGTGTAGGAGGAATCTTGAGCATGCAGGAGAGGAGGAATCTCTTTTACTAGAAGGTGATATTGGTGGTGGATTGGTTCTGCAGCGAAAATTAAATATTTGCAAAGATGATCCTAAGGTCATTCAGATCAATTCCAGCATTGTAGCCCACAAGGTTGGAGCCGGCTCTGGTGGATTTTCAAGGTCAGTATTTCATAAATGCATGTGTGTGTGCATGCATGTAGTTTTTCGTGTCCACACACTACTTGTGTATCACCGTTCCGTTTTTTAGTGCAGGCTGGTTTGCTTGAGAGTCCACCCAATGTTCTCCCTTTTGCACCCCACAGAATCTTTTATCTCATTTACCTCCATTGATGGATCTAAGCATGAAGTTTGGCCAGAATCTGGGGAGCAGTTTTATGAAGGAAACAATCTGCCAAATGGTAATATCTTGTATTTTAGTCCATTATTACCTTTATTGACACCATGCTGAACAGAAAACAAGCTTTAAGATACAAAAAAAAGTATTAATAATTTGAATCTAATAAAATCCTAAATATCATAATGAAAACAATTGTTAGAACTTCCTAATCTAGTGTGAAATGGTGTTTATGATGTCCATTACTTTAGCTAATATCATGAAGTGGAGTTAATAAAAAATGTCAAGTGTGTGTATTTAAACAAGATGAAATGTTGAGAATTTCTTGTTATGAATCAACTGTATAGATATCATAAACAACGCAGGTAATGTAATACTGTTAAAGCAGAAAGGTTTCTCTGTAGTATAATGGCATTTGACAGCACATAAAATGATGCTTTATGATTAGAACATTCTGCAATATCTTAGGTACATAAATAGAACACTGAATTTCCAAAGAAAACCTCTTGATTAGTAGGACTGATGCCAGCAAGAATAGCCTCTCTTGAACTTAATTGAATAAAACAGGAAGAATCGGTAAGTACATCATGAATAGACTCTCAAGAATATAGTCTCTCTGAAAACAACCTTCTTAATTTGTATTTTTTCTTCTTACCATAGTATTCTATACAAGTAATTGATTTTTGGGTTGTTGAGTAATTTGATATTTGATATTTGTTGGTCTCAATCATCATGATTTATTTAAGGTGAATGGATGCTTGTTGATAAATGTCTTGGACTTGGCCTTGTCAATCGGTTTAAAGTTGGTGAGGTTTTCAAGTGTCTCGTCCACTGGGGAACTGGAACCGTCAATTTGGAGCTTTGGTCAGAACAAAGGCCAGTTTCAAAGCAATCACCTCTTAGAATTTCTCATGAGTACGAAGTGATTAGAATTCCATAGCTAGAGTTCAATGCTATAAGCCTGAAAATCAACCTAAGTTCGTATATTTCGTTTTTTTGGGGGCTGTGACCAAATAATAAGATTGTATCTGTATGTTACCACCAAGTTATGCCATGACCTGATACACTACTATTAAAATGAGCTTGGCCGCCCACAGTACTCGGTTTCAGTTACATGGGGGCTTTTACCTCTCTGCTAATTGTGAAGCGTGATGATATGAATCTAGTAGTTCTGCGGTGCATGTTCTTAATATTATGTAATCATTTTGATGTAAATTGTATGCAGGTTGTTAATATTATCATTTTGAAGTAAATTATATGCAAGTTGTTAACGCCGGTCTAAATTGGTGTGACACAAAAAAAAAAGGGGGTTAGTTTTACAAAAGCGTAAGCAAAATCATCTTGTTTATGTATACGCACAGAAAGATAGAAAATTACCCATGATCTTGTCAGCTGAAATTCTGCTATTATGCTTAGACTTGGTGTATAGGCACACTTTTTGTTCAACAGTATTCCTTCCTTTTTTGCCAAAAAAAAAAGTGTACTAGATAAATTTAGGTTTTGTCCCATTCTAGTTTGGGTTAATTTAGCAAAAGGACTGGACATATGAGCAATCTAGCTTTAATTTAAAAGCTTAGTCAAGTCATTTTATGATCCATTAGTAAGGATAAAAGTGTTGATGTCGATGACAAAATGGAAATGGTAAAGGGGCTGTAGTGCAAAAGACTAGAGGTGAGAAAAGAGCCTAGCGTGGGAGTAGAGTGAGGGCTCCTCCGTGCTGATGGCCAGCCGAGATGCAATTTTTGAGATTTTATTTTTGTTTTGTCTTTCAACTTATCAAAATAAAAATTAGGGAAAATTGCTTACAATCCCCTAACCTTATGTAAAATTACACTCCACCCTTTAGTGTTGAGTTAATTGGAATGACTATCCCATGGACCATTGACTAAAGGTTGACTTATGTTACTTTCAACGGTCTTAAAGACAAAGTTATCTTTTGATATTATTAATATAAATAATAAAGTAAATTACAATTTAGTTATTCAATTGAAATTCTAATTCAAACATAGCAACATTTTCAATTTTATTGTAATTTATCCTCTTGTCGTTAGTAAGATTTCATTACATTTGATAATGAACATTATCAAAGTAACGAAAAGACGAAAATGTTTTTCTTAACTTTGTTGATTTAGTTGATTGAATAAAAAATTAATAAATAATTTTTTATTTAAAAACAAATTTTTTATAAAAAAAAATTGTAATCAGACTTTCACCGATCATTTTTAAATGAACGGTAAAGATTAATTTGATAGAAAAAAATTTTAAAATTAAATAAAAAGAAAATTAAACCAAAAATTAAATAAAAAGAAAATTAAACCCACTCCTTTCCTCTCATCTATTCGTCGTTGCCTCACTTTTCTTTCACTGTCGATAAACTTAATCTCTCACATCTCTCTTCGTCATCGCTTTCTTCTCTTCGTCGATAAACCTTCCCTTTCTTGTCCTTCTCTCTCCTCTCTTCTCCTCTTCATTCTTCTCACTACCACTTTATTCTCCTTCATCATCTAGGTTTATCATTGTCGAACCCACATGAACCTTTATTTGGGTTCTCATCAACAAACCCAGATGACGGTTCATTTGGGATAGTCGATTTGGACTCAGATGAATCATCTGGGTTCCTCGATGATTTTAAGGTTGGTTTATCTTTTTTTTTTTTTTTCAGTATGAGGTTGACTTATTTTGTTTTGTGGGAGATTGATTATGTTGACTTTGATTGATGATGTTAAGAGGTTGATTGATAATTGTTAATGATGTTTGGGGTCATTTTTTGGGTTTTTAGGAGGTTGATTGGTGATGTTATGAGGTAGATTGATAATGGTTGATGATGTTTAAGGTCATTTTTTGAATTAGAAACGTAGAAATTCTGGGTTCTAGTAAGAATAATGACCTGGCCAGAAGTTTGAAAGAATAAAGAGCGGAAAAGATAGAGAGAATATGAAGAGAAGAGGATGTGTAAGATTGAAGATGATTGATGATTTTGAACTAAAAGATGATTGAATAAATTGAGGAGAGATGGAAGATGATTCACAATGGTTGATTAACTTTAAATTTTATTTTATTTTATTTATTTATTTTTTTTCAAATTGATCTCTCAATCTAATAAAAAAAAATTATTTAATTTATTTCAAAGATTTTAAATTTTATTTTAAAAAAAAATAAAGTTAAAATATAATTTTATCTCTCAATTAGTTAACTTTAACTGAGATCCACTATCGGTAGAGAAATAAATTGTAATAAAATGGAAAAGGTTGCTATGCTTGAATTAAGGTTTCGACTTGATATTAAATTGTAATTTGCTTTAAATAATAAGCCAAAACGCCGCCAACTTTCCTTCCTTGACTTTAAGGGCAAAGTTGTCTTTTGATATTGTCAAACCTTTCACCACAGTTTCACTCCCTTTCATGAGTTCCATCTCAACCCACCATTTCATTTTCTCTCTCTTGCCATCACCGTTTCCGTTTTTCTCTCACCCCCATCGGCTCAAATCAGCAACCGATCTCCTCCCACGTTCTCTCTTCAGTTCTCCAATCGACCAACCAACTTTCCCATTTTCATTTTCTTCGGAAACAAACAAATCCATCTATGTGATTTGCGCTTTTTTACTGCATTAGACCTTCACCCCAGGACTAGCGCAAGTCCCAAAACCATCCACCATCGCTCCGGCCAACAACTTATCGTTATCCAAGTTAGTACCCCACCCACGGCAACACCCCTCGCTTCAGTCAAGCCTTGATCCCCTGCCGTCTTCATTAAGCCTCCATGACATCGTGATGGAGATCGATCTTCATCAATGATGGAGCTGGTCTCCATCTCTTATACTGTTGATTTCCATCAGTGATGGATACCGCTCCATTTGCGATGGGAGTCTATATCCATCGGCGAGATGGAGCATATCCCATCTTCGATGGAGATCGGTTCCATTGATGATGGACGCCGCCAGTGCTCACTTTTCCCTTCTCTTTTCCTATCTCTCATTCTCTGTATGTGCTTGGGTTGTTGTTGTTTGGAGTAAGGGCTAGGTGGTATGGGTATGGTTGTGTTGGGTGGTGTTAGATGGTTCTATGGTGGGCGGCGGCGGTGTTGGTTTGATGGCAATGTTGGGTTGCAGAAGAGAGATGGCAAGGTTTGAGATTGATTAGCAGTTGAGAGATAGCAGTGTTGGGTTATGATAGAGTTAATCAGGCGGTCACGATGGACGGTTGTGATGGAGGTGTGTTGTGATGGATGATACAAAAACCATGACTTTTTATTTGTGGAGAGAATCATAACAATTACTTTTAATTTTTAATTTCTTCTTAAAAATTTGATTGAAGTAGAGAACCTAAAATATTTCAATTCTGTGCTTTTGTTTTATGGTTTTTTTTTTTTTTTTTTTTTTGAGGAAAAAAAAAACTCATAAAAATGAGAATTGAAATTTCAAATCTGTGTTTGGTTTTTTCTTTTTCCTTTTTTATGAGAGAAAAAAAAAAACCAGAAAAACAGAATTGAAATTTTAATTGTGTTTTTGTTTTGTTATTAAAGGTTGATTGAATATGGACAAAGAGGATCTGGAAGTTTCGAGATGAGAGACACTGATTTTTTAATTTTTTAAAAAAATTTTCATATATTTTTTAAATTAATAAATAAAATATTTATGAAATAATAAAATAAATTTGAAGAGAAATATTATCACAAGGGCACGCATATGAATGCAGCATAAATAGTTAAATTTAACTGTGATCAACATTTAGTCCATACGGTATCGAAGTAATTAAATCAATACTTTAGAGGGAAATGCAATTTTATATAAAATTAAGATAGAGCACTTTTTCCTCAAAATTATTATTAAAATTAATATTATGAGTATTGTTTGACCTGAAAATAAAGGGCATCACTTTTTATGGCTGACCGTCAGTGGTACAAAAGTAATGCCAAATAATATCCCAAGCGATTAAGCTTGTGCCAATATGGCTAAAATTGACATATCTATGTTTTAACTGCAGGTTTGATTATGTTACTTAATTATTAATTTTATCCCTCGATTAGAACCTTTGGATTGATATCAATAATCATCTTTACAATTAATCTAAAAATTTCAAGTGAAGGGCAAGATTAGTGATTAGGTAAGATAATTAAGCCTTTAACTACGACAAGAGTGTTTGTGCAATCTCCCCTAAAGATTATAAAAGACTACATTTCAATTCAGCCATTTCCAAAGCCACAACAATGACACAAGGCTTAAATCATGAGACAAAAAGTGCTACATCCGCCTGATGTCATTTTGACACTGTTACAACCAAAGTTCACTTGGCTCAGAAGCAGCCCAAAACCATCTCACTGACTTTCACTACATTCAGAGAGAGAGAGAGAGAAGAGAAGAGAAGAAATTCCAAAGAAATTTTCTCTTTTACAAAAATTCCAAAGCCATTCTCAAACAACGAAGTTCAAAGAGAAGGGAAAAGGAACCTTCACATGGCATAAGCTAACTTACATTGCTTCCAAGTCCAATCGAAGGTCATCCCATTCATCAACTACATAAATATTCCCCCAAATTTGCAATAATCCTCAAGACTGCTGACGAATCTGTCGACTTCAAGCCCTGATATAAAATGGGAGAAGGAACTTCTTATCACAAAGACATCAATAGCAATAATAAACAATTTCAACAAATACATTCCTAACTGCATACATGATATCATATGCAATGAATCATAATGTCATCCTAATGTGTCGAAACCTACAAAAACAACAGCCTTTGATTTATTTAACTTCCTGAAGGCATTAAAGTTACTTCCATCTGGATAACTTGAAGAAGTAAACAGAAAAAGATTACTTTCTTTCTTTTTCTCTGTCCCAACTACTAGTTGACCTGCAAATTTTGTGGATAACATCTTTAAACATATATTATGGGGAATTATTCTTCTCTTTCTCAATTTTTACACACAAAAGTCTAAAATCTTATTGTTGGACCATGTGATTGCTGAAAAATTTTAGATGCAGGTCTCTGATCCTAATAGGACTACTAAATCAGGCACTTGGGGGATGGAAGAAATGGGTTAGCTGATTATGTATTTGCAATTTTTACCAGCTTATTTAACCACCTGATTGCTACATGTATGTGGAAGGCGACAATTCTGGCTTTAACAGCCAATCATTAGAGCAGCAAAATGTTTGATTGACTAATTGGGTAACTATGTGGGAAGTGGGAGTGGGACAAAGAGAAAGAGAGCCAAAAGGATTGTGCAAATTCAAACATTATTTTAAGAAAAAAGAAGAAAACCAGAAAGATCACTTATTGTCATTCAGAGTTTTTAAAGTAATTACGAATATGAGACGACGATTTTTAGTGCATATAAAGTGGGAAGCACACAAAATGCTCGTCTGCATGATGATAGTGTGACCTTTAAAAGATATAGACAACAAATCCTAGGTGCTTCAATGGGAATGATTTATACCCCAAGCTGCAGCATCAATGTTAAAACAAATTCATCCTATAAGAAAGAATAGAGTTTCAGTGAGAAAATTGTGCCAAGACATTGAGAGCCTTTCACAGCCAGCTTGTGAACTACAAACTCAAGAGGCCAGTAAACAAGCACTGTAGGACATCCTCCCACTCTGAACAAATCCTTGACTTAGAAGATGAATATTTCCTCATTAGCAAAAACCCCACCCTGTCCAATCCCATGCACCAAGAAAAATTCTATTAAAATCCACTCCAAGGCTCTTGGACCTCTTGCTTTGACTGCAAGAACTCTTAACTAATAATCCACTAAGGAAAGACATAAACCATGTAAAAACACACTAGACTAAAAACTCAAGAAAACTTTCCACTAATTTTTGAAAGCTTAATTCATGAGTGTCCAAATTCTAACTTTTAAGTCAGGGAACTACTTAATAACGAGTGGGGACAACAGCCACCTTTACATTTGGCTGATTCAATATTTTCGAAAAGATTGAGGCACACAAATAACTACTTTCACTGACAAATGTCTATTGATTGCAATCCTTGCATTACATAAAGAACATAGTTAAGATGCAGCTAAACATAAGTTTAAATGTAGGCCTAGTTTTGTAGTAACATTCAGCTGAAAAAACGTTTCTTAAACGGGCATTATGGCCATATATCACAATGAAGCAATCAGTAAGAATCGGCATACCCAAATGAAAGATGATTTTAGTAAATCTCATCATCAGGAATATCAGGTGTCATGAACTTCTTCGGATCTTCACCAACTCGCTTGTAATCAAAATTCGATTTGACCCTTTGTTCTGGCAAAGGAACTAGAGGAATGATACTATCTCTATCAATAACCCCATCAATAATGCCATACTCAACAGCTTCAATAGGAGACATGTAACGGTCCCTATCAATCTCCTTTAAAACTTGCTCAAACGGACGACCAGTAAAAGTGGATATAATTCTGGTGACATTATTCTTGTTATGCATAATTTCTTTAGCTTGAATTTCAACATCAATTGCTTGGCCACTAGCTCCTCCAAGTGGCTGATGGATCATGATTCGTGCATTCGGCATTGCAAAGCGTTTGCCTTTGCTGCCACCACCAAGAATTATAGAAGCAGTTGATGCAGCAATCCCCAATGCAACTGTTGACACATCAGCTCTCACCAGCTGCACCACGTCATATATCGCCATCGTGGCACTGCACCATATTCATTTACCAACAAAAATTAATTAATAAAAGTATAATGAGAAAATCTTTCATGAGAGGCTAACTGAGTGGAATGAGATAATCTTCCATGAAACGCTAAGCTAGCATGTCATGCTGATATTAATATATCCTTTCAATAAAAAGGCTACATGCGGCGTTTCATTTTTGTAAAAAATTAAAATTGGTGCAACCTTCTGACTAAAAGATAACACATGACATTTATCCGTAAATGAGAAAAGATAAATATCACGTGATACCACGTCAACTCAGCGTGGCAGGGAAGATGTTCTCAAGTGTAATACTAGGCTTCCTGAATTTTTCTCCCAAATTCATGTCTGACATGTGAGTTATCAACGGCTTACAACCAAAAGAAAGGAAAACAAAAGCATGCATAGATACCTGAGAGAGCCACCGGGAGAGTTGATGAAGAGTCTGATATCTTTGGTAGGATCCTGAGCGTCCAACAGGAGAAGCTGACTGATGACCGCATCAGCCACGAAATCGTCGATGTTGTTTCCCAAGAAGACAATTCTTTCCCTAAGGAGTAGGGCCATGGCATCGCCCTCGGCGCCTCTCATGGCGGTGGCCGGGCTCTGTGGTGAAGACAATACAACCTGTGGTGGTTCGGGAGCTAGGGTTTTGGTAGATAACTTTGGGGGTTTCAGAGAACAAGAAATGGGTCTGAAGAATTTCGATGATGGTGAAGGAAAAGAAGACGAAGATGGGAAATGAGAGGTGGTTGTGGTTGCTGCTGTGGTGGTTATTCGGCAAGATGAAGAGATTGAGACCAACTCCATTTTCCTTGGATACAATTACAAATCGCAACAATCTTAATGATTTTGGCTTACTTGAGGTTTAACCTCCCTTTAAAACATACTCATGTATCTATTCGGGTCGGGTCGGGTCGTCTTACCGCAGAGTTAGATCAACCCGAACCGACTGACTTTTTTTTTTTTTTTTTAATAAATAACCGATTGACCCCGGTTAAAAATATACAAATACCAAAAAATGACATTTTAAAATAATATCCTAAGTTTTTTAAATATTTTACTTAAATTTATATTCAAATGATGTGCTATATAAATTATTAAAATCTTTTAAATCATGAAATGATATGATGATTAATAAGATATTCACAACTCATACATAACATCATTTAAACATAAATTTTGGTAAAATATTTAAGAAGTCTAACATTACTCTTTAAAATATACTTCATTTATTTTTTTTAAAAAAAAATAAATGAATAATATTATAATATTCAAAAATTTACTGAAATTCATTGTTCTTTTATGTATAATTATTATATTATCAATATATAATCCAAAATTTAATATAATAGTCACAAATTAGTTGATCACATCGATTAAATTTTTTTTTAAAAGTGTAGTATTATTAAAAAAAAAAAAAAAGTACTCCATTTAAGTATTATTATGCTCTAAAATCTAATAGAGGCTTCCTTTGTTTTATTTTCTCTTTCGTTTCTCTCTATTCATTTTTATTCAGCTTCTTAGGCTTTGTCCCCTTCAAAACGTCACCAAAACAAGTTGAAATTGTATTACACTCCATCTTTGTTTGCCTGTACACCACATCGAGATTACAAGGTTCCAAAAAGAGATCCATTTTGCATTATTGGGGTAAGTCATTAATCTAAAATATTTGTTTTGTGGCTCTAATTAGTGTTTTGATATGTTTAAATGCACGGGTTAGTTTGCATAAGGATATAAAGGTACTAAAATAGGATATTGTTGATCCAAGCTAGCCATTCTCATCTTTGATGTCTTGTTTTCTTAAGCTAGACTCTTCATTTTTCTTCAATTATTAATTCTAAAACCCATATATAAAGCATTTTGACATGAAATATATCAAATTAAAAAATATACCAAACTTACACATCTAAACACCAAACCATAGCAATTCAAATGTTAAAAACAATCAGATAGAACAAAAATGTTAACATCTTAAATTTTTAAACCATTTTTGTCATTTAGCCTTTAATACTAATACAAGGTTGATCACATAAAGCCTTTTAAACTAATACAAGATTGATCATATGACCACATGCAAAATCATTCTTTTCTATTTTTTGTTAGGTTTGACCATAAAAAAACCAGTGAAATTGACCAAATTGATGATGTTCAATAACTTTAGAGGCTTGATATAACCAAAAAAAAAAAAAAACACTTGCAATTAAAAATGTGAAATGGTGTTAAACATCAGGGACCAAATTGTATATCTCTCAAAATATGAAGGGATAATTCCAAAAAACCTATTATAATCTATAGAAATGTCAATTCTACCACCTAATGTTTCATTTTTATCTAAAATCCATTTTACGTTAATAAAAACGCTCAAAATACTCTTTAGGCGTGTGAAAGGGTGACAATATCCTTGACGGTCATAGATTTCGTTAGATTGACTCGGTTGATTGTTTGATTTCAATGATAAAATTAAAAATGCAATAAAAAATAAATTTAAATATAAAAAATCAAAATAAATAATATTAAAGATTGATGATGAGCATTGCGATATTTTTATTTTAAAATATTATTTTATTTTTTAAATAAAAATCTTAGGATGAAAATTATTTTTTACCTTCTATGTAATTTTTTATTAATTTATTAATATCAGGAGAAATTTTAAAAAAAAATTAATACGATAAAAATAATATTTTCATAAATTACAATAGGAATTTGAGACTACCCCAACCATAAAATAAAATTTAAAAAAAAAAAAAAAAAAAATTACCCCATGGGCAAGGTCGAACGAGTACGGCAGCAGGCAGGCCCACGTGTAAAGAAAAAGCTTTCATCATGACACACGAGGGAGAGGAGAAAATGATTGGATTATTAAAATAAGGATCGTGACTTTTGAGAGTGAAAACCCCACCACCACCATCATCATCATGGAGGGAGCCTATATGTTTCCATTGATCGAGTCATCATAAGCTTCAGGGTTGAATCGAATCTGTAAGTATAATCATCCAATCTCACTACTATCATGACGACTTTACAACTTGTGAATTTTATTTTAATGGGTTGTGTTTGTGTGTATGGATCTGGTGTCAGAGAATGGGATCTTTCAAGGGTCACGCTCTACCAGGAACTTTGTTCCTTGTAGTTGGTATGTGGCACATATGGAGTTCTGTGGTTCGACACGTATCGAATCCGAAATCTTTCGCGGTGCGGGTATGGAACCCAGTTCCTGGTTTTGGTGGGAAGCTGAAATACTTGGAGCTTTATGTGGTAACAATTGGTGCTTTTATAGATATGTGTATTGAGCTTCTCTACTCTACCCATCTCAAGTTTTTTGTAGACGGAGTTTTGAACCCTCACCACATGAACGATTTCGAGCATTCCGGGATGCTTCTCATGTTTTTCATCTTCGGAGCAGTGTCTCTTCTCTCTCAGAAAACCAAGTAATTCATAAAACGGATTATTTTGTTTTTAGTCGAAGTAGCTTCAAACAACTGACTTGAGTTTTTTTAGCACTATCAATAGTTTGCGATCAAAGGAAGAAAAAAAAAAATCATAATTTGCGGCCTTCATTCGCAAATTATATTTTGTGAAGACTGATGGTGCTAAAAGAATTTGATTTAGCTCATCTCTTTGATGTTAGTTCGAAAATTTGTATTTTTAATTTTAGTGAGATAATTGAGTAGATAATGAGTTACCAATTATGTTTTTTGTCTTATCAGATTGCTTCCTCTGCCTGAAGGAACCCTTTGCTTGGTTGCTGCCACAGCATTTTGTGCAGAGTACCTGCTTTTCTACTTCCACTCAACGACACATAAAGGCCTTGAAGGGTACTACCATCTGCTGCTTGTCCTCTTAATAGCACTCTGCATTTTAACCATTGTTGCTGGAGCTATCTTTCCAACCAGCTTTGCAGTTGATATATGTAGTGGCATTGCTATAACTCTCCAAGGCCTCTGGTTCTATCAAACTGCTTTCACTCTCTATGGCCCCATGATGCCTGATGGCTGTAGGCTTAAAACAAATGTAGTCTCTTGTCATTCATCAGACAGCGAAATTCGTGGCGAGTTGCTTGCTAACTTCCAACTCTTTGCCATTGTCTTAACTGTCCTTGTTGGAGTTGTGGGTTCATATCTTTTTGCAGCTTCTAGATACGGCAATTCTTATCTTATGGATTGAATCGGGGTATATACTTCACTGGAGGCGGATGCGTTCTGATTAACAGGATAGGTTTGAGCCACAAGCTAAGAGCATATGTAAAAAAAAAAAGAACTTTTGTAACCCAAAACGGGTTTTTTTTTTCGGTTATTGAAAAGCAATGAAATGAATGACCTTTTGAATTTCTTAGAGCAGTGATCTGAAAATCAAAGTGCAGTTTATTTAGTGATTTATGTTTGAGCATGAAATCATTCTACTTTCTGTGCCTATCATTACAACAGCATGCAAACGTATGGTTGCTATGATTAATCAGCCTTTTGATGATTGTTGGTGATGCCTTTTGTTGTTTTACAGATTTTTAATGCAGCCATCAACATAAAAAGCCGTTAGACTTAAAAAGACAGCAGAGTAGTAGTCTGCATTGATTGCCTCCTCTAAATGGAAGTGGGTGCATTTCTCACATCCATAATTTGATTGTAGAATGTTTTTAACAGGGGATGTTTTTCCACTTTTTCTATGTATTTTGAAAACATGGACATTCTTGTATTGTATGTATAACCTATAATACTATTGCTGTGTTCAAGATTGAGAATATTTTGCCCTCCTTTTTCTGTTGACCTTCAACGTTTGGTAGATTTGGTTTATGATCTCTCATGAACTCTATGTAGGCTGTAGAGGGTTGAAATCTCATTGGGCTATTGTATAATCTATGCATAGTGTCTCTAGCCGGAGCCTACGAGATTGATTCAACATATGTTCAAAAGGTTATATTATTGAATAAGAATGTGCTTAATTATCTAATTTACTTAATAGATTGAGATAATTCAGAAGGTAAACAGTACAAAAACACCTATTCAAATTGTTGATTTTTATTGTCGTAAGGGTAACGTGCATAACTTTGTATATCAGAGTAAAATAATTTGGTAACTTAAAAATAATGTTTCAGTTTTAATCACTGTGTGTAATGAAAAGTAACGATTTTATAATGAACCAAATTATGATTAATTACATCAGAGTAACTAATGCTAAACCTACCCGATGTTTGATGTTTTACATGTGAAAACAATTTTTTTCTAATTTTTTCTAAAATTGACACTCACCTTGACTCTATTAATATTAAGGTTTCCATGTTTGATCAATTAAAAGTCTATATTACCCTTCCTATGCAATAAAATTACTAAAATATCCAATATAAATATTCAAAATAGATTAATTTAATAAAATTAAGCTAAAAATAAATCAAAAAAGGTCACTGGCGTGGCTTCCTCCAGCATAGAGGTGCTTTCTCTCTCTCTCTCTCGCTACATACATACATACATAGTTTAAAGTGACAGCAGCTGACGTTTCCTCTACATACATACAATACAATTTTACCTGCTGAACTATTCACAATTTACATGCCGGTAACCTGTACAATTTCACTTGTTGGCAGCATGTTAACCTGCTAAACTAGTCACAATTTACCTGTTGGTAACCTGCTAAGCTGCTGAGCTAGTTACAATTTGAAAATTCAAATTCATTTAGTTAATGCAAACAATACTGAATGTTAACTACAATCGCGTTTTCCAAATTTCAAGTCTATCATGTAGCTGTCGATTTGTTTAATAAATGAGTGATTGCATTCACGAATCTAAAAATTGAAATTGTTTAAAAAAAATAAATTTAGTTGGCAACTTTTCAACTCCCCAAATAAGAATTCATAAACCCAAATCTCTTTTGCAAACTCGTTATTCTCTAACCCAAATCTCTTCTGTAATACCTAAACCATCACTCTATTGAAATCTCTTCTTCCATCTCTCTCTTCTCTAACATTCAAATCTAATCTCTTATCTAACCATCAACCGTAATCTCTTCTCTAATCCAACCACCATAGCCAAATCATCACTTGTTTTTGTTCTAAAAAACATCATCAATCTTCATTTTGGTAGTTTAGAGATATCTGTGAAGCAACGTCCAATGTTAAAATTCTTGATGATAAGGGATTGCAAACAATATGCCACCTGGATATGTTCTATAGAGTTGTTTCAGTTTTGATCGATGCACAAAAACAAAGCATCAAGGAAATGGATTTTAGGTTGTTATTGAGAATCTCATGCTTGAAATTTCATGACCCTTTATGTATAATGTTGTTTATTGATCCTACAACTCATGAAGTCTTGCTGCACGAAAAATGTATGCGTATGAAGGACTCGAATTTTGAGAAGGTAATAGGGTTAATTATAATGAAATTGATTGTAGAATTGATGAATTTGATGCATTGTTTGAAATATTGAAAAATCGGATTAAGAGTAAAAAGACACGTATTAAAATTGGTTTTTTGATGGACAAACTACAAAAGATAAATGAGGCAGATGATATGTTTAAGATTATGTTTATTTAGTTTGTTTTATCTATCTTGTTATGCCCATCGAAAAACATCAATAGTTGACAAATCATTACTCATTGCATTGAACGATCTGAAGATGACAAGATGGAAGAAATGGACAAGCTATTGCTTTCAATATTTTATTAAAGGTGTTCTTCAAGTCTCTAAAAATGAGGGTTATAAATCTTGCTGCAAGGGTTGCATTCCATTTTTGCAAATATTTTATTGGAAAGCGTAAAACGAAATAAAGTTTATGTGAACAAGCTCGAAACACCTTTAATTGTTTACACGAAAGAGAATGTCACATCCATACTTAAATGGGTGAACTAGGGGGTTTATTATATAGCATTATTGTAGATGTTGGTGGGCCATATTGGTCGCCTATCCACGACAGACTTGCTTTGGAGATGAATGCAATAAAGGATAAAATTGAATCAATTGAATATTCAATTGATCTTTTGATAGCTCAAAAAATTCTCATTTGAAGCAATCTGACCTTACATGGCAACTTTGACCATGGCAACTTTGACGGATAAGGTGTCAAAGTTGCATATGAAGCACCATATCGAAGCTAAGCATGACATCTCCACAAATGAAAGTTTAGTCCAAGATCTTGAAGATGAACCCTTAAACAGAATTTGGCATAGTTTACATAACAATTATTATAATATTTTTTTTGAATATTTTGTAGATAATAATTTTGCTATTAAAATTGACATATTTGATATCAAAGACAAGAAAGAGGAAGAAAAGATTAGCCTTCAGTTCGAAAATTCCTTCTAGTTTAATTTCTGAAGACGACATTATTCTGTTGAACTTCATCTTTCGTGGTCTTACAAACAATAAAGCAACGTATTTCATTTCTATGATTACATTTAATATTATTCAATTTGTGATTAGTTAAGCTGATTATATTTATGGGAATTTGATCACATTAGTTAATATTATTGTAATGTATTGTTTTCTCTTTCAGTGACTTAGCCAGGAGATGCAAACTCTTTTGCTGGTAGTATGGGTGACAGATATGGTCTATACATTTATGATAAAATTGTTTGTTAGATTTTTTATTCAATATTTCCAAAAATTATTGATCATATTTGGTTCGTACAAGTAATTGATATGGCAATGTAGTTTCCATCACATGATTCCCTAAAAAAATTTGTGGTATTTGTTTACATCTTTTTGTGTAAGTTTATTAAACTATATTTCAATTTTAAAATTTACAAAATATTATTATAGAAAATCATATTGCTATTAACACCACATTGCTGCTATGTTTAGTTCTTATAGTCATTTAATTTGCAGGCATATGCATACAAGTAGGAGGGATACCAATAATCCAGTTGATTTGATGAAAAGTATGAAATAGTGTAGCAATTTGAAATTTTTGAGATGTCCAAGTTTGTTTGCGATAAGGTTAAATTAGTGTTCATTAAGATAAATGATTTTGAAAAAAATTCATCACTGTCACAGTGCAAACATTAATCCTAGTTTTTAATGTGCAAATTTTCATTCCAATGAATGACAATAATAATCACTGGTTTTTATTGGTTGTAAATGTGATTGAGAACAGGGCGGAGTTATGGGACAATTATCCACGTACTTAAGGTAACACACGAAGAAAGAAGTTGGAAACACAAGTTGTGCGTATCGTATATAGATTGCTTCTTCATTTATTTCATTGGCATTAATTTGTTAATGAAATTATTTTTGTATGCAACTTGCAGCACTGGATAAATAGTTTCTTGATTATGAGAACATAGTTTTAGACAATGAATTCAAATACTTTAGTCTCTTCGAATCTGCACAATATCCAATATAGCCTAATAGATTTGACTATGGTTTATTTGTGATTATGAATTGTATGCATGGTTCCGACAACTGGTTCGACCTGAAAAATGTAAGTAATTTTATTTTAAACCCTTCAATAAACGAAGTATTAGTTATTGTATTATTGCATTAGTTATGGTATAACTTTAAACTTTTTTTTTTTTTCTTTTTTATGCAGTGCAACTTTGACTACCAAAGGATGAAAGTTGCAATGTTTCTTGCCAAGCATCCATCAAAACATATGTTAAGGCATATATAAGGAGCAAGTGAATGTTTATCCTCTTCTAATACCTCATCTATTCCTGATACTATGAAGAATCGACGAGGATTGAAAAATGTTAAAGTTGATAGAAAAGATCCAAAAAGTGATTGGGTTATTGAACGTCGCTGCAAATGATCTATTATTTATTTTTTTCAAGATAGTCATGTGCCTTCATTTTATGCTATTGCCAAAGTATCAAACAACTGGAATTTTATGCCTTCCTTCTTTTTGTTTTTTGTAGAATTTTGTCATGTAACTGAGTTTTGCAATCACAAACTTCATTTAAGCATGTTGAAGTGTGTATTGGTTTTGCGTTATTTTGAACGTGTTCAAGGTTTATGCTAACGTAAAATTGTCAAAGGATCAAACGACTAATTTTTGACACTACAATTTTTGTTTATAATGATCTATTGGTGGTCTTTAATTATTTCATATTAAGGTTAGCTACTTCGTTATTTTATATGTTGGTTTGTTTTGGGAAATTGCTTTGTATGGAATTTTGTCATGTAACTTAGTCGTTCAATTATAAACTTTATCTAAAAATCACCATATTGGCATAATTCTATATGATCTTAGTATGAAGAATTTTATGTGATTGAAAATTAATAATAATGTATACAAAAACTGAGCTAATTTTACACATCAAGATATATAAGCTCACAACCACAATTATGAGAATATATATATATAAAGGTGGGCATAAAACATGTAAGCCGAATCAAACTGAGCAAAGGATATTTAGTTCAATCACATGTTTTATACAAGGGTTTTCATTTTGTAACCCAAAAAAACCAAATATTTCTCGAATCGATTTGGTTCTGGATATTCAAAATCAAATTAACCCGAGAAACCGACCCTTTAAGGACACATGCATAATTTCACATGTATGTTATATAAACTCCTAAGTCTCCAACCCTTATGTTTGAGTTCCCATTTTCTCCTTCTTTATACAGCCACCACCCAACCCGACTCACCCACCCATTTTCTTCTTCATCTCTCATCTCAATCGCATTGCTTTGTGCTCATTGCCGTCACTGTCGTTGTGAATCTCTCATCTTAGTTCTTACACATTTTCGGTTACCAGTAGTGAGATTAAGTTATTATTGTTTTGTGCTAGTTAAGAGATCAAATAAAATTTTTAATGCTCAAAACTTATGTGAATTTCGGAGTTGTATATTTATAAAAATAGGATCTTAATTGAATTTAGAAAATAGAAAAAAAGAAATCAATAAAATCCTAGAAGAATCTTAGTTCTCGATGAACTAATGATGAAAAAATTGAACGAATTTAAAATCAATAACAACCCTTGAATTAAGTAAAAATAAATGGATAAAAATTAAAATCACATTTTAAAGTCAAATTTTTATGTTGATTTAACCTCCCTTTGTAATATATCAAAAACAATAGTTCTAAGTTGTATTAAATAAATAAAAATTGAGATAGCTCAATAGTACTCCCCACACTCAGATTGAAGTCATGAATTCAAATTTTATCCTCTTCCTAAATCTCAATTTGTGTGTATATGTATATACATATATATAAATATATATGTATATATTTAAACCCTTCTAGATAGAATAGATAATTAATGAATGTGTAATGTTAGATAGCCATAAAAACTTAACCAAATTTATACCCAAGTTATATGATATAAATTGTAGTCGATAGATAGATAGATATATATATATTAATTACCATATCATTTAATAATTTATATAATATTAACAACTTATATATCACATCATCTCAACATGAATTTGAATAAATATTTTGCACTATCTAGTGTCTCTTAAAAGAATTATATTTTTAAGTGATTTCCCAACCAACTTCTTGCAAAAGAAACCACTTAGAATTTATCAAAAGCAAATTCCAATTGCAGCATTAGCTGGCTTTGAAGCAACACTTTTAACCGAAAATATTCATAGGAATTTTGAAATCATAATGTCAAGTAACCACAAGGCCTCGACCAACAAAAATCCCTGCATTGTTTTCCCATTTGCCACTCCATTGCATAAAAAAATGCACAAAAAACTTGCTATGGATATCATTTAACACTAGAAATATTAAGCCATACACAACATTCACAACAATTTATAATCAAGAGTTACAAGGGTCACAATGAAGTGAGATGTCAAATACACATAACAAGTGTTTATTTAATTTTATTTTCGGACTCCTAAAATAAAAGCTTTTGCAGCATATGCATAACTACTATTTAGTAAGGAACAATAATGGATTCTATAAGTTCTTGAAGAGGAGCAAGCTCCTTCTTGTCAATTAACCCGAATTCCTGCACACAAAAGAAATGTGTCAAACATAGCAAAAAATCTTTGTATTTAAATGTGTTTCCTGCATAAAAAATGAATCACATCTCACTACTTTTATCACCGTGCTACTAATGTGTCGAACGTATGTCAACATGCAGAATTTAGTATGACAATCCCTTTGATTTTATCATGAATGTGTTCACTTTATTCGCAAATGAAATGCACAAATGATTATATCACTAAGCAACAGAAAATGCACTCCGAACATCAAAAAGAGTCAGTGTTTGATGATTATGCGTAACAATGCCTTGTTCTGGAGCACATTTTGATTTACAGTAGGAAACAGAACAATCTCATCTCAACACAGAAAAGAAAGATGCAGTCTTGTCAAAGATCTTTGTTAACTATATATGGAATGAGCATTATTAAGTTGTCTCTGCCATAGGTAGGCTTAATTGAAAACTTACACAAGTAAACAGTATGAAATGCTTAAAGCATGTGTTCAGATGAGCTTCCTCCTTGAGGCTCACAATTTTCTGGAAGTGTGAATGATAGATGTGGGCATATACACGGAACAGTCTTTTGAATATTGTCTTAACAACCTCCTTGAAGTTAGGAGGAAATGGCGATCCTACAAAAATTTTATGGAAGAAATTTTGAACAAGATTAGTGTAAATACATGTAAACAGGTTCTAGTTCAAAACAGAACACATTGGCAATAATAATAGTTTCATTGATATATGGTCCAACATATTCTCTCCCTAAAAAGGCAGTATATTGTAGGATAGTGTAGTGACATATATACCAAGCCTTTGAGGAAATATGGATTCGTCATCAAGCTGAGCTTCAATCCAGTCCATCAAATATTCAACATATTTTGGAGCAGAAACTTCAATTGGTTTCTTGATTTGTACACCATCTGCCCATCTATATTCGTACCTGTGACATTTTTATCTTTGTGAAGTTCATAAACTATAAAAATTCCATATGAAAGCTTGAATGAACTTGAACTGCCAGCCGGCTATCATCAAAATGACCAAAGCAGCAAGGAAACTATTAGCTTACATGATGTATTGAGCAACATGGAAAAGATGGAATAGAGATTCTACTATGAGATAATAAGAGAGGGAAGAAAGCAATGGCTCATCATTAGATCTTGCAAATATAACTCACCTAGATGACTAATTCACAAAATGATGTTCTAACATTCAAATAAAACCATAAAACTTTAGAAGTTCATTTGCAGCACATTAAAGCAAAACTCACATAATGTGACATTATTACCAATAGCAAAACACAAATTCTAGAATATTCCATTAATGTCTCATGCCTCAGTAAATATTATATTGCATATTCCGAATATGTAACACCAAGGCTAAAGTTGGCAACCAATACATATTTTGTTCAGTCTTAGTATTTCACTACTGGTCTCTGGAACAAACAAATTAAAAACATGGAGAAATTTATGCCTTGTCAATTGTACAAACTTATATGCATTGTCTTTTACATTATTTATAGTGACACTGAAACCTTATCGTGTAACATCTCCAAAAACTAATTTCTGTTTTACAACTCTAGGAAATGGGGGGGAAAACATGTTTGACACTCTATTTGGAAAAAGAGAATTTGACAAGGCACGCTTCATTTCTAAAAACTCGTGTTAAGCTTAAACACATATTAAGTGTTAGGTGCAACACACATTAACAAATGCGTTCTCAATCCTCGAAATTTGCAAAATTCACTTTTCATTTTCACTTTCCAAAACCATCACCCAAAAAACAATAATCTTAAGACCATAAAAATAACCAAATAATTTGATGGAAATGCTACTAAAGATCATTAGAGTTACCACCAGTAAAAAAGGTTAAACAGTACAAAGATTCACATAATTGCCTTTATGAACAAGATATAAGGAAATAAACGCCGTAGTTTATTTACTATGCCATACTTGGGGCCTGCAGTCATTGTAGGACAGTTCTCAGGAGTACAGAACTCTGTTAGGGTACCATAGAGCAGATTTACCTGGTTGAAGAAATCAACAGCTGAAATAGAAAAAAAAAAAATCCAAAAACCTTATTTCAGAACTAAATTGAGCAGTAGATGTGGCAATTGTTGAAAAGCAGCAAAAAGCTTTCCAAACATGTGCATCAAATATCTGCTAATTAAGAGACACAGTTTAGCACCAATATTATTCTAAACAAAGAGAGAGAATTACTGTTGACAGCAAGCCATTCATTTAAATCCTCTCCTGGAGGAAGTCTTACTGCTTCCCTCAGGTTGCCGCTACCTAGGGTGGCATCAATGTGTTTTCTAAGCTGTGCACCCTGCATAAAAAATTTGAAACAAGTTCAAAGGTTAAAACTTAAAAACGATATGTGTGAAAAAAGACACAGATACCAACAAAATAGTAGTACAGGTTTCAGAAAAAATATTTGATAGCACAGCACAATGTCATAGGTGTATATAGATTTATCCTGAAGAGCCAAATCTCAAGACCTGGACAGAAAGCCCCCCACAGACGTACTGAGTTTTTATATAGACATACAAGTTTCATGACAAAAAGTGGTTTATGCATCAAACAGAAACAAAGTTTTGATATGTTATTAGGTTCCAGTCTCTCAAGATCCAAGTCACCCTCTGGCAGTAAGTTGAGATAAACAAATATACAATGAGAAGCTTTATATATTGTTATTGTTGTAGTTAGAATTCTTTATTATTGATGAACTCTATTTATAGTGTTATGTGATTTTGGGCCTATTGGGCTATATAGTCTATGTGGGCCTTAATTATATCTATTAGGGTTTGTAACATATAGCTGTAGATATAAAGTAAGGTGAGTAGGTAAAGTTTAAACCTACTCTTTTTTCCTCATACTATCTTCTCTAAACCATATCTTCTCCATTCTTTTTCTTCTCTATTTTATTATTTAATATTTCAACTCCTTGTGAAGCAAGAGGTGAGCATATTGCCACTCCTATCCTCAGTTTCCATATTTCAACCTCAAACGTTATCATTTCACTTGCTCGATGCCATGTTTCAACAATTAAACCACCTTAAACTTTGTCATTATTTGGTTTCCTACAGATTATTTACTTACTACATAAGCTAATGTTTTAAAGCAGAATGGTACAATTCATAGATTAATTACTAATTTTTATTGAGTACTTTCACCGAATCATCCAACAATAACTATGACGGTTGAAACAATGAATGTCTGACCAAATATAAATTCCATGAAAAAATTAACATATTAGATTGACAATGAATGTTAAAACTTAATAGTTTAACCAAAGAAAACGATCAATAATTCATATGTCATATTACCAATCATAGCCTAGTCATATTGCATCATACTCTCCCGAAAAAAAAAAAACAAGTGACGATAAAAAGTACTACTTATGTGACGAGCACCAACCTTACTACCCGATGGTGCACTCTTTTTTGGGCGGAACGTCCTTTGATTTCTGTTTCCAGATCATTCATAATCAAATGAAAAAAAAAATGCAATTTGCATAATTTTGGAAGGGATCAATGAAAACTGACATACCACACGGAGTCCTTTATATAAAGGAAATTATAGAGCATATACACATGCATGCTGAGCACGTAAGATTTTGGTTTGCAGAAAGTATATGAGAGAGAGAGAGAGAGAGAGAGAAGAATGTCATATGGTGTTTTGACAAGCATCAACTCAGGTGGATAGATGATTATACAGGATTCACAATTCAGACGTGACTACTTATTCTACCCATCATCCATCAAGCTAGAATTAATGAAAATTTTGATGTCACAAATTACTTTAGTGTACATTTGCATATTTGTAAATTCTACTCAGTCCTATACATACAAATCTTTAGAAACACTGAATCTTGATTGTCTGAAGTCTGAACTTGATCCTCAAAGCATGAATCTCAACAAGAGACCTAATGTCATTTATCGAACTAATTAATTTCTCACTGGTTAAAATCAACAACATTATAATGCATAGTTTTGTCCTATAAATCTTTCACCAACTAATTACCTATCTAATTGTAAGCAAATAAAAAACTGTCTCTTCCCATGTTAATTCCTCTATACCCATTCTTTTAGTTAAAATAAATAAATAAATAATGAAAATACCACTACAGAGCACAAGCTATACGTTAAAACTATTCAAAAATGGAATTTCTCCAAACCCATTCATACATATGATTCAAATTCCTATTTTTGACTATCTTCCCTACTTAATAATTATCAAAATCATCAGCTATTCAACTTTCTCAAAAGTTCCAGAGATTCCCAATAAAGGCACTTCCTGCATAAGGTAAAAGTACGTATTATTTTCACGATGAAAATAAAGTTTTATTGGTATCATCATATCTCCCACTCTCAGATCCCAACAACATCAGCAGATTTAAAAGTAATTTTCTCTTCTTCCCTAAACTGATAGTTACAGTTTACCATTCAATGAAACAAAATTAGAATAATAATTTTCCTGCCCCATTTCCACAGATCTTTTAAACATGAACCATTAAAGAGGAAAGAGAAAAAGAATACGAAGAGGATAACAAAAACAAAGCGAGATAAATTCTGTTGCATGCCAAGAAATTTCACCTCTTATGGCTACTAATTAATCCGTGAGTAAATCCACAAGTAAAATTTGCAGGCCACATGACAAATATAATCGAAGTTATACAAAACTCAAGCAATACAGTTTGGTATACAGATATTTGGCTCTAAATGAATACAAGACATGACAAAAACTACATTGTCAAGGGGGATTATTCCACTTGTGTACCTTGGTGTAACATTAACTGCCAAAGTAAGGAGACATGACAACTTAATTATAATATTCATCACACACAAGAGCTGAGGAAGGAAGTACCCTACAGAACTTCTCATTAATAGATACAAGTTCATCCCTTGCGAAGAAACGTCTTGAGATATTTATGTTTTCCAAATTAGAAACTGAAAATGGTCCCAATATAAACAAACAGCGAACAAGATGCCTACAAAACCAGGAACTACCCTAGGAAAATACTATATAAGATGAAATACAAAGCCCCTATACCAAAATGGAAAAACCCTAAAGGAAAAAAGAAAAACAAATTACCCCAATATTCAAATATTCAGATAAAGACACCCACAATGACGCCAAGAACCTAATACTATCCCGTAAACCATTGATATATTCCTCTTTGACATCAAGAATCTCCTTTTGCTGCTCTTCCAATTCACTCAAAAGGACCTGAAACAACACGTCTACATACGAATTTAGCCTTATCTGCTAGTCAAAAAGCTTTCAAGTTTCATAACAACACGTCTTTGTATGAATTTAGCTTGTCTCCCATTCAAAAAGCTTTCAAGTTTCATTAAGATAAATGTAACATGTTGTGGATGTTGTCTAAAAACCTTTTTTATTCCATAAAAAGCAGTTCAGTAATATAGAAATAGTGGTTTATATTCTGTGTGTTATGTAATCCACCAGGAGGGGATTAAGCACATTCTTGAATCACTCCTTCAAACTACATTTTCCATGTTAAA
This sequence comes from Dimocarpus longan, assembly GCA_022984855.1. Classification (NCBI taxonomy): domain Eukaryota; kingdom Viridiplantae; phylum Streptophyta; class Magnoliopsida; order Sapindales; family Sapindaceae; genus Dimocarpus; species Dimocarpus longan. The sequence continues at coordinate 20,128,188 of CM041025.1, read as the reverse complement.
CCTTCATAAATCAGCCCACAAAAAGAATTGATGCTTGATACAAAGCTTCAATTTCTAAACCATTTTAAGCAGACACAAAAACAGCAAACAAGACATCAAAACATCAACCATATAATTATAAAGTAAGATTCAGATGACAAACTCCCAGTATTATCAAGTTTCCAAAAGGGTTGCAAATTCTCGAATCTCTTGCATTTACTTCCATAGGCTTCAATTACATTCATCATCGACCCATCATTACTACGGTCGTATTTGCTTCCAATATGGTATGCCATAACGACTTCATTTCCAAACAAAACATCCAAACCTACTTACTAAACAAAGCATGGCATTATTACACCTATTTTGCCTACACCAGTTCCCCCTTCCCAACCAACAACAACAACAATCATCACACAGCCGAGCTCAACAACAAGAGAACCAAAACAACACCACATAGTCGAAAAATAGCACAGCATCATTCTCCATTTAATATATCCATTACAATATAGCAAAGAAAGAAACTATATCATCAATAAAGTCACCTAGCCACATCAGCACCAAAAAAAACAAAACCTTAAGTAGACAATTCCTTACCTAAACCAAATAATGTAAACTACCCACAAAACTATTTCAACACATCAGAAAAGAATCTTAAACCTAACTCCACCACAAAAACTAGCTCATAAGTAGAAGTTTACCCTCACCTTATAAACGAATATAAATTTACTTCTACAACCAATGTGAAACTACCTAATACATAAGCTCTTTTACACATACACGCATGATTCAAATAAAATATGTATACAACTACTTGTGTCATACATGTAACAACATATCCATACTGCATATACATATACAAATTGTTGTATGAGTAAATCACTACCAATTTCTTCCAATTCTTCAATTCCATCCAAATCATAAACATATGGATCACATAATTCGAACAGATCTGATCTAATAGATGGGAAATTGGAAATGATACCTGCCGAGACCGAAGAGACTCATGGCTTGAGACGTGAGTAAGTGTGTGAAACTGAGTTTGTCTCGGGTTTGGCTTCAAAAAACTTTAACACGGTCTTCGGATTTTTATTTTAAAATTGTTTGTTTGCGTATGAATAAAATAATACTAAAATATAATGGAATATGTAGTGCAGGATGGGTTGTACCATGCGCTCCAAGAGTGGTACTCTTCCATTTTGTTTTGGTTTTTGTTTTTGTTTTTGTTTTTTTCTAGATGCTCCCTTTATTTTATATGAAATTGTAATCCATGCTAAGGTGTTGATCAAATTGGGCTAACGCTCAACGGGGCAATTCAGGATGAGATAATCCCACTTTTGTCCTTATAATTTGATGTAATCGTTAATTATTTTTTAATAGTTTCAAAAAATTTCATTTTATCTTCTATCATTATTATTGTTACTAAAATGATCGAAATGACTAAACTGTACTTATAGTTTTATCTTTCTATATTAATAATCAAATTTTGAGTTTTAACGTCAACTGTAATAGTAAGGGTTTTTTGGAATATTTTTATACATTATAGAGGATATTTGATCTATTTTATAAATCGATAAAGAGAATATTAACGATTTCCAAACTATTGGAAGATTTTGATATTATATCAAACTATAAAAAGAAAATAAGATTATCCCATTTAGTATTTATAAAAATTGAAAAAGGAGGGGAAAAAAAAAGAGTCTATGAAATAGTTAAATCTCAACAATCAATTTTAGAACGGATAGCATAGATATTTTGTAAATTAAGAATAGATCTTATCCCTTTATTCATGATACAAATTCATCATTAATGAGGATCTCTAGGTTGATTTTTATTGTGATACAAAACATTAAAGATTCTTGGTACCTCATTTCTAGGGTTGGCAATCCGGATTACTAGGTCGTGTTGCGATCAACACGAACATGACAAGATTATTGAAATTGAGAGAAATTGAAAAAAAATCAAGAGGATGCAATGTCCAAGAGGAATTAGCAAAGCAAATCCGATGCAATATTGAAATGTCGAATAAGATGAACTGTTGTTGAACAGGTTGAATGGTTGAATAGGTATGTTGAAGAGAGAGAGACTAAAGAGCTACTAAACTGGTTGAAAGAGTAGTCGAGCAGGTGTGGCTGTTGCAAGGTGAAAAACAATTTAAGGGTTCACTTTTCACAATATATATACTTAAACCTCAAATTATATATATACCTTCTATTGTAAAATTACTTTTTCCCTTGTTAAACTGGTCAACTCATGACATGATTAAAAAAACCTTTTAACACAACATGATTATTAAACAAGTTAGACGGGTTGACCTGTTTATTGACACGACCCTTTTATACTCAACCAAAAACCGTAATACTTGTGTTGAATTCATGTCGACCCATCGTATGAAGATTCAAATTACCACCGGTACTTATTTTTACATTTTATCTCCACATCCCATTTTAACGTCAACTCTTACTAATTTTGATATCTTTAATTTTAAACTGAATTGTAAACCAAAATATTTATAATACAAATAAAAATTATTCACTAGATGACATAAAATAATACATGATAAATTCAATATGATTAACGGCTATGGGATTGCTTAACCAAAAAAAAAATTGACTATAAAATAATTCATTCAAGTTTTAACACATCACTTAGTGTATTTATTCATGGATTAGGAAATAAAAATGGTGAATGAGATTGATTGATAGTATTTATTTGTTTAAAATTCATTTCGTAATAGGAATAAAAGTATGAGTTCCAAATCAATTTGAGATTGTGGAATAAGAATTTCAATCCTCCTACCCTATTTAGGAATCTCATTCTTATTTCCAAATTCATTATAAAAAGTCTTTTATACGCTTATTTAAAAATACCATAAATACTATTTTGCATATTATAATCAATCCATAATTTTAATTTAGAGCATTGTTGTAACTTGTAATTAATCTATTCTGATTCCAAAGTAAAGTAAATAGTTCAATGAGAATACTTCTAATTTTGATTCTGATTCTTACAGTTAAAATAAACAATTTATTATGATTCTAAATCATTTCGATTCTTAATCATTATGATTCCTCAAATTGAAGTAAAAAGATCATTACTCTCTTTTTTGTGTTGGCCACGTCAAATAATTTTGTTATGGTTACTATCTTTCTTCCTCGTTAATTTGCTCTCTTTTAACACTCCAAGCATCAAGACACCTTTAACTTAGAGCCAATAGTTGGTTGACTTGAAAGGTCTTTATTTATTTCTTATTATTATTATTATTTTTAACTTTGGTATCTTATAGATTAAAAGACTGCTGGAAACTATCGAGATTGGACGATAATAACATAGTTCGAATAACTATTCCAATAATCGGAAGATGGTTACTACTATCGAAAGGAGACTAATACCCATAATTTATGTTTTAATAGAACAAGGATAACCCCTTTAATTGCTACTCAATATAAACTCTTCTCCATCCTTAAGTAAATATAAGATATTAATCTTATTATTTGTTTGATAATCAAATGTCATGTCCTAAATTCATTAATTGAATGCAAGAAATCAAATTCATTAATTGTTATATTCATTAAATAGCCATTTGTAATAATTGAGAAAAAAAATATACACAAGTCAATAGTTGGTTGATTTGCAAAGTCCCTTATTATTATTATTATTTAACACTGATATTTTGTTGTCGGGATCTATCAAGATCGAACGATGATAACACGGTCTAGATAACTACTCTTACAATCGAAAGATCAAATAACTACTTCTACCAAAAGAAAACTCACAAGCACATCTTATGTTGTGAAGAACCTCTTCTCCGTCTTTAAGTAAATATACGATATTAATATTATTATATGTTTGATAATTAAATGTCATGTCCTAAAATCATTAATTGAATATAAGAATTCTTATCCATAAATGGTTATATTCAGTAATTGAATATAGCCACTTGTAATAATTGCGGAAAAAATAAAAAAAGTAAGTCAAAAAATGAAAGGGACATAACTGGAATATAAGATATATAATAATAATAAAAACAAAAGGATGGTGTTTGACTGGTGGAACGAAGAGATGCACCGCCTAGAGTGGGGAGATTTGCATTTGATGGAATGGAAAGGTGAGGAGGGAGGAGGAATGAAAATGAGCTCTACTTCAAGTACTTATGTGGGTCATCAACCACCACCGTTCACGGTCTCACAGTGGCACGAACTGGAACATCAAGCTCTCATCTTCAAGTATCTGAAGGCGGGTCTGCCAGTCCCACCTGATCTACTGCTGCCTATCAGGAGGAGTCTGCAATTGATGTCTGGTGAGTAATTAACATTAGTACGGTAAATAAATGGTGCCCATGTGGTTGATGTGTTGTTATATATCATGTGTATGTGTGTGGGTTGGTGCAGTTGGGTATTATGGGAAGAAAATAGACCCAGAGCCAGGTAGGTGCCGTAGGACAGATGGGAAGAAGTGGAGGTGCTCCAAAGATGCACATCCTGACTCCAAGTATTGTGAGCGGCACATGAACAGGAGCCGTTACCGTTCAAGAAAGCCTGTGGAATCTCAATCTGCTTCTAACAACAACTCTTTGCTGCCACCACAACCCTATGCTGTTGCTGCCAAACACTATAGGTATTTGTCTAATTCCACGTCTTTAGAGATTGTCTGCTGCCTCTGTTTTCATATTATTATGATTATTGGCATGCCCCGAATTCGAATAATTAGAATCAGAATATCTAATATTAGATTAGGTTTTTTAGTTACCAACAAACCTAAAAGCTTAAGCTGATAGGAAAGTGTCAAACTATAGTATTTAAACTTGAGGTTGACATGTGATAGGTTGGTATAGATTATCATTAGGTTGGTAGTTCCGTCAACTTGTTGGAGTTCAATATAGCATCACCACCCACCTCCACCACCTTATCATTTTGGTCTCTAATTTTGAACATGACTTCCAAGTAGAGCCCCCCAAACTTCCATTACAGGTCTCTGCATCTTTTACCAGTTGAATTAACATTAATCTTCGAGGTTGTTGTTGTTGAAGATCCTGCCGTGGGTGGTTTTCAGAATGTTTTGTGTAATGGGTTACTTGCTAACGCTTCAAATTCTGCCATGAGGGTGGTCAATCATTGGTTTGGTTGCAAAAATGTAATTTTGATGGGGTTTGCTGCCCGCCTCACTGATGACCCTTCCAGTCCCTCGTTATTAGTCGTACTTAAAAATGATGATTCGGGTACCCTTGGGTTCCTGTTTTTGACTCGGAAACATTGAAATTAAGATAAGGGTTTTAGCATTCTAGAACGACCCAACAACAGTAGACATCAATTGGTTTAGATATAAAGCTGGATAAACTCTATTGAATTTCTCCAAGTGTTTTGATTTGTAAGGGCCATTCCTTAGCCTTCATAATCCCTTCGAGAACCAATTCTTGGATTTAGAGTCCCTATTCTTATCCAAATTATGCATCAAATTCAACTTAATCTTGATTCTTGAAAGAGATTAATTATAATTAGTCTTTGTCTTTTTTTTTTTTTTTCTCTTTTTGCTTTTTCCTTTCTTAGTTATATTAGAAAGGAGTAACATTAGTCTCATATAAGGCCTTGTTGATCGACGATGGATGCCAGCTGTCTAATTCTTCATTTATCCTCTATTTGTCTATTCTTTGAGAAACCATAGTACCCTGTCATGTAGTGTTTAGCTTTCTTCTAGCTCACAAATGGAGTGATGAATCTTGTTCTACTAATTGTTGGTTTGGAAAGTGTTGCAGCAGCCCAGGATAATGTCAAGTATTTTAAGCAAGAAATATGGTATAGATATTAGGAATTTGGGGGTTGTTAAATGAGGGAGTTTGCTTCCTTGGGCAGAGTATCATTTTTTAAACTTTGAGATTCTGCTTTTTATCTTTGATGTTATCGTACACATATAGGTGATCAAATTAGGAATGTCTAGCAATCTCAAAGATCTTGTATTAATTAGTTTGCAAATTTCACATTTGCTGCACTCTTGAACGATAAATTAAGCCTGTTGATTCTGTAAAGACATGTAAATGTATGAGGATTCTGCTCAAGTCCTAATTGGGTTGTTATCATTGATCACTATTGCCTTGAAATAGAAGTGACATTCTAGGTTCCTTTTTTATAGGAATAAGCTTTTTCTTAGTTATATGTGGGGTTTGTATTACAGGCCCTGCTATTAATGGTTACATTAGTGATGTTATTATGACACAACATCGTCACATGCTTCTCACTGATCTTTTAGAACTTGTCTTTGGTTGGAGTTGATAACTTGAGCAGCAGAAATGCTATCTTTATGCACATCCAATTCCATTTTGTTTTTTTGGTAAAGTTCTTTTTTGCTGATTAATTATGCTACTGGAAACAATTTTAGGTTATAGCTTTCTACAATAGAGGCTGTAGAGCTTCTTCAAGTAGAACTTTTATAAGCAGAGCTTTTGACGAAAAGCTTTTCAGTCATCTGTTTATCGATTAAAAACTCCTTTGAGCTAGTAAATTGCTTGGTTTATTAATATTTTAAGTTCTTTATATCAGTATAATATTTCTTTAGTCACAATTCGTTGCTGGTGCAGCCGGCTGGCGAAAGCTTCTACAAGTTACAATTGATTTCCTTTTCTGAAGCTGATAAACAACCATGCTAAGTGGACAGTTAATTTACTAGGAATCTATTGAAGAGATGGCGATCTCTTAGGTTAGTTCCTAATGTTTAGGCAGTGTGCAGACCATCAATACTACCCAATTTTGTAGTTTACACATTCTGAAAAGTCCATTAACTCTTGACTGTAGCTTTGTGGTGTTGGGGGAGAGAGAAATCTAAAAAAATAAAAATGTGAGAAAGGTAAAAGAGAGAGATATGAGAGATCAGAAGAATCGAAACGAGGAAGAGGGCAAAGAAGATGAATAAACCATAGGAAGAAAGCTTAATTTTCTTATTTTGAAGTAATTTAATGTACCTTAAAGAAGACAATTAAATAATGAGTCTTAAATAGTTCAATATTGTTTTTGTCACTTAGAAAAGAATGGACCTTTTTAAGTTGTACCAACTAATTGGGATTACTTGTAGTAGCAAAAGAGGCATTGTTGTCCGAATAAATCTCAAGTGAAGAGGTTGGGGGCTAAGGGCTTAAAGTATGCTAATGTGAACTAGGTTTTGATATGCTTGCTAGTTGCAATATTTTGACATTCTTATGCCTATACAAAATAAGAAGAGAGATTACTCTCATGCATGTGGATCATCATATTCGAATTTTATGACTCCCAAATCACTTTGTGAGCATGTAAATTTTAATATTTTGATCCTTAATAATTGAAATAAGTCAGTAAATCAGACTTATTTTGATGACAGATGTGTGTGCTTGTGTCTTTGTAGCATTTGTTAAACAGAAATAAGTTGCCCGAATCTTTTTATTAGTGATTTTGTTCTAAAAGTAGTCAATGAAAGTAAACCAACGTAATGACTTGAGTGGACGATACAGGTGTCTCCAGGGACTGAAGCCTGAAGCAGATAACAATACCTTACCAGTGGCCTCTGGAACTGTGAGATCTCTTGAGACAAACTCTTCCGTGGATAGCGTGTGGCAAGCATCTCAAAGTCCCTCAAATCCCTTACCAGATCAAAGAAATGATATATTTTGGCAAAACAGTTGTTGCCCCCAGTTGCAGGTGCTACAAGATTTTGATCCGTTGATTAGTAATGCCACATCAAAACAACAGCAACAACATTATTTCTTTGGCAGGGAGTGTGGCTCACCAAGGTCTGTGAAACAGGATCATCAGTCTCTTCAGCCTCTTTCAAATGAGTTGCCAAAAACCATTGGTTTTGGTTACTATCTAAATGATCAAAGAGCTGATAAGAGCTCATTATCCACTACGCAGCTGTCAATGTCCATCCCTATGGCTTCCTCTGAATTCTTTGCAAGGAGTACCCATTCTTCAAAGGGTAAGCTTCTTTGCCTCTAATCCATACAGATTGTTGTATTATTCACTTTTTGTAATCTTGAAATTTTTTCTGATGCAGATGCCAGTGCGGACAAATTTCTGACCTAGAGATGTTATGGGTTCATTGGGAACTTGGCTTGCACCTTGTCTTTATGGTTCCCATTTTAGCATCTTATGTATTTATAAGTTGTAGGAACTCTTTTTTTTTTTTTTTCCTTTTATCTTGGCTAGGCAATTGTAGGCCTTAATTTGGGTTAATCCCCCTTGCTTGTGAGTGGGAGCCTAATCGAATGCCTGTATCCTGTAGTGGATGCTTAACTGTTTCTTTCTAGAATAAGTGCTACAAATTTGCAATTCACTTGGCAATGTGCTTGCGCGTGCTGATCTGTTTGGCCTTTTCATCTTTTAAAATATTTTGAGATTGGATGAATGTTGAGGTAAGAACTTATCTTGTTGTGTGATCTGGTTACAGGAATAAGTAGGCTATCACAACTGAAGCACTAGTGAGTTTCCATTGAAATTCACCATAAGTTTATTCAAAGTGTATTGGTGGGAGGCTGGGAGCCATGGAAGTCCTGGAAAAATAGCTGCATTGGTGATTTTTTCTGAGTCCATCTTGGAATGAAATCTCTCTCTAATTTGTTACACAAATGAAAAAGGCAAATGCACAATACTGTCCTTTGGAAATATAGTATTAGGTTTTTGATGGCATTTGTACTAGTGAATTCAACTGTGCTACAAGAATTATATAGAAGTGTAACAACTATAAAATTGACAGTCCAGCGGTGTTGTTTTGGGTGGATCACACATCCCATGATTTTATCAATTTTTGTGTCTTTTGGTAGTTTTTTTAACCTCAAAAGTTCTTTTTCGAGTTGTAGTTGGGCAGCGATCTTCTTGATTTAGCATACTGCACTCCCCGTGCCATAGTGCACGAGCTCGACATTCCATGAGGTCCCCTCCCATTAATAAAATACGTGAGTCGTCTTTCCACCTTATATGAGCCTCTTCCCACTTATGTGTGGGTTGTTTTTTACCGTATGAAAATTGCTCCATAAATCGCGTTATAGAGTCAAATTTTATTTGGTCTCGATTGGTCATCGGACTTATACCAATCATAAAAATAATAATAATAAAAAATGAAAAGTTTTTTTTCAAGTTCAATAAAGTTTTTTCCTTAAATTTTAGCTTTTATTTAAAAAAAAAAAAATTGGAAGGATTTTTTTTTTGCCTTTTTCAATTAATTTTTTTAAGAATTTTTAAAATATTAAAATATTAAAAGAATCCTCATAATATTTTATTAATTACATTATGCTCTTTTAAATTGAAAATCTAAAAAACTTATTTGAACCTAATTTTTATATAAAATTCTTAATGATCCTATTTAATCTCAATTTTTTTTTTGGAAATATATTTAACGTAATTTTTATACATCCATTTTAAAAAACTGATGGTATAAAAGTTCTTTCAAACTTAAACAATCAAAACTAAACTTTATTACTAAAAGTTAGAAAACTAAACAACAAAAGTAAGAACTGTCTAACTGAATTAAGGTGATGTTAAATAAGTTAGAACTGCCTCAGTAACCGATGAGAGATAGTGTTGGGTAATAACTTTAATGGACAACCTTTGATGTCAAACCACCATTCTTATTCCTATAAGTCATTCATTCACTTTGTTGATGGAATGTGTGTTCCATGGCAGAATCCAAGAGAGCTGTAGACATATCTTGTGAATTCCAAAGATTAGCAAAGTTGGCAGCTGTTCCACTCATTACAATCTGTGTCACTGTTGTGACATGCATTGCAATTCTTATGTACTACTTGTCTCTTGGCCCAAAACTTCCCAGTCTTCATGTCAACTCCATTTCAGTATCCAACTTTACAACCACCAATACAAGCTTAGTAGCCAACTGGGATGTTAACATGACATTCAAGAACTCAAATGAATTGTGGGAAACTTACATGGATTACATTCATTCTATTTTGTTCTATGAAGAAGAACTGAGTCTAGCATGGAATGATTCAATGATGGGGTTTAAGTTAAATACAAGGGATGAAAAGACAATGAATGTGAAGTTGGTGGCTGGTGATCATTTCTTTTCCACGCAGAACATGCTAAACAATGTAAGTGATGATTGGAGAGATGGGATGGTGAGGTTTCATTTGTCAATAAGAGCGAAGACTAGGTTTGAAGTGGGGGTGGCATGGTTATGGTGGACACAAGGAGCAACTCTTGTGTATTCTTGTTTGGATTTAAAAGTAGGCTTTAAGGATCCCATTGACAAAGGTGTAGGAACATTGATTGGTGAATTGCCCAGGCAATGTTAGTTCAGGATTTCCGTTTGTTATTTTTTGATGATGTTACGTATATTTAGATTTAAAATCCGAATGATATATTTTTGTTTCTCATCTTTGAACTTGTTTATTTTTTAGAAATAAATTTTTCTGAAGACAATTAATTAGATATTTATGTTTTGATTAATAGTAGTCGCTATGTATTTTTTGTTGATATGATACAAACACTTGGAAACAAACAATTTAGTGGTAAAAATAAAAAGACTCGCTTTGAGGGTTGATTTAAGGCAAAGCTAGTCTAGATGCTTTAAAAAACACCCCATTTGACACCTTCCAATATCTTTTTTTGTTAGGAATGTTGTTATATTTCCTGAGGTGGTAAATCATAGGTTAATAAACAACTGTTTTATCATTAATTTATTTTTATGGGTGAAAAACAAGGTTATAACCACTTTTTACAAGTTATTTTTGGACAAATATTCCCCCCTCGACCCCCCCTCTTTTTTGGAGAAATAAAAGTCATTTGTAAAGCAGTTTTTTTTTTTTTTTTTTTTTTTTTTAATAATTATTATTATTTTTTTCTATGAAAACAAAATTTTTAAAGATTTGTTTTTAGATAAAACAAGGGTGTACATTACCTTTAGTGAAAAATACCAAACATAACAAATATAAAAACTGAAAATTTGTTTTTAACCACCACTTAAAAAAAGAAAAAAAAAAAAATCCATTTTAGCCTCTCAAACAAATAATTTGCATCCTATACCCAACTTATCCAAATTGTCCCTAACCTAAAATTACACATAAGCCCTTATCTTTTAAAATTAAAAAAAAAAAAAAAGGAATGCATAATTACAAAACTGCCCTCCTATATATAAAATAAAAACCGAGCCCAAATTCATTTCACTCACCCTTTGTGAAAACACACAACCCGATTAGACCCGATAACCCGTTTGTGACATATGCACTGTTGCTGGCCTTCTCACACCGTCTCTGACCTTTGCAAATCTTTGTAGACCGTTGGCGAGCTAGTTGATCTCCTCCATTGATGAAGGTGTGCAACCACTGGCTTTCCTTGAGATTGTTTGAGTTTAGATTGTGATTTTTGGATTTTTTTTCTTGCGATTTTTAGAGTTGTTTTGTGTTTTATATGTTGGGTATTGATGATTAGGGTGAAATTATGTTATATTTTGTTTGGATGTTGTTGAATTTTGAGTGAAAATGCATGTTTAGTAGAGTTCATCATCTTCTACAGTGATTGGCTTTTGTTGGTCCACATACCTCGATCACAAAAGCTGATTAGCTTTTGTTGGTCTATATACCCCGACAAAAGTCGATTTTTTTTAATAATTAAATGAAATTAATTTAATTAATTAATATTTAGAAAATAAGTTAATTTAATATTTAATTAATTTCAATAAAATGTAAAAGAAATTTAATTAATAAAAAATTAAAAATAAATGTATTGAAAGTAATTAAATTATAAATTAATGAAAATAAAAAATAATTATAGAATTTTTCATTTAATTAAATAAATGTTATTAATTTTATTTTAATCATTTTAATTAGTTTAATTTGATTTATTTATTAACATTTAAATTATAAAAGTTTAACCAACCATTTGTTGCTTTTCTTTTTTGAAGATGCAACTCAATTATAAGCATAATATGCAAAGTGTTTCAAATAGAACGTCGGGGAGTACACACAATAGTTTCAAAGATATTGGTTATCTAAATATATTTTTTTCGGAGAGACATCTCCTAAAAAGGTTTGAGGAGAAAGGCTCGATCGCACATTTTATAATAATACCCGGTCAACAGCTGCTTGTTACTCCCTTGATGCCAGTCGTTCTTGCAGAGAGTTGATATATCCTGATTCATGCCTTGATGAGATGTGGTTCGAAATTGGGAGAACAACATATAGGTTTGGAAAGTAGGAGTTCTTATTAGTGACAGGACTCCAGTTCGAGCGTGTCGACTTACATGTTCTTAAGGCGAAGCAACAAAGTGAGAATAGTCTTCTGTGACGATGTTTCGAAGGAAACTCATTGAAATTGGCTGAAAGTATGCGTATGTTCAAGGTAAAGAGACAAAATATAAGTGATGACAACACCTTGAAGTTGGTTAATATAGTCATCGCCTTCATTCTATTCTGCGACTATGATGATTGATTTAGGGTGGACGATTATCTATGGGTCTTGATAGAGGATGCTGATGTGTGAAATTCGTTCCCTTGGGCTATAGTCGCCTATAGTAGGCTTCTAGAATACCTCTGTTGGGTGCTTGATGAGGATCGACTTATGATTGGACATTACATTAACTTGTATGACTTTATTTGGGTATTTTAGGTACGACACTTGATATACTCTCTTTATTAGTAATGAAAATTATGTAGTGTCTACATATGTACTAACGATATGTTTATTTTTTATTTAATCCAATGAAAATTATACTGGTGGTTCGTCGAAATGTTTTTATGGTTGGAAAAAAAGGTAGGAGATAGAGCCAGAGGAGGCGGTATGTTGATGCTAAGGTGTCTGAATTGGAACTATAATAGTAGAAAGCGTATAAATTGGTAAGCTTCCTCGCGTAAGTGTCTAAGCTAACCTAAATTTATTTCCATTTTTTTTACTATTCTTGTTTGTAATAATATTAAGTATATTATATATATATATCTAAGTATGTGTGTTTATTGTGTAGTTAATAGCATCAAGTATGTGCATTTATTGTGTAGTTAACAGCATCGAGTAGGAACCTTGAGCTCAGTGTCATGAAGAGAGAAAAGGATTATTGGAAGTCTTTCAACCTTAGGCATTTGGTCAACGAAAACGTCTATAAAGTAGGTGGTGGAGAGGGTGATGATGATTATGATGCTAAGGGTGATGATGATGGTGAAAGCAATGATGATGATCATTTGGAGGCGGAGGAGGGTGAGAGAGAGTCGACCTAGAGAGGAGGAGGAGTAACGACATTATGACATCCCAATCCCACCAGTCAACTCAGAGGCTACGCATTCAAAAGCAAGGACAAAAGGAGTGAACAACTTTATGAGGGTCGAGGATTAGCATGATGACCCCAGTCCTATGGGGTCACAGTACGACCCCTAGACCCTCTCAGTGTTAGGTACGAATTTTGTATTATTATTTACTATATTCCATTCTTATGTGAATATCCATTTAATTTATATTTTTATGTAATTATTTTTGCTGGAGTCTCAAATGAAGGTAGAGAAGATTATGGCGTTGTTAAAGTCAATTTTGAAGACACAACAGGAGCAAACACAAGAGGTTAGGTAGGATTGAGAAGACACTGAAAATTCGTGAGCCCTCGGATAGTGGGGATGACTTGGATAACGAATACAATAATAATGATGATGATGCTGAGAGCTCTATCCGGGATAAGCACATCCATCATTCTTCACCATCAAAAAGACCATTACCACCGAAAATACCACCATTGATGGGACCCATCCCAAATTTCCTCTTTTGAAACCTGAGTGGACCCGTCTAGCACCCCAACGGAATCCTTCCAGACTCTACTAACAAGCTCAGAAGGACTCCGTGGAGTGAACCCTTAACTTTTTCTTAAACTCACTTAACTAGTGGAAATGAGTGAAAAATTTTTCTTTTAGGTTGCCTTTATTGTACATTTGGAAAAATCGGTTTATTAAAAATTTCTACAGCACAACAGCTATTTTTCTGAAAAACCCAACCTGCAAACGAAATTTTGTACACTTCTATGGCAAACAAATCTCAACTACTAGGCCTCGAGCCTTTTTTTTTTTTGTTTGTTTCCATTTCCGTAACCAACCACAAACATGCTTGCATTTCAAATTCCAAATGGAAATCATTTGATTATGAAAACATGATTTGCAGAAAACTTGTAAAACATCCAGCTTACCAAACTAGAACACTAAAGATGTATTATATAATATTCAAAATATTGTTTACACGTATTCATTAATTTATAACCGATTTATGCATGTATATGACATCTTTAAAATAAACTGATGTAGTAGTAATACCCTATCTCTAATCATTGGAGCCTCTTTGTTGGACAACTCGATCCTGTATCTGAGGGAAGATTTTTCAAAAAAATAAATAAATAAATAAAAATAGGAGTGATTTTGAAACTCAGCGAATGGATAAGCTTTTAAACTAAAATATTTGTTTTCTTATACATGAAAATATCTTCTCCCAAAAATAATTTGGAAAGCTAATAACAGATTAATACTCATTATAAGTCTGAAAACTGAATATAAATTATACAAATACTCTACTTAAAAACTAACAATAAATCTTGTAAATAATAAACTTCTGGTTATGAAACTTGCATTAAAGCATATAAAAATTATTACTGCTTGAGATAAAATAATAAAGACTGAAATCTGGTAATAAATCTTGTAAACTGAAAATTTTTCTTACTTTCTAAAACTCACGTTTAATGATGTGCTTTTCTTTCTAAAACTTTACTTTCTTTCTTTTTAAAACTCGCCTTACTTGGCAACTCAGAGAAACTCGTCCTGTCGTGACGGTATGCTCTCTCGCCACTAGGACTAGAAAAAACTGTCATGTATAGTCGCAGATGCAGAAACTAAGGTTGTAATCCCTCCACGACATCATATAGATCTACACTACCTCATATGTGCAAAGGATGACACACTGACTCATCTCTTAGGAGTCACCTTGACTTCACTCTCAAGTTAGTGACTCTCCTCACTCTTACAGTACACGCATAGGGTATTTCGGTCAAACATACTGGGGGGGGATCTAGGATAAAATAAATCACTTAAAATTTGCTCTATAACTCAAGATATTTTATTTTTAAAGCAAAAGCCTAAAATATTTCCACTATTCTTAGCATGTTTTTTTATGCATGTACTTTATTCAAATAAAATTTCTTAATAGAATACTTACAGGTAAACTATAAAATTAGCTGACACGCATTATTTGAAACTTCTAATATGCTAAGAGTTAATTCAATTCGAAGTAATAATTTCAATACTTTAAAAAAAAAACTATTAATTATAAATCGATAAAACTCAAGGTAAAATCTCTTTCAATGTTCTAAAAAAAATTTATCAGTCTCTAAAGAAAAAGCTTAAAATTTTAGGAAAACTCTTAATGTAATTTCTTGATACATATATATCACTCAACCATGTTAAATGGTTTTATTACTAAAATATACTCATTTATTATTTAAATTCGAAAACTACATGCACTAATATGAAATACTAATATCAAACTGATTTAATTCAACGTAATGAATTAAAGATATATATGAACAATGGAAACTATCAATTATAACTTTAATAAAACAAACTAAAGCTTTTCAAATAAAATAACTTCCGCTCACAACTTTTTCAACTAATTCACCACTCCTTCAATTTGTCTCCGTTGCCCCTTTAACTTGTTCTTCACCTACAATATATATTCTAGATTAAAATTCATCATACACTTAATTAAGATTAGCATCATTCACTTAAATTTCTCACCTAAAACGTTATATCCATCTTATTCCACAAAGTTGATACAAAATAATACATTCATGATATCTATTCATTCCTTTTCCATTTTTCTTGATTCTAACTAACTCAATTACCTGCATAAACACATTAAAACTCATCAAAACAATTTAACAACCAAATGAGCATAACTTTTCTCCCTTGGCCGAATTCACCAAGCTTTTCAATCCAACCATTTTCTTTTCAATCCATTGATACATATTGACTTAAAATCATGTCATACATCATTTAATTTCATTAAACATCAAAAATCAATTCAATAACATAACACTCTAGCTTTGGCCGAATTTACACAAGGATCAAACACAAACTTTTTTTTTTTTTTTTTTCCATTTCATCAATGCACATCAACTTAAATTTTCACCATAAATCATATAATCTCATCAAACCACAAAAATCAACTTAAACCCATATCAAAGCTAGCTTGGCCGAAATCACCCATAATGCATCCAATCTTATTTTTTCAATTTTCATGATCACTAAACACATTAAAATCACATCTTAATTCGTCTAATATCATAATAACAACCCAATTGAAATTTTCAACAAAAATCACACTAACCCTAACATTAACCTTACTAGTTCACTTGACAAATCTACTCTTTTAAATTTCCTTTCAATTTCAAGTTCAATTACAAAGTAATTAACTTCTAATCACACCAAAAATTCCATCAATAAATCAAACCATCACACAACTAGCAAAACTCATGAAAATCCTATCAAAATTCACACTAAAATCAATTTTCTTACTCATTTTCTCCATTTTTTTGCTTAATCTTCACTCTAACACATTTCTTGAGTGATTTTGGCTTGAAAAATGGGATCAAACCCTCTTGATTTCTTCTCCCCTTGCTGCCAAACAGTGGACTGCACACACACAAAGTTTCTCTCTTTGGTTGCCATCCAAAATGGTGAAGAAAAATCCATCCATTCACTTTTTATACTTCTCCAATTGTTTGACTAAAATAACCCTTATCAAATCTCCAAATGACCATTAAATCCTCTAGTTAACTTTACTTAAATACCCTTGATCATATCTCATATTCATTTATTTATCTAAGGGCAACTGAGTCAACTGGTTAATAAATTATGCAAAATTTTCTAATGCATGACAACTCATTTATATTATTTTCATAATTAATTTAATTTTGCCACTCTCCCATTGGTTAATCTCACTTGACATGGATTGTGTTTCTTGCTCAAGTTCTTTCCATATAATGCTCACACCAAAATCCATGAATTATTTAAACTTGAATTGACCATTATGCCCTTAAGGGAATTAATTATCATTCACATTTAATATATTCCAAAAATATTCTATGGTCATCCTATAATTAAATTGACTATGTAATACTCTAATTGGGTATAAAACCTCTTAATCTTATGCTTTAAAAAAAATTCAAATGAGCGCTAAATCACTAATATTTATTATTCGTCAAAAAAGACGTTATCGTAAATTACTTTCGGATTGCTTAAAATTTATTCAAATGAACTCATTTTCGATCCGTTTCGATTTCGCTACACTCTCCTAATCATTCCGGATGTTTTCGACTATTGAGGTCAATTTTTGAAAAAATTGAGGTCCGAAAATACTATTTACTGCAAACTATCATTTTTTTTTTTTAATAATGGGTTTTATAGTTTTGCTAAAGACCAGAAGACGTTTTGCTTTACTGAAGAACGAAAAAAGTTTTACCAAAGAACAGAAGAAGTTTTGCTTTGCTGAAGAATGGAAGAAGCTTTGCTGAAGAACAGAAGAAGTTTTGCTAAAGAACAGAAGAAACTTTGCTAAAGAACAGAAGAAACTTTGCTAAAGAGCGGGAGAAGATTTGCTGAAGAACGGAAGAAATTTTACTCAAGAATAGCAAGAGCTTTGCTGGAGAACAGAAGAAGCTTTGTTGAAGAACAAAAGCTGAAAAACAGAGGAAGAGATTTTGTGTTAGTGAGATTCAAAAATATTATCAAGGTTATGGTTTTGTAATAAACTCACTTCCAGTTTTCTTTTCACTTCGACACATAAGTATTTTTTTTTTTACTATCTATTGATAATAAAGCTAAATAACAGAAGATGTTTTGTTGAAGACCAGAAAAAGCTTTGCTTTGCTGAAGAATGGAAGAACTTTTGCTAAAAAATAGAAGAAATTTTGCTTTGCTGAAGAACAGAAGAAGTTTTGCTTTGTTGAAGAATAGAAGAAGCTTTGTTGAAAAACGGAGGAAACTTTGCTAAAGAATGGAAGAAGCTTTGTTGAGGAACGGAATGAGCTTTGCTGAACAACAAAAGAAGTTTTGCTGAATAACAGAAGCTGAAGAACAGAAGAAGAGGTTTTGTGTTAGTGAGATTCAAAAATATGATCAAGATTATAACTTTGTAATAAACTCACTTCCTGTTTTCTTTTCACTTCGACACATAAGTGTTCTTTTTTTTTTCTTGACTATCCATTGATTAAAAAGCTAAATAACAGAAGAAGTTTTGCTGAAGACTAGAAGACGTTTTGCTTTGCTGAAGAACGGAAGAAGTTTTATGGAAGTATAGAAGAAGTTTTGCTTTGCTGAGGAACAAAAAAAGGTTTGTTGAAAAATAGGAGGAGTTTTACTGAACAATAGAAGAAGCTTTATTGAGGAACAAAGGCTGAAGAATAGAAGAAGAAGTTTTGTGTTAGTGAGAATAAAAAATATGATCAAGGTTATGATTTTGTAATAAACTCACTTCCTGTTTTCTATTCACTTCGACTCATAAGTGTTTTTTTTTTTTCACTATCTATTGATAATAAAACTAAATAACAAAAAACGTTTTGTTGAAAACCAGAAAAATTTTTGTTTTGCTGTAGAACGGAAGAAGTTTTGTTGAAGAACAGAAGAAGTTTTGCTTTGCTGAAGAACGAAAGAAGCTTTACTGAAGAACAAAATAAACTTTGCTAAAGGAGGAAGTTTTCCTGAAGAGCGGAAGAAATTTTGTTGAAGAATAGAATGAGCTTTACTGAAGAACAGAAGCTGAAGAACAAAAGAAGAGGTTTGTATTAGTGAAATTCAAAAATACGATCAAGGTTATGACTTTATAATAAACTCACTTCCATTTTTCTTTTCACTTCGACACATAAATATATATATTTTTTACTATCTTTTAATTATAAAACTAAATAACAGAAGAAGTTTTACTGAAGACCAGAAGAAGTTTTGCTTTACTGAAGAACGGAAAAAGCTTTGCTGAACAACGGAAGAAGCTTTGCTGAAAAACGGAAAAAACTTTGCTAAAGAATAGAAGCCGAAGAGCAAAAGCTGAAAAACAGAAGAAGAGGTTTTGTGTTATTGAGATTCAAAAATATAATCAAGGTTATAGTTTTGTAATAAACTCACTTTCAGTTTTCATTTTACTTCGACATATGAGTGTTTTTTTTTTTTTACACTATGTATTCATAATAAAGCTAAATAACAGAAGAAGTTTTACGGAATATTAGAAAAAGTTTTGTTTTACTGAAGAACGAAAGAAGTTTTGCTAAAAAACAGAAGAAGTTTTGCTTTGCTAAAGAATGGAAGAAACATTGCCTAAGAATAGAAGAAGTTTTGTTAAAGAACAGAAAAACTTTTGTTGAAGAATGGAAAAAATTTTGTTGAAGAACATAATGAACTTTGCTGAACAACAGAAGAAGCTTTGGTAAAAAACATAAGCTGAAGAATAGACAAAGTGGTTTTGTATTAGTGAGATTCAAAAATATCATCAAGGTTATGACTTTGTAATAAATTTAATTCCTGTTTTTTTTTTTTTTACTATCTACTCATAATAAAACAAAATAACAGAAGAAGTTTTGTTTTGCTAAAGAACGAAAAAAGTTTTACTGAAGAACAGAAGAAGATTCACTTTGCTAGAGAACTAATGAAGTTTTGCTGAAGAACAGAAGAACCTTCACTAAAGAAAGGAAGAAGCTTTGCTGAAGAATGAAAAAAATTTTGTGAAAGAACAGAAGAAGCTTTGCTGAAGAAAAGAAGTTGAAGAATAGAGGAAGAGGTTTTGTGTTTGTGAGATTCAAAAATATGATCAAGGTTATGACTTCTTAATAAACTTACTTCCTGTTTTCTTCTCACCTCGACACATAAGTGTTTTTTTTTTTTGTGACTATCTATTAATAATAAAGTTAAATAACAGAAGAAGTTTTGTTGAATACCAGAATAAGTTTTACTTTACTGAAAAACAGAAGAAGTTTTGCTTTGCTGAAAAACGAAAGAAACTTTGTTGAAGAACAGAAGAAGTTTTGCTGAAGAACGGAAGAAGATTTGCTGAAGAAGGGAAGAAATTTTACTGAAGAACGGTAGAAGCTTTGCTGAAGAACAGAAGAAGCTTTACTGAAGAATAAAAGCTGGAGAACAGAAGAAAAGGTTTTGCGTTTGTGAGATTAAAAAATATGATCAATGTTATGACTTTGTAATAAACTCATTTTCTGTTTTCTTTTTACTTCGACACGTAATTGTTTTTTTTTTCTTTACTATCTAATGATAATAACGCTAAATAACATAACAAGTTTTGCTAAAGAACAAAAGAAGTTTTGCTTTGCTGAAAAACAAGAGAAGCTTTGCTGAAGAACGGAAGAAATTTTGCTGAAGAACAGAAGAAGCTTTACTGAAGAACAAAGGAAGAGGTTTTGTGTTTGTGAGATTCAAAAATATGATCAATGTTATGGTTTCTGAATAAACTTACTTCCTGTTTTATTTTCACTTTGACATATAAGTGTTTTTTTTTTTTTTTTTAACAATCTATTGATAATAAAGCTAAATAACAGAAGAAGTTTTGTTGAATATCAGAATACGTTTTTCTTTGTTGAAGAACGAAAGAAGTTTTACCGAAGAATAGAAGAAGTTTTGCTTTGCGGAAGAAGTTTTCTAGAAGAACAGAAGAAGTTTTACTTTACTGAAGAACGGAAGAAGCTTTGCTGAAGAATAGAATAAACTTTACTGAAAAACGGAAGAAATTTTGCTGAAGAACTGTAGAAGCTTTGCTGAAGAATAGAAACTGAAGAACAGATGAAGAGGTTTTATGTTAGTGAGATTCAAAAATATGATCAAGGTTATGGTTTTGTAATAAACTCACTTCCTGTTTTCATTTCACTTCGACACGTAAGTGTTTTTTTTTTTTTTTTTTTACTATCTAATGATAATAACTCTAAATAACAGAACAAGTTTTGCTGAAGACCAGAAAAAGTTTTACTTTAATAAAGAATGGAAGAAGTTTTGCTGAAGAAAAGAAGAAGTTTTCCTTTGTTGATGAACGGATGAAGCTTTGCTAAAGAATGGAAGAAATTTTACTGAAGAACAAAAGCAGCTTCGCTAAAGAACAGAACAAGCTTTGTTGAAGAGCAGAAGCTAAAGAACAGAAGAAGAGATTTTGTGTTAGTGAGATTCAAAAATATGATCAAAGTTATGATTTTGTAATACGCTCACTTCCTGTTTTTTTTTCACTTCAACACGTAAGTGATTTTTTTTTTTAACTATTTATTCACAATAAAGCTAAATATCAGAAGAAGTTTTACTGAAAACCAAAAGATGTTTTGTTTTGCTAAAGAATAGGAGAAGTTTTACCGAAGAACGGAAGAAGTTTTGATTTACTAAAGAATGGAAGAAGGTTTGCTGAGGAACAGAAGAACTTTTGTTAAAAAACGGAAGAAGCTTTGCTGAAGAACAGAAGAAATTTTGCTGAAGAATAGATAGCACTTTGCTGAAGAACAGAAGAAGACTTGTTGAAGAAAATAAGCTGAAGAACAAAGGAAGAGGTTTTGTGTTAGTGAGATTCAAAAATATAATCCTTATAGCTTTGTAATAAACTCACCTCCTGTTTTCTTTTCATTTCGAGACATAAGTTTTTTTTTTTTTTTTTACTATGTATTGATAATAAAATTAAATAACAGAAGAAGTTATGCTGAAGACCAGAAGATGTTTTGCTTTGCTGAAGAACAGAAGAAGTTTTGCTCTGCTGAAGAAAGAAAGAATTTTTGCCGAAGAACAGAAAGAGTTTTACTTTACTGAATAACGGAAGAAGATTTGCTGAATTATGAAAGAAATTTTGGAAAAGAATAGAAAAGAGCTTCGCTGAAGAACATAAGCTGAATAACAGAAGAAAAGGTTCTGTGTTAGTGAGATTCAAAAATATGATCAAAGCTATGACTTCGTAATAAACTCACTTCTTGTTTTCTTTTCACTTCGACACGTAAGTGTTTTTTTTTAACTATTTATTCATATAAAATCTAAATAATAAAAGACGTTTTGTTGAACACCAGAAGACGTTTTGCTTTGCTGAAGAACGAAAAAAGTTTTGCTGAAGAATAGAAAAAGTTTTGCTTTGCTGAGGAACAGAAGAAACTTTGCTGAAGAATGGAAGAAGTTTTACTGAAAAATAGAAGAAATGTTGTTGAAAAATAGAAGGAGCTTTGCTGAAGAACAGAATAAACTTTGCTAAAGAATAAAAGTTGAAGAACAGAGGAAAAGGTTTTGTATTAGTGAGATTCAAAAATTTGATCTAGATTATAACTTTGTAATAATCTCGCTTCATGTTTTCTTTTCATTTCGACACTTAAGTTAATAGAAGAGGCTTTGTTGAAGAAAGGAAGAAGATTTGCTAAAAAAGGGAAGAAATTTTGCTGAAGAGCGGTAGGAGCTTTGCTGAAAAACAGAAAAAGCTTTGTTGAATAAGAGAAGCTGAAGAACAGAAGAAGAGGTTTTGTGTTAGTGAGATTCAAAAATATGATCAAAGTTATGACTTTATAATAAACTCACTTCTTGTTTTCTTTTCACTTCGGCATGTAAGTGTTTTTTTTTTTTTTTTGAGTATCTATTGATAATAAAACTAAATAATAGAACAAGTTTTACTAAAGACTAGAAGAAGTTTTGCTTTTCTGAAGAACAAAAGAAGTTTTGCTGAATAATAGAAAAAGTTTTGCTTTGCTGAAGTACGGAAGAAACTTTGCTGAAGAACGAAAGAAATTTTACTGACGAACAGAAGGAGCTTTGTTGAAGAACAGAATAAGCTTTACTGAAGAATAGAAGAAGAGGTTTTGTGTTAGTGAGATTCAAAAATATTATCAAGGTTATGGCATTGTAATAAACTCACTTCCTATTTTCTTTCTATTTCGACACGTAAGTGTTTTTTTTTTTTGACTATTTATTCATAAGAAAGGTAAATAACAGATGAAGTTTTGCTGAAGACCAGAAGACGTTTTGATTTACTGAAGAACGGAAGAAGTTTTGTCGAAGAACAGAAGAAGTTTTACTCTGCTGAAGAATGGAAGAAGCTTTACTGACGAACGGAAAAAACTTTGCTGAAGAACGGAAGAAGCATTGCTGAAGAATGGAACAAATTTTGCTAATGAATAGAAAGAGCTTTGATGAAGAACAGAAGCTGGAAAATTGAGGAAGAGGTTTTGTGTCAGTGAGATTCAAAGATATTATCAAGGTTATGACTTTGTAATAAACGAATTTCCTGTTTTCTTTTCACTTCGACATATAAGTGTTTTTTTTTTTTTACTATGTATTGATAATAAAGCTAAATAACAAAGGATGTTTTGTTGAATACCAGAAAAGGTTGTGCTTTGCTAAACAACGGAAGAAGTTTTGCTTTGCTGAAGAACGAAAGAAGTTTGCTGAAGAACAAAAGAAATTTTCCTTTGTCGAGGAACAAATGTAAAAGAGCGGAAGAACCTTTGCTGAAGAACAAAAGAAATTTTGTTGAAGAATAGTGGGAGCTTTGCTGAAAAATGGAAGCTAAAAAACAGAAGAAGCTTTGCTGAAGAACGAAGAAGAGGTTTTGTGTTAGTGAGATTCAAAAATATGATCAAGGTTTTGGCTTTGTAATAAACTCACTTTCTGTTTTCTTTTCATTTCGACAGAAAAGTGTTTTTTTTTTTTACTATCTATTGATAATAAGGGTAAATAATAGAAAAAGTTTTACTAAAGAACAGAAGAAGTTTTGTATTGTTGATGAACAGAAGCAGTTTTGCTGAAGAACAGAAGAAGTTTTGTTTTCCCTGAGAACGGAAGAAGTTTTGCTGAAGAACAGAAGAAGCTTTGCTAAAGAACGGAAAAACCTTACTGAAAAACAGAAGAAATTTTATTAAAGAACAAAAGGAGCTTTGCTGAAGAACGAAAGAAGCATTACTGAAGAACAGAAAAAGAGGTATTGTTTTAGTGAGATTTGAAAATATGATCAAGGTTATGGCTTTGTAATAAACTCACTTTCTTTTTTATTTTTTTATTTTTTTTATTTCAGTTCAACAAATAAATGTTTTTTTTTTTTACTATCTATTCACAATAAAGCTAAATAACGGAAAAAGTTTTACCGAAAACCAAAAGAAGTTTTTCTTTGCTGAAGAATGAAAGAAGTTTTGTTGAAGAACAGAAGACGTTTTGCTTTACTGAAGGACAGAAGAAGCTTTACTAAAGAACGGAAGAAGCTTTACTGAAGAATGGAGGAAATTTCATTGAAGAACGAAAGGAGCTTTGCTGAAGAACAGAAACTGAAGAATAGAGGAAGAGATTTTGTGTTAGTGAGATTAAAAAATATGATCAAGATAATGACTTTATTATAAACTCACTTCATGTTTTCTTTTCTTTTCGACACATAAGTGTTTTATTTTATTTTTTATTATCTATTGATAATAAAGTTAAATAATAGATGAAATTTTGCCGAATACCAGAATAAGTTTTGCTTTGTTGAACAACGGAAGAAGTTTTGCTTTGCTGAAGAATTGAAGATGCTTTGTGAAGAACAGAAGAAGCCTTGCTGAAGAACGGAAGAAGATTTGTTGAAGAAGGGAACAAATTTTGCTGAAGAACGGTAGGAGATTTGTTGAAGAATAGAAATTGAAGAACAGAAAAAGAGGTTTTGTGTTATTGAGATTCAAAAATATGATCAAGGTTATGGCTTTACAATAAACTCACTTCCTGTTTTCTTTTCACTTCGACACATGAGTGTTTTTTCTTTCTTTTGACTATCGATTGATAATAAAGCTAAATAATAGAACAAGTTTTGTTGAAAACCAAAAGAAGTTTTGCTTTTCTGAAGAATGGAAAAAGTTTTACTGAATAATAGAAGAAGTTTTACTTTGCTGAAGAAGGGAAGAAGCTTTACTGAAGAACAGAAGAAGTTTTGCTAAAGAACTGAAGAAGCTTTGCTGAAGAACAGAAAAAATTTTGCTAAAGAACTGAAGAAGCTTTGCTGAAGAATAGAAGAAGTATTGCTGAATAATAGAAGCTAAAGAACATAAGAAACAGTTTTGTGGTAGTGAGATTCAAAAATATGATCAAGGTTATGGCTTTGTGATAAACTCACTTCATTCCTGTTTTCTTTTCACTTCGACAAGTAAGTGTTTTTTTTTTTTTTTACAATTTATTCATAATAAAGCTTAATAATAGAATAAGTTTTGCTGAAGACTAGAAGACATTTTGTTTTGCTGAAGAATGAAAGAAGTATTGCCGAAGAACAGAAGAAGTTTTGCATTGCTGAAAAATAGAAGAAGCTTTACTAAATAACGGAAGAAGCTTTGCTAAAGAACGGAAAAAGTTTTATTGAATAACGAAAGAAATTTTGCTGAAGAACGGAAGAAATTTTGTTGAAGAATAGAAAGAGCTTTGCTGAAGAACAGAAATTGATGAACAAAGGAAGAGGTTTTGTGTTAGTGAGATTCAAAAATATGATCAATGTTATGACTTTATAATAAATTCACTTCCTATTTTCTTTTCATTTCGACACATAAGTATTTTTTTTTTTTTTACTATCTATTGATAATAAAGCTAAATAATAGAATATGTTTTGCTAAATACTAGAAAAAGTTTTGTTTTGCTGAAGAATGGAAGAAGTTTTGTTGAAGAACCGAAGAAGCTTTGTTGAAGACGTTAGTGAGATTCAAAAACATGATCAAGGTTATGACTTTATAATAAACTCACTTTCTATTTTCTTTTCACTTCAACACATAAGTGTTTTTTTTTATTATCTATTGATAATAAAGATAAATAATAGAAGATGTTTTGCTGAAACTAAAAAAAGTTTTGCTTTGCTGAAGAACGGAAGAAGTTTTGTTGAAGAACGGAAGAAGCTTTGATGAGGAATGGAAGGAGCTTTGTTGAAGAACCGAAGAAGTTTTGCTGAAGAATAGAAGAAGTTTTGCTGAATAACAGAAGTTGAAGAACAAAAGAAGAGTTATTGTGTTAGTGAGTGTAACGCCCTTCGCCCGACTTCTGTTACGGTCGAAAATCCAGAACGGAGAACGTTACTTTCCTTTATAAATCCGTTTCTGTTACCTTTTTTAAAAAAAAAACTTATTATCAAAATTATAAAACTCATTACCAAGATAGCGGAATTTTTTTTTTTTTTTTTTAAATAATTTCAGCAGAGTTTCCTCTGTTTTTCTGAAATCCAAAATTCATTCCCTGTAAATAAAACTCTAACATTTCTAAAACATAAATTTCAGAATTTCCATTTCGAACCTCCGGTCCGTTTTCCAAACATTACATTACTCAATTATATCATAAACATTTATATGTATATATATTCAAAAGTAAGCTTAAAGAAACATACATAAGCTTTTTACATAAGTGAAATACAATAATTTACATATTTATACATGTGTTTCAAAATGTATGATCCTACGCAATATATATATATATATATATATAACTACCAAAAGTGTAGGATGGATGGTGACTAACTGAACTTCCGCGTATCAACTACTTCCCTGTCTGGGAATGGAATCAAAATGTTCGACCTGCGCGCGGTAAATCAATGCGCTAAGCATATTTGCTTAGTGGTATACACATAATCTAATTTATCAATTTCAAATATAATTTCATTCGTAACTAAAAGTATTATAACTTTATCATTCTTAAACATAGATACATATATGATGCATAAAAATATCTAAACATATGATTCACAATTTTTTTCAAGTTCAACATATTTAAAAATCATTGAACATTTCATAACATGTAACAATTTCATTTCATTACTTATCACATTTTTCTCAGTGCCCCTTAGTAAACATATATTCGATACTCATGTATTGGCATATGGGTTTCCGGCATTGGACACGTGGTAGTATCCGTCGAAATAACGGTCGACCCCGGCAACGGCCGCTCGGTGATTATTCACCGGGTCGTATATCATAACACATAATCGTTCAGGATCGGACACGTAGTGCCTCTCATAATCCATAACGAATCAATGTAAATAAACGGTGCAGCTGCTAAGTTCCCTATTGACATGTCAATTACCAATTTCCATTTATCGATATCTATGTTTACAAGGGCTATTTATATCATAACATTTGTATCACGTATTTTTCACTTGATTTTAGTAACAAAATTTGCTTAACGAATCAATTTCGTATCTCATTTCAAGTGTAGTAAAATACGTTTGTAAGTGTATCATATTGAAAAGATATAACAATATCATTTAAAGATATTCACATAACAATCTCATTTAAGAAGTTCATTTCATAACAAAAACACTTTCAAATAAGCTTTAAAGATAATGTGTATACCGACCTAAAAAACGATTCGATCTTTGAATCGAATGCTCCCCTATGTTTTGCTCTTACTTTCGGGTCGAGAATCCGGTTCGTCGGGTTCTCCTTGACCTTTCATTAAAATAAACATAGCAAAGTCTATTTAGCAAGTTTCTAACGTTAAATAATGCATAATACTTCCCTATTATGCAACCTACCAACAACCAATGAATATCACCTCAAAACAACACGTAATATCACACTTTGATTGCTTATAAACTTAACCGTATCGTCTTTCCTTTACGCGAATTATTTCCAACCAACTTTTTCATGTCAACCATTTCAAAACGAAAAGAAAAACATCACAATTCATCCTTCCAAACATAACAGCCCCTATGCGGCTTCACAACTCAATTTTTAACATCGAATAATCATTCGTAAACACGTCAAAGCTTAATCAAACGAACCTCCGCACTATCGAGGTTCTAAAATTCTATTTCCCAAACATATTCATCTTCACAATTCATCCATAATCCATCCTAAACATTTTCTATTAAAAATCATCTTAATAACATTCAACGTACCTTCCAGAAATCGAGACAAACACAACCAATTGTTTTCGAAGGGCTGCCCACTAACTCCTTTTATTAACGAGCTTCCTTCAATCCAAACGGACATCATTAACGTCCCAATATTATTTAAATCATGATTACAATATTAGCGGGGCAGCGACTTACCTTCGCTTGAGCTGGTTTTCGTTTCGAAACAGCTCACGGACGATTGCGATAACAACGATAACAGCTCGGCAGTATTTCGCACCAAAAACAGCAACTTGTTTTCGATGACAGCACACGGCACAGCAGCGGCACGACTTCAGCTTGACAGCTCGCAGCAGTGTCGACGATAACAGCCACCAGCAGCTCACGCCAGCAGCAAGGCAGCGAAGACAGCACACAGCAGCGCACAACAGCACAACAGCGCGACAGCCACCAGCATAACAGCCACTAGCAGCTTCGCGACAGCAGCTTCGCAACGCCAACAGCTTCGCGACAGCAGCTTCGCAACGCCAGCAGCTTCGCGACAGCACGATATCGACAACACATCAGCACACAACGATGACAGCAACTCAGTAAAAACAGCACAACGACAATCGCAAACATGACAGCAAGCAACAATAACGACAGCACAACATTAACAACAATTTCAGCAACTTCACTCACAAAAACACACATGCAACACCAACCCCAAACCTGACAGCAAGCTCACGTTCCTCCAGCAACAATCCTCACGGTGACAGCAAGCTCACGGTCTCCAGCCACCAGCTTCACGATGCCAACTCACACCTCACGGCTTGACCCTTGCATGCACGAACAAATGCTTCTCTTCTCGGCTCTCTCTTCTTCCACGACCTGATCACTTGCATGTACCAGATCTGGTCAACTTCCACTTCTCTTCCACGAGCAGATCTTCTTCACTTCGGTTCTTGCTTCTCACGGTCAGCGAGCAACTTCTCTTCTTTTCTCCTTCACGGTCAGACTTTGCTTTCCTTTGTTTTTGTTTTGTTTTCACTCACATTCTGATCTGGTTGCTTCAGTGGCCGAACAACAGTTTCTCTTCACGGTTTCACTCTCAAGCTCTCTATTCTCTCTCTCGGTTTGCACGAGGAACACTCTCTCTCCTTTTTGTTTTGTTTTCAGCTTTTGAGTTTTGTTTTTGATGTGGTGGCCGAAACTTATAATCTCTTTCCTCAATTTTTATCATTTCAGCTTTTGCCTTTTTGAATAGATGATGTGTGGCCGAATACAACAAGTTCTCTTCTTTTTTGTTTACTATTTCATTTTCATTTTTCCTTTATTCATTTGTTTATTATTTCCTCTCTTGACACATGGCATTGCTTTACTTTGCATGCATGCCATGTGTCCCAATGGCCCACTCATTTTATTTAATCTTTCCATTCCGACAATTTTCGCTTTAGGATTCCGCTTTCCGCTCGGATTCGATTCGGGTCCATCTTGGAAATTTAATAAAATCCAATTTCATAGACGTAAACTTTATTAGGTTCCGAATAAATATTTAAATTCGGACACACTAATTTATTTTACAAGATTGGATTAAACAATTATCCCCGGATCCGTCTGGAAAATTTTATAAAAATTCTGTTACCCCTTCGGATCCGATCGGATAATTACTTACATCGTCCGTTAATATATAATCAATATTTAATAATTTATGAAGCACAATAACGGAATGTTACAATTTTCCCCTCTAAAAGAAATTTCG
Organism: Dimocarpus longan; assembly: GCA_022984855.1. Classification (NCBI taxonomy): domain Eukaryota; kingdom Viridiplantae; phylum Streptophyta; class Magnoliopsida; order Sapindales; family Sapindaceae; genus Dimocarpus; species Dimocarpus longan. The sequence goes on along the minus strand of CM041025.1, from coordinate 20,098,695 downwards.
TCCTCGAAATTTACCTTAACTGAATAGATGAGGATATTGCTTCTGCATTATCTCTTCGCTCTCCCAAGTAGCTTCTTCAACTTTATGGTTCCTCCAGAGAACTTTCACTAACGGAATCTTCTTGTTCCTGAGTTCCCTGATTTCTCGATCTAGGATCTTTACTGGTTCTTCCTCAAAAGTCATGTCGGGCTGAATTTCAATAGCTTCATGTGAGACTATATGAGATGGATCCGATCTGTATCTCCTCAGCAAAGATACATGGAACACATTATGTATTTTATCTAATTCCGGTGGTAAAGCAAGTCTATAGGCTACCGGTCCTATACGCTCAATGATCTCGTATGGGCCAATAAACCTAGGACTTAACTTTCCTTTCTTTCCAAATCGAAGTACTCGCTTCCATGGAGATACTCTAAGAAAGACCTTGTCTCCCACTTGATATTCAATATCTTTCCTCTTCAAGTCCGCATAAGACTTTTATCGATCGGATGCAGCTTTTAATCTCTCTTTAATGATCTTCACCTTTTCTTTAGTCTGCTCTACCAGATCAATCCCCACTAACTTGTTTTCACCCAACTCGGACCAACATAAGGGTGTTCGACATTTCCTCCCATATAAAGCTTCATACGGTGCCATTTGAATACTTGCTTGGTAGCTGTTATTATAAGCAAATTCTATCAGTGGAAGATGGTTATCCCAACTTCCTTCAAAGTTAATCACACAGCTCCTAAGAATATCTTCAAGCACTTGAATTACCCTTTCTGATTGCCCATCAGTCTGAGGATGGAAGGCCGTACTGAAATGTAACTGAGTACCCAAAGCTTCCTGTAATTTCTTCCAAAACCTGGATGTAAATCTTGGGTCTCGGTCAGAAATGATAGATATGGGTACCCCATGCAATCTGACAATCTCACTCATGAATAGCTCAGCCAACCTATCCAATGAGTAATCAACCCTGATAGGAAGAAAATGCGCTGACTTGGTTAAACGATCCACAATCACCCAAACTGAATCATGCTTGCTCCGAGTAAGCGGTAGACCAATAACGAAATCCATAGTAATTCGATCCCATTTCCATTCTGGTATAGAAATTGGCTGTAGAAGACCTGATGGAACCTGATGTTCCGCCTTTACTTGCTGACATGTCATACATTTACTCACAAAGTCCACGATCTCCTTTTTCATTCCAATCCACCAGAAATGATTCTTCAAGTCTTGATACATTTTAGTACTCCCTGGATGCATAGTATAGGGACTACTATGGGCTTCTGTAAGAATAATCCTCTTCAATTCTTCATCATTCGGAACACAGATTCGGTCTCCAAAATATAGGGAACCATTATCCTTCACGGTGAACTCAGTCTTTTTCCCCTGCGAAATCTGTTCTCGAATAGCCGTAAACTTTTCATCGAATTTCTGCTTTTCTTGAATTTGCTGCAAAAGACTCGGCTTTGCTTTTAATTCTGCCACTAGAACATTGTCTTGAGTCATTTGTAAATCAGCATTCATGGCTCTTAAAGAAACCAAAGCTTTACGACTCAAAGCATCGGCTACCACATTAGCTTTCCCTGGGTGATAGTCGATGATACAATCATAGTCCTTGATTAACTCCATCCATCTCCTTTGTCTCAAGTTCAACTCTTTTTGAGAAGGCAAATATTTTAGACTCTTGTGATCTGTAAAAATATAGCATCTTTCCCCATATAGGTAATGTCTCCATATTTTCAATGCAAAGACAATAGCTGCTAACTCCAGATCATGCGTCGGATAATTCTTCTCATGAGTCTTTAGCTGTCTAGAAGCATAAGCAACTACTTTTCCTTCCTGCATTAGAACACATCCCAGTCCTTGATGAGAAGCATCACTATAAACCACAAAATCCTTACGGTTACTGGCTGAGTAAGGATTGGAGCCTCTACCAGCATCACCTTTAACCGATCAAAAGCTGTCTGACACTTTTCAGTCCATTCATACTTAACATCTTTATGGAGCAATCGAGTCAACGGAGTCGCTATAGATGAGAATCCTTTGACAAATCGTCTATAATATCCAGCCAAGCCCAAGAAGCTTCTGATTTCCGAAACATTCTTCGGAGGTTGCCATTCCATAACAGCTTCTATTTTCCTTGGATCTGCACGGATTCCCTCAGCGGATACAATATGTCCCAGAAAAGCAATTTCAGAGAGCCAAAACTCACACTTATCCAATTTGGCGAACAATTGCTTTTCTCTCAAAGTCTGCAAAACTACCCGAAGCTGTCTATCATGATCCTCTCGGGTCATAGAATACACCAAAATATCATCAATAAATACCACAACAAACTGATCCAGATACGGACGAAAAATACGATTCATTAAATCCATAAAAGCGGCAGGCGCATTCGTTAGACCGAATGGCATCACCATAAATTCATAATGTCCATATCTAGTCCTGAATGCAGTCTTAGGAATGTCTGACTCTTTTACCCGTAATTGATGATAACCGGATCGAAGATCAATCTTAGAGAAGACACTCGCTCCCCTCAACTGGTCAAATAAATCATCAATCCGAGGTAAGGGATATTTATTCTTGACTGTAAGCTTATTCAACTGTCGGTAGTCCACACACAGTCTCAAAGACCCATCTTTCTTCTTAACAAATAGCACAGGTGCTCCCCAAGGCGACACGCTCGGTCGAATAAAACCCTTGTCAAGCAACTCTTGCAACTGAATCTTTAATTCTTTCAATTCAGCAGGAGCCATTCTGTACGGAGCCATAGATACTGGCGCAACGCCTGGCGAAATATCAATGACAAACTCAACTTCCCTTTCCGGAGGCAAACCTGGTAATTCGTCTGGGAACACATCAGGAAAATCACACACTGTAGGGATATCTTGGAGTTGAGATCCAGCCTGACGAGAATCAACTACATGAGCTAGATAAGTTTCGCACCCTTTTCTTACTAACTTCATAGCCGACACGGCTGAAATCACATTAGAGAGATAATCATATCTCTCTCCCACCATAATTACTTCATTTCCCCCTACAGTCTTAAGTGTGATTCTTTTCAGACGACAATCAATCACAACTCGGTGCCTGGATAACCAATCCATACCCAAAATCAAATCAAATTCCCGAAATGGTAACACCATCAAATCACCCGGAAACTCATGTCCCTGAAGCTGAATGGGACAATCTTTATATACCCTATTCACGGTCACACTATGACCTAAGGGATTACTAACCACTATTTCATTCTCAGTAACATCAGCCTGTAATTTCTTATCGCTAGGTATGGAAGTGCAAATGTATGAATGAGTAGATCCTGGGTCTATCAATGCACGAACAGAAATATCAAAGATGGAAATCATACCAACTATCACATCCGAAGCATCCCGATCATCCTGAGCCTTGATAGCATATGCACGAGTCGGAACTCGGGTATCTCGTCTCTCTGCGGAATCTGGTACTCCCTTAAACCTGCTGCTCTGAGCCTCTGACTGATTAGGACCTGGTCTCCTCCCTTTATGAACTGAAGGAGTTGATGCTTCTGATTGAGGAGCGGAAACGGCTCTGTTCTTTGGACAATTTTTCTGAAAATGGTCATGCGATCCACATAAATAACATGCTCCTGTAACTCTCCAGCAGTTCCCCTTATGCTTTTTACCACAATGATCACATGGAGGCAAGGTTGATCTTCCCCCAACATTTCCCGGAGTGCTGGCAACGGAACCCATGGACTGTACTGGTCGAGTAGCAGAACCCTGTCCTCGCTTTTAAGTCTGGCCACTAGCTTGCGGACCTTTCTGCTTTTTACTAAAGGGCTGAGAAGAACTAGACTGTCCCTGACCCCTCCTTTGCTGGTTCCTGTCTTTTCTTGCCTGCTCTTCTTTCTTAATCCTTTCCACATTTAATGCTGCTGCAACCAGCTGTGGAAAATCCTAAAACTGATGAGTAGTGACCTGCAGGCGAATATAATCATGCAAACCGTCCTCAAACCTCCTGCATCTGTCAGCCTCTGAAGCCACTATTTCCTTGGCATACTTGCTCAACCTGTTGAGTTCCCTTTCATACTCGGTGACGGTCAACTGTCTCTGCTTCAGATTGATAAATTCCCTTTTTAAATTATCGATATGGATACGGCCAATATACTTCCTTTTAAACTCTCTCTGGAAGAACTCCCAAGTCCTCCCCTCAGGCGGTACTGACTGAATTAGAGAAATCCACCACTGATAAGCATCTTCTTGCAGTAAGGAAACCGCACACTCCACACTCTCTTCAGGAGTGCAATGCATCTGCTGTAAAATCCTTTCTGTCCTTTCTAACCAAAACTCGGCAACTGTAGCATCTTCGTCTTTTCTTCGATTGAAATCTGTAGGTCTGAACCTTGCCATTCTTTCAATCATAGATTTCCCAGGTGCTGCTCTAGCCACATGTTGAAAGAACTCAGCCATCTGTTCCATGAAGATGGGTTGACCTTGCGACGCCGGTCCTGCCCCTTGAGGACCCACGGACCCTCCTGATAAACCTCCAACCACACTAGCTGGACTACCCTGTTCTGACGCACCACCGCCCTCAGCGGCTCTAATATCGAAGGGTTCCATCCTGAACCCTACATAAGACAGAAGAAATAATTCCGCAGATCAGAGTCACATCCATTTCACTTTGGTAGTATATAATGCATGTATATGTATAATGCAATTATGTATTGGAAGCTTAGGTCTAGAATCGCCTAAACCATGGCTCTGATACCAATAACTGTAACGCCCTTCGCCCGACTTCTGTTACGGTCGAAAATCCAGAACGGAGAACGTTACTTTCCTTTATAAATCCGTTTCTGTTACCTTTTTTAAAAAAAAAACTTATTATCAAAATTATAAAACTCATTACCAAGATAGCGGAATTTTTTTTTTTTTTTTTTTAAATAATTTCAGCAGAGTTTCCTCTGTTTTTCTGAAATCCAAAATTCATTCCCTGTAAATAAAACTCTAACATTTCTAAAACATAAATTTCAGAATTTCCATTTCGAACCTCCGGTCCGTTTTCCAAACATTACATTACTCAATTATATCATAAACATTTATATGTATATATATTCAAAAGTAAGCTTAAAGAAACATACATAAGCTTTTTACATAAGTGAAATACAATAATTTACATATTTATACATGTGTTTCAAAATGTATGATCCTACGCAATATATATATATATATATATATATATAACTACCAAAAGTGTAGGATGGATGGTGACTAACTGAACTTCCGCGTATCAACTACTTCCCTGTCTGGGAATGGAATCAAAATGTTCGACCTGCGCGCGGTAAATCAATGCGCTAAGCATATTTGCTTAGTGGTATACACATAATCTAATTTATCAATTTCAAATATAATTTCATTCGTAACTAAAAGTATTATAACTTTATCATTCTTAAACATAGATACATATATGATGCATAAAAATATCTAAACATATGATTCACAATTTTTTTCAAGTTCAACATATTTAAAAATCATTGAACATTTCATAACATGTAACAATTTCATTTCATTACTTATCACATTTTTCTCAGTGCCCCTTAGTAAACATATATTCGATACTCATGTATTGGCATATGGGTTTCCGGCATTGGACACGTGGTAGTATCCGTCGAAATAACGGTCGACCCCGGCAACGGCCGCTCGGTGATTATTCACCGGGTCGTATATCATAACACATAATCGTTCAGGATCGGACACGTAGTGCCTCTCATAATCCATAACGAATCAATGTAAATAAACGGTGCAGCTGCTAAGTTCCCTATTGACATGTCAATTACCAATTTCCATTTATCGATATCTATGTTTACAAGGGCTATTTATATCATAACATTTGTATCACGTATTTTTCACTTGATTTTAGTAACAAAATTTGCTTAACGAATCAATTTCGTATCTCATTTCAAGTGTAGTAAAATACGTTTGTAAGTGTATCATATTGAAAAGATATAACAATATCATTTAAAGATATTCACATAACAATCTCATTTAAGAAGTTCATTTCATAACAAAAACACTTTCAAATAAGCTTTAAAGATAATGTGTATACCGACCTAAAAAACGATTCGATCTTTGAATCGAATGCTCCCCTATGTTTTGCTCTTACTTTCGGGTCGAGAATCCGGTTCGTCGGGTTCTCCTTGACCTTTCATTAAAATAAACATAGCAAAGTCTATTTAGCAAGTTTCTAACGTTAAATAATGCATAATACTTCCCTATTATGCAACCTACCAACAACCAATGAATATCACCTCAAAACAACACGTAATATCACACTTTGATTGCTTATAAACTTAACCGTATCGTCTTTCCTTTACGCGAATTATTTCCAACCAACTTTTTCATGTCAACCATTTCAAAACGAAAAGAAAAACATCACAATTCATCCTTCCAAACATAACAGCCCCTATGCGGCTTCACAACTCAATTTTTAACATCGAATAATCATTCGTAAACACGTCAAAGCTTAATCAAACGAACCTCCGCACTATCGAGGTTCTAAAATTCTATTTCCCAAACATATTCATCTTCACAATTCATCCATAATCCATCCTAAACATTTTCTATTAAAAATCATCTTAATAACATTCAACGTACCTTCCAGAAATCGAGACAAACACAACCAATTGTTTTCGAAGGGCTGCCCACTAACTCCTTTTATTAACGAGCTTCCTTCAATCCAAACGGACATCATTAACGTCCCAATATTATTTAAATCATGATTACAATATTAGCGGGGCAGCGACTTACCTTCGCTTGAGCTGGTTTTCGTTTCGAAACAGCTCACGGACGATTGCGATAACAACGATAACAGCTCGGCAGTATTTCGCACCAAAAACAGCAACTTGTTTTCGATGACAGCACACGGCACAGCAGCGGCACGACTTCAGCTTGACAGCTCGCAGCAGTGTCGACGATAACAGCCACCAGCAGCTCACGCCAGCAGCAAGGCAGCGAAGACAGCACACAGCAGCGCACAACAGCACAACAGCGCGACAGCCACCAGCATAACAGCCACTAGCAGCTTCGCGACAGCAGCTTCGCAACGCCAACAGCTTCGCGACAGCAGCTTCGCAACGCCAGCAGCTTCGCGACAGCACGATATCGACAACACATCAGCACACAACGATGACAGCAACTCAGTAAAAACAGCACAACGACAATCGCAAACATGACAGCAAGCAACAATAACGACAGCACAACATTAACAACAATTTCAGCAACTTCACTCACAAAAACACACATGCAACACCAACCCCAAACCTGACAGCAAGCTCACGTTCCTCCAGCAACAATCCTCACGGTGACAGCAAGCTCACGGTCTCCAGCCACCAGCTTCACGATGCCAACTCACACCTCACGGCTTGACCCTTGCATGCACGAACAAATGCTTCTCTTCTCGGCTCTCTCTTCTTCCACGACCTGATCACTTGCATGTACCAGATCTGGTCAACTTCCACTTCTCTTCCACGAGCAGATCTTCTTCACTTCGGTTCTTGCTTCTCACGGTCAGCGAGCAACTTCTCTTCTTTTCTCCTTCACGGTCAGACTTTGCTTTCCTTTGTTTTTGTTTTGTTTTCACTCACATTCTGATCTGGTTGCTTCAGTGGCCGAACAACAGTTTCTCTTCACGGTTTCACTCTCAAGCTCTCTATTCTCTCTCTCGGTTTGCACGAGGAACACTCTCTCTCCTTTTTGTTTTGTTTTCAGCTTTTGAGTTTTGTTTTTGATGTGGTGGCCGAAACTTATAATCTCTTTCCTCAATTTTTATCATTTCAGCTTTTGCCTTTTTGAATAGATGATGTGTGGCCGAATACAACAAGTTCTCTTCTTTTTTGTTTACTATTTCATTTTCATTTTTCCTTTATTCATTTGTTTATTATTTCCTCTCTTGACACATGGCATTGCTTTACTTTGCATGCATGCCATGTGTCCCAATGGCCCACTCATTTTATTTAATCTTTCCATTCCGACAATTTTCGCTTTAGGATTCCGCTTTCCGCTCGGATTCGATTCGGGTCCATCTTGGAAATTTAATAAAATCCAATTTCATAGACGTAAACTTTATTAGGTTCCGAATAAATATTTAAATTCGGACACACTAATTTATTTTACAAGATTGGATTAAACAATTATCCCCGGATCCGTCTGGAAAATTTTATAAAAATTCTGTTACCCCTTCGGATCCGATCGGATAATTACTTACATCGTCCGTTAATATATAATCAATATTTAATAATTTATGAAGCACAATAACGGAATGTTACAGTGAGATTCAAAAATATGATCAAGATTATGATTTTGTAATAAACTCACTTCCTATTTTCTTTTCACTTCGACACATAAGTGTTTTTTTTTAATTCACTATCTATTGATAATATGGCTAAATAACAAAAGAAGTTTTGCTGAAGACCAGAAAAGTTTTGCTTTGCTAAAGAACGAAAAAAGTTTTGCTGAAGAACAGAAGAAGTTTTCCTTTGCTGAACAATAGATGTAAAAGAGAGGAAGAAGTTTTGTTAAAGAACGGAAGAAATTTTGTTGAAGAACAGAGGGAGCTTTATTGAAGAACGGAAGAAGAGATTTTGTGTTAGTGAGATTCAAAAATATGATCAAGGTTGTGGCTTTGTAATAAACTCACTTCATATTTCTTTTCATTTCAACATAAAGTGTTTTTTTTTTTTGTTTTTTTACTATCTATTGATAATAAAGCTAAATAATAGAAGAAGTTTAACTGAAGACCAGAATAAGTTTTGTTTTATTGAAGGACGGAAGAAGTTTTGCTGAAGAACGAAAGAAGTTTTGCTTTGCCTAAGAACGAAAGAAGCTTTGATGAAGAATGGAAGAAGCTTTACTAAAAAACGGAAGAAGCTTTGGTGAAAAACGGAAGAAATTTTATTGAAGAACAGAAGGAGCTTTGCTAAAGAACAGAAGAAGCATTGCTGAATAACAGAGGCTGAAGAATAGAACCTGAAGAATAGAAGAAGAGGTTTTGTGTTAGTGAAATTCAAAAATATGATCAAGGTTATGACTTTATAATAACTCACTTTATGTTTTTTTTTTTTTTCACTTCGACACATTATTATTATTATTTTTTTTTTTACTATCTATTCACAATAAAGCGAAATAACAGAAGAAGTTTTACTGAAGACCAGAAGAAGTTTTTCTTTGCTGAAGAACGAAAGAAATTTTGCTGAAGAATAGAAGACGTTTTGCTTTGCTGAAGAACAGAAGAAGCTTTACTAAAGAATGGAAGAAGCTTTGCTGAAGAACGGAAGAAATTTTGCTGAAGAATAGAAGAAGTTTTACCGAAGAATAAAAGAAGATTTGCTGAAGAACATAAAAAGAGGTTTTGTGTTAGTGAGATTTGAAATTATGATCAAGGAGATGACTTTGTAATAAACTCATTTTATGTTTTCTTTTCACTTTGACACATAAGCTTTTTTTTTTTTTTAACTATCTATTGACATTAAAGCTAAATAATTGAAGAAGTTTTGTTTTGCTGAAAAACGGAAGAAGTTTTACAGAAGAACAGAAGAAGTTTTTCTTTGCTAAAGAATAGAAGAAGCTTTGCTGAAAGATGGAAGAAGCCTTGCTGGAGCACGAAAGAAGCTTTGCTAAAGAGCGGAAGAAGCTCCACTAAAGAATGGAAGAAATTTTGCTGAAGTGCAAAATAATCTTTGCTGAAGAACAGAAGAAACTTGGCTGAAGAACAAAAGAAGTTTACTAACGAACAGAAGCTGAAGAACAGAAGAAATGGTTTTCTATTAGCGAGATTCAAAAATATGATCAAGGTTATGACTTTGTAATGAACTCACTTCCTATTTTCTTTTCACTTTGACACATAAATGTTTTTTTTTTTAACTGTTTATTGATAATAAAGCTATATAACAGTAGAAGTTTTGCTGAAGACCAGAAAAGGTTTTGCTTTGTTAAAAAACGGAAAAAGTTTGGCCTTGCTAAGGAACGAAAAAAGTTTTGCTAAAAAACAAAAGGAGCTTTGCTAAAGAATAGAGAAAGCTTTGCTGAAGAATAGAGGCTGAAGAACAGAAGATGAGGTTTTGTGTTCATGAGATTCAAAAATATGATCATGGTTATAACTTTATAATGAACTCACTTCCTGTTTTCTTTTCACTTCGACATATAATTTTTTTTTATTTTTTTTACTATCTATTGATAATAAAGCAAAATAACAGAAGAAGTTTTACTTTGCTCAAAAAAGAAAGAAGCTTTGTTGAAGAACAGAAGAAGTTTTGCTTTGCTAAAGGACGGAAGAAGCTTTGTTGAAGAATGGAAGAAGTTTTGCTAAATAACGGTTATGACTTAGTAATAAACTCACTTCCAGTTTTCTTTTCGCTTCGACACATAAGTGTTTTTTTTTTTTTTACTATCTATTCGTGATAAAGCTAAATAACAAAAAAGTTTTGCTGAAGACTAGTAGAAGTTTTGTGTTGCTGAAGAGCAGAATAAGTTTTGCTGAAGAACAACATAAGTTTTGCTATGCCGAGGAATGGATGAAGCATTGCTAAATAACGGAAGAAGCTTTGCTAAATAACGGAAGAAGCTTTACTGAAGAACGGAAGAAATTTTGCTGAAGAACAGAAGGAGTTTTGCTGAAGAACAGAAGGAGCATTGCTGAAGAACAGAAGGAGCATTGCTGAAGAACAGAAGCTGAAGAACAGAAGAAAATGTTTGTGTTAGTGATATTCAAAAATATGATCAAGGTTATGGCTTTGTAATAAACTCAATTCCTATTTTCTTTTCACTTTGACACAAACGTTTTTTTTTTTTTTACTATCTACTCATAATAAAACAAAATAACAGAAGAAGTTTTGTTGTGGACTAGAAGAAGTTTTGCTTTGTTGAAGAACGAAAAAAACTTTTGCTGAAGAATAGAAGAAGTTTTGTTGAAAAACATAAGAAACTTTGCTAAAGAACAGAAGAAGTTTTGTTGAAGAACAAAAGAAATTTTGTTGAAGAACAAAAGAAATTTTGTTGAAGAACAGAAAAAGCTTTGCTGAAGAACAGTAGCTAAAAAACAGAGGAAAAGGTCTTGTATTAGTGAGATTGAAAAATATGATCAAGGTAATAGCTTTGTAATAAACTCATTTCTTGTTTTCTTTTCATTTCAACACATAAGTGTTTTATGTTTTTCTGACTATTTATTGATAATAAAATTAAATAAAAGAACAAGTTTTACTGAAAACCCAAAAAATTTTTGCTTTATTGAAGAACTGAAGAAGTTTGGCTGAAGAACAGAAAAAGTTTTGCTTTGCTGAAGAACGGAAGAAGCTTTGCTGAAGAATCGTAGAAGTTTTGCTTTGCTGATGAACGGAAGAAGCTATGCTAAAGAACAGAAGAAGTTTTGCTTTGTTGATGAACGGAAGAAGCTATATTGAAGAATAGAAGAAGCTTTGCTGTAGAACAAAAGAAGCTTCGCTGAAGAACGGAAGAAGCTTCGCTGAAGAACGAAAGAAGCTTCGCTGGAGAACGGAAGAAATTTTGCTGATGAACAAAAGGAGCTTTGCTGAAGAACAGAAGAAGCTTTGTTGAATAACAGAAGCTGAAGAACAGAATAAAAGGTTTTGTGTTAGCGAGATTAAAAAATATGATCAAGGTTATGACTTTGTAATAAGCTCACTTCTTGTTTTCTTTTCACTTCGACACATAAGTGTTTTTTTTTTTTTTACTATCTATTGATAATAAAGCTAAATAACAGAATAAGTTTTGCTGAAGACCAAAAGAAGTTTTGCTTTGTTGAAGAATGGAAGAAGCTTTGCTGAAGAACGAAAGAGGCTTTGCTAAAGAACAGAAAGAGCTTCACGGAAGAACAGAAAAAGAGGTTTTGTGTTAGTGATATTCAAAAATATGATCAAGGTTATGGTTTTATAATAAACTCACTTCCTGTTTTTTTTTTTTTTTTTTCACTTCAACACATAAGTGTTTTTTTTTTTTAATGTTGTCTATTGATAATAAAGCTAAATAATAGAAGAAGTTTTACTGAAGACCAAAAGAAGTTTTGCTTTGCTAAAGGAACATATGAAGTTTTATTGAAGAACAGAAGAAGTTTTGCTGAAGAACATAAGTTGATGAACACAAGAAGAGGTTTTGTGTTAGTGAGATTCAAAAATATAATCAAGGTTATGATTTTATAATAAACTCACATCCTGTTTTCTTTTCATTTCGACAGATAAATGTTTTTTTTTTTTTTTGACTATCTATTGACAATAAAGTTAAATAATAGAATAAGTTTTGCTGAAGACTAGAAGAAGTTTTGCTTTGTTGAAGAACGAAAGAAGTTTTACTGAAGAACAGAAAAAATTTTGTTTTGCTGAAGAACGGAAGAAGATTTGCTGAAGAATAGAGAAAGCTTTACTGAAGAACGGAAGAAGCTTTGTTGACGAATGAAATAAGCTTTACTGAAAAACGGAAGAAATTTTGCTGAAGAATCGAAGAAATTTTACTGAAGAACAGAAGGGGCTTTGCTGAAGAACAGAAGAAGCTTTGTTGAAGAACAGAAAAAGAGGTTTTGTGTTAGTGAGATTCAAAGATATGATCAAAGTTATGACTTTGTAATAAACCCACTTCTTGTTTTCTTTTCAGTTTGACACATAAGTGTTTTTATTTTTTTGGCTATCTATTGATAATAAAGCCAAATAACAGAAGAAGTTTTGTTTTGCTGGAGAACGGAAGAAGTTTTATTGAAAAACAAAAGAAGTTTTGCTTTGCTGAATAACGGAAGAAGTTTTGCTGAATTTGCTGAAGAACAAAAAGAGCTTTGCTGAAGAACAGTAGAAGCTTTACTGAAGAACAGAAAAAGAGATTTTGTGTTAGTGAGATTCAAAAATATGATCAAGGTTATAACTTTATAATAAACTCACTTCCTGTTTTCTTTTCACTTCGACACATAAGTGTTTTTTTTTTTTTGGCTATCTATTGATAATAAAGCTAAATAACAGAAGAAGTTTTACTGAAGACCAGAAGAAGTTTTATTTTGCTAAAAAACGGAAGAAGTTTTGTTGAAGAACAGAAAAAGTTCTGCTTTGCTGAAGAACGGAAGAAGCTTTCCTGATGAATAGAATAAGCTTTCGTAAGAAACGAAAAAAACTTTATTGAAGAACGGAAGAATCTTTGTTAAAGAATGAAAGAAATTTTGTTGAAGAACATAAGAAGTTTTGCTGAAGAACAGAAGAAGCTTTTCTGAAGAATATAAGCTGAAGAACAGAAGAAGTTTTTCTAAAGAATATAAGCTGAAGAACAGAATAAGAGGTTTTGTGTTAGTGAGATTTAAAAATATGATCAAAGTTATGGCTTTGTAATAAACTCAATTTCTATTTTCTTTTCACTTCGACACATAAGTATTTTTTTTTTAGACTATCTATTGATAATAAAGTTAAATAGCAGAAAAATTTTTGCTTTGCTAAAGAACGGAATACGTTTTGCTAAAGAATAGAAGAAGTTTTGTTTTGCTGAAGAACGGAAGAAACTTTACTGAGGAAGATATGAAGCTTTACTGAAGAATAGAAGAAGATTTGTTGAAGAACGAAAGAAATTTTGCTGCAGAACAGAAGAAGCTTTACTGAAGAACAGAAGAAACTTTACTGAAGAATAGAAGCTGAAGAACAGAAGAAAAGGTTTTGTGTTAGTGAATTCAAAATCATGATCAAGGTTATGACGTTTTAATAAACTCATTTCCTGTTTTCTTTTCCCTTCGACACATAAGTGTTTTTTTTTTTTTTCGTCTATCTATTGATAATAAAACTAAATTACACAAGAAGTTTTGCTTTACTGAAGAACGAAGGAAGTTTTACTAAAGAACATAAGAAATTTTACTGAAGAACAGAAGAAGTTTTGTTTTGCTGAAGAACGGAAGAAATTTTGTTGAAGAATTGAAGAAGCTTTGCTAAAGAACAGAAAAAGCTTTACTGAAGAACATAAGCTGAAGAATAGAAGAAGAGGTTTTTTGTTAGTGAGATTCAAGAATGTTTCTGTAGCTTCTGTTTGATATTATCATCCTCTTTTCATCAATCTTATTGGGAAGTTCATCACCACCTACATCAAAACCTAACTACCCATCAAGTTGTACAGATGTAAAAATTCCATTTCCATTTGGAATCGGAGCCAATTGCTACTTGAATGTTTCCTTTGCAATAGACTGCAAGTCTTATAAGCCATTTCTCAAAAGCATCAATTTGGAAGTGCTACATATTTCTCTACTCTCCTACACAGTTCGGGTGTATCATCCCATTTTAGACTCTTGTCTTAATAATGAATCTAAAAGTTTGGAGAATACACCGTTCATGTTTTCAAATACAAACATGTTTATTAGCTTTACATGCAACAACTTTGCATTCTTGTTATTAAAAAATTCTCCTGTTTGTGGATGCTTATCGATTTGTGATAAAAGAAATGTAGAAATTGGAAGTTGCTATAGAGCCAATTGTTGTGAGGCAATAATTCCTAGGAAATTGAAAAGATATAAGATATATTTCAATATCTCTAGTCATGGAGGAGAGTAAAATGCAAGTATGCATTTTTTTATTTACCAAGACATAGTCAATTATGTAGCACCCCTATCTCTTAAATCTATTGCAAATATGAAATAAGTCACGGTTCTACTGAATTGGGTTATACACGAGTCCTCGTTTGATTTCTTCTTGAAGAATAAAGTGCATGATTATCAATCATCGACTCGTTGTAAGTTTTTCGCTAATAAATCTGTTCGTTGTTAGTGCCTTGAAGGTTATGGAGGAAATCCATATCTTCCTGAAGGATGTAAAGGTAAAACAATTCTTCCCACATTTGTTAGATATTTAAAATTTTTATATATTAGTTGTGATGTGACTCATTGGTTTTTTTTTTAATTATTTTTGGATATTTTTATCCTGTTACTCATTAGTAGAAATCATATCTCCTTGTATATTTATTAAAGAGTAAGCATGTATACATAGCAGCACCGTAATGAACTTCAACTACTCTACCTATTTGATTAACTAGAATTTTTGTAACTTTTCAGACATTGACGAATGTAGCATGAACAGTACTACGTAGGGGTGGCAAAAAAGGTTGGCGTGTCGGGTTGAGCTGGATTCGATTCGATTCGTTTATGAATTCGTTCAATTCGACACGAATTCGTTTAAGAAACGAGTTGACATTTTTGGATTCGACACGAATTCGTTTATACACGACGGACACGACACGAATTCGTTTAACCCGTTTAATCATTTAAACCGTTTAATTTGTTTAACTCGTTCAACCCGTTTAATTCGTTTACCTCGTTCAACCCGTTTAATTCGTTTACCTCGTTCAACCCGTTTAATTCTTTTACCTCGTTCAACCCGTTTAATTCGTTTAACTCGTCTAACCCGTTTAATTCGTTTAACCCGTATAATTCGTTTAATTCGTTTAACCAAAATATAATAAATAATATTTTAACTAAATATTAAATTAACCATAAAACCTAAACAATAAATCAACTATAAAATTTCATATCACATTAAAAACCACAATAAAATCAAACTCAATCTCAATTTAAACACAAATATAACAAATAATTCACAATCAAATATTTAACACCTAATTTAACACATAAAAACCTACACATTAAATCAACTATATAAAATTTCATATCATCTATATTTAAAAATCACAACAAAATCAATTTTAATGCAAACACAAAAATAACAAATAATTCACAATCAAATTTTTAAAACACCTAATTCAACACATAAAACCTACACATTAAGTGAACTACATCATATCATCAACATAGATTTTTAACACAAAATCACAACAAAATCAAAGTCAATGCAATAATTAAAATGACATAATATTATCATTCTGCAACATCAAATTTTTGTCACTTAAAAATTCTATCCTCATTGATTCCAAACTCCAAAGGGACCTTCAAGCTATACAAAAAACACAAAAACACAAAATTAGATATCTATATTCACAATATTAAAATTAATAACGAAATATAATTAAAAACACTTCCACTAAGTGAAAAAATTTGGTGTTGAACCTTCAACTGATTCACTAGGGGCACTTGCATTAGGGGGAGCTTCATTAATACTTAAATTCAATATATCTTCAGTAACGTCTTCTAACGAAACAATATCCCTCTCTACATTAATAAACCAGATTCATCATCCCGAAAAGAATTAAATTGACACTTCAGATGAAAAAGAAATATTTTTTTAAGTTAAAATAAAATTATAACTTTTCCTATATATGCAACACATATCATCATAAATGTGTAGTTGTACCTATATAAAAGGATATTTTTGCAAGTATTCTTTAGTATAAATATGAAAAGCAGGAAAATAAGGTCCACGAAACAGAATCCGTGTGATATTCTTGTCAACGTTCGTAGCCATTCCTTTAATTTTACACAATATATCTACATACCAAGAACATAAAATTCAGAGAATCAACAACAAGAACAAAACATTAAACCAAAATAGAAAATATTCTTCAAACCAAACAGATTCTTTCGTAACTCAAAAATTGAAATTAGAAAACCAAAGTTGATTATAGCAAAAAACAATATATTCACAAAATGAACTCCAAATTTAGAGAAACCTTCAAATTAGTTTATAAGATGCTAATCTAGTCCTCGAATTTACATATACTGAATGACCATTTATATTGAATGAAGTTTCTGGTTTTTATTGACTTTTGAGTTATGTTTTTACTTGGTTGTGCAGGACCAAGTCTTTGAAAAGTACCAGGTCATAAGTGAGTTGGAAAGAAAATTGGAAATTAAATTAAACAATGAAGCAGTTGGTTGATTCTATTGTTGTGCTTTATGTTTGATTTCTTTTGAATTATATGTTATTCAGTATCTCAAATACGAATTACATGGTATTATGCTTGTGTAGTATATATTTTAGACTTTTTAGTAGCGTGGAAGTTAATACTTAAACAAATCCACATAAATGCCTTAAATTTCTCTTGCCCACTAACTTAAAGTAACCAAGCACACACACACACACACACACATAAATTATTGACATTATATTCTGATTTATGGTTTGATTATAGAATGTGTATTTTGATAATCATTTGATGCATTTGAGTATGATTCTTGAGCTTGAAATAAAAAGAATAGATTGATTTTGTCATATACTAGCATGCGTCCCACTTAGAAAAATTTAGGTGATTGAATGGATTCTAATACTTGAATGAGTTTATGATAGACTCCGAACCTGATTTTCTATTATATTCTGTGTACCTGAGTAGGATAAAGAATATTGATCCAGAAATAAGGTCAAAGAATGATTTAAGACCCGATTAGGGTATAGAAAATTTTGGAGTTTGTTTTGACGAAAAACGAAAACTTTCGGTGAATAGTATTTCCGGACGAAAACATTTTCGGATGAATAGTAATTTTTGAAAAAGAGTCCTAAGAACCGAAAATATCCAAAATAGGTCATGGACCTTGAGGGAACTAAAATGAAATGAAACAGAATCCATTTGATTGAGTTTCAGGAGATCCGAAAGATTCCGATCAAATTGCACTATTTTTCGAATATTGAGTTTTCGTGACTTAAACTTTATTCAAAAATTTCGCGAAGTATAGGATTGAGAGGTAAGAGACCCAATTAGAGTATTTCATGGTCAATTTGAAGTTTAGATAACCATGAAATATTTTCAGAATATTTTTCGGATTGAATAGTATATTAAATTGTGTTTAGGTTAAATTTTCACCTAGATTTATTATTTTATGGTACTAGAAATATTCGAATTGAATTACGGTCGAATCGTAGGCCTCCAATAGTGTTATTTGAAGTTTATTATATTTTCATATCGCAAGTTGGATGTCGTTTGGTTGACCCCGGTACGATTACAAAGTGATTAGGCGAGATTTACGTGTTAATCAAACGAGGTGAGGTCACGGAATTTAACCAATGAGAAATGAGATAAGTGATTAAAAAGTAGCGGCTATGGATGTGCCACGTGTCATCCATGGATTGGTTGGAAAAATAAGTGGATGAGAATAGGCCAAGTGGACCAATAGAATATAAAATGATTTATTTTTGGGTATTAGTGAGATTAGTGAAAGTTTGAGATGATAAAGTGAGATTTTCTTAAGGGATCTTTTAATAATTGAGCAATAAAATATATATATATAATGTGATTTTGTCTTATGTGGTGTAAATTGTTGCCGTGACAAATAAAGAGAGAAAACAGAGAGTGAGTTAGGTGAGAGAGAAGCTGAGAGAGAAAAAAAAGAAAAGAGAGAAAAAAGAAAACTTTGTGCACCGAGAGAGAGAGTGAGAAGAGGAAAAAGATCCGGTCCGAATTTCATTGTGATTTCTTCACGAAAGTTGTTCCTCGTCATCCTCTCTAGCTAACCCAACAAATTTGAAGCAAAACGGTAGTCTATTTAGTAAGTTATCTCAGTTTTAAGCTTGATGCTTCGTATGAAACCCATTTTTTTTCTTTCGTTTATTTTCGAATCCGAGATTAGGGATGATAAGAGGGATATGTGAGGATGATTTTGGTATGATTTTGGAGTGATTTGATGGAAGAAAAATATATAAAATAAGATAGGAAAGTCGTAGAGAAAAATGAGTTTTTTATAGAATTTGATTCCGTTTTCGATTCTAAGACATTAGATGGATGTTTTAGAGGTTAGGAAATAATATTTTGAAGTTAGATTTTGAAAACGAAAAGTTTAGGATTTATGTCGGAGCTACACGGACGAGTTGAAGGGTGATTTCTGAAACTCTTCGAAATGCATTCGTTTAACATTCGAAACGATTTATTTAATCATAGTTGGGTGTTAGAACACTAGAGGATTGATTTTTGAAGTTGTCGAAAATCCGGAGCGAAAAGTGATTTTCGTTAGTAAGCGAATCCGGTTGATTTTCATTCCGAGTTTTCGACGATGAAATTGAGTATACTGAGGTATTCCTAGGAAAGAATAAGTAGGATTCATGTAGAGAAAACGGATTTCAAAAACCCCGGTTGAATAGAAATTGAGATCCGAAAGTTTAGGCGTTAAAGGATATATATAGAGATAATTAGATTTTTATTGATTTTGAATGTTATTTGAATGAGTTAAGTGACCCTAAATGGATATTTGATGTTTTAGGGTAAAAGCGGAGACTTCCTGAGGCATACGAAAGAGGCTCGAATTTTATCCGAGGACGTGTTGTGAGTGGAACTACAAGTTTTTATTTATATCATCTTAAAGTTTATTTTTTAAAGTTAAAAGAATTTATTATAAATAGTTATTTATTTATTTATTAAATTTATATTATAATTCTAACATAAAGATTTTAGTTTATTATTTATGTATATGAGAATGTGCTAGAATTAAAGATTTTAAGCTTATTGCCTTAAGATTTAAAATATTTTAGTGTATTAAGAAAAAAAAAAATTTAATAGCCTATGGTTTACCCTAACCCCAGTTTAGTACCCGACCGAATGTCCTATGCGTGATACGGTAGATGAGAGGAAGTCAGTCAGTGAGATTTGTGTCTAATCGACTCATGTGTGAGCGAGATATGAGTGATCCGTATTCACGTATAGGGTAGTGTAGTGGGTCCGCAGCGTGGGCCCGCTTTCGACGACTACACATGGTAGATCCCCACTCCTAGTGTTTAGACTTTATATGCTATCACGCCAGGAATAGATATTCCCTGAGTTACCATTTAGGCGAGCATCAGAAAATATTTAAAGAAAAGATTTCAGAAAGTTTTAGAAAGAAATTTAGAACGAGATTCAAAAGCAGTTTTAAATGAGTTTTAGAAAGTATTTTAGAAAAATACTTTAGTTTTATTAAACTGTTTTTGGGAGAAGTTTAAGTGTAGAAATGAGTTTTAGTTTAAAAGTTACTATCACTCACTGAGTATAAACTCATATTTTTCTTTAAATATTTTTCTTAAAAATTCTCCCACAGGTGCAAAAACTAGTCGTCCAGCCGACGAGGTTCAATCAGGTGTGCAGACGGACGTATAAAACGACACCTACTACATGTATATATTTTTTTATTTTGATCATGTATGTGTTGATGTACATAGTTATAAATATTTTGAAAAAATAGTGGATGCATTAGTTAAAATGTTTTATTAACGTTTTATGAAATCCAGTGTTCAAATTTTATTGACTTGTTTGTGGTTATTTATGAGAAAGGAGCCAGAGGCTCCAGAAGTTGAGAAATGGATTTCATAGAAGTATTTTTATAAACTGTATTTGAAACTTGCAGGGTGGCATAGTTTAGAAAACAGACGGCATGCTGCTGAAATTTTATTAAAAAGCGAAAAACATTTTGTCACCGTCTCCTTGTAAGGGAAGTTTAAATATCTAGCTAAATGATTTTCGGTGCCTTGACGGGGTTCTTTCGGGCTGAGTATAGGGTTCGTGAGAATTCTTTCGGGGTGCTACGGGGTCTTTCTCGGGTCCAGATGAGGGATTCGGGAAGGGTCCCGTCAGTTTATATGAGATAAGGTATTAAATTGAGAGGATTTTTGGAAAGAAATGCGAACAAATGAAATGAGTAGTATTATGTTAGTGTGTTAACCATTTATGTTAAATAAGTGATGCTCTAGATAATTTCGAGAAACGGTTTTAAAAACGTAATTTCGTAGCTACGCGTTAAAAGTTTTATTTTAGTTTGAAACTTTTGTAATTATGGAAAGTGTAAAGGGTTTTTGGGGAAATTATTACCATACTTTGTGATTTAATATTGCTCGCATGTGATTAAGGGTAGTTTTGTCATTTCATGTTCAATTATATGTTGAGTGAATAAATTAAATGTTAAATTCGTGATTTGATGAAAAAGTTTACCAATCATACCCCTCGGTTGAAATAAAAGTTTGTTGAACTACGAGGACTTTGATCCCAATGATGGAAATGGTAATAGGCGTTTGAGATGATATCTCAAACTCAAGCTCAATTAAAATATAATAATAATAATAATTTAGTTTCCCAACACCGTGTCCACATTAGGGAATAACCTAGGTATATTTTTGTCATTTTGATCTTATTTATGTACTAAATCAATGCTTTTTGAATACTTTATGTGATGAAGTAATGCATGAAGAAGAAAGATTTTAAAACTCATTTTTAGAGCGACTGTATATTAATTTTGAAATCCAAGAGCATTGATGTTATTACACATTGATGTCAAAACTAGGGGTAAAATAGTAATTTGAGACGATAAGGTTTTATATTTTGAAAGAATTCGAAAAGTTATTAAAATTACATAATTAAAAATTTACGCGATTGAAAATTTATGTTTGATTATGAGTTACGTGATAATTTTCAGCTAAATTGTAATGAAAAGTGTTTAAATATGATTTTAATGGATTTTGAATGAAAACGGAAAAGAAACTAAACGAAACGAACGAGTTCAGTACCTTAACCGAGTGTATATCGAAAGAAGGGCACAGACGTTATTGAAAAGATTTGATGAGATTATTGAAATGAAAAATAATGTTTTATGAAATTTATATTGATAATTTGAAAATGTGTGATAAATTGTGACTGAAATTGTATTTATTGTTGCATGAGTGAAATTATTATTGATTATTAAAAGTTGTCACAAATATGGAAATTATGGGTAAACCATATAGTTGAAAAAAAAAAAAAAAAAAAGCTCGAGTAAACCTGAACATTGATGGGTGAGGATTGGTAATTGACATACGATACGAAACACAGTATTCGACGGATGGATTATGAGAGGCACCGGGTGTCCGGTCCTGAAGTCGAAATCTATTGTGATATGTGATTATGATATGCGACCCGGCGGGTAACCACCGAGTGGTCGATGTCGGGGACGCCGTTGATTCTGGTAGGTAGCCACCGAGTGGTCGATATGAGGATATCTGATTGTGATATGTAATTGTGATATGCGACTCGGCGGGTAGTCACCGAGTGTCCGATGTCGGGACACTATTTATTCTGATGGGCAGCCACGAGTGGCCGATGTCAGAAGACCTATTTGCCAATCCATGATACCGTGTCAGAGTTTACGAAAGACACTGAGAAATATAAAGAAAACCGAGTTGATAAGGTTAGAAATGACAACAATGGTGTTTATGGGTGGATTAATTGGTAATTTGAGTTCTTTGAAATTTATTTGTCAAAGTTTGAAACTGTGTGCAATATAGATTTACGACTTGTATTTTAAATAAAAAAAAAATGTTAAGATATGGTGAAGATTGTGTAAGTGTAAAAGAAAAAGAATGATGTTACGTATTTTGTATATGTAATTATTAGTAAATTGATTACATAGTGAAATTTTGATACAAGGTTTATAATGGTAGTTAAAAATGACTTTTAAATTTCACTAGTTATTCACTTTTTATTTTGTTATATTCTAAAATTTGAAATACGTTGAAAAAGTGAATTTACGTTGTTGTATAATAATGTTTTGTAACTTTTAAATAGTATACTCCTACTAAGTAGAAGTACGTAGAACGTTGGATTTACCACTCGTAAGTTGAGATTTGGGTATTGTAGATAAAGATTAAAGAGAATATATCTATCGCGAGTCACCTTCTTTCACACTTGGGTAATTATTTTTGGTGGACACCCTGCATTATTATTTACGTGTATTGCTATGCATATATATATACATATATATAGCTATATACAAATATGTATTCATAAAATTTTGTAATTGATAATGTATATAAGTGGTATAAAAGATTTTGATATTGTAAAATGATTCTGTAAATGAATTTATTATTATTATTTTTTTTTGTAACAATTACTTTTATTAATATGATGCTCATTAAATGCTATGTTTATAAATGTTTGTGTGGTGAAGTGGTTTTGGAGTCGGACGAAAGGTCTGAAATGGAAGTTGAGAATGTATTTTTAGAAATGTATTGTGGTTCTTACAGGATTGGTAAATTTTGGGTTTCTCGAAAAGCAGACGAAACTCTGTCGGATTTTTTTTTTTTATAAACGAAATTCAGTGAGATATGTGACATCCCCCGTCTGGATTCTCCGTTCCAACGGGAGTTGGACGGTGGGGTGTTACAAAATGAATGTAATTGATCATAATTAGGTAAAAGAATCTTAGATACAAAAGAAATGAAATCGTCACATGTAGGATGTCATAAATGTACATAAAAAAGTATTGAAAAATAGGCATTTTTTATAGGTTTCGACCCTCGATACTTAGAATTTTTCGAAACCGTTTTACGGATGACTTAAGTGTGAGTTAGGGAGATGATTTGAGTAAAAACAGAGTGAAGAAAATCACTCAAAAGGGGCCTAAATTAGTCTCGATTTTAGGGGGATTAAAAACAACGATTTTGCATTCCGGGCTTCCGGTGACCATTTTAGGCATTCCAGAGAGTCCCTAGGTGATAATAAATATGGCTCATGCAAAGAAATCGAAATTAGAGAGTCTCGGTTGAGTTAGAAACTAGTGGAAAAGTTATAGTTTAAAGAGATTTTAATAGAGTTCATTGCATTGAAAGTGTCGATTGTAGTTCAATAAAGTTCATTCTAGCAAAGTTTGAATGAGAATATGATGTATAGGTGCGAAGCAAGCTAACAGAGCGAGGGGGGCTCATTAGAGTCGTTGGCAAGCTTGGATTGAGGTGAATATACTAACTCACACTATGTTTATTTGTATTGTTTAATGTAATCCTAGTTGTTATCAGAAAGATTTATGAAAAGTATTAATACGTGCTCAAAGTGATTTTTGAAAGTAAAAATATCTTTGTGGAAGTTGAGCTTAAAAGCGCTAGTTTAAAGATTTCAAAAGATAAATTATTTAGTGTTTAATGCACTCAGAAAGAAACTCCAAAATAAAGTTGTTTTGGTGCTTATTGCACTTAGTAAAGAAAAAGAGTTTTCAAAGGTCTTTCATAAACGCCCTCAAAGTTATGTATGAGCTAGCGCTACGGTGAGCGATGCAGAAAATTCTACTCATAGTCACTCAGAGTTTCAGTTTAGCATGGCACTACATTTTTACAATGCAGAAAATTTCACAATGTAGTTGTTCAGATTTAATATAGTGTCTTGCGCTACGAGTGGCGATGTAGTAAATTTTGCACGTAGTCGCCAAGCCTATATAGTAGCTCGCACCATGATTGGCGATGTAGAAAATTTTGCTATGTGGCTGCTGAGAGTATCAGTAGTGTCACGGTTGGTGTTAGTTGAAATTTGCCACGTGACATAGTAGTTGGGGGTTACGAATGATGCTTTTAAAGAAAAAAAGAGTTTTGTAAAGATTTCTATAATTTATAATGGTTTAGTTACAAATTGTTGAGTTATTGTAAATGATCTAAGTTATATTATTGTTTTCGTTATATTTTGTAAAACCTTCGTAGGTACTCGCATGGATAATCAAAATGCACAATCATAAATAAAAATTTTCTTCCACAAATTAGGTGGGTGAAATTGACAAGTATCTCACGTTAATACATGTATATATTTTGTTAAACGAAAAGCCAAGTATTGGAATCATTTTGTGTAAACTTGAATTACCATATTTTGTATGATATAAATAATCTTGTATATATAGCCTCTTCTACGATATAGAATGTTTGAGAATCAAATTATGAATTTTATGAAAATGAATTGTTGTTGAGATGTGTGGTTGAGAAAAGAAGAAGTTGAGTTGTGAATGATTTATTGGGAGTATAATCTCTTTGCAGGCAAATTTGAAAACCTTATAAGTGCAGTCGTCATACTGCCGGATTTTAGTAAAAACCATTTTGAAATTTGAAAATAAGATGATCACTTTCATAACTTTAAATGAAATGTAATTTGGAAATTGACAAACCAACTCAACAAGTTGTAAAATAAGGATATTAAACTAGTTTTAAAAGAAGTTTAACGAGTAAGTTTTAGGGTTTGCTCCGCGAATTCCACTTAACTGACCAGTCGAGCTTAAGAGGAGTTCGTTGGAGTGCCCGACGAGACCCTCCAAATAAAAGCCTAGAGGGAATCTGGTTTGGGTCGCATCAGTTACAATGGATTTGCTTTGTTATATATTTTTTGATGTTTCGGCGTTGCACCGGATCTGCTTTGCTAATTCTTTCTCGACATTTCATCCTCTTGATTTTTTTAGCTTCTCTCAATTTCATGTTTGGTTGTTTTGATATAATCTAATATTGTATATATGTGTTTATTATGTCGATTAATATTTGATTTGTCTTTCATGGGAACAATTGGTGGAAATGAAATGAATCTTTTAATCTTTCTTTTGTTTTTTATTATTTTATTTTAGGGATAATTCCAAAAAACCTCCTCTAGTTTGAGAAAATATCCATTTTACCACTTATGATTTCATTTTTATCCAAAATTCCCCCTAATGTTAATAATACACTCAAAATACCCCCTGAAGGTATGTAAAAAGACGATAATACCCTTGACGGTTACAGATTCTGTTAGGTTGACTTTGTTGACCAGTTGACTCTAGGGGTAAAATGGGAAATGCAATAAAAAATTAATTAAAATATAAAAAATAAAGGGATAATCCCAAAAACCTTATCTAGTTTGAAAAAATATCCATTTTACCACCCATAATTTCATTTTATCCAAAATTCCCCTTAATATTAAGAAAAATACTCAAAATACCCATTAAAAGCATGTAAAAGAACGATAGGGGTTGATGGTGGTCGTGGTGGGTTCGATTAGGTTTGACGACAACCGTGGTGGTGGTGATATTAGGGTTTATGTTTGATAGGGTTTGTTGTTGTGAATCGGTAGTGGTGGTGGTTTAACGACTGGATTTTTGGGATTCATTGGGTTTGTTGTTGTGAATCGATGATGGTAGTGTTGGGGTTTGACAACTAGGTTTCTGGGTTTGGTTGGGTTTCTAGGTTTGTTGTTGTGATTGAGTTTCTGGGATTGAAGAGGATAACTGGGTATTGGGTTTATGAATCCTAGGATTGGGGTTGATGGTGGTGGTGGTAGGTTTGATTGGGTTTGACGACGATGGTGGTAGTGGTGATGTTGGGGTTTGGGTTTGATTGAATTTGTTGTTGTGAATCGGTGGTGTGGTGTTAGAGTTTGATGGTTGGGTATGAGTTTAATTGAGTTTTTGGGTTTGTTCTTGTGATTGAGTTCTGGGATTGATGATGGTAACTGAGATATTGAGTTTGTGAATCTGGGTTTCCAGTAGTTGAAAACCCATAAAATTTATCAATGACAAAGTTAACTTTTCTGAGATAATGATGATGGATGACCGGGACACTGGGCATCGGGTTTTTTTTTTTTTTTTTTTTTAATTTTTCTATTTTTTGTTCAATTTTTCTTCAACTTTAGTTTACAATGTTTTGATTTTTTTTTAATATTATTTGGATATAATATTATTTATTTTAAATTTTAAATTTTATATTATATTATTTAAATCAAGGATAAATTGGACATTTTAATTTTTTCTAACATTTTCATTAAAAAATTGACAGTATGGGGGATTTTGGATAAAAATGAAACCTTAGTGGGAAAATGGATATTTTTTTAAACTAGAGCTGGTTTTTTAGGGTTATCTCTATTATTTAAATCAAGGGTAAATTGGATATTTTAATTTTTTCTAACATTTCCATTAAAAATTTGACGGTAGGGGGGATTTTGGACAAAAATGAAACCTTAGTGGGGAAAATGGATATTTTTTCAAACTAGAGTCGGTTTTTTATGATTATCCCTTTATTTTATTTTTATCTTTCTTGTTGAATAATCAATTGAATCATCTGTGTTGTAAATATCTCACTTGATATCTTTCTTGTTTTGGGTTATAAGGGCTGAACTGAATGATGATCCAGTGATACTGGTTTAAGTTTTCTTCAATTGGCTTTGGATGTTTGGTTTGATTATATTTTAATTTTATTCTTTATTAAAATATATATGTAATTTAAATATGTTAAATGGGTCATAAAAGGGTCATTGAATGTATCAGTTAAACAGGTCATTAAACGTGTCAGTTAAACGTGTTAGTTAAATATGTCAGTAAATGGGTCAATAAACATGTCAATAAAATGATTCGTAAATAAACGGATTAATCATATTGTATTCGTGTTAATCCATACACAATCGTGTCAAGTTCGTGTTGAAAATGTTCAACTTATTTATTAATTGTGTCGTGTTCGTGTCGTGCCAAGAATAATCGTGTCGTGTTCATATCGACTTTAACTCGACCCGTTAACCCGGATAGCCACCCCTAATGGCATCTACATAGATGCTGATGGCTTCGTCTTTCATTTGCCCCTTTCCTGGATGACCTTCTTCTACAATTTTAAGCAAATGAAAAATTGAAATTAGACATTTAGAATGACATGTAAGATTAGAACACAGTATAATTACAAAATTTACCTAGTCATCACCATGTTCAGCTTTTAAGACTGATGGATCCCCTGAAACTTTCTAGGATTGGTGGACCTCCCGATCCTCCTGATGGAGGGATAACTAATGGACACCTTGAGACTAGTGGACCTCCTGATGGAAAGGTAACTTATGGACACCCTAGGACTGGTGGACCTCCTAGTCCTTCTAATAAAAGGGTGATTGGTGGACACCTTAGGACTGATGGACCTCCTAGTTCTCTTAATGGAAGGATGACTAGTAGACACCTTGAATTACTGATGAAGGGGTGACTGATAGACCCTATCATCTTGATGGAATTGTGCTTTTTTTTTGTGGTGGTGGTGATGGTGGTAGGCTATAGATGTGCTCATCCCGGACAGAGCTTCCAACATCATCATCATCATCGTCATCATCGTCATCCAAATCATGTCCACCAGCTAGAGACCCATAAATTTTTAAATGATCTTTCACCATTTTCAGCCTCATATCCATCCTACTTAGGATCTTCTGGTTTCTCTTATAAATCTTGTGGCTTTTCTTTTGCAAATCCACAAAGTACTCAAACAATTTCTTCACCTATAGAACATATATATATATATATATATATATTACATTTTAAAAACAATTTTACAAAAAATTTTGACAAAGTCTCCCTAGTTTTTTGAGTATTCAAGGAAATATAACATGTATATTTAAATAATTATACTTCATCTATTATGTTTAGAGACTTTGTCTCTCTGTCCAACTCTATCTTCGTACTACTATACAATATGTTCACAACTTTTCTATTTACTAAAATTGATATTCACTTAACAATGAAATAAATTATATAATAATAGAAGATTCGAACCTCATGATATACGTTTAGTACGTCGGACGACCTTTTAGTCCTCAAATCTGAATATGTATCCTCTTATTCGAATCGTACATTTGGATGTCTTTATGCCGCTCATCCTCCTCCCTAGTAAACTCATCCACCTTATGATCATCATCACCCCCTTCACCGTCCACCTCATGATCATTATTGTACTTTCCACCTCATCATCATTGTTACCCGTTGCACCCTCCACCTCATCATCATCCTTACTCCTTCCACCGCCAACTTTGTTGACCTCTTCGCCAATCGAATGCTAAGGATTGAATGAACCCCAATAATCTATATCTCTTTTGACGTCAGTGGGTTTGAGGATTCTCCTCTTGCTAGTTATCTACAATATATATATGGTTATATTATTGTATACTTAATATAATACAAATAAATTAAATAAGGATAGTTAAAAAAAAAAAAAAAAAAAAACCAATTTTGGTTAGGTTTTATAAGGGGAAAATCTTTAAGGCATTTAATGCCTTTAGGCATCCTCTTAAGTGTCCATCTCTTACATCTTGATATATTATCTTCTAAGCACTGGTTTCTCGTCCCTATCCTATTTCTCAACACTGGAAACATTTCGAGTAGCCACGATTATAATGCACAAATGATTAAACAAAAAAGAAAACATATAGTTAATATATATATAACCATAAATATTAATCGTATTAAGAGAAAACTATAAATATTATTAACTGTATTACATGTACTTGGAACGTAGGGACATAACCATAAATATTAACAGTCTTCCATGAGTTTTTAATCCGCTCCTCATTAATCACCAAATGGTGATTGTGGACCAATTTACTGTAGCTCAATGTACCCTAAGGGAACAAACTCCATATCTCTGCATTCTCTATAATGATGTACAGAAAGTGAGGAAGGAAGGCTCTATCATCATGCCCAAAGAATAGATGGAAAGCGATTGTTATATTAGCTAACTTCAACAAATCTTTATCATGTATTACGGCCTCAACTGGACGGCCCTTGCACATTGTATCGCTCGTTGCCTCAAGTAAGGTAGATATGTTGGGCATATTTAGTGACACTCTATTGAAAAATCACCATATGAGACTTTGCTCATCCTTCTGCACCATATTGAAGAATTTTCGATCGACACCTTCAAATGGGAGTCTTGTCACCAATAAGAACTTCTGTTTACCAAACTTATATGTTATCTCCGTAATTTCAAACCATATCTCATCACGGTGGCCACTGGGGACCACCATCTTTCTAGCAAGAAACCCTAATATCACAGCGAGAGCAGTCATATTATTGTTGGGTATCGAGAAAATATGTCTGAACGAGCATTCTCTTATGAACTATTGGTACAAACCTCATCTAGTAACAATTGCAATTATGTTATCAAGCCATTTGTGACCCATGTGTATATTCCCGCCCATTTTCTCATTAATTGTTTGCAAACTTTGTATGTAATTGAAATGCATCTATAGGAAAAAAAAGAGCAAATTGTTAGTATGACTTTACTAAAAATTATAATTAAATACAAAAATTAATGCAACTTTTCGATTTTTTTTTTTGGCTAATACAATTTTATTTTCATTTCTTTAATTTAAATAATTTTTACTCTAATTACATTCATTTAATAATTTTTATCTCAATTAATTTAACTAAATTTAATCATCAATTTAAATTTTGGTTTATATTTAAATGAAAATTACCCTTTTCAATTTACTTTTTTAAAATATAATCTTACATTGTCCTTTATTTTATTTCAAAAATTTACTAATTTACATTGTCCTTTATTTTATTTCAAAAATTTACTTAATTAATTAGATTTATTTCATTTACTATCTAAGTAATTACTACTAATTTAATTACGTTTAATTGCTAATTTAATTTAATTATTCCTAAATTAATTTCTTATTACTAATTTAAATTTAATTTATTAAATGAACTAGTTTTTTTGTGGGATGTTGAAAGCCGGTTAATGTTATTCACCGGTTTCAACATCCCACTGAAAAATTGAGTGGTAGATCGTCATTATTTCTCCATTTTTGAAGTCAAATTTAACCAAATTTAACCTATTCTAACCCTATTTATCATTACCTAATATCCATAACACAAAACAAATCTAAAAATCATAAAACAAAATAAAAAAATCATAAATTTTCAAATGAAAACCAAACGTCGTGTAATTGGTTTTTTTAGTGGGATGTTGAAATCAGTGAATGTTATTCACCAGTTTCAACATCCCTCTTAAAAAACCAATTCATCTCGCTGAAGATGACGATGCTACTTTCATTAGAATCTTCTATTTTTTGAAGTCAAATCCAATCAAATCTAACCAAATCTAACCCTAATCATCAGTACCCAACATTCATAATACAAAAACGACTCTAAAAATCATAAAACAAAATTAAAAAATCACAAATTTTGAAATAGAATAAAAAAGTCACGTATCTTGGTAAACAGAGGAGGTGAACAATCTCGCCGATGGTCAGAAAAGATCTAGCAAGATCGGCAACAATGTGAGAAGACCAAAGATAGTAGAAATGGCTCGTCGGGTCTTAATCAGGTACAAGCGCAAAAACGGGTTGATGTTCAAGTTTTGAGATCGGTGGAAATTAAGGTGGTATCAATTTCTTAACCCTTTATATACCAGGGCAGTTTTGTAATTATACATTCCAGTTTTTTAAAAAAATTTAAAGGTTAAGGATTTATGGGTAAAATGTGGAAGGGGTAATATGAGTAATTTGGGTACAGGATGGAATTAATTTATTTGAGGAGTTAAAAACATTTTTTTTTTTTTTTAAATAGTTGGTAAAAACAAAATTCCCACTTTTAGAATGACTATTTCTAGTAATTTTCATTTATGTAATTATACCTTAAATAGTTAAATTCATATATTTGTATAATTATACTAAACATTAAGTTTATTATGCAATTTGCCTTTTTCATTATTGTGATTCTATTGGTATTATTTGGTAATGAAGGGTAGATATGACTTTTAAGAAGTAGATGTGTTGGGTAAAATAATAATTTTACACAAAATTATACATTTTTGATATTGAATAAGGATATGGATTTTATGATACTTAAGGACTACATTTATTAAAAATGAAAAAGCAACAAATTAGTTAGGAGTTGTTTATTTTTTTTATCTAAAGATTAAAGATTGAATAGTGATTAAAATCTGAAATCTGAAATCTGAATAACATATATATATATATATATATATATTTTCTGTACCTCTGAATATATTGTAAACTTATTTGTTTTAAAATTTAAAATTGTCTGAAAACTAGTAAGTTGACATTTATATCATTTTTATTATTTGTTATTATGTAATTTTAATTAATTTAATACAAACATCTGAAAATAAATAATTTAATAAATTCTAAAACA
Organism: Dimocarpus longan; assembly: GCA_022984855.1. Lineage (NCBI taxonomy): Eukaryota > Viridiplantae > Streptophyta > Magnoliopsida > Sapindales > Sapindaceae > Dimocarpus > Dimocarpus longan. The sequence goes on along the minus strand of CM041025.1, from coordinate 20,067,162 downwards.
TTTTATGTACATATTAATAATATTTTATTCATAATTAAAATATGATTAAAAAATAAAAAAATAAATATTTAAATTATAAATTAAAATATATTAGTTTAATTTCAAGATAATTTGGGATGAGATGTATTTAGATTTTACTTTTCAAATATATATTTTGATAAGTATCAAGAGAAAAAAAATTGAGTAATATAAAATTAGGATGAATTTGAAATTATGTTATTTTGGGAGGGAAAGATTTAGAATAAAAACTTTTAAATATCATTAAGTAATTTGCAATTAAGTGATAAGTTAAAAATTCATACTTAATTTTTTTCACTTATTTTTTGATAGTTTTAAGTGGTTTGATCACTTAAAAAAATAAACAGAAACAGTTTAATATGTGCAATTCAATACTATTAAATCTTAAGTAAAAAAATCTTAATCAATGTTGTTCCGCAATTTTGATTTGTTTATGGTTATTATAGTAATTTCTGCAATTTAATTTTGTAACATAATTTTTTAATTAGTTTTTAATATCGTAACTATATTGGTATTATTTGGTAATGAACGGCAGATTTAACTTCTAAAAAGTAAAAGCACAAAAAAATTATAAATTTCAGTATTTAATAAGGGTATTACGATACTTTCAATGGTTTTACTAAAATCAAATATCAAAATTAGCGGTTTGTTGATAATAATAATAAAAATTAATCCAATCCCCCTTGAAATGTTTCTTTTGGCTTTTTGAGTTTTGATACTTGGGGTTGCTTTATAATGTTGAAAAATCAATTTTATAGGTTGATTGGTTCGTTATCTAATATAAAAGACTGGCATAGGTCAAGGATGTCCACAGCCCATTATCTAGGGACAGAACGTGAACATGAATGAAACTGAAAATAGAAGAGAACACGAGGAAAAGAAGAAGACAAGCGGAGTTTGGTCGATTGATGGTTTGTATTGAATGTTTGAATTTGTTTTACCGTTAACTTAGAATAGAACGTTTGTTGTGTAAGCAAATAAAAGCCTTTCAAAAATTGAAAACAGGTGGGTGTGGTGATGATAATAAAAGGGTTGTTCAGGAAATATGAGAGATGGAATCCAGTGCATCCAACATCAGGAGCCTTTTGGGGGATGGGTTTAGGGGTTGGATGTGGTGTTGGGTGGGGCCCTGGTTTTGGCCCTCAAGTGGTTGGTTATGTTGGAGCTGGTTGTGGTGTTGGCTTCAGTGTGGGCATCACTTTTGCTGGTTTTGGCATTGGTCTTCCAGCTCAGTTTCTTCCATACAAGGGTATGTATGTGCGTGTGTGTGTGTTTGTTGTATTGGAGTGTTGAATATTGTTAACTTTGATTGATAATGCATTGCCTTTGTTTGTTTCCATCACAGCTGTGACTAGAAGTGGTGCTTTGGATGTTGTTCTATTGAATGCAAAAAGTTTAGCCACCAATGGCTGGACTAATGTTTCTAGCTTGCATAGAGAAGCCACCTCAAGATTTCAAAGCACCATAACGTCTCTCCCTATTTACCCACTTTTGGGAAGATTTCATTTTCCTTCCTTTGGCCCTCACAAAGGTATGCTACTTCTGTATTCAATTGTATACTCATTGAATTCGAGTACATAAGCAAATGCATGATGGAAGGTAGCAATATCCAGAGTCTGAGGTTTCCTTGTGTAGGTAGATACATGATCATGGTTAAGTCATTAAATGTTCTCAATTGAATATTGCAGTCTGTATCATTTTAGTTTGATTCATGTATAGTTAGACTTAGATACTGTCATGGATAGTTATTCCTTCGGCTTCTACAAAAGGATAAATGAAATTTTCAATTGTAGAAAAGGTTAGCAGGAAGCAAATCTAGAACGCAAGCTAGTTGCTGGATATTAATGGCTATATATAACTAATTATAGTAGCTGTGAACAAAATATGGACTTGACTATAAATGACTGGACTAAACTAAAGGAGAATATGAACAGCCTAAATTGCCATAATAGCTACTGGTGTTAGATAAGCCATGCTCTGATTATGAAGGCTGAAAGTTTTGAGATACAATGATGACTTATGAATCTCACAATCAAGTCATAGAGCTTAGCCAACAAGTTTAGTAGTTTCCTAGCAAATAAGAAGTAAATAGAGTCCAGGTGATGTGTAGCAAATATTAGCCTCTTGTATGACCAATTGAAAAGTAGTACCAGATAATCATATTATCAAGGCATATGTACTTGCTCATGCCTTTTTCTAGGAGTAAGCAAATATTATATTGGGTGAAACTGCTCTATCATGGGTTTCAAATCTGGCGTACATAATATATAAAAAGGGATCAAGATGAACTTGGGACTAAAATGAAAAAAAGGGTAACCTTGGTTGCTGGTCATGTCCTTGAAGTGTGCAGGTTAATTGATTTTTAGCTAACATCTGGTGGGATTACCTGTGCTTTGGACTTGGAGTCACTCTCGTTTAGTCTTGTTGAGCTGCTGTTCTTAGTTTTGAGAACTTCTCATTGAAGTTCTCATACATATGTTATAGGTATTTCGAAAAAGATCGCTTGGTGCAGGGAAACATAATTAATATAATGCAGGTATTTGGGTTCAGACATCACTGTAAGTTATGTATCTAGGTATGGACATCCACCCCACACACCTGATTGACCTTATCCAATGTAGTTAAATTGCTTCGATTTTCTTTAGTCCAAGTGTGAAATGGGGTTGCTCATTAAGCAATTATTTCACTCTTTTTAATTTTTATTAATTTCTAAAGCCAGTCCAACTTAAAAACAAACTTTTGAGTAAAAAATAAAAATAAAAACCTGTGTCTGTTGTAATTTGTATTGGTAACCCTAATCTAGAATCATGTTGCTATTGTGATAGCAAAAGATAAGGATGGCTCTATTGCCACCCAATTAAGTTCCCTGTGCACACATGTGCTCATTACACCCATCCGTTAATTTTAAAAGGCAAAAATTTCCTTCAACGCCTATTATAATCCCTAAATAGCCCTAGCTACTTTTATGATTTTCTCTTTTCAAGCACTAAATATATCTTTTCTGTAATGAAAAATCTACCATAACTTGAAAGAAAAATCGACCACATCTTTTCATTTTATCTCCCATGATCTTAATTAATTGCTATGATTAATTGCAGAATCTGTTCATTGTTATTCCATGAAAAGGCTATATAGCACTCTAAATACATTAATAAACCATCTATTCATTTTCTTTTTCAAGCCATTATCTTGCTTGCCTAATCTCATTAGAATTTATTGTAGCTGAAAAATTGTTTTATTTTTATAGTTATGAGAGTTATGGAAAAAATATAGGAAAAAATTTGAGGAATTAGAGTGTTTGTACTTGTTCACTTCTTTTGTTAATAAAATTTTGTGTTTCCTATTAAAAAAAAAATGATATGAGACTAAAACATATAGTAGAGAGTTTGGAAATACATCAATAGAATCTGCCAAGTCATAACTTAATATATTTTTGCAGGTTGAAGGTATTAATATAGAACAATAAGAGAGAGAATCTTATTGGGCAAAGAATTTAGGTTTAAAAAAAACTAGAAAGTCAACATTTAGCCGGTGAAAAAAGGAAGTAAATATTTCGCAGAAAAAGGAAACAAAGGATCTAGGGATTTATTCAATAAAATTGAATTTTCCTTAAATATAAACCTTTTAAGGGTATGTTTGTGATAAAGTAACAAACAAAAATAATCTAATGAATTCAAGTTAGAGCCATTAAGTGATAAATAGAAACAACAAATGACCCCCTAGCGAGCATAAGCTTTGGAAAGCTGAAACTAAATATTTGTGGGATCAGCCAAAGATGTAGGAAACAATTTAAACAAGTATGAAGTGTTATTGGAAGATAATTACTCAAGAAGGATCTAAGAGTTTCTGCTAGATGAGAGTTCTTGAATTATGTAGACCGTAAGGAGTTTCTAACAAAGTAAGGATGGGACGTATTTCAGCTTGCTGAAAAGTGTTTAGTGAGACCTTTTGCTTTGCTCTCTCTCTTTTTTATTTATTTTTATTAAAAAAAAAGAAAAAAGAAAAAAGAAGAAAATACCGTTGGGGAAATGAACTATTTTGGAATTGGATGCCTTAATAATGGTAGAAGAATGGAATTTAAATATCCGTCGCTGGAATAACCCATGTTCATGGAAAATGATAATATCTGTGCTTCGACAATTTGTTGTGCTATCTATGGTTCCTTCAAATCTGTTTTCTCAATCTCTTGATATGCTGTACCGAACTCAAAAGCATTGATTGATAGATTGATTTTATCATTATATATTAATGTGAATGCCAATCATCAAAGTTGCTTTCTAGAAAGTATTTCTTTGCACATTTCAAAATTTACAAATTGTACTATAGTAGTTGATGTGATGTAATTTGAGTGAGGGTATGGAATTTGCATCAAGAACATCCCTCATACTGTATGGCAACTTGAAAGTGGAACAAATTTCTGAAATCACTTGAATTTTCAATTAGACACTTCCTATATTACGTAAAGAAACCAGGCTGTTGTGGCTAGCCCAAGTATAATGTGGTGGGATCCCATTGCATTCATCAGAAACTGATGAAGAAAGATAAGGAATGAATAATAGATAAAAGAAAAAGCAAAAAAAAAAAAAAAGAAAAAAAAAAAGAGGAGTGGTGGAGATAAGACTTATGCTTGAACAATGTTAAAACATGCAGTACATCTCCATGTCTACGTATCCGAAAACTTAATCTCTACTTTACATACTTCACTGCTTATAGATGGCTTCTTAATGAGTGTTGCAGCTTATTTCTCAAATTGCTTGGGTGCATTTCTGAAATATGGTGGTTTCTCATTTGTTTTTTGAAGACTCTAATAAAACTCAAAATTTGAAGTTGATTGCATCCAAAATTTTAGAAATGATTGTTATTTCTGTGCAATCTTGCATCTCCTGCACTTCATACATGCACTCTCTGACTTTACATCCCAGGATTAAAACCAGTTATTATTATTATTTTTTTTATCTGAACTGATCACCATAATTATTGGTTTTATAAATTATTTTCTGCTAATAAGGTGACCAGATCAACAATAACATTTATGCCTCACTGGCAGGTTCAGAAGAGTGACACCATGGAACTGTCAGCTATGTGTTCTATAAAATACGAGGATCCTATTGCAGAGCTCATTGTTTTTCTGGAGAAGTTGGCGCAATCTGGAATCACTGTTACTTATTCTACCCTCAATTGAGTATCATGCCTGACTTTGTATTTATTCTACCCTCACATTTTCCTTATAGTTAATTTGATCCTAGTTTTGCAACAGCATATATCTTATACACTATGGAGAAAAGAAACCTTGAAACAAGTGTGTGTATGTGTTTTTTCTTTATTTATCAGAAATGGGAGAAACTTAGATGGAAAGAATCACATTAATAGATTTATTTACTTTTGCTTCTAATTCTTTTGTGAGAATATAGCAACTTAAACATTGGACCAGCTCCACTGATTCTCAGAATTCCCAAGAATGCAGAAAGAAATGTTGAGAGAAAATAAAATAATCCTTTTGTTGATATATCGGATCATGTATTGTGCTTTGTTATTCTGAATAGTCGTAAGTGTACGCTTTGTTAAGACTAGTATAGCAAGCAAATACGAGTGTCAATACCAAAGTGAATTATTAAGTTTATAAAATTTAATCTAGCCAAAATTAAAATAACACTAAAAAGAATTAAGCATGTTGATTCAAAGGAAAAGAATGCTAAAAGAAAATTAATTCAGACATAGTTGTAAACAATGAAAACAAACACTGGATCTTTGATTTCATCATAACAATCCACTTTTACATTATTAATTGATCCAAGTAATTATATATTTTGTTTTTAGGGTGCATTCGACCAAGTGAATTGGTGATCCATTTGGTATTTGGTCATCACTGATATTCAATATATTCAAGAATGTTTGAAGAATATAAAGAACCAAAACTCTATGTAACATGGTGTTATGGTGTTTACTTAAATTAGGAGTTTTAAGTAAAAATCATGTACAAAATAGCCTTGATAGTTTCAGCACTAAACATCAGTCACTTTTTTAGTGGTAACTTCCTCTAGAAAACTCTGATTTACGAACTATTTACGGCTATGAAAACTATACATTTGGAGCTTCGATTTGACATGTTACTAGCCACACAATTCGATCTGTGCTGTCCTTGGGAGCCCTTGGAAGTTGATTCTTCTTTGTTGAAATTAAATCAGGTTCAGCTCAAAAATCATTTTTTAAGCCCGAAATCCTTGCTACGCTGAACAACCTATCAAACACCACTAAAAACCAACATAAAAACTCCATTTTTACAAGAAAACAATAGATAAAAAGAGTAGAAATTATATATAAATTATGGTTCATAATGGCGTAATTCCCGACAAGAATGACTTTTAAAGTAAAGCTTTTACAAATGTCTTTCGGAGTAGGAGCTTTCACAACAAAAAAATTTGGCTTCTCTCTTACTAAAAAATCATGTTTGGTTGGGGTTTTGGAGAAAAATTATGAAAAACTTCATTTTCATCCCAAGTTTTCATGAATTCTCATTTTTAAAGCCTATTTGCATAGATGACTCCATGATCCCTAAAGTTACAAAAGTCCATCAATTTGATTCCTACTGTTAATCAAACGTTATTCAAATCTAAGGGGTAATTTTATCATTTCAATAGAATATTTTAATTGTAATTAAATTAAAATTAAAAAAGAATAGTTAACAATAAAATAAAGGCGGACAAAAAAAAATAAAAATAGAAATAAATAATTATTACTTAATTATTACCATCATAAGAATAGAAATAAATGATAATAATTTATTACTATTTTTATTTATTTATTTTTTTTCATCAAATTTAATGAATGGTTGAGATTTTTTTATACTAATATTTTTAAAGTAAGAAACATTGAGTTGAGAATCACTATATATTACTATATATATATATATATATATATATATGTATGTATGTACATGTGTGTTCTTGTTTTTCAACAAAACCCAAACAAAATTAGATAATCATCCTATTAGAATTTCATTAGAGACAAAAGGAATCTCTCATGTTTTTCATTTTTTTTTTCTTTCACTTTTAATTATAAAAAAATTTGATTGGACGACGTGTCACAAATTGATTAGAACATTGATCAATTGATCAATGATACGTAGAAAATAATATACATGGTCAATTTGTACTTATCAACTTTTTATAAGGATAAATATATCATTTCAACCATCCTAATAAGAGGCAAATCGATCTTTATACAAATTTTGTCACTTTCATTTTTGTTTTAATTAGAAACATTAAATTGATGAATTTTTAAAATTTTATTGTCAAAAAAATAATATTCTGCCCTTTTGAAATTTGACCATTTCACCGACCAGCAAGGAGGGAGAGCATCTCCCGCCTTTATCCTTCGTCTATCCAAAAAGAATTGCAGCAGAGAGATGTTTGTGTCTCTCAAAATCAATCTTCATTCTTCTACAACACTCTTGGTATTCTATTTTATTTCTATTTAATCAATCATCCTATTCTTCTTCTTCTTATTCTTCTTTAATTATTATTATTATTATTTTTCTTGGTCATATTAATTGAATCAAAGGTTTCCAATGGATTCCCCAAATGGACAATTTCTAGGGTTTCCACACCCTTTCACTTGCCCAAATCCAACAACCGCCTACTCTCTCCACCGCTGCGTTGTTCAATTAGCTCCCACAACAACAATGTCAGTAACTAACACGCTTTTCTCATCACTCTTGATAGTGATTGGGTTTTTGTTGTATATTTAATTGTTGCCATTATTGCTGTTTAATTAGGTTGATGCTGGCAATTGCTCACCTATCAATCAAGGTATTTCGTGTATGTTTATATTGATCGATTTGACTGTTATACATGATCCGTATAGTTACTAAGCAGTTATTTGAGTGATTTAATTTCTAATTGGTTTTTACAATTTACAAATTTTTTATTTTTGTTGATTATGGGATTAGAGTTATGGTGTTATGTTGGATTAGTAACAAGAATTTGGCTATTTTAATGATTGATAAGGTTACTCATTAATAATAACTTTTGGATATTCTTCAATAACCACCCTTATAACCAATTCAAAGGCTGTTATTAATAGGTAACTCTAGTAACAATACATGAGTGATTTAGGTAGTCTTAACTTTCAATGCAGTGGTTTGAATAAATGAAAAGTTTTAAAAACAAAAATTAAACATAGAAAAAATGGATAATGTTCTTTGTAGTTTCAGTAGTTTGTAACTATCTTGGAAACTGATAGTATCATGACGCAAGTATTATATATGCTTAGACACTTGTCTTTATACATATATCCCAAGAACGGAAAATTCATAAAGATAATTGTAGATTATGAAGACACTGATAGATTTTATTGAAATGAAGTGCATAATCCTTGAAAAAGTTGGTTACTTGGTTTTTGTTATTTATGCTTCAGTTTTTCATGAATTTGACTTGATGTTTTTCTGAAGGTTCAGAGGAAAAGTCTGAATCTAGTCGGGGAAAATCGTTCTCATCAAAGGAGTATGTACTGTTTGTCTAAAGAGATGTTTTTGTTTAATTATGAAGGCTACTATCATGTTAGATAGATTTTATTTTTTTTTAAATTGCTTAGGCTTTTGTTGTTTTAAATGACCAAGATGTCAATTTTGATGAGCCACTTTATACTTCTTAAAAACCTGTCAAATTGTGCTCATGAACCTTATTGTGCAATACCATGATATAAGTTTTTGTCTAGGAAGTTCCAAATGTTTCAAGTGATTGAGAAGCCTCTCCTGGCAGATAGAAACATGTATGGGAAGAATTCAGTGTATAAATTGATCAGCAAGGACATTAAACTATAGGTCTTTAAGATACGGATAATTAAGTGGTACAAATAAAGAAACCCTGGGATACAGCAGTTCTGCTTGGTTCACTGATAGCAGTAACCTTTTTTCACCATTACTAGGACTGAAATGTTATATATAGAAGCCAAACTACCAAAGGATTCTAGTTGTACTTGAGGTCAAACTTTAGCTCGTAATTGTAATTTTCTCTAGCAATTACCTAGCACAATGTTCCTATGAGGTTATGATATAGTCCACTTTTTGGTTCTCTAATAAGGTTTATTCATCAGCAAATTGCTAAAGTCTTGCGTTCTTAGTACCATGGCTATCTAATCTCTATAGCATTGCATTTGAAATTAACGCTGCTTGTATAATTTGTTAGGGTGTTGGAGAAATTAAGGAGATACGGAATTTCTGGAGTATTATCATATGGGCTACTTAATACTGCTTATTACTTTACAACGTTTCTCGTGGTGTGGTAAGTCACATCGTATGTCCATAATATTTTGTTATTTCTTTCTTTTTGCTAATGATATCAGAAGTTCACAGATTATAAGATGTGTACAAATGCTACTGATTACCAGTGAATTGGCTAGCTTGAATATCTGAACACTCACCCTCACTTTACTCGGAAACAAGAATTAATTCACATTGGCATATGAAGTTAGGGAAAAAGCATTTTTAACTTTGCTTTTTAACATATCCACTGTACTAATTTTCTGTTTTTAGTCTTGTTTCCTGCGTCTATATTGCAGCAGTGATTGGTTTGTTTAGCTATTTTTTTTTTCTTTTATGTACATTTATATAGTTATCATGGAAAGTTTATTATTGTTTCATTTGTGCTCTATGACGAGAATACATAGAAGCAAGCAAATCATTAGTTGCACATTGTTTTCAGGTTCATGTTTGGTTCATAAGTTTTCTATAACTACTTGTTCATTACTTGGATTTAAAAGGAAATTCACCAATGCAGTAACATCATGGTTAATTTGCTGGATTTTTGTTTTGAAAATGATGGCACATTATCTACAGAGAGAAGATGGCTTCATTGATTATGCAGTTGAGTGGGACAGAAATTGAATTATGGAGATTCTAAACTTCTAATAGTAAGAAATTTCTCACTGAGATAAGCATCTAGAATATTTGTAAAAATGACAAAGAAGCTCTAGATGAAGCTTAGCTTTTGGTCTTGAGTTAAGGAGTTAAGGGGTTACTTTGAACTCTTTTTTGGTTAATCTTGTAAAGCTAGGTAATCACAAATTTATATAATTGTGGGGTGGGATAGGATGAAGGAAAAGGTTGAAAATATGTTTTCTGTAATTTTATCATCGTACTTGCTTATATTATAGTCCATTATATAAGCTCAAGGCCTCTCTTATTCAATATGAACATGATTTGGTGCGTATGATACTCTAATTGCTTATCAGATGAGAAGATTTAAAGCCATATATAAGCTACGTTGATGGCTTAGCGCTTCGTAATAATCCCCATAGATCCAAGTTTTCTTAGTTTTGAATTTATAATGTGTTGAGGATTTAATTGTAGATCCAACAACAAGTCTTAATCTTTCTGACTCGCACCATACGTTAGGGTAGAAAATGAACCAACCAGCCAAACAATTAGATTGTATAATTGACCTAATCTTAGTTTAAGCAATTCCAAGTAAAAATACCTGGAAAAGCCAAATAAAGTAGAAAAGAGCTTTGCCTCGCAAATTGCAAAATTTTACTAATAATAGCCAAAAGAATCTAGATGTTAACAAACCTTAAGTTTAATCCTCATTTATAATAAAACAATTTCTAACTTTCCTAGGAAACAATATTTCCTTAAGAAATAGAACCCTAAAAGGAAAATAACATCAACTAATAAGGAAATAATATTAAAGTCTTAAATAAAGAAATAATATTTTGAATAGAAATAGGAAATCTAGACAAATCTGGAATCCTTCGGCCTTCAAATGCAACCTTATCTCGTCAATCACAACTTATGTTGCGAGAGACTTGCGCCACGAGTTACGACATAAGTCGCGTGACTCTTGCGTTAATGGATGTGGCTTGCGTTGTAGGTCGCACCTCGCGACATAAGTCGCGTCATTCTCGGGTCATCTCATGCAACTTGCACCACGAGTTGCATTCAGCCTCCCAGACCTTCTGCTAGCGTTTCATCATAATGCAATGCTGATGATTGATTATTGAGAGAGGATCATTTATTCTATTAAAATTATCAAGGTTGACTACCAAATCCACAGATTTTAGAATTTGAATGTGTAGAAAATGCATGAAGGTTGATCACACAATTTCAAGATGCATTTGTTCTGCTGGGAATGTGTTATGAACTGTGACTCCGCAGTTCAAGTGAAAGTAATTTGATTTTTGAGTTCTAAAGGAAAAAATAAGAACTAAAAGAATAAAAATGTCCTAATGAGAATGGAAAGGGAAAAAGCATTAGGCATCTGTGACTTTAATCATCAACTAAAAACGAAATAAAACCTAGTAATTCTTCCAAGAGTCAAAGTAAGTTCAACATACCAACATATGGGGATGTTATAGTTCTGAGAAAATATTCATAAGTCCAAAATTTACATTCTGAACTGAAGTTTGATTTAATTTTCATACTAATGGCAAGCTGAATCTCAAAATCAAGTCTCTGATGCTGCTGATGCATTGGATATTGAGAGTTCTTAAAATGAAAACCCTGAACTCTTACAAGTTAGAATCCGTTGAAGTTAGCAACAAATTCCTTTACCATGCTGCATTACACTGTCAGTCTTTTGAAATATTTCAATCGACTACATAATAAGGCATTGCTTGACTTGCTTTCTAGGTTCTATGTGGCTCCGGCACCTGGTAGGATGGGTTATGTTGCAGCTGTCGAAAGGTAGTATCTCATGCTTATGTTTCTGAGATTACAGTTCATGTTAAGATTTTAGTTCTTTGCAGATTTCTCAAAGTAATGGCCATGGTATGGGCTGGAAGCCAGGTCACTAAGATTATAAGAGCTGGAGGGTGAGCTCCCAGTAATGAATTTCTTTTCTTGATTAGTGATTTGCATGAGATCACGATGCTCTTATTCTTCTTGTACAACCAAAAATATATTAGTTTATTTAAACTTAACTGGTCCATGTTATTAAGTTTATAATTTATCATTCTTGTATGTTAAGGCTACATCTATCAGATACAGGATGTAACAACCACTGTGTTTCTTGAGTTTAATGATGTCTGAAATGAGTCATTTGAGATAAGAGTTCAAATACAAGAAGAGAAGTTTCTGTATTGGAGAGGTAGTGAGATGGAAGGGGAGGGCAAACTAATCTTTGTTTAAACATTCAAAGTCAATTCGGTTTGTGTGCATGGTATCATGCATTTACGCTAAATTCTTTATAGTCTCAAAGTGTTAACATTTTAAACTGTTCCAGTAAAAATAGATATTTTGTACCTGAGTCTTTTCTACTTCTCCACTCCTACTTTCTAACAGCTGTGCTCTGGTGACCAGAATTCCAAGTTGATGTTTTTCTGTTGTTTTTATTGTTCCTGTCTAACATAAACATTTTGAACATTTATATAAAGAATCAGTTAATGAAGTTAATGACAGAGGTACATATGCAGGGCCCTAGCACTTGCACCATTTGTAGACAGAGGATTGTCATGGTTCACTGAAAAATTTAATTTCAAAACTCAGGGAAAGGTAAGTGACACTTAAAATTTCAGGACTCACTCCCTTTTATTGCTTAGTTGCTGGATTGTCATTTATGTATATAGCTGTCTCCAGGCATTCATGGTGATTGTTGGATTTTGTTTTGGATTGGCTCTGCTGCTATTTTTCACTGTGACATTGCTCTCGGCATGAATCTGTTTTGGTTTTGCATCATGACTGGATGGAGAAACTTTTTGTTAGACGTTTGCATTTCTTCCAATTAACCTCTGTAGTCTGTATGTAGTTTCTCCTTGTCACTACATATTGTAGCTTCTAAAAGTTGAGGCTCTAAAGGTGTTACATTCTGTTTGGGTATTAAATTAGTAGTATAATTTGAGATGTTTTAATCTGGCCATGTATACCAGAGATATACTAAAGTTGTTAAGTTGTATGCAAAGTGTGAATCTCAGGTATATATTCATGTATACTTGTTAATCTAACCATGCATGAAGATGTTCTTTTCCAACACTTCCAACAAAAACAAATGTCTCTCTTCTCTCTCGTTTCTTTTGACATATATTGGGTGACGGGCTTCACTAACTTATTGGTTTGGGTACAGTTGTCTAATAAATTTACAACTGTTGCATTGTTTGTAATTAATCCGGAGGTTCATATTGAAGAATCTGAAAAATAATTAAATAAATTATATTGACTTTACTAAACATGTTGCCTATAATGTTATTATTGATATATGTGCTGATCATTAAATTTTAACACATTAATACTTTTGAAAGTCCTAGCATTTACATTTTACAAAGCTAGAGGAAAAAAATAGTATTTTAGGCTAAGCAATAAGCCCACCCTTTTTTCATAAAAAATGTCCGTTCTTTTATTTATTTATTTTTTAAATTTTATAAACTAATAAATTATAAATTAATTAAAATAAAAAATAAATACAGTGGTAAGCATGGGAACGCATGGCTTCTCTAGTGCACTTCCGTATTTAATTTAATAGCTTTTATTTTAACTAATTTTTAATTAAATTCAATAATTTTCTATTTTTTAAAAAAAGGATTATTGTTTCTTAATGTTTTTATCAAAATAATTACTATTTAAGTTTTTTAATTAATAAATTGTTAATTTATATAAAAAGTAGCAGTTTTTTGATGAATAAAAATATAATACATGTCGGAAATATTAAATATCATATATATATATATGTATATAAAAGTTGTATTTATGATTATTATAATTTTTGGTAGTGTTGAAATCTTGGAAATATACATATACATACATATATATATATATATTTGTATACATATAAAATTTGGAGGGTTGCAAACAATGATTTAAGGGTTTAACATGGGATCAATTTAGTGTATTGGACTAATTCGTCGTCATCTTGTAACGTCTTTTTTTTATTCCATGTGCAATTGTTTGATTGGAGATATATATATATATATATATTCTCCTTTTGACATATTACACAATCAATACTCATCTACCATACTCTCTTGGTGGGAGCACTACAACACAGCCTGGAATGAGAGCTCCTATGAGTGGGAGGGAATAGAGGCTTCCGGAGGAAGTAGACATACGCTTCTAGGTGAGAGAAAACAGCTGAAAATTACTCATAAATCATTTAGTGGGAGGGTACACTGGTTTGAACCCAAGACAAGGGAAGGGGAGATACCGGAGACATTGGACTATAAGCATCTGTCACAAACAGAAAATATACTATTTGATGAATTTGCGTGCGGTGCTTGAAGAGAGTTTTAAGTGTCATGTGGCCTGAGATTAAAGGGTTGAACAAAGAAGACTCCGTGTTTTAGTCCATTTCGATTAGAGTTCCAAAATATTTTACTCAAATTCATACTCAAATAATTTAATACGGACAAAAATGAAAGTACACTGATTGTTGGGATAAATTTGAAAGGCATAATAATTTTTGAGCAGTTTGTTAACTTCCCACATAAATCTCCCCCTTAAAATTGTTCATATCAGTACATTTAAAAATAATACTTGCCATGTTCAATATCATGATACAATTATGCAGACCATCATAATGTACAAGGAATTTAAACATGATCCAGTATTTCATACATCTAAGACCCTGGTTAAACAATTTCTAACCATTTTTTTTTCTTACCCGAAAGATTTTCCGACCTGTTTTCAACGAACCCTGAACTGGAATGATTGTCGGACACTCCAACCTTCGTAGTCGAAAAATTGTTCGAATACATATTACCAGAAGTAGGTGACCCTAAAGGGATTTGATCCTTCCCAATCTTATCACTCACCCATCCTTGGTATTGGCCACTAACTATTATTGAGTGACCAAGATTATTCCATCTAAATAGTTGAAACCATGATTTGCCTGCATATGGATATGTACATGTCAATGAACATTAAAACATGATATGATACTATAGAGGACTGTTCTTCTTAGAAAGCAACAAAGAACAAGGTCATTGGCTTCATAAGCAAGGACCATCCAGTGAACATGTTAGTAAATCACAACTTATTTATGAGCTCTATGCTTAAAAAGAATTAAAATGAAATACTAAAGGGACTTCCCTCACAGCAATCACCACAAGTCTTTAAGCGAACCACATAATTGGTAAGATAGATCAAAATATAGTACGTATATTTGTCTGCTAGGTATGCGTACTGTTCTACATACATTAGAAATATGTCAGAAGAGACCTTTCTTTAAAGTCACTTGGTAGATATCTTCATCTTTGCATCTTCTCATTTCTGAACATGTATTTTTAACTACAGACTTTGTTTTGCCTGGTAGGATAGACCACTAGGATGAATTCGTAACATGTTGGTATCCTATGGTTATCAGCAATGTGCAAAAGATTAAGAATTTAATCTCTCCATATAGCAACTGACACAGTCACAGACCTCAGACACCTCCACGTAGATTCCTTTAGAAAGGGAAAAGTGCAGAAGGACGGTTTTAATAGATTCCTTTTCTCTTCATAATTTATCTTCTACTGATGAATGGCTAATTACCGAAATGGCAATAAAAAGAATTCAGAAGTACAAATCTGAAATTCATGTTAAAAGATACCTATCAAATTGCTCCAATCCTAGAAAGCTGTATCTTTGAGAGCCTCCCTTGGGACAACAGAAAGTTGCTTGTTTAGTTGGTAGCACCTTATTGCCTACTTCATCCATAGATGTCTCGAGGCCACAAGATTTGCAAAAGAATTCAACTTCTGATTCCTAAATGAAAGGGATGCAGCTTTCAAA
Source organism: Dimocarpus longan (assembly GCA_022984855.1). Lineage (NCBI taxonomy): Eukaryota > Viridiplantae > Streptophyta > Magnoliopsida > Sapindales > Sapindaceae > Dimocarpus > Dimocarpus longan. The sequence goes on along the minus strand of CM041025.1, from coordinate 20,051,447 downwards.
ATTCACAACCGCATTGAATTTTCAGTAGTAAATGTCAGTAAATTATGTCTGCTAGAAATCATACCTCCATCATAAGCAGTTTGGATAGGTGTGTCAAAGGATATGGATGAAGCTTATAGCCACAATTGTTTATACAGGCCAGAGCAAGTACTCGAACCTATCAAGGTCACACAAAGAACCAAACAGTAAAATATACTGTCAATAGGTTTTCTAGGCCAGCATGAAGTAATTGTGAGAAGTGCTGGAGTTCTAGAAGGAAGTCCTAATGTCCACAATGGACATTTAATTGAGGAACAATAGTAAAAATTTGCATAATTAGAACTAAACTCTTCTTTAAAAAAAAAAAAAGACACTCAAGAACATTTGATTGAGACCTATATAACTAGATGATCACAAATAAAACCGTAAAATTTTATACCACATCAATATATGGCTCAATAATGCAGTACTGTAGATATGATGCCTCAGCAGCAGTAGCACAGAAAAAATGCTTATAATTGCCCATCCGAAAGTACCTTTCAGAGAATTAAATTAAAGAAAAAAATTATTTATCAGTTTACCACAAACACATCAAATATGTGATCATAAGACTAATATTCCAATGTTAGATTAAGCAAGAAGTCAAGGCAGAATCTATAGAACTCTATTGTTACCGTAAAACTCCACGTGCAAAACACATTTCTTTGGATTTGACAATTGGAGTAGGCAGGTTACGAAACCACAAAGAAAGTGATTCTCCCTGCAGATTAGAATTAGTTCTATTTCAAGAATTTAAGACCCAGCACAAGACAGCAATTAAAAATCAGAACATCTAACAGGGTAGAGATCAACCATTGGTTGGCCATTACAATCAAGATGAAGAAGCACATATAATGAACGAAACTCTGCTTCATTCTCATAAACAGAGTTGGAACTCCGATTTACTTCATACAGATTATACAGAGATGCCAAAGATTTTGTAAGCTGCTCAAGGTTTAGGTGATGCATTGAAGATTTACTCGAACCGCTGCAACTTCCCTGTAGCTTGTGGTGAGATACAACAAGAAATTTAACCTGTAAGGTGAATCATATAGGGACCGAACATCATGTGAAGTTATTTCTTCACTAATCATACAGTTCTTATAAGTGCATGCCTAGAATTCACAGATGGAAAAGAAGCACACAATGGTTTGAAGTTCCAAACCTAATGAAAAACGATACGATACACATATTTGCAATTAACTCGAACTTAACATAATATATAGCATGTTAGCAGAATCCAACAGACATTTAGGCAACTTGTAAAGACTTTAGCATGTTGTTCTCTATGAACAAAGTACAAAAGAAACCTCATAATAACCTTATACTAATTATAACATATAGTTAAAAGCTTGGTTCCTCAATGATTGATCCCACAAAATAATCTAGGCATAACATAATTACAACTTGCAGCATCCTGTAGATTCGGTTATATAAAGATATATATTTTGATATCCATAGCCCCTGTCAAATTAAAGGATGACAAATTTGGTTCTAGTACTTATAAGTATAGGTTGCAACCAAAGACAGGGTAAAAAGCAAAACAAAAAAATAAACAAAAAAAAAAAAAAATCAAAAACAAAAGAAAACAAGTATTTTTCCACTTCTATACAACATCATTAATTAAGGTGAAAATGATTATTTTTTCCACTATCGATGTCTCTGTGGTCTACAAAAAAATCCACACAAACATAATGGTAGTCCATTCATCTGACTAAGAAAGCTTGGTCTAACTATCATTTCGATAATTTTTCAAATATCCATAGCATCAACCATAACAAATGATGTGTTAAGACAACAAATAAATCAAAACAAATATAACCATGGAGTACCCACCGCCATCAGGTAAGCCCAACACATGAATGTCAAATCACTTTCTGTAACAACACATGCTTGAAGAAAAAGCATAAATAATGATACATATCAAGTGATAATAGCACATCATTATAGCATAAAAGTCTATTTTTCATCTCTATCACATAAAAATCGAATTCAAAAAACGAAGAGTTTGGATACCATTTTTTCATACATGTGGATTACAACTTTGCCATGGACAATATTCTGCATGGTAAGGTCTTGTCTTATGGACCTTGTCCTATCGAAAATGAAGTCATGAACCACTTCGAAAGGGTGTTCTCTAGAATCCATCAACTCAAAAAGGTAGTTTAAAGTCTCTTCCAACACTGAGAGAGGCCTAACATCTGATGCTCGCACACTCTGCGCAGACATTGTTCTGCAAAACTGTACAAACATATGTCTTATTTATTTCTCCTCTATCATAGACTTAACACTAACTTGCCCACAAACCCAGTCCACATTATATAGCACAAAAATCACCGACTATATCATTCAACTACAAAAGAGAGAGAACAGAGGTAAAAGAAACACCTTTTTGACAGCCAAAGCTGGGGATGATTGATGGGGATTTGCATTCAGTCTTTCAAAGACAGCCAAGTCTCTGAGGCGCTGCCTTTGTAGTCTTTCTTCTTCTGTGGAAGGAAAACAAGAAATCATGAAAAAGCAGAGAAAAATGAAATGGTTGAGATTTCTAGTTGAGAACCCACCTGGGCACATAAACGGGCAAGTTCCAACAATACCCTTTTCACCTTCTTTTTCTTCTTCGTGCTCGTGCTTACCTGCCCTCCGAAAACCCCTTGATCCAGCCATTGAGGATGAAGAAGAAGATGATGATGATGGATGATTTCTTCTACCAAATCGCCTCTTCTCCATGCTAAGATAACAAGATCGCAATACCTGCGCCTACTACGTTGTTATAGTACTGGTGCTAGCTTAGGCCAAATTCTACCTAAATGTCCTTGATCAGCTTTGATTAAAGCTGATGTAATGGAAAAGTTAATATTCGAAGACTAAATTGATTCTTTTATATATTAGATAAATTGGCTAATCAAGGGATAATTCTAACTTCCCCATCTAATTTGATGAAATAACTTAAATCCTCCAATATTTTGAGATATAACTAATAGCCCCTTATTAATTTACAAAATTGACTAAAAAAAACTTTTGTAATATATAAAAATGACCAAAAAACCCCTGTCGACAATTTAGATATTAAAAGTTCATGTTTGATTGTTAATCTAGAAGGTAAAATCATCGATTCAATGTAAAATAAATTAAGAAAAAATGAATTAAAAAATGAGAAGGAGAAAATGTCATGTGTGCATTGTATGTGGATCATCAGGAGATTAAAAGGATGAGACGTTCCCAAAATGACATCACCAGATCATCCAAAATCTCTCTATCTAATGTATACAGTTCATCTTCCCTCCCTTGGTGCCCCTCCTCCACCACCCCCCCCAAAAAAAAAAAAAAAAAAACCTAAACTACTTATTGCCAACCTTTGCAGCTTGTAAAACTCCTTGCATATGTGTCTCTTCGTCATTTTAATTAATATTTTGGAGTATCTTGGTGTGGTTGAGGTCGAGTTTGAAGGAGTTATTGAGACAGGAGTTCGTGGTATTGGAGTAGATATTAGTCTTTTGAGTCTATTTTTTTAGTAAATGTTGATTTCATGTGTGTGGTTTGCATGGTTGAAGTTTGTGTAGTTAAATTTTGTTGTTTTTGTTGTGTTAGGGTTTTAATGAAAAAAAAAATTGGGGGTTTTTCAATTGAAAGATAGGAACTGTTGGGTAATTGGGTGTTGGATCGGATCCACCCAAATTAACCTAAACCCGAAAAACCCATGATCCAAGTTACAAACTGGATTGAATCAAGCAACCGATGGAGCAGTTACTTACAGTTGCAACATTGACTGATGAGGCAACTTGTAGTTGCAATACAACTGCTATGAGTATTTTGCTGCACATAAAAAAAATGCAGTGATGGGATCGTTTTTTAAGAAGTGACAGAAACAAACATATGAGAAAAAACAGAGAAATAGAAAAACAAAGGTAGTATTCTGACACCGTGAATTAAGATTTCTCTCCTCTTCGTGATTGAAATCTGACTGCCAGTTGAACAACAAGAAATTCATATCAACTTTTGCTGTATAACCGGGTACGTATTGTGTTTTTCATATTTTAAATATATTATATATACTGTCAGTGGTGATTGTAATTTATCATTAGTATCAGAGTTTGGTTTTGTGTTGTTTGCTGGTGGAATGATGACATTTAGCATGAAACTTACTTACGTGTTGAGTTTAAGGCATTTAGAAAGTTTTTTTTCAAAGAATAGTAAAAAAATCTCGAATCTGTTCATAGCCTTTAAATGTTAGAAAACATTTCTATTTTATATAATTATTATATCATTGGATAGGGCTCGAAAAGAGCTTTCCAACGGTATATTATATGATCAATTTGGATGAGAAACGAGTGAGAAAAACGAATTTAAAATTTACCCCTGAAATTTGAAATTCTGGAAAGTAGTTTTCGAAAGGTTGAAGACGATGAACAGTGGCTTGCCACATGATGACCTGGGGAGAGGCCACGTCATACATGACACATGTCACTTTCTAGTAGAGCCGCATTAGCGTAAGTATGGTAACTAGAGAAAGCCACATGTAAAAAGTGTGGCGTAATATTATGTCGCCACGTGTACACTCACGTGGTTGAATCTGGTTGGGACACGTGTAACACGTGTGGCGAAGTCTGGTTCAGCCACACGTCACATTGAAGGGACGAATCAGATTATGCCACGTATGCGCGACTTGGCACCATGTGATTGGGCCACATGTCACGGAGATGGAAGCGCCAGAGCCTGCCACGTGGCTCGCGTTTGCACTGCCCATGCTACTGATGAGCCACGACTGCCGGCGCATGACTGTGATGGTCTTTGGCTTATGAGGTCCACGTGCTGCCGCCAACAGCGATTTTCGGCGACCAGAAAAAAAATATATATATTTTAAAAAAATTTCTTTCTTTTATAAGCCTATTCATTTTATAAAATTTAATATTATATTTAGTTTATTTAACTAAATTGTTTAACATGTTTAACGGAAAAAATGTTTTATAGATGGCCTATCGTGTTATTCATTACTTTACTGATTCTGATAAGGAGGTCGAGGAAGTCATCGAGATAGTTAAGATTGATTCCCGTACCCCTTATCTACCTGACTGATGTTGTACTTATTTTATTGTTATTATTTTGTATATAGTGCTAGCATTTATGTTGGATATTTTTCATCTATGTTGGATATTATGTTTATGTTAGATATTTTATTTTATGCATACTTTTATGGATACTGTAAACTTTTTATTTATCATTTATATAATCTTGTTTTATTTATATTGCATTATATATAATGATATCTATGTGGGTGTCCTAATATAATTAAGAAATGACATTAGGACTGCTTTACACAAATACAATTATAAATATGGTTTAGTGAATAATTGGAAATGGATGATGATGGGTGACTTGACTACTTTTTCAATTCCTGTCCAAAGATTCCTTTTTCATATTTATAAGTGTATAGTTGCTGCAATATTATAGTGAAATGATAATAGATGTGCTAGTATAGATATAGAAGGATATAGATAGTAAGTCTCTAAATAGAAATGAATATCATTTCAAGAAATGGCTTCAACTTCAAAGAATATAATTACTGAATTAAATAAGGGTGAGAAACTAAATGGTGATAATTATGATATCTGGCACCGAAAAATTCAGTATATTATCGAAGAGCATGATACTCTTGAGACCCTAATAAACACCGTGATATTACCCTAATCAGGTACATCTACTCAAAGCAAAAGAAGCATGGAGATCTATTAGACTTGAAAAAAGAAGAATAGCATTGCTCGGATTATGATCTTGAGCAATATGGATGATGATCTCATGTGTATGTGTGAAGATTATGAGACTACTTAGGACATATGGATGGCTCTAAAAACAAATATGGTGGTAATTCAACCACTAAGCTGAGGAGGCTCACTATTAAGTTTGGCATCTATAGGAAACGCCAGAATCATACCATGAGGCAGCACCTTGGGGAGATGTCAAACATGATTCGTTAGCTTAAGATTGCTGGACATAATCTCACTAATGAGCAGCAAGTATAGGCTGTGATCTGGTCTTTTCCATCCAGTTAGGAGAACATGAAAATCAACATGACTCACAATGATAACATTAAGACATTTCATGATATTGCACGTCATATTGAATTGGAAGATGAGCATTTAGAAACGGCTAAGGCTTCCGGTCAGCTTTACATGGCTGAATCCAACAAGCGAAAAGACATAGGCTTTATGCGTAAGGGATGGAAAAAGAACTTCAAGAAAGGGAATGAAAATTCCAAGTTCAAGAAGGATGAGATCGAAAAGCGCAAGAAGGGCAAGCGTTTTGGGGTTAAGAAAGACAAAACCAAAATGACATGTTTCAACTGCGGCCAGTTGGGCAATTTTGCTCATAAATGTACTGAGCAAAAGAAGGAAAATATACAATATTACTCTAGCACATTTAATCATGCTTATGTTTCTAGCTTGATATTACTCACTGACTCTCGTCCTGTATGGACTATAGACTTAGGGGCAATCGATCATGTAGCTAGAGATCAAGAAGCATTTATGGAGTATCATCGAATAAGTCAAGGATCAAGATGGATATATGTAGGGAATAATTCACATGCTGAGGTGAATGGTATTAGCACTTGCAAGATTACTTTATATGGAGGCTAAGTACTCTATCTCCATGATGTATTATTTGCTACTGATATTCGACGAAATTTGGTTTCTGTATTAGTACTTATTAAACTAGGATATGTTTTAAATTTTCATAGTGATTGTATGTATATTTATTTAGATTCTGTAAGGATTGATACTGGATATTTACTGAATTGTTTTATTGTATTGAATACCGAGATGAACAGTTATTATGATGATAATAGTTGTTTTTTCATTAATTACTTCTTCTAACAGTGTAAATTTCGATGTTAATACTTGGCATGCTAGACTAAGGCATATTGGCCAGGATAGAATAAATAGATTAGTCAAAGAGGGATTTTTAGGTTCCCTCAATAAGATAGATTTGTCTGTATGTGAAAATTGTCTAGCAGGAAAAACAATTAGAAAACCATTTGGAAAAGGAATTAGAGCTGAGGATCTATTATAGTTAGTTCATTATGATGTTTGTGGACTTATGAATGTTAGAGCTAGAAGTGTTGTTTTATATTTTATAACTTTTATAGATGATTATACTCGTTACGGTCATGTTTATCTAATCTCCCATAAATCTGAAGCATTAGATTGCTTTAGATTATATCTAAACATGGTGAAAAATCAGTTAGATAGAATTGTCAAAGTCCTGCGAACTGTTTGAGGACGAGAATACCTCTCAGAACTATTTGAGACATTGTGTCAAGAGAAAAGTATTGTTAGACAATTGGTCATTCTTAGGACTTCGCAACAAAATGGTGTAGATGAAAGAAGGAATAGAACTTTAGTAGAGATGGTAAGATCTATAATGGCACAAACGAACTTTCCAATATCTTATTGAGGAGATGCACTACTAACAGCTGCTTATATTCTGAATGGGGTTACTATTAAGTCAGTATCTTCTACACCTTATGAATTATAGATAAGCAGGAAACCTGATTTTACCCATATGAGACTTCGGGGGTGTGCAGGATATATACATGACTTGTCCAGCAAATATGGAAAGTTGGGTGCTAGAGGAAAGAAATGTATCTTTATTAGATACTCTAAACATTTGAAAGGATATGTATTCATAGAAGAAAATTCAGATGGAAGCGTAACTAAATTGGAGTTACGTGACGTGAATTTCTTAAAGAATGAATTTCCTAGTAGGGGTGAAGTTGAAAAAGATTTTCAATTTTATGAATTGAATGAATCTCATGACATTGTGCATTCGAACACTCAACTAGAGGTAGAAAGAGAGTTGCTTGAATACTCTGTCCCTAATGGGAGTGATAAAGCTATTGAAAGAGCTATTTCATTTGTTCTCAGTGGCAACATAGGGATTAATGAATTAGTATCCTCGAAATCATCAATTCGTAGAAGTGACCGTAAAGCTATTCCTCATCGTTAATTTGAGATTGAAGGGGAAGCTTTTATGCATTTTTCACATGATAGTGATGAGCCAAAGAATGTAAATGAGGCACTCAACTCTCCTACTAAAGAATTTTGGATTAAAGCTATGTGAGAAGATATGGAGTCAATGAAAAACAACCATGTTTAAGACTTGGTTGATTTACCACCTGATCGGAAAGCTATTAGAAACAAATGGGTTCTCCATATCAAGCGTAAGGCAGACGGCTCAATTGAAAGGTATAAGGCAAAATTAGTAGCGAAAAGATATATTCAATAGAAGCGTATAAATTATGAAGAAACCTTATCTCCTATGGTATGATTTACTTCAATTTGCCTTATGTTAGCTATCGTTGCACATATGGATTTAGAATTGTATCAAATAGATGTAAAGATAGCTTTTCTCAATGGAGAACTAGAGGAAGAAATTTACATAGAACAGCCAATGAATTTCGTTTCAAAAGGTCAAGAGCAAAATGTTTGCAAGCTCAAGAGATCTATTTATAGTCTAAAACAATCCTTCAGACAATAATGCCTTCATTTTCATAAAGCAATAATATTCTATGGATTCTAGATGACTGAAGAAGTCCATCGTGTGTATGTCAAATGGGTCAAAGATAAATTCGTAATTTTTTTTTTATATGTGGACGATATTTTATTAGCCGAAAATGACAATGGGTTTATGATAACTATAAAGAAATGATTATCTTCAACTTTCGAGATGAAAGAAATAGGAGAAGCTGCCTATATTTTAGAAGTTAAGATCAAAAGAGATCGTTCAAGGAGGATCTTAGCTTTATCACAAGAGTCTTATATTAAAAAGTTCCTCAAACGATTCCATATGATTGATTGTAAGCCTATAAATACTCCCATCTCGAGGGGACAAACTCTTAATCTTGAAATGTGCCCAAAAACTTTACAAAAGTGTGAAAGAATGCAAAGAGTTCTTTACTCTAATGCTATCAGAAGTCTCATATATGCTATGATGTGTACGAGACCTGATATCTGCTATGCAGTTGGACTAATTAGCAGATATCAATCCAATCCTGGTCAGAAATATTGGATCGCTAGGAAAAGAATATTAGCATAGCTAACATGGACCGTAGACCATTCCCTTTGCTACTAAGGAGGTAATTTACGTTTGGTTGGGTATACAAATGCAGATTAGGGAGGTGACTTGGATGAGCGAAAATCCACTTCAGGTTATGCATTTTTACTCTACGAAAGTGTCATCTCTTGGAGTAGTAAGAAACAATAATGTATTGCATTATCCATCATGGAAGCTGAATTTATAACGTGTTCAGCAGCAGTTCAAGACGCAATGTGGCTTAAAAGATTTTTAGGAGATCTGATTTTAGAAGTTAATATGGAGAAGTCAATTACTATTTACTGTGATAGTTAGACAGCCATTGCTTATACCAAAGATGCAAAGTATCATAGTAAATCGAAGCATATAAACACTAAATATAATTTTGTCAAAGATATAGTGACAAAGAAAAATGTAATGATCAAATATATATTTACGCATGAGATGGCCGCTAACCCGTTTACAAAAGCTATGATGAGGGATGCTTTTAAGTCATATGCTCAGTATTTAGGTCTGCATAGATTATAATGTTGTAATTATTACTTTGAACTATATTCATTTGTGAATAAATATATTAGATTTATTATATAATACTAGCACATATTCATTTCACTTGAATTATATAAAGTATGTCATTAGGTTGGAGACTGAAATTCTTACACATATAGTCATCTTGGTTGTTAGGATGACAAGCCAAGATGAGACACATATATTTTTAGAGAATAAATTGAAGATTATTCTCTTAAAGACTTAGAATATATGAAATGTCGCATTAGCAATAGCTAAGATGAGGTTTTACACTAAACACTAATAATAAAACTGCTTGTGATGTATCCCCATCATGATGAGAACTTGATTAAGCCATATGTGAGTTTCTTAACAAGAGGCGCTTAGAAAGCGATTTTTGAGAAACTCAATTTAGACATTATGAGAGCGTTTGAACTAAGATCTGTACAGTGAATAATCTAAATATAATTGACATACGCGTCCCTATTGAGGGGAAAGATTCACTATAACATGTGTTTCATATCGCGTGTGCTTATTGTGACCAACATGAAAAATAAATGAATTTATCCCTAATTCCTTATTGTGTAAGTTCCATTGAAGTTTGTAAAAACTTCTACCTATGTCCTCAGTGACTATTCACTTTGTCTCAAAGTAACGGAGTGATACTTGTATCATTAGTGTGTTTTCTATAGCCATGATAATGCGACTTATGAGACATTTTTATGATGTCAGTTATTTTTGTTGATCGAACGACGAAAGTGAGATGAGAAGATTTAATGAATTTTATTTTTCATATATTTACATGTCGATAAATTGTGATTTGGAATCATAATTGTAATTGTATGAATTATTAAAGTATCAAGCATGTTGTGTTAAAGGGATCAAATATGCTTGAACAAATAAAATTCTATTAAATCTAGGACATAATAATGAACAAATTTATAATTTCTTATATAGAAGTACAATTGAGATTTATAAAATAAGTCCTATCACACATATTATTGTTCATAGGTCATACGATGTATTTGTATATATAAATGTCTATAATTCTTATCATAAAAGATTCATCAGAATTTTTTCTATGTTTTTTCTTTGGCTTACCTTGTATGAGTAGGAGATGTTGGTTAATTGGGTGTTGGATCAGATCCACCTAAATTGATCCAAACCCGAAAACCCATGATCCAAGTTACAAATTGGATTGAATCAAGCAACTGATGGAGCAGTTACTTGCAGTTGCAACACTGACTGATGAGGCAGTTACTTGCAGTTGCAATACAACTGCTATGAGTATTTTGCTGCACATAAAATGCAGTGATAGGATATTTTTTTAAGAAGTGATAGAAACAAACATATGAGAAAAAACTGAGAAACAAAGAAACAAAGACAGTATTCTTGCATCATGAATTAAGATTTCTCTCCTCTTCGTGATTGAAATTTGATTGCCAGTTGAACAACAAGAAATTTATATCAACTTCTGCTGGATAACCGGGTACGTATTGTGTTTTTCATTAACTGGTTTTCATGTTTTAAATACATTATATATACTGTTAGTGGTGATTGTAATTTATTAGGAAGAGTTAATTGATAGTGTAAAAGTGGTTTGTATGAGGGTAAAACTTCATGTATTTGGTGCATTTACGTAAGGAAATGTTGTTTGGTTGATTTTGGTTACTATCCAAGACTGGTTGCATGCCATGTGTGGACATATGGTTTACGATTTTGGTTCCTTGAAATGAGTTGCGATATGTTTTTTTTTTAAGATTGTTTTTGTTGGGAATTGGAATTTTGATTTTTTTGTAGTTTCGTTTTGTCAATGTATTACATTTCAAAAAAATGTTTGCAGGTTACTATTGAATACATCATTTGTTAGGATGTTTTGTATGTCAAAGGATGTTTTATCAATCTTTTGTTGATGTATATAATTTATTTTGTAAAATAATCAAAGCAGCTCTCATCTTCTTTAACTAGTTAAATTAACATGTTCATTGTCTTATATATACATATTTTTGTGTTTGTAATGTTATATGTGCCTTATATTATTGTCTTTATTTATGTTATTTATATGTGTGATGATATGTGCTGCCTTATATGCTAATAGCTGTATACATATATATACATATTCTTAATAGTGTGATATTACGTATGTGTGATGATATGTACTGTTTTATAACCTTAATAGTTGTTAATAGTTGTATATATACACAAACCAATCTTAATGATTGTATGTACTGCCTTATACCTTAATAGCTATTAATATAAGGCAATACATGTATGATGATTGTGTATGGAAGATTCTAATTATAAATATTTTTCATTTTCACAGTACGAATAGCTTCATTTGAGATACTAGTTGATGTAAATGAAAAATCATAGACCTTGGGCATTGCGATGTTGATCATGTTAGTCTCATAACCTTAATAAATTGTATGAAACATGAATATGGGGGAGATAAAAATGTGCATGACAAAAAGTGGTTGGTTTATGTGAAGTTGTCTTGGTTTGATGAAAAATTAGAGGTAATTACTGATGTTGAGATAATGAAAGTTTTGAAATGTTTAGAGATCATAATTGTACTAGGATTATCTTCGAGCTTAAGGAAAAGCTAGGAAGCCAACCACCACCAGAAGGTTCATGTTGTAGACTTATTGTTGAACATGTTGAAAACTACCAACCTTTAGGGTATGATAATGAGGAGCCTTTAAGGGATGATCACTACCAACCTTTCTCATGGAGTGATCTAAACGGTTTTAGTGATGTAAGGGATGATGAGGAAGAAATGATGTTGGAGGTGTAGAATTAAGCAGTGTGGAGTGGTAAGTAATAAGTTGAAGATGTTGAGGAAAATGTAGAGTTGTTGGAGGGATATGAGTAAGGTAATTATTCTGGTATTTTTAGTAATTTAGAGGATGAAATAGTGGCAACAAGATGAACTATGAGGGGCACTCCTTTTAACGAAGATGAAAATGGGGAAATAAAATTATATGTCAATCAGGTGCATGATAATGTATACAGCTTAAAGGAAACATTGAAAGATTATGCAATTCAAGACAAGATCATCTAAAAGAGAAAAAAAAAATGATAAGACAAGATAAACTTTTAAGTGTAGGGTAGTTTGGTATCCTTGGAGGATTCATCAATAAGAATATGCCTGAAAAAGGGTCTATGAAGATTAGAACATACAATGACATTCATGAGTGTAAAAAGTTCTACTAGAATTCAAAAGCAAAAGTTAAGTGGATTGCTAGCAAGTTTGAATATCTTGTGAAAAGCAATCTTGAAATTAAGATTGGAGTGGTGTTGATATCATTTTTTTATAATTTTGCTTCTTGGTTGTTCTATATCAGCGGGACAAAATTCTTTTATAACTTCGGTTCTTGATTATCATATAATTAATAGGTCGAAGTTCTTTTTATAAACTTGTAATTAACTTTCTTGATATTGTGATTTCAGATTTATCTGTGAGAATAGTGTTGGTACATGGGGTTCACATCACAAAAAAAAAAAAAAAAAAAAAAAAATACATTGCATCGATTGGGAATTGATTATGTCGAGTGCTTTAATTACCTTAGAGCTTATGCATAAATCGTTAGGAGTTGCAATCTAGGTTCTGCAACCTTTATTTGTACTTAAGAACTTCATCCAATATTACAAAGGTATCTTCTCAGCTTTGAAGCCCAAAAACTAGTTTTTTTTTTTGGAAGAATGTAAACCCTTCATAGGTCTTGATGCTTGCCATCTCAAATGGCCATTTGAAGGAGTGCTACTTTTTGTTGTGTTTTTAGATGCAAACAGTGGCTTTTTTCCCATTAGTAGTGTGTATCTGTAAAGGGAAAACATGTTCAAGTTAGTTGTGTTTCATAAACCATCTCAAAGCATTCTTGAATTATCCAAATGGAAACCCACTTTGCTTTATGATTGACCGGCCGAAAGTGATCCTTAATATTGTGGAAAAAGTCTTTCCTTATGCTTCTAACAAGTATTTTTAATATGTTTTGTTGTTGGGTTAGCATTTTTCATATACTAACTGTTTGCATCTATATATGCCAACTTTAGACAACCTATTCCAGACAAAAGCTCAAAAATATGTTTCGGATAGTTAGTAGAAGTCATGACCTACATGAGATTAAATAATAATAATAATAATAATAATAATATTAAGGGAAAGAGGATTACAAGATGCAAATACTGCAGAGTGGTTAGCCACTATAGAACAAAACCATTGGAGTAGGCATGCTTTTAACATTAGGACTAGTGTGATTATTTCATAAATAATTTTATTGAATCCTTTAACAATATGTTGGCGAACATAGGGCAAAATCATATTTATGTCTCCTAGAATGCATTATAGGAATGGTGATGCAAAGGTCTTAAAAGAAGAAACGAAATTATAATAGATGGAAGCAAGAGATTGCCTCAATTGTGTACTCAAAGGTGATGAAAGCTGGCAAGGAAAGTCAAATCCTTAAATTATATGAAGTTGAGAATGAAGAGTTTGAGATTTTAAATCTCAATGAGGCTAATATTGTCAACTTAAGGGAATTTATTCATGGGTGTGGAGTGTGACAGATAAGTGATGTTTGTAAAATCCAAAATTTCATTTTATGAAAAAAAACTTATTTGTTTCGATGAATAGTATCCATGTGAATAGTGATGTTTAGAAAGTGGACTTCATAAATCAAAAGTTCGGGAATTAGTTTCAGTGTTAAAAGAAACTTAAATGAATTGAAAATGAGTTCATCCAAATAGATTTTAGGTAATTCGAAGTTTATTGGACGAAAATTCTCTTTTTGGAGAATAATAGGTATTTATGATTTCACATTCATTTGAAGTTTTCTTAAAGTATGAAATTGAAAGATAAAATACAAAATTAGAGTATTTCATAGTCAATTTGAAGATTTAATGATCATAGAATATTTTTGGAATTTATTTAGGTTAGAATATCAATTAAATTCATTAGAGGGCAAAGTAGACATTTTTCGAATTCAAGCACACATGGATTACATGTGAGTATTACATGGAATGAGATCTAGTAAAGAAGCACAATTCATGTAAAATAAAATGGGTCAATGAGAGAATGACAAATGGAATCCATTAACTTGACCATTTAGTTGTCATGCAACTAGAATTGGTAGGATTTAGTTAGTTTAATAACTAGTTAGCTTATGAACTAATCAAATGCTATTATTTGTAACTAAGGACTTGTTGGACATTATGTAAATAGTTCAAGGATATTTTGGTCAATTAATAGGAAGACTATATAAAGTTGAATTATCTTGAAATGAGAAGAAAAATTGAAAGAACATTGAGAGAGAGGAGAGAGCAAGGTTCGGCCAAAGGAAGAACCAAGAGGACAGCAGCTACATTTCATCATTTCGAGGTCATTTTTGAGTGTTTTCAAGTCATGCGAATGATGTATACAAGCTTAGAAGTGAAACCCATTCATTGCATATTGATTTGAAGTGGTAAGATCCAAATTTCCATGATTAATTTGTGTAAATAGTTGGATTTATGGTTTCTAATGGATGGTTTGTGATTTTTATGTTTAGGTTTAAAGATTTGAGACCTCAATTAAAATCTTGTGTACATCATGTTTTTGCGTAAGTTTAATGATTTTCAAGTTGTTTTTAATTGAAAGCATATTGTGGTTAAAAGTGAAAAAGAAAAAAAGAGTCTGAAGCCCAGAAGTTGAGATTTTGTTGATATAGAAGTGTACATATTTTTTATAAATTTTTACAAGGTGGAATTCTTAGAAAAACAGTTGTTACGCTGTTGAAATTTTTAATAAGCCTGTTTTACAAATGTACACTAAAAAGAAAAAGTTTACAACATTTTTCATTAGAAAAGAAGTTTTAAGTGAGAGTGGTACCTCTACAGGGCTCTATCGAGACAAAGTGAGTGTTCGACTGAGTTTTATCAGGGTATTATGGGACTCCTATTGGGTCCCGCAAGGGGATTCAGGGCAGGTCCCATCAGTATTCCCTTATAGGCATACTATAGCTACTGTAAACCAATTAAATAGAAAGTCTAGTCTCACAACCGACGTCAAAGAATATGTACATCCAAGCTTGTCAAAAACAACCTTCATGAAGATATATAACCACATGATTCACCTTATTCCAAATCAATTTTCTTGGGAACTGTTGCCACCACCTGTAAAGAGAAGAGCTAGTAGGTCCAAGAAAGTGAGGATAAATGAACCAGGTGAGAAGCTTCCCTCGTTTGCCTCTACGTCCAGCTCAAGAACAGGTTCTGTTGTTTGCAAAAATTGTCATCAACCTAGCCACAATAGTAAAACATGCAGTAAAAAAGGCATAAGATCAGCTTCATTGTTTACATTTATTAACTCATTACTTTAATTTGATTTATGTAATATTTGATATCTTGTTGCTTTTAATTTTAATGAGGACAATGAGAGGATAATACCTCATCTTCATAGCATTTACGGTGTCAAGCTCATAGCCAACCATTGTCTCAAGCTTCACAACATCCACTATCTCAAGTTACTTAGACAGAAAACTAATGGAAGCAATAGACTCACAATTTGTGTTACTACTGCTAGTATATGCTTATAAACTTTTATTATATGTGTGTATTTCTATTTATGTAAACTCTTAATTACTACCGTTATTTGTTGTTATCATTTTGTTGGCAACTTGCTAATATGTTCATGTTTTGCTAGCACAGTCAAACTTAGTGAATATGCTAGCATCATGAACATGTTTTTTGCTATATTATTTTAGTGATGAATTGCTCATGTCATACCATGTTGGAATGTTGCTCATATAACTACATGTCTATATATATCATGCTTCCAACTATTACTTATTACATTAAGTGCAAGGCATTACAATATTTACACAAAATGTAACTACATTCACTAGCAGTAACATTGTCAACCATCCTTGCATTATCTCTACTTGGTGCATTTTTTGGATGAAGCACCATTCTAGGTTTTACACTCTTATTTTTACACTTTCACTTTGATTCAGTTTTGACTGTATGTCTTCCATTTCTTCCCATCTTCCTTTTGTTTACGGTACCAATTCTAGCTGAATCTTGTTTGTGTCTGGCTCCCAAAAAAAATAGTATTTGTATTGTTTACTAGCACAATAGAAATACAATTGCATTGGATTGTTTACTAAATCAGATATCTTGACACTTGCCTTTCTTCCACAAAAAAAAAAAATAATTCTATTTTTGAACCTTATTACTCATCCATTGATGTTGCATGATGAACTTGTTGTTTTTCCATTTACTTGTTATAGTTGTGTGTTTGGTACAAAATTTTATGTGTCAAATGTTTATGTGTGTTAACTATGTAGGTGTTTTACTTGTGGGTTTCACAGATGAACTGTGTGATATATAGTTTTTGGATGAAATATGTGTTGGGTAAATTGTTTCTTAGAGAGTTTTAGAGAGAATTGTGTGGCTGTTTGAGATGAACTATGTTTTACATTTGGTTGAGTAATGGTGATGTGATTTGTGTGACATATGGTTCTAGGTGTGTAGGTGTTTCGCTTCCATTTGGGATGAGAAACAGGCTCTTTAAAACCAATAAAATGTGATAGTTACACTTACAATGGTCAAATAGAGTTAAAATTATATATATAATTTTAGCTTTTTCTATAATTGAGGGGCAGTTTAATTTTTTCGTGCGCTGTTATTGTCAAAATTCCATTTTCACTAGCAGAGTTAATAGAAAAGGTAAAATAATATTTCTACAAACTATAGGTTGACAATTAACGAGTATGTCAAACTACAGAGGGAAATTGGAATGATCCCATTAATAAATGAATTTTTTTAGTCTTTTTCTCTTGTTAACTTATTGATTATTTGTGATCTTGACCAATGTTCTAAGGGGCACAAATATCACTACCTTAATGATATTTGATATTAATTTAAAAGGATGTTTTATATTTCTCCATGCCAATATTGCCAATAAAGAGAAACATTTTTCTTATTTATGGTATAGCACATTGATAATGGATTTTGAATGTCATATGGATTGAATTAATTAGGAGAATCTCTTACAAAAGACAATTCAATTGGTTCTAGGGACAAACTAAGTTATCCCACTGCCTCTCAACTTGTTGTCAAATTGTTAGAAATCTGGTCTACAAAGCCCATTTAATTTTCTGTACAAAGTTTCTATGTTCTCATCCATTACTTTAAAATTTCATTGGAGAATGCATTTATCAAATTGTCATGCCATGATCTATTTATCAAGTTTCTATGCCCTCCACTTCTCTGCCCACCAAACAACAACTCATTTTACATTCTGTTTGTTTTGTTCGTGACCCCTAAATTAAGACATCAGGGCCCCATGCATGCTTCACCCTTGATTAGTTTAATGTTGCTGAATTATGGGAGGCTAGTGATTAATGAGATGTTGTCTCTACTTTACAGAGAATAGGTTCCATATGTGTTGTTTTTAGTTTAGAATAGTATCTACCATTTGGTAGGATTTTGAGAGCTCATTTAGATATTAATCCTTCACAATGTTTGTCATCCCTTACCTAACCTCAAACCCACAGAGCATAGTATAGTATAGAGTTGACAAACTGGCTTGGATCAACATTGGCCTCATTGTTCCACACATCAAAGTGTCAACCAGGACCATATTTTGTTTTGCACCTGTGACACCCCCAAATCTGAATCGGTCTAATAGATTATATATATACATATATATCTCTTAATGAAGTTTAGGTGAGGTTCAATTAGAAACTTAAATTAGAGAGCTTAAAGAAAAAATAATTCAAGTGAGTCTAATTAAAAACTAGTATGAACCAATTATTTTTCTAAATACACCCAATTATTTTTCTAAATACAAGCACTTAAGGTCAAACATGAAAAAAAGGAGAACGTGAGAGGGGTAAAGTTGTCCACCACAAAAAAAAGAGGAATTATGGAATTTTTGAATGGCAAATAATGGGAAAAAAAAAATGAAAATGTAAGATTGGAAATGGTCAAAAGACACTTGTTTAGATTTTAATTGGATAAAAAAATGAATGGTGAAAGAGGGAGCTAAGTGTATGGTCATGCATGAATCTATATATATGTGATTAAAAAGCCACTCCACCCTTTTTTTTTTCATCCTAGCCGAAACCAACCCTAAAGGAGGGAAAAAAAAAAAAAAAAGCAAAGCAAAGGAAGAAGAAAATCAAGGAAGTTTGGGGAAGAATTTGTGGTGTGAAACTAGTTCCAATTCAAAATCAATTTTTTAGTTTAGTTCTTAGATCCTAAATAAATTTTGGTGTTATTTTAGGTGAAAAGGGGTACAAGGAAAAGACAAATACAAGTAGATTTCCATGGAGATTGGAAGTAAATTAGTGAGTTGATGATTTCTTTTAACTTAATTTATGGAAGTATTTTTGTTATGTTTTAACTATTATTAATTTTGGGAATCAAATATGTTTTGCGATCTATGAATTTTGAAGTATGTTTTAAGATTTTGAAGTATGTTTCATGAATTGAAAAAGATGGATTATATTTAGTATATATGTTGTATGATGTATGAATTTTAGAGAATGTTTTGAAAATTTTAAAATATACTTAGAATCTATAAACTTTAGATTATGTTTTATAAATTTTAAGATATGATTTGTGATTTATGAAGTATGGATTTTGTTTTGAAATCTTAAAATATACTTTGTAATTTATGGATTTAAGATTATGTCTTATGATTTATAGTATACTTTATGGTTTATAAACTAGAAACTATGCCTTTTTGGTGATTATAAAGTATGTTTAATGATTTGTGAACTTTATATTATGTGTTGGGTTTACAAAATGTGTTTTGCAATTTAACAAAGTAAACTATATTATATGGTTTATGAATTAATTATTTGATTCATGAGTTTTATAGCATGATTTATAAATTGCATAAGAAACTATGACTTTTTCTTGTATATATATGCATGTATGAGATTTTTGTTAGAAACATAATATTTAATATGGAAAACTTCACAAAATGTATTGGGAATTATACTTGCAAGTAGAGAGGAAAAAAAAATGCTTTTAGAACATCAAAATGTACTCTCCCCTTTAACGATCAGATTGGCATCACATGAGTAAAGCCAAGATTGTCGCCTAACAAATGCTTGGTAGACGTCAGAAAAGTGTTTGGGGTTTTGAGAAAGAGTCATTGAGTCGCTTAGTATGTGAATGACAGAGTTATCCACCGCTCTCTGCGTATGTGTTAAATATCTCCACCACGTATGACAGAATTCCTTGTGTACTAGTTTGGTATAGATTATAAATCAAAAATCATATCTAAATATAATTCATACAAATGCTTCTAGCTATTATAGTACGAAGTTTTACAGATGAAAACTTAGTAATGAGTTCAATTATTGTTGAATATGAATTATTTAGATTTTATATTCTTATATCCTTTATATTATATTATATTAACTTTTACCACAAATGATTCATTTGGTTTTCGAAAATTATATCCACTCACTGGGCGTTAGCGCTCATATTTTTATATTTTAAAATCATTTTCCAGGAATCCATCAGGAAAGGAAGTATCCGAACGAAGAAAGGTGGACCACTCAAACAAGTGATGTATAAAAACCACATTTTGATATTGTCCATATGTATTTTAACCATTCTATAACACATACTAGTAGATATGTTTGGCATATACATATACACATTAATGGTGTAAAGTATTTAAAACTTTTATTAGTTTACATAAACTTTTACTTTTGATAATATGAATATTATAATCATACTTACTATATATTTTATGGGATATGACATTACTTATGTCGGAATGAGAATTGGGAGTAGGGCTGGAGGTTCCAAGTAGTTGAGAGTTGAAATGAATTTTAGAAGCATATATTCTCTTTGTCACAGGGTGGAATGGTTCAACAAATAGTTGTTATGCTGGCAAAATTTTGTTAAACCACCCTATACCTTATTAAACTTTCTAAATGATTTTAATTGAAAAAGTTTAGAATTCCTACAATTTTTCAATTATTATAGGATCTTCTCGGATTCAAGTAGACATGACCACGATTCGGTTCGGTTCAGGTTTCGATTCTGAACCGATGATTCCGGTTCTAAAAAAGCTAGAACCGAAACCTTAACCGAGATAAAACGGTTCCGGTTCAGTTCTGGAACCGACGGTTCTATAACGATTTCGGTTCCGGTTCCGAAACCTTTTTTAAAATAAAAATAAATTTTAAAAATTAATATTAAACTATATTTTGATATTAAAAAAATAAATTTATACACAAAAGAAATAAGAAATTTAATTATTTGAACTTTGATTGAATTTAAAAATAAATTGACAATTTGAAATTTAAAAATAATAAAATAAGATTTTGAAATTTAAAAATAATAAATTAAGAATTTGAAACTTCAAACAATAAATTGAAAATTATAATTTATAGATATAATTAAAAAAAATTAAAGGAAATTAAGATTGAGAATTAAGAGAATATTAAAACTAAGAGTTAAAATTGAGAGAGAGTTGAGATTAATGGAGAGAAAGAGAGTTGAGATTGAGGGAGATAGGTGTGAGAAGAAATTAAGAATGGAAAGGGTATTTATAGAGGAAAGGGAGGGGTTAAAGAGAAATTAAGGGGAGGGGGTAAAATATAAAAAAAAGGTGACCAACTGTCACTTTAATTTTTTTTTTTTTTTTAAAGTGATGCAGTTTTTTTTTTTTTTTTGTTAGAACCGGAACTGCCGGTTCAAAACGATTCTGGTTCCACCGGTTCTTTGAACCGGCAGTTCTGGTTCCATTATTTAAAGAACCGGAATCGGAACCTTTGTTCAGGTTCCGATTTTGAAGACCCGGTTCGGTTCGAATCGGACGGTTCGAACCGAACCGTGGTCATGTTTAGATTCAAGATACAAATCTGAGAGGGTTCTATCAGCACCAATCTTTTTAATTTGCTCTTCAAAAGTAATTTCACTCTACTGAGCTGAGCTATTAGTCATGATATATGTATAAATGTATATATGTATATATTAAAAATTCATGATAATTCATGAATCTTGAATTATCCCATATATATTCTTATCTCTACATTTTTTTTTTGTATAAAAAAAAAGAAATAGTAACAAATACATATTAATTATATCAAAACCTTTGTTTATTGAGATTTTATTTTTCAATTTTGATAATATTCTTTTAACTACTACTTATGCAATCCTTTGAGCAATTTTAATTTTTTTATTACATTCATTTCAAACAAAATACCTCATTATTTTAATTTGATTTATGCATTATTTGATAATCTTGTTGCTTTTACTTTTAATAGGGACAATGAGAGGATAATACCTCATCTTCACAACATCTACTATCTTAAGCTCATAGCCAACCACTGTCTCAAGCTTCACAACATCCACTGTCTCAAGTTACTCAGGCAGAAAACTAATGGAAGCAATGGACTCACAATTTGTGTTACTGCTGCTAGTATATATTTATAAACTTTTATTATATGTTTGTATTTTTATTTGTGTAAACTTTTAATTACTACTGTTATTTGTTGTTATCATTTTGTTGGCAGCTTACTAATATATTCATGTTTTGCTAGTACAGTCAAACTTAATGAATATGCTAACATCTGAACATGTTTTTTGCTATATTATTTTGGTGATGAATTACTCATGTTATATCATGTTGGAATGTTGCTTATATAACTACATATCTATATATATCATGCTTTCTACTATTACTTATTACATTAAGTGCAAGGCATTGTAATGTTTACACAAAATGTAACTACATTCATTGGCAGTAACACTGTTAACCATCCTTGCATTGTCTCATTGTTTCTACTTTGTGCATTTTTTGGATGAAACACCATACTAGGTTTTGCACTCTTATTTCTACACTTATATTCAATTTTGACTGTATGTCTTCCATTTCTTCCCATCTTACTTCTATTTGTAGTACCAACTTTGGCCGAATTTGTGTCCGGCTCCCAAAAAAGGTAGTATTTGCATTGTCTACTAGCACAATGGAAACACAATTTCATTGGGTTGTTCATTAATTCAGATATCTTGACACTTGCCTTTTTCCACAAAAACATTTTCTATTTTTAAACCTTATTACTCTTCTATTGATGTTGCATGATGAACTTGTTGTTGCTTCCATTTACTTGTTGTGGTTGTGTGTTTGGTACAAAATTTTGTGTGTCAAATGTATGGTTGTGTCAACTATGTGGGTGTTTTACTTGTGGGTTTCACAAATGAACTGTGTGGTATATAGTTTTTGGATGAAATATGTGTTGGATAAACTGTTTCTTACAAAGTTTCGGGGAGAATTGTATGGCTATTTGAAATGAACTATGTTTTGCACTTGGTTGAGTAATGGTGATGTGATTTGTGTGACATACGATTCTCTAGGTGTGTAGGTGTTTAGCTTCTGTTTAGGATGAGAAACAAGCTCTTTAAAGCCAATAAAATGTGGCAGTTACACTTACAACAGTCACATAGAGTTAAAATTATATATTTTTTTAGTTTTTTTTTATAACTGAGGGGCAATTTAATCTTTTTGCATGTTATCATTGTCAGAATTCCATTTTCACTAATAGAGTTAACAGAAATGGTAAAATGAGATTTCTACAAAATATAGGGAGATAATTAATGATTATGTCAAACTACATGGGGAAATTAGAATTATCACATTAATAAATGAATTTTGTTTTTCATTTTCTCTTATTAACTTATTGATTATTTGTAATCTTGATTAGTGTCCTAAGGGCACAGTTATCACTACCTTAATGATATTTGATATTAATTTAAAAGGATGTTTTATACTTCTCCATGCCAATATTGTTGATAAAGAGAAACATATTTTCTGTTCTTTTTCGATGTTTTCCTTGTTGATGAATAATTTTTATTTATTATAAAATAATAATTGGAGGCAGTCTATGCATGAAAGTCAAATAGGTGGCCTCATCACAGTACAAACTCTCCAATCTTCATTAAAGTATTTACAAAAGAGTGAAGGTAATTACAACTTGTGATTAACTATTATATCAAATTACAGAGGGAAAATTAGAACTATCCCATTAGTCAATAGATTTTGTTTGTCCTTTTCTCTTATTAATTTATTGATTATTTGTGATATTAATTATTGTCCTGAGGGCACGGTTTTCACTACCTTAATGATACTTGGTATTAATTTAAACGAATGTTTTATATTTCTCCATGCCAATATTGCCAATAAAGAGAAACATATTCTCTTTTCTATTCCAATGTTTTATTTGTTGATGAATAATTTTAATTTATTATTGTTGACATATAAAATTGGTCAACTAAGTTCTTCCAGACTCAACACTGCATGAACGATAAGTGTAACAAGTAGTAACAAATAACAGGAGTAAAGATGACAAAGGTAGAATGCAAGACAGTGAGGTGTTTAAGTGGTTCGGCTAAGTTTGCATACGTCCACTGTTTGTTCTCTCCATATCTGGACAGAGTAACAACCAGTTTTTCACTAAGTATTTCACCTTTCTGTTACAGAGAAAAGCTTCTCCTATTTATAGAAGTAGAAGTGCTACAGCGATGTATAATGTGTTAAACCAGAATGATTACAATAGTTAATGAACCTGACCTCCATTTAATGCAGCCGGATTACATTAAATGCAAGGGACAGGTGGAAGATTTACATGACTAACCCACGCGGATTAGGTATGGTTATCCGTGATTTGAACAGTAATCCCTGACAAGTTTGGCATGCAAGGCAAGTTATGTGATGACCTGGCAGAGTAGTGAGCGAAGTGGAGGCTCCGGGCGGACTAAAATGCAGAGAGATTGGGGGTACTAAGCGGCAGCCTCAACACCTCATAGAAGCCTGGTTTGGCATTGGACGGACTGAGTTACGTGAAGTGGGCAGCGTGGACTTTGCACTACACTTGGTGCCAGAATACTGCATGCTTGTGCGTTCCACTTTGCACAAGCTTCACTTCGCTCTTGGTACTTGGGTGTACTCCACACCGCTGGTTGGATACAAGACTTGGTAGTTTCATTTGATGGATAAATCGATATTGGGCCGGGCTCAGATGGGCAACTTAGTTGGGCTTTTATCAGGCCATGTAGACATTGCGAAAAATACCTATAACATAAGCCCCCCAGTTCTTAGGGCGTATAGTGGACTGAGAACTCCAAGCTGGACTGGTAAAAGTTGAACAGGCAGGAACCGTTACTCTTTGCATTTTGAATTTGACTTAGCTGATACGTGGCAGCTACCCAGAGGAAATGAAGAGACGTGTCTCCCACAAGGTGTGCATTTAATGCACGTCATTCAACCGCTGGCGCAATGATAACCACTCCTGACATCGCGTGAAACCATTAAATCTTAGGCGGTTACGAGATCTAATGGTCGGGGTGCGTTAGAGAAACCAATAAAAGTAGTGACGGTTCGGATACTCTTCTTTTTCAATATTTTTCAATAGCCATACAGCCATTGCCACATAGAGAGCTTCAGTTTTTCTCCCGCAGTCGTGATTATCGTCTTCGTTCTTCACCGGCGATCAAACTTCATCTTTTCAGGCCATTCAAGTTTGAAAGCTTGCGCATCAATACCATCATAATAGCTCTAGTATCCTTTTTTGCACAAAATGGTGACGATGATAAATACTTATGCGTTGTGTCAGCAAAGTTTGACAAAGTCAAAGAAAGTAGGCGAAGTGAGTGTACGTGGCCTGTCAACAAAGGTTGACGATGTGAGCACAGATGGCCTGCCAATGAAGATTGGCGAAGTGAGCACATATGGCCTGCCAATGGAGATTGGCGAAGTGAGCACATATGGCCTGCATTTGGATATTGGCAATGTGAGCACATATGGCCTGCCAATGGAGATTGGCGATGTGAGCACATATGGCTTGCTAATGCAGATTGACGAAGTGAGCACATATGGCCTGCCAATGGAGATTGGCGAAGTGAGCACATATGGCCTGCCAATGGAGATTGGGGATGTGAGCACATATGGCCTGCCAATGGAGATTGACGATGTGAGCACAGATGGCCTGCCAATGGAGATTGACGATGTAAGCACAGATGGCCTGCCGATTTCCTAACCACAAGGTAGATATGGGGTTGGTTAATATGCCGATATTAGGCCCCTTACCCTTATGGTTCGTTTGTAGTCAAAAATAAAAAATATGTCATTCTTAGTGCCACATTTCAGGAGTTATTATGAGCAAAATAATTGTTAAAAACAATCATAAACGAAGTGAGTCAACAATGTGTAAGGATGCTTTCATTTACTTGTGGAAATATTGATATGTACAAAAAGAACAAGTCAAGCAATTATTGATAATAAGGTCTGAGATGTTCAGCATTCCAAGCTCGAGATAAGACATCTCCTTCCATCGTCATCAAGTGGTAGGCTCCGTTCTCCAGGCTGTCTTTGATGATGTAAAGTCCTTCCCAGTTCGGACCTAGTGTTCCATCACTCCGCTGACGAGCTCCAAGTAGGATGAGGCGGAGTACGAGGTCGCCAGGATTATACTTCCGGACTCGGACCTTCTTGTTATAATACTTGGCCACTTTTTGACGATAGATGGCAGCTTTCATACTAGCATTCTCCCTTAATTCTTCAAAAAGGTCCAGACTTGTAATGAGGAGTTTATCATTATCTATAAGGGTGAAGCTCATTCGTCGGTGGCTGGCAATTTCAAGTTCAGCAAGAATCATGGCTTCAGAGCCGTAAACCAAAGCGAAAAGGGTTTCTCCAGTGGTACTACGGGCTGTTGTTCTGTAGGCCTATAATACTTGCTGCAATTCGTCCACCCATGCTCATTTTCGGGCTTCTAACTTGGTCTTCAGTATCCGCTTGATTATCTTGTTGACAGCTTCTACTTGACCGTTTGCTTGAGGATGATCAACTGCTGAAAAGCTTTTCTTGATACCGAGACCGTTGCAGAAGCTGATGAATCTCTCGCTGCTGAATTGAGTATCATTATCGGTCACCAGCTGTTGAGGAACTCCAAACCTGCAAATAATGTTGTTCCAAACAAATTGCTACCTTTGCAGTGAAGATTTGAGATAACTCCTTCGCTTCAACCTATTTGGTGAAATAGTCTACTACTACAATAGCATGCTTACAGCTACCTCGTCCTACAGGAAGCGGCCCTATCAAATCCATGCGCCAGATTACAAAGGGCCATGGGCTGATCATCTGACGCAGGTAAGCAGACGGAGCTTGCGAAACTTTAGCAAACCTTTGGCAAACGTCACATTTTTTTACTAGATTGAGTGCGTCCTGCTTCATGGTAGGCCAATAATTTCCCTGCCTTAGGGCTTTTTGGGCTAGGGAGATTCCCCCAGCATGATTTCCATAATGACCTGCATGAATTTCAGTTAAAATGCTAGTACAATCTTGTTCATCGACACACCTTAATAAAGGAGCGGAGAACCCTTTCTTGTAGAGCACATCGTCGTAGAGACAGTATCTGGCAGCTCGGGTACGTAGACAGCGTGCTTCTAGTTTGTCATTGGGCAGCTTTCCTTCTTGTAAGTAGTTAACCAGCGGACTCATCCAAGAATCAACTGCCAATGTCAGGGTCAAGACCTCTTCTTGAGATTCAGTACTGGGTTTGGGCAAGTACTCTATCTGTATTTCTCCAGAAAAATTAACGTCCTGAGCAGTTGCCAGGTGGGCTAGGGCATCGGCATAGGAATTCTGAGCTCGCGGGATTTGGTTTACTTCATATTTATGAAATCGCCTCAATAAATCTAGTACCTTCTACAAGTAGACCACCATTTTTGTCCCCCGAGCTTGATATTCCCCTAGTATTTAACATACCACCAATTGAGAATCACTAAAGATTCTAAGTTGCTCAACAGATAATTCTTTTGCCAAACGGAGTCCCGCCAATAGAGCTTTATATTCGGCTTCATTGTTGGTGGCTTTGAATCCGAATCGAAGAGCATAGAGGATTTTCTGTCCTTCTGGGCTAACTAATAACATACCAGCTCCAGCTTTTTGGTCATTGGAGGAACCATCAACATACAACTCCCAATAAAGACCTTCCGAGGTCCCAGTTTCAAGTTCATCACTAGTCCCTGTAAATTCAACAACGAAGTCAGCTAAAATTTGTCCTTTGATTGTTGACCTCGCCTTATACTCGATGTCGAACTGATCCAATTTGATAGCCCATTTGAGGAGGCGGCCTGAAGTCTCCGGTCTTAGCAGGATCTGTCCTATAGGGTACTTGGTGAGGACGGAGATAGTATGTGCCTAGAAATAAGGACGCAGTTTTCTGGACGCCACTACCAGACAATAAGCAAGCTTTTCCATGAGTATACCTTGTCTCAACATCAACTAGTTTCTTGCTGATGTAGTATACTGGGTGCTGAACACCCTCTTCTTCTTACACCAGAGCTGCACTCAAGGCATGCGGAGAGATCCCCAGATAGAGTAGCAAAGTTACCCCATCTTTTGGTTTTGCTAGGAGTGGAGCTCGCCCTAGATATTCTTTCAATTGCTGAAACGCCTCCTTGCACTCCTCATTCCATTCAAAGGTTTTTGTTTGTTTCAACACGTTGAGGAAAGGAATGCATTTATCAGTGGCCTTGGAGATAAATCGGTTGAGCGCAGCGACCTGGCCATTAAGGCTTTGTACTTCCTTTTTACTGGCTGGAGGCTTCATATCTAACAGAGCTTGTATTTTCTCGAGGTTGGCTTCAATGCCCCTATTATTCACCAGGAACCCAAGAAATTTACCTGATGCTACCCCGAAGGCACATTTTAGAGGGTTCAGTTTCATCTTGTATGTCCTCAACACCTGGAATGTTTGCTCTAGATCGCGTACATGATCATTGGCTTGAGTGAATTTCACCAACATGTCATCAACATAGACTTCCATACTCTTTCCTATGAGATCTGCAAACATCATATTTACTAACCTCTAGTAAGTCGCCCCTGTATTTTTCAGTCTGAAGGGCATGACCTTATAGCAAAACAGACCACGGTCAGTAATAAAATACGTGTGCTCCTCGTCTACAGGATTCATTGGTATCTGATTATAACCAGAGTATGCGTCCATAAAGCTGAGGAGTTCATGGCCGGCAGTAGCGTCAACGAGCTGATCAATCCTGGGTAATGAAAAACTGTCTTTTGGGCAAGCTTTGTTGAGATTGGTGAAATCTATACAAGTTCTCCATTTGCCATTTTTCTTCTTCACAAGCACAGGATTGGCAACCCAAGATGGATAATGAGCAATTTTGATGACGTTATTGATCAAGAGTTTCTCCACTTCATCCTTTAATGCTTCATATCACTCCTGCATCATCGGTCTCCTTTTTTTATGAACGGGCCTACAATGGGGGGTGATATTTAACCTGTGAGACATCACTCTGGGCTGGTCCCCACCATATCCTCATGGTTCCAGGCAAAGACGTCAAGGTTTGCTTTTAGAAAAGTAACTAGCCCGACCTTCACTTCGGGGATTAATCTGGTTCCCAGCTTCAAACATCTCTCAGGATCAGTCTCACTAACTGGTATATCCTCTAGCTCCTCTACGGGACCTATAGCCTTGTTAGCATCGACTTCGCGAGGATCCAGGTCGTGAGTCACCCCGATTTATGTTATTACATGCGTTTCACCACCAGACACCACATTGATCTTCATAGCTTCCTGGGTGCCTAACTTTACAGCTTTTTCATAGCACTGACGAGCTACGCGCTGCTCACCTCGTACACACCCAACGCCGTTGGGAGTAGGAAACTTCACAGTAAGAGTCTTGGTGGAGGTGATCATGTCCAGATCATTTATGGCTGGCCTTCCAAGCACCATATTGTAAGTAGAAGGCAAGTTGATGATAAGAAAATCCGCAAGCACAGTAGATTGATTTTTGACATCGCCCAGGGTCAAAGGTAGCTTGATCTGCCCTATGGGAATAACTGCATCTCCGGTAAATCCATACAAAGGCTCCGGACAGGGTTGAAGCTGTTCATCTCCAATTCCCATCTGGTCATAGCACCTTTTATACATTACATTCACAGAACTCTCGGTGTCAATCATTATGCGTCTGACTTCAACATTTCCAACTCGAGCTCGGATTACCAAGGCATCATTATGAGGCCAGCAGATATCCTTGGCATCATCTTCTGTAAACACGATTTCTGTTGGGGCTACCTTAGCTCGCTTGGAAGATCCTTCCACTTCTCTAGGACTTGCAACTTGTACATGATTGGCTTCGCGCACATAGCGCTGATGAGATCTATTAGATGTACCTGCGATGTGAGGCCCCCCATGGATAGTGAAGATAGTTCTTACTTCCTGACTCTGTTCTTGCTCAGCATCTTGTCTGCCAGGTTTGGGTGGTGAACACTGTTGAGACCGCGAATTCTGAGGCCGCTGTCCCGCAGGTCGCATTACATAATCGCGAAGACGCCCATTTCTGATCATTTCTTCAATAGCATCCTTCAACGCCCGGCACTCCGAAGTGAAGTGTCCTGCTTCATTATGATAAGCACAGTACTTATTTTTATTTCTAAACCGATTGGGCACATTAATGGGAGCAGGTTTCTCGAAATTCTCTCTGTCCCTTTCAGCAGCAAATATTCTGCTCACGGAGTCAAATAAAAGGGCATAATGCTCATATTGCTTTTTCCGAGGAGGACGCTCAGGCCTCTTATTTGATCTGCGCCCTGGGTCACTTCGTGCCTTCTTTGCGACCTGATGGGTACTCTTCTGTCCATCATGGTTATTTCTCTCATTACTTTTCTTCTTACTCTGTTGATTGGAACTACCAGCCTTATCCTTCTGATCAACTGGTTTCTTAGACCCGAAGGCCTCTTCCCAACGTATCTCCTTCTCTGCTTGCTCATAAAAAGCACCCAAAGTCTTCACAGGGGATTTGTAGATGTTTTCATATAATTTTTCATCTTTCCGCAAACTTGATGAGATGGCCTTCAGAATGCCTTCTTCAGTTGGACTGTCAACTTTATTCACTTCGTATCTGAATCTATCAATATAGTCCTTCAACGATTCCTCACGGCGTTGGAAAATGGTGGCCAAATGACAAGGAGGCACAAGCTGCCTCTTCAACGCCTTGTATTGATTCAAGAACTGCTGCTGACATTCCTCCCAACTGCTAATGCTGCGATGTGGGAGGTTCTTGAACCATAACCGAGGTATGTTCCCTAGTGTCGCAGGGAAGACGTGATATTTTACTAGCGAACTGGAGGTTTGCAAATCCATTCGACCATTGAAAGCATTTAGATGTTCATGTGGGTCAGAGTCGCCATTGTACTGAGGGATGCCGGGGATTTTGAATCTAAGAGGAATGGGCTCTACTTCAACTTCTAAGGAAAATAGAGTCCGTTCTTCTGTTGGAATCCTCTACTCCTGAATTCCCGGTCTTGCCTCCAGTTGCTGCATCCTTTGAAGAAGATGCTGAATAACAGATCCTTGTACTGAGGGTTGTCTAACAAGAGATCGCCTATCCAGTCTGCTTTCCCTGTTAGGAGGATATTGATCAAGTTCTTCATGCCTCCTGCTTCTATGATCAGGGGAACGACGGTTAGGCTCCTATCTTCAATGTGACCGATTTCGAGCTTCTCTGTGAGAGCCTTGATGCAGGCGTTCGTTCTCATTTAGTCGAGCTGACACCCGGGCATCTCCATGGCTTACTTCGACTCTTCGATATCCATCGTGGTCTGCTCTTACCCATAAATCTGAATGCTGAGCTTTGCTTTCATTCTCACGAGGTCGCCGAGTCCGAGCTGCTGAACGTACATTGGATGACAAGTTTGACCCTTGAAACGGTGGCACCTCCCTGGTTACTCTTCTTTCGACTGCGGGGATGTCATCCGGCCTGCAGGGACCACGAGCTTGAGCTTTAGTCAAAACTCTCACAACTTCAGCTAACTGTTGAATGGTGCCTTCTAATCTCTTCTGACGTTGTAAAATCTATACTGAATTTCCTCCTTGAGCTACTCTATCCACATGAGTGCGAGAAGGACCTGCACCTGGAGTGGCTGGTACCTCACCTCGTCTGTGGTTCGACCCTTCTATTCTTTCGATGACAACATCTGAACTTCTGGTGATTCTACCTTTCACCATGATCTCAATGAAGAAAAGATGCAGATGAGCCCCTCCTTCTAGTGCCAAAATGTTGACGTATAAAATTGGTCAACTAAGTTCTTTCAGACTCAACACTGCATGAACGACAAGTGTAACAAGTAGTAACGAATAACAGGAGTAAAGATGACAAAGGTAGAATGCAAGACAGTGAGGTGTTTAAGTGGTTCGGCTAAGTTTGCCTACGTCCACTGTTTGTTCTCTCAATATCTGGACAGAGTAACAGCCAGTTTTTCACTAAGTATTTCACCCTTCTGTTACAGAGAAAAGCTTCACCTATTTATAGGAGGAGAAGTGCTACAGCGATGTATAATGTGTTAAACTAGAATGATTACAATAGTTAATGAACTTGACCTCCATTTAATACAGCCGGATTACATTAAATGCAAGGGACAGGTGGAAGATTTGTATGACTAACCCACGTGGATTAGGTGTGGTTATTCATGATTTGAACAGTAATCCCTGACAAGTTTGACATGCAAGGAAGTTATGTGATGACCTGGCAGAGTAGTGAGCGAAGTGGAGGCTCCGGGCGGACTGGAATGCAGAGAGATTGGGGGTACTAAGCGGCAGCCTCAGCACCTCATAGAAGCCTGGTTTGGCATTGGACAGACTGAGTTACGTGAAGTGGGCAGCGCGGACTTCGCACTACACCTGGTGCCAGAATACTACATGCTTGTGCGTTCCACTTCGCACAGGCTTCACTTCGCTCTTGGTATTTGGATGTACTCCACACCGCTGGTTGGATACAGGACTTGGTAGTTTCATTTGATGGATAAACCGATATTGGACCGGGCTCAGATGGGCCACTTAGTTGGGCTTTTATCAGGCCATGTAGACATTGCGAAAAATACCCACAACAATTATAAATTAATAATTGGAGGCAGTTCATGCATGGAAGTTAAATAGGTGGCCTCACCGAAATACACGAGTATAAACTCTCTAACCCTCATTAAAATATTTACAAAAGAGTGACAGTAATTACAACTTGTGAAAGTTGTGAATACATCTCTATTATAAATGCACTCCATTAAAGATTGTTTTAAAATGTTATAACTTATAACTTGGTTAATATAAAACATATAATATATTATTATTGTGCCCCAAAATTGTACTTAGGCTTTTAGCACAATGAAACCCAAGAAACCACCAAGCCCAAAGGTCCAAAAGGGATAAAAGTACTGTGAAGCTCATGAGCCAATGCCACCACAGTAGAGGGTGCACAAAGCCTATCGTTCTAACTAATAAACAGCGAGAGCAGCTCGAACCGAATAGCTCGCATGTGAAGCAGCGTGAATTCTAGATGACAACTTGAAGTACAAGAGTTTGCAATGTTCCTTAACACTACGAAATTTTTAAAGAGGAAAAAATCTCATATTAGGCAAAGAATCACTTCGAATAGGAAACTTTCAAAATAGCACTTTAATTCAAGTATAATGCATTTAATATAGTTTGATGTAAAATAGGAAAAAAATTTTGGCATTTCCAATATTTTAATGACTTAGTTGTACGTAAAAAAAGAAACCTTAATACTATAAATAAGATTATTCACAAGAACAAATGACATCTTTCGGAACCCTAAAAAAGCTCTATAAAAAATATAGCTCTCTCTATAAGCAATAACTTAATCATGAACATACGCTTCGTTCAAATACAATCAAACCATGTTAAAAATTTCTTTATCTTATTTGTTTGTTGTTTAGGTATCTTTATTGTTTCGTTATTACTCCATTAGTGCACTCATTCAATCATCCTTCGCAATCAATTTGCATTAATTCAGGTGTTACCAATTTTTTACGTCAACATTTTGGAATTAGAAAGAAAACCCTAAACCTCCTACCCTTGTTAAGTTTTTCACCAAATCTACTTTATTTCTTTCTACATCTATTAATTAACGGCCAGAAGTTCCTATTTACATAAAGGTACCTCTCGTAGAGCACATAAATAGATGGCCTTCCAAGTATAAAGAAATGGCAGATTTTAAAGGAGTGTTGAAATACGTTGGGGTGGCAATTTGAAACCCGACACTACAGGTCAACACGAAATCGACACAATTATTATGAGTTAGGGTTGAGCATAAATGTAACACCCCTTACCTCGATTTCTCGTCGACGCGAGATTCGAGGCGAAGGGCATTACTGTTCCGTACTGAAAATTCATTTATTCATTGATTTGAAAATTTCTTTTAAAAGAAATGAAATCACCACTAAAAGTTTTACGATATTTAAAAAAACTTTAATATCATTTTCTCGTATATAATTTTAGAAAAATCCGACAGAGTCTCCTCTATTTTTCTGAAAACCCAAAATTTAACCTGTAGAAAAAAAATAATAACACTTCTATAAAATTTCTTTCTCAACTTCAATTCGGACCTTCTGTCCGATTTCAATAATCACTTCAACACTCAACCAATTAATATAAATATTTATTCAAAATCCAAAGTCCATCACCATAATACTTTATACTATATGCTTATCAAATAATATACATAATTTACAAATTATTTTAAAAATTTAATACAAATTATACTTTACAAACGTTTAAATTTAAAACTTATACACACACATACACATACATGATGGTATTTATACATAGATACACATAATGTAAAATGAATATTACTCAAAAATTTATAACGGGATGTGACTCGTAGATTATCTGTAGGGGTTATGTCTTCGTCTCAGTAACAAGACCAAATTCAATTACCTGCGCGTGGTAAATCCAACGCGCTAAGTATTTCTACTTAGTGGGTGTACACTTAATTTAAAAATCATAAAACTTCATTTTCTCATAATATAATCTCAACAAAACCTTTCAACAATAATTGAGAGTTCATAAGAAAACACAAATCATAAAGTGCATAAAATATTGGTTCAAATATAACTTTATAAAAATTCAGTTTTTCTCAGTTTCAATTAAACATCATATAATACATTAATAATATATTGACTGATGAATAGATATAAACATAAAATTTCTTTTGATGAGATTTTGAAACAATTTTTCAACCAGTATTTTTCATTACTAAACTTCATAATTGCATTAATTTACTAATAAATACATATACAAAATATATACAGTTTATTATTAAACATATCAATTATATTTATAAAAATTCTATTACATATCACTATGAAAACACTTTACTATTTATTATACACATTAATTACATAATAATCGTTTTTCCATTTATTTACACATAATTTCACATTTTTAACACATAAAACTTGTTGTTGAACGTAGAAATCCGATATTACATATATATATATTCTTTTTAAATTTTCATAATAAATCCTAATATAATTACCTTATTAACAGTTTCAAATATCTAATTTATATACTTAATATTCAAACTATTACTTATGAATCCTATCAATTCGATTTGGTAAGGATTTTATTGCAAATCCCGATGAAATTATATTACTAATAATTTTACTTATTAAATACTTAACAATTATTTTTCATTCATATATATATATATATATCTAATATATATATATATATATATTTAATATAGCACCATTACGTTTAATAATTTTCGTTTCTCAAAATTTCAATCACAATTTCTATGTTACACAATTTCAAACTTTTATCAATTTCGCTAATTATCCATTTTATTAACAATTTCGAATGTAAAATATATAAAATTCTTTATATCCCTTTACAACTCACACAACTTTTCAATTAATATTATTAACGTCATTATCAAACTTTTTATCTAAAAGTTACTAATCGATTATTTCATTACATAGGTACAGTACATAACTCATTTATTTCCGATTTTTAATTAGATTATTTTCATAAATGATTTTTTTCCTTTTTCCCAAAAACTTAAGTCATAAGTCCAGATTTCATAATCTTTTTAAATATTTATATTATAACATAATAAATCTCATTTTAATTATTTTTTTAACACGATAACTTAATTTAAATTTTATAATAATGAAATTAAACGAAATACATAACGATCAGTTTTTTTTTTCAAAATGTACATATATCCAACCTGAATCAATATAAACTACAATTCACATAAACTTTTTCAAAAATCCATTGTCACACACATTTACAATATTATCCTTTCAACTCAATTTCTATATTATAATCATAATTATATTTCCGAAAATAGTACATTATCATCAATTAAAAATCAAAACACAAAATACGAATTTCAACAATATTTTCGTCACACATTAACTAATCATTTAAATATTTTAACCAATTATAAAGTTTATGACCTTATATCAATTTATAAATAAAATGCCAACATTCATCATGTCAAGTCTTACTTGTCACATCTAATTACAATAATACTCTTTCTCCCATATCATTTCTCTTTTCAACACATTTTACACATTTTACTTTATCAATTAACATTTATTAAACATATTTACGATTCTACCATTCTTCTTTAATTAGAGCCCTTTGTAAAATTCTATCACGATACCATGGATCGATAACGGGTTTTCTGACATCGGCCAGACTAAACGGCAACCCCGACAACGGCCGTTCGGTGTTTATCCACCGGGTTGCATATCACAATCTGTTTTCGTTTCAGGACCGGGCACTCGATGCCTCTCAAAGTCCGTCATACAACGTCTATAAGCAATCATAACAGTGCAGTACTGCTAAAAATCACCCTATTGGCTAGCCAACTATCAATCCCCACCTACTGGTGATTAGATTTACGCGGGCCCTTATAATTTATTTATTAGTCACTAAAAATCTTCACACATATATATATATATATATTTCAATACAACTTTTATCTTTTAATAAAAATTTCATTTAAACACCAATAAACACAATCTCATCCACGATTTTTCTCATATTTGGAAATTATCAATATAAACGATATAAAACACAATTATATATTCAATTAATTCATCAACTCTTTTTCAGAATATTCATACCTTTA
Organism: Dimocarpus longan; assembly: GCA_022984855.1. Lineage (NCBI taxonomy): Eukaryota > Viridiplantae > Streptophyta > Magnoliopsida > Sapindales > Sapindaceae > Dimocarpus > Dimocarpus longan. The sequence goes on along the minus strand of CM041025.1, from coordinate 20,014,860 downwards.
TTCCGATATATATAGATATATATATTCGGTCAAGGTACTCAACTTATTCATTTCTTTCTGTTTCATTTCATTTTCTTTTTCGTTTACATTCAAAATTCAGTCAAATCATATTTAAACAATTTTTCAGAATAATTTATCAAAATAATTTCACGCACTTCAAAACCCAACAAAATTTAAATCCCATATATATATAAATACTTATTTAAATAAATTATTTAAATTTCTTTGTGTCACCTCTCATGGCCACTGTAAATGACCATTTTACTCATAATTTCAGAGTTAAATTTTTAATAAAACCATTTTTCTTTTTCTTTACCACAAATTAGTTCTAAGAAATGAATTTTATCTATTTAATTTTTATTACTTTATTTATATTTCTTTTCAATTCGATTTATTTATTTATTTGTTTTTAACTCATCAATCATTCAAATATTATTCGAATAATATACAGATGGTATAAATTGACAAAATTACCCATAGAGCACGCTACACATCAATTTCGACTATAGGGTATATTATTTCCGAAATTATTTTTTTCAAATCCGTTTTTCATCAAATAAACTCATTCAGGAGTATACAATTAATATCCAAATAACATTTAAAACCATTTAACATCTCAAATAAATAGCAAAAATAAGTTTCAAGGGATTTATATAATTGATTCAAAACTAATAAAATTAAAAGTTTCAAAATAAGTGTACACCAACCTATTTGGGCTTTCCAATAGCTTTTCACTCACCCAATGGGAGGTTTTTAGGCCTCTCAAACCTTCCCTAAATCCAGTGAAATTAAATCCTCACTTAGGATTTCAAAAATAAACAAAAATAAACAATAATATCAACTTAATAAATCAAACTACTAAAACAATTTCAAATACATGTTTATTGATGTATTTGTCACACTTTTAAACATAATTAATCATAAAATCACACACCCATACCCATTTATTTCATTAAATCTCATTAAACCCGAAATTAAACTTGACAAATAGATGGGTTTTAGGAATTTTAAGCTTAGAAATAGGTAGATCATGGAAAAATTAAGAGATTTAAGGAATTAATTGGTAAAGAAAACAAAACAAAAGGAAGAAAATGGAGGAGAGACACTCACGGCAGAACAGAGCAGAAGAGTCGGCAGCTGAAGCAGAGAACAGCGACAAAAAATTCTGGAAGCAACCGGTTTTATAATAATCAACTTTTCATAATTACGTTTTTGCCCCAAAATTTTTGATATTTACAAATTGACCCCAAAGTTTTTATTTTCTGCATTTACACTCCTATTCACATTCTAATATCCCATTTGACATTCTTGCCATTACATCATCCCACTAACTCTTTCAAATTTATTCATAACTTTATTTTATCCAAAAATAATTAATTGATTTTAATGAAAAATAATAATAATACCAATAATTATATAATAAATCATTTATTTTCATTAAATTCAAATTTATTTCCATTTAATAAATTACTTATGAAATCAACGAATATAAATCGGACGGAAATAATTATCGGGGTGTTACAATAAACGGGTTGGGTAAATAAATGGGTCAACCTGTCTAACCCATGTAATAATCGTGTCGGGTTCGTGTTCTATTAATTATGTCACGGGTTGACCCATTAAATGAGGGTAAAAAAGTAATTTCATATTAGAGGGGTATTCATGTAATTTTAATGATAGGTATATACGCCCTTCAAACCCTAACCACACTTCACACTTCTATTCATTTCATCCACCAACTGTCGCACCCACACCCTCCACAGTCCACTCCATAGCTACACCATCAGGCCACACGACCCACATCAATCAATTCCTATGCCGGTCATCACCGTCACGCCAGTCACCCTACGTATCTTCTTTATCTCCTTCGTCTCCACACCAGTCACGACATTTTTTCATCAACTAACAACCACACTTTCTACTCCACAACTACACCACACGACCACATCAGTCACCCAACGCCTACGCCGGTCATCGCAACCATGCTAGTCACCTAACGCATCTCCTTCGTCTCCTTCATCTCCGCACCGGTTGCGATATCTTCTTCATCTCCACACATTCTCCATTCCTCAGCCATACCACCCACACTAGTCACCTAGCCATGTCAGTCGTCGCATCATCATCAGCTCCTTCATCTCTGACACGGCCATATCATCATTATCAGGAGCTTTTTAGTCTTCTTAAGCATGGGTATGGACTATGCTACATGTAGAGAAAAATATGAGATTTTTTTATTTTTTATTTTTGATATTTTATTATATTTTTAATTGCATATATTTAGTTGGAATCATTTTATGGATTAGATGTGCTTGATGATTCAAATTGAGTGAGTTGATTATGAGATTATTTTTCAATTTTTCAATTATAGCTTAAATCTATGGATTCTAATGATGTCAATATCGACGATTGTGAAACCACTAGTATGGAAGAAGATTTCGATAAGAAGATGAATATGTCAAAGTAGAGGCCAAAGATACGGAAAAAGGAAAGAATACCATACTGACCAAACCTACCCCCAAAAGAAACTTAGATCAAAAGTGTGGAATGTATTTACGAAACTACCACAAAGTAAAGATAGAAAGTTAATGAATAAGTTTAAGCTCTACAACAAGATTTATATTTGTGAAAGTAATTATAATACTAGCAACATGACATGCCACATGGAATTAACTTATCCGATGAGGAAAAACAATGATATAAGTCAAATGTTCATTGACAAAATTGGCGCAGATGTTGTGACACTTACTAAGCTTAAAGATACTGAAGTATTTCGAGGTATGATATATGCGGCCATTGTATGTTATGATTTGTCTTTTCAATTTGTGGAGTGGATGTAGATTAGAAAAATAATTGAATTTTTGGACAAGGATTTCACTTTAGTTTCTAGAAATACCGCAAAGGCGGATTTGTTGAAAATGCATGCCAAAGAAAAATAAAAGATTAGGAATATGTTAGAAGAATCCCCTGGTAGAATTAGTTTAACAAGTGATTTGTGGACATTTATAACTACTGATGGTTATTTATATCTCACATCACATTTTCTTGATAAATATTGGGTGTTACAAAAGAAAGTGTTGAATTTTTCTTTTATGACACCACCACATGACGGAGTTTCCTTAGCTCATAAGATTAATACATTGTTATGTGAGTGAGGAATTCAAAATAGGATATTTTCAATTACTTTGGACAATGTTTCATCTAATAAATCATTTATTGATATTTTGAAAAATTAATTGAACATAAAAGGGGTACTTGTTTGTCATGGTGATTTTTTATATATTCTTTGTTATGCTCATATTCTTAATTTGATTGTTCAAGATGGTTTGAAAGAAATAAATGAAGTCCATAAAATTCGTGAGTGTGTGAAATATATGAAAGGGTCGCAAGTTAGGAAACAAAAGTTTTTAGAATGTGTGAAGTAAGTTTCTTTTGACTGTAAGATGGGTCTAAGACAAGATGTTCCAACTAAATGAAATTCGACTTATCTTATGCTTGATATTAATTACTGTCATGTTTTGTATACATTAGAGTTGAGTGATAGTAATTTCAAGCATTGTTTTTCTCCACGTAACTTGGAAAAGGTTGAGAAAATTGCCTTATTTTTTAAAGTTTTTTATGAAGTCACTTGCATTTTCTTAGGAACGAAGTATCCAACTTCAAATTTGTATTTACTTAAGGTGTTGGAAATTTATGTGTTATTACAGTACAACTTGGAAAGTGATGATATATTTTTGAAAACTATGGCCACTCAAATGTACACTAAATTTAATAAATATTAGAGTGATTTTTGTACGATTATGGCCATAACATTGATTTTGGATCCTCGGTACAAGATGAAATATGTTGATTTTGCTTATAGAAAAGTTTATGAGGAGGATTCATTTGAGTTTGAAAATGTTCGAAGTAAGTTGCATTTGTTTGATGAGTATGTGAAAAATGCTTTAACTACTTTGACATCTACTCATGGTGGTAGTGGTCCAAACTTGATCATTAATTCTTCATCATAAGCTACCATTGCTCCGCCTTGTTGTCTTATGAAGGTAACTACTATTTGCTAGTTTGTTCATATATTTAATTTGGTTATATATATATATATATATATATATATATATTAGGGAAATTTATAGTTTTTACACAAATGAAAAGAAAATTTTTGTTTTTACCTAGATTTTTCATAAAATTTATTTTTGACCTCTCAAACAAATTATTTCTATAATATATTCAAGATTACGAAAATACCCTTTAATTTCTATTACCCAAATGCCTAACATTGAAATTATGAAACTAACATTCTTCTTCCTTACAATATCCTCCATATTTTCTCTTCTCCATTTTTCTCTATTAATGGTTTTTGAGATTTGATTCGCCATTGATTGTCCATATTTCCTCTTCTTCTTCTTCCTCATAATAGCCATTGAAGGTTTTTGAACATTCAAGTTTCATTCATTGAAGGGTTACAAGATTCTTGAAGCATTTACGTGTTAAAGGTAATGTATATGTTTTTTAGGTTAGTTTTTGGGTTATTTTATTCATATGTACGTGTTAAAAGACTATAAGAATGTATTGATTGTGATGATTTTGGTATTCGTTATCTGTGATGAAAACTGTAAAATCTGCGACGAAATTAATTTTTAATGATTAATAATCGGTTTTTCAATCACTGAAAAATCGAGTCAGTGACTGAAAAATCGATACTGGGTTTTCAGAAATTAAAAAACCGATAACGATTTTGCAGTCTCTGAAAAACCTATAACGGACCTGTGAAAAATCGATAATGGTTTTTCATCACTGATTAGTAATTTTTTCAGTGATTACTATATTTGTGTTTGGAATGCTGTAAATTAAATTTTACTGTTATATGTGCTTAGATATGATTGTATTTTATTTTAGTTTATTATATTTGAGTGTAGAGTATTATGAGTGCACAATCAATGCGTTTTAGTGGAGCAAAAAACTGGTTTCAATAGTCAAAGTCCAATTAAAAACCTAGTTGAACGCATTGTTAGCATAATTCTGATATTTCTTGAGTTATTGATGCTATGTACTAATTCATAGTGTTAAATTTGATTAGATAAGATTATATTTTGTAATGTTGCCTAATTGAAATGAGACTAATTTATTAATAATATTATTTGACTTGAACGTTACAAGAATGACTTAAGAGATGATTGTAATCAAATTGACGAAGAGTGAAATGGATGTAATTACGTTGGAGGGGAGTCGATCATGTGTGGGATCCACAAAAATAGTAATTTTTCATCATTAGTGGATGTTGTGTACAAAGAAACTGGTATTAATAGAAGAAGGTGGGATATTCGTATATATTATTTACTATAAAGTGCGACAAGTGGTCAAGTTAAAAAAATATGCATCATGTCTGATCTTGGTGTTGTTGGTTTGATGACAATAAATACTATTGATGTTAAAGAAATTTATACGGATAAGATTGCAAAAGATTTTGGAGCTGAGGTTAGTAGGCGTATCATTCATCTGATTGTCACTAACTTAATACCAGACAGAAGACATGACGAGGTAGATATGTCAAGACTTGTAAATCCCCATATGGTTGAAAGCCATTTTTATCTTACTTCAAGTATTGGAAGCAATCAAGTTGATACTATTGTCACCATATTTACATCTACAGAAAGTTCCATTTGCGACGTTAACGATGACTATATAAATTATGGTACTGATAATAAAGATCGAGACATAAATGATAATGGTGATGAGATATGGGATAGTGACGAAGAGGAAACTGAAGATAGTGATAACAAGGAAACTCGATTTGATGATGTCTCTGAAGAAGAATAAGGGTTTTCAAAAATGAGATTTTCAGGTTTACAATTTCAGATTAATCCTTTACAACCATACTGGATTGTTCTTGGTATTGAACTGGGCGACATTAAGGCTGCTTCAAGTGCTATGTAAAACGTCTATCAACATGATTCGTTGTATGAGGGAGCATTCTTTAATAGTAAAGAATAAATGAGCATAGCTATTGGAGAATATACTTTGAAAGCGAAGTTTGAATATCGGGTTAGACGTTCAGACACAGAGCAATTTGAGGCCAGTTGTAAGAATAAAACTTGTAGCTTTATAGTTCGTGCAAGATGCAGAAAGAGTTGGTCGATTGGTTTGTGTTGAAGTATGAGGCGGCGCACATGTGTCGTAAGACAGCCATAGAATCACATATGAAAAGTGTGAAGGTTATTGTCATCGAAAAATTGTATGCGGGAAAGGTGGGGAGAAATATTTATACACATAATAGTTTGATTGGAGAAATACTAGAACAGTATGGAGTTCAGATCTTATATAGTAAAGTTTGGAAGAATTTATAATATGCAAATAAACTAGCATATGGACAAGCGAATGAGTCATCTCAACAGATTCCTTCATACTTTAAGATGTTAAAGCTAGCAAACCCCGACACAATGACGGTAATTGAGAGAGATGAAAACAACCGATTCTTATATTCTTTTGTTACACTTGAAGCTTTCATTGAGGGTTTTCGATCTTATATGAGACCGGTTGTTGCTGTTGATGTAACTCATTTGAAAGGTGAATATAAAGGGATGATTTTTTTTTGCTACATGCAAAGATGGAAAGGAGATGATTTATCTCATCGTTTATGGATTTGCTGATGGAGAGTCAGACTGTTCATGGACTTGACTTTTAAAAAAATTATGATTAATGATCGATATGTCAGACGATTTGCTTATTGTATCCGATCATCATAAAAACATATCGAATGGGATGAAAGCATCTTTTTCCTGAAATCCCACACGTGCTATGTTTTTTTCACCTATGGTAAAACCTTAAGCAACATTGTAAAAAACATTCGAATGTGAAAAATGTATTTTACAATGCAGCATACTGTTATGTGTCTGATGAATGCAACAGAATATTGGAAGAAATACGAACGTTACATCCCAAGACACATGGAACTTTGGTTAAGGCTGGGTGAGTAGGTGGTCACAAGCACATTATCCAAAAAAAAAAGATACAAAATAATGACCACCAACATTGCAGAGTCGCTCAACAAATGCATGATGCAAGTACGTCGTTTACCAATAATAACTGCACATAAATATATAAGAAATGTGTTGCAAAGATGGTTTAATAATAGACGTATTGCTACTGAGAAGCTGACAACTTATATTACCACTGCTGCGTACGATCGTATCATGTTGGCAAAAGATCTATCAATGGAAGGTAATATGTATCCCATTACAGAACCATTCACGTACAATGTCATGCATCCTAGCAAAGGAGATGCGATGGTTAATATTTAAGAGCACACATATACATGTAAGCAGTAGAATCTAGATCAGTTGTCATGTGTTCATGCATGTGTTTGTAGCCAAGTATGGTAATTGTACGTTGTTGCTTTCGGTTTTTCATGTCATATCATGACACTTAAATTTGGGTTTTTTCATATTTGTACAGGTTCAAGGGCATTAGTTATGATACACTTTGCAGTCAATATTATAGCACAGAATGGTTGAAAGCTACATATGCAAGTCCGATCAATTCAGTCCCTAAATTAGTCAGTTGGAATATTTATGTGGAAGTTAGAAGCATAGTTGTACTACCATCCATAGAGAAAAGACAACCAAGTAGGTCGAAAGAGATTTGGATTCCTTCAATTGGAAAAGATCGTCGTACAAAAAAGTGTGGAAGATGTGGTTAAAGGGGGCACAACTGTTTTCGTTGCCCTAACCCCCTACTTTAACCAGTGGAGGGACGAGCGCAGCCATGGATGTGGAAGCTGGCACGGGCACAAATGTTAATAAGAACGCCCCACCATCTCGAAGATGCTGCTTATGTCATGAAATTGGACACAACCAACGTCGATGTCCCCTACGATTTTTTACTCCAAATCCAGAGATGGATAATGATGAAAACAATAAGTAGACATTGACATTGAACTTCTGTTTCACTTATTTTGTTAAATTGATATATTATAATCGGATTCGTTATTTAGTTTAATTTTTAATGAATGAATGAATGATAGGAAATTTATTCGTAATGCATTGTCATTAATATCATGATATAAGTAAAGATCAGTTGACATGAAATTTAATAAATGAAGTTTAGTACTTGTTAAAATTGCTTCTTCAATCATCAATCGGTTACTGCGAACCTTCAATGTGTTATAATTACAGGTGAAAACGAATGGAAATACTGGATCGATTTTTCAACGTAGCTAAAAAAACCAGTATTGGTTTTCCAGAGACTGTAAAAACCCGATCATTAGATGATTATATAAAAGTGAGGATCGATTTTCTATTGACACGGAAAAACCGACTCTGGTTTTCCAAGTACCATGCAAAATCGGTCCTCACTTTCCTTGAATATTTTCAGGTACTATAAAACCGATTTTGAATCAGTTTTATACTATGAATTGGTTTTTCATAGTGGCCTAAAAAACCGATTTTTCAGGCGTAGTAAAAAACCGATTCAAAATTTTATTGAATGATTTATTGATTTATTGTTGATTTTATTGATTAATGATTTGCTGATTTTACTAACTAATGATTTATTGATATAACTTACTAACCAATAATTTATTGATTTTATTGATTGATAACTTGATTTTATTGTATGGACCGATCGAATGATTGATTTATTAATTTTATTGATTAGTGATTTACTGATTTTACTAACTAATTATTTATTGATTTTATTTATTGATAACTTAATTTTATTGTATGGATCGATCGAATGACTGATTTATTGATTTTATTGATTAATGATTTACTAATTTTACTAACTAATGATTTATTGACATAAATTACTAACCAATTATTTATTAATTTTATTGGTTGATTTATCGATTTTATTGTATGGACCAATCGAATGATTGATTTTTTGATTTTATTGACTTATACGTAAAATCATTGAAATAATAAAATTATTGAAATAAATAATGAATAAATCTATAATTTTATTTATATACAAATCTATAATATTTATTTACTTTTATTAAAATACATGAAATTATTCATCCAATTACTATTATGCCATTTAAAATCAACACCAATCGATTTTTTTAATAAATAGGGATGGTTCATCTAATAAAAAAAATGGACTTACTTTCGATTAGATTATTTTTTAGGGGTTTAAAGGACATTTAACACCAATCGTTTTTTTTTTTTTTGTTAACAAATGACAGTTAAGTTAATTAAAAAATAAGTTACATTAAATACTTATTTAATTAAAAGTTACTTGCATGTAATCTGACACATTCAAGCAACAGGATCTTATTTTGGTAAGTGTCAAAGATACTGTCCATTCTTCTACAAAACACTTACATTAATAATTAATTTCAACAAATTATCAATTAAAAATATTTTGGTTTAATTAAAAATTATCAATTAAAAATAATTATCAATATCATTAGTAACAAGTTTAAAAAAAATCTATCCAATAATTTTATGTAGCTAGTGGTTTTCTTATTAATGGTGTGTCTATTTCACTTAAAGGAATCAGAATAGGAATCGAAATGATCTGGAATCGGAATGATTATAACTATATACCACATTCAAAAATTGTTTACTCAGAGATATAATACTTTAAGTTATGTAAATAAGATATGTAATTAAACATATATTATTTTAAAACATATATTATTTTAAAAAAGAAATTAGTAAGCAATCAAACAATTTAAATAGTTATATATATATATGAAAAAAAAAAAAGATTTTTGTTTTAAATACCTCAATTGTCAACATATCAATCTTGTAATTGTATGTAATACCAATTTCGATTTTTCAAACTGATTGAAAAATCGAAAATATCTTTTTAGATTTTTCAGGCAGTCTGGAAAACCAATTTCAATTTTTCAGGTTTAGTAAAAACCGATTTTGGTTTTTCAGACATAGTAAAACGCGATTTCAGTTATCCAGGCTTAGTACAAACTGATTTCGGTTTTTTATGTATAGTTAAAAACTGACTTCAGTTTTTAACCTATAAAAAATCGATCTATTGATTTTAGATATTATATTATTTGACCTATACATAAACTCATTAAAGTAACATTATTTTTTAAATAAATGATGAACATATAAAGCTATAAATTTACTTATATACAACATCTCTATCAAAGCTTACTGTTCATTTTCTAAATTGATTTACTTTATACATAGGCGTCGAATACATATATATGTCTGTGCAATCTCTGCCCTCAGTGTGATAGCATCTGCAACTACATTGGGTTTTCTTGATTTCCATGTACTCTCTTTGGACTACAAAAGGTCGCGTACATACATGGCGACATATGCTCCATAACTCATCCTGTGTCATAAATAAATGAATTAAGTATTAAAACAACATAAATTAATAAATATATTTATTAATTTAGTTATAAATTTACTCACCAATTAGGTTGTTGGGGCACAACTGATCTATCAAGACGCTCAACTTTCCGACGCTCAACTTTCCACCGCTCATCCACAGTAGGCATATCTATCTAGGTCTTCTCATAAAATCCCATGAACCGCAACAAGATGGACATGAAACACATCAACGGCTAAAGTGTCTGAAGCCGTTCCGCTACGTCAACATTTGCCAGGGGATCATATACTAAAATTTTTTTCTCTCTGAACCACACCTGACAGAGAACCCAGTGATCTTGATTCAGATTACACGGTAGTAGTACCTGCAGATTGAAGACATCAGTATTATAGGACTAGTTCGGATGATCAAATAATAAATAGTAATCTTCGCACACAACATTTACATTGTCAACACGCCACCACGAGACTGATGAGTCTATTTGCCCACATCCGAATGTATTCCATTATGAGGGTACCACAGCTGCAGTCAGATCAAATTTTACACATTTTTTGACGTATTGCTGATTATAATGTATTGTCATAAAAGCCTACATGGTAATTAAACATGTTATTTAACTTTAGGGACACATGAAATGAAGTTGTAAATGTATAACTAACGAAAATGTAAATATTTACAAACAAAGAACTGTCATGGACGGCGTATCTAGTATCCTCAGCATCATCTCACCATTTTTTCTGTAGGCACATTAAATACGTATCGATTTGCTCACTAGTCAACCACATATTTTCATTATAGAGGGTGGCCAGTGTGGTCGGTATCACACACCACCCATAACAATAAACCGCATGCCTAAAAATAAAAAATAAAAATAAAAACAAAAAAACAAAATTAAACATTCATGTGATTTTTCTTACATATACAACTTTCTTTTTCTTTTTCGCTGGTCTAGGATCCATGTATGGCGTCCGTAGAGGTGCAGCTGGCTTGGTCTTTCGTTTGCCCCGTTCCTAGATGCCCTCTTCTTGCAACTGTAAGCAAATTAAACACATGATTTGTACATTTACAATTATATGTCAAACTGTAACATACTACATATACTTTGTCTACCTGCTCATGACAACGCTCAGCCTCTGCATCTGATACACCTCCTAAGTCCTTCTGAAATTCAGACTGCATCTCTTGCTCCTCCGGCTGATGGGGTGACTGATGAACACCCTGTGACTGAAGGACCTCCTGAATCTCCTGATGGATGATTGATTGGCCTACATCAATAGTTGACTGATGGACCACCTCGTCCTCATATAGAGATATCTGACAAACCCCCTCGTCCTTATGAACAAGTGTCTGACGGACCCTCTCATCCTGATGTAGTGTTGGTGGTGCTAGTGGTACTGGTGACAGGTTATAGATGTGCTTCTTTGTGATAAAGCTCCCACCATCATGATCGTTGTCGTCATAATCTAGATCATCGCCACCAATCAAAAACTTAGGAATTTTTAAATGCTCTTCCACATGTCTCAATCCCCTATCAAGCCCAATGATCTTCAAAGTTGCCTTCTGCCTCTTATCCATTCTACTTAACTTCTTATAAATATCCTTCTATAAATCTACAATGTACTCAAATAATTGTTTCACCTGTAGAAAATAATCACATGTATCATTTTACACAGTGAACACAATTACAAAAAATTTTGACAGAGTTTCCCCTGTTTTTTAATTATCCAAGGAAATATAACTTGCATAGAAGAAATTACACTTCATCTATCATGTTTAGAGACTCCATCTCTCTATCCGACCTCATACTATCACAACAATGTCCATATCTTTTGCATTTACTACAATTGATATTCACTAAATAATCATATAAATAGTTTGATTTGCACCTCAGGATAGACGTTTGATACATCATGCGCCTTTTTTGTTCGAAACTCTGAAAATGTATCCTTTAATTTTGATTGCATACTTCGGACGTCTTCATTTGCGACAGAGTCACCCTCAACCTCATCATCACCCTCCACCATAACATCATCTTTTCCACCTTCCACCTGATAATCATCATGTCCCCCTACACCATTATTGTCATCATCATCATCATCATCATCACCATCATCATTTACATTGTCTCCCTCACTCCCTCTGCGCCAACTTTATATACTTTAGTCGTAACCAAATGATTTGGATTGAAGGATTTCCAATAATCTGTGTTTCTTTTGGCATCGGTAGACTCAAGGGTTTATGCAATGTCAACTATCCGCATTATATACATGTATATATATATATAGTTATACTATAGTGGTATACTTCATATAAATAAGGATAGTTAAAACAAACAATTAATTTAAACCAATTTAGTTTATGTTTGTCACTTATGGGAGGAAAATCATCAAGGTTTTTTGCGTTTGCCTGTGTCCTTTTAAGTGACCGCCTCTTACATCTTGACAAATCATTTTGCAAATACTGGTTACTTTTCTTTATTTTCTCTTTCAACATCGAGAATAATTCTATCAACTACCACTATAATGCAAAAAACAAACATATAATTAATATATAACCATATTAGAAAACAATAAATATTAAAGGTATTAGTTATACTTGAAATGCCATGACATAACCATAAATATTAATGTTAGACGGTGGGTTTCTGATTCGCTCTTCATTCAATGCCAAACGGAGGATGTGCAACAGGACACTATAACATAATGTGTCCCAAGGGAATGAGTTCCATCTCTCTGTTTTCTTAATTACGATCCATATAAATTGTGGAATTTTTGCCCTATCATCTTGCCCCATAAAGATATGGAAAGCGATCCCTAAATTCGCTAACTTCAAAAGATCTTCATCATTTATTACATCATCGTTTGCACGGTCCATATGGCTTCTTACCTCAAGAAACGTGATAAACTCAATTATATTCGGTAACACTCCATTAAACCATCTTCATAGGAGACTGTTGTGGTCATTTTGTAATATATTGAAGATTTCGTGGTCGATGCTACCCAAAGGAAGTCCTGTAACCAATAAAAACTCTTGTTTCCCAAACTTATATGTTCTCCCACTGATTTCAAACCACATTTCATCAAGGCGTCCACCCACCTCCACTTATCTAGCAAGAACCCGTAATATCATGGAGGCAGCAATCGTATTATTGGTAATCTTTAAAATATGTCCAAATGGGCACTCCTTTATGAACCGGTCGTATAACTTTCTTCTAGTAAGAATGACAATTATTTTATTAACCAACCTCTAACCAATGTGTGTATTCTCATTCATTTCCTTGAAAAAATTTTGCAAACTATATTTATATCTAAAATCCATAGAGCAAAATGCTCAAAACCTTCATGAGATAAGACATTAAACATCCATAGTCAAAGTTTAGGTTTTATAACACAATACCCTCAAACCATTAGTGTTTGTTAGTCAACATTTGGTTGATCAAAGATAGTTTCATCCTTTATTAATAACAAAAATTAGTCAATATTTTCATCCCTCTATCGCTCTCATCTCTCTCTGTCGCTCTGCACCACCAGCCACCACCTTCTTATTCTTCTTCTTCTTCTTCTTCTTTTGGGTTCGTGAAACCAAGACGTCAACCCAGATGATCTGGGTTAGATCGAATCCTTGTCTGAGTTCGAGGAACCCAGATCTGGGTTCGATCGGACTCTCGTCTGAGTTCAAAGACCCAGACCAGATCTGGGATGTCGAACCTAGATTTGGTTTAGGTTCGTTGAACCCAGAGACGTCTGGGTTCGATCTCGTACCCAGACGTCTCTAGTTCTAGATCGAACCCAGATTTGATTTGGGTTCGGATTTAATCGGACCCAAATTTTATATGGGTTCAAATCAAATCCAGATTTATGAAACCTGGATTCAATTCGAACCCAGTTGATGTTTTTTTAATAGATTTGTTGATGAGATGATTCTTTTGTTTATATTGAGTTTGATTTATTATTAATGATGATGATTCTAAGATGATGATGTTTTATTGTTGATGATGATGATTTATGTTTGAGTTTTTTAATTTAGTTTAATGATTCTGTTGATGATGATTTTTTTTGTTATTTTAATTTTTTTAAAAAAAATAATTTAAAAATCAAGGGTATTTTTAGCTTTTAATCATACAATACAGTCAACAGTTAGATTTAACGGTTCTTAACCATTAAATCGGAGGTTATGTGTTGTAAAACCTAAACTTTAACTATAGATGTTTAAAACTTTATCTCAGGAAGATTTTGAGCATTTTGCTCAAAATCCATATAGGAAAGAAAAATAGCAACAAAAGATTAGTATCAGGATGAAAAACCGAATCGATTTTTTACTATATCTGAAAAATCGATTTTCCTCATCGATTTTTCAGTTCGGTTATTCACTTCGGTTTTTCACATCGATTTTTCAATTAGCTTTTCACTTTGATCTTCAATTTTTCATTTTGGTTTTTCACTTCGGTTTTTTATTTCAGTTTTTCACTTCGGTTATTGAAAAATCGAAGTGAAAAACCGACATGAAAAATCGAAGTGAAAAATCGAACTCAAAAACCGAATTGAAAAAACGGAAGTAAAAAATTGAACCGATACCGAGACGTTACTACGGTCGGAATCGGTCATTTTTAACACAAATTAGGCAGACACAGTCAAATCAACCTAGTCTGAACCAAATACTGACAACCCAACATCTATATTACACAAACATGTCAAAATCGCGAATCAAAATAAAAAAATACAACCACAAAACTTGAAACCATACCTTTGCAACAAAACATAACTTGTCGGCGGTCGTAGCTCCTTTGGAAAGGTGAGAAACATTGCTGGTATAGTCAAAAAATGTGGGTATGTGTCGTCGGGTCATGATTGGGTTCGGATTGCACAACACGGATCGATTTTTGCTTTTGCTCGGTAATGAAAAATGCTTTCCATCGATTTCTGGGCATTTATATAGGTAGGGGCTTGTTATTGGCGATTTCACGATCAGGCCAAATGGGCCAAGGGAGGTCTACAGTATGGGCCCAACAACCCAGAGACCCAGAAAAATCCAGTATCCAGCCCATCTATTTGACTGCACTGTTAGTCGTTGGCTTGCTCGCTTTTCTGATCGCTGCTTTGGTTATATCCAGCCTTCTTACTGGTTGTCAATCTGCTCGTTATCTAAGCCTCATATCCTACCTGGTATCCTACTCGAGATCCTGCTCGACTCACTGATCGATACCTGACCGTCTCTGTGCCCACCCAAGAGATCAAATAAAAGCCTGTCCGCTCCGGTCGATCAACTGCTCGCCAGTCCGCATGAACGCTCACCTGCCTGTTCGTGTCTTGGATCCTTTGCCCATTGGAGTATCCGCCTGCCCGGAGGTCTTCCAACAACTTGCCCCATGACCGTTAAGGAGCCTGGTTATCCTGAGCGTTACTTGCTCGCCTATTCTATAGGGCATTCTGTTCGTTAGAGAGGCTCATCTCTGCTCCATTCATCACATCAACAGAAGTCAGAATTACCAAGTGGATTACGGCTCAAAGCGTGTCACCTACATCGATCCCTTCAGAGATTACAGTCCGGATTACGGGAATCCCACCTAACTTGCGTGGGTTAGCGGCCTAAACCCATACTTTAGGTAGAATAAACCTGACACCGTCAATCGTATTAAATGTAATTCAGGTGCATTAAATGCAGTCCATCATTGTAATAGTAGTTTATTGTATAATATTTTATTGCATTTTACTGTAGCTCCTCCCCTTTTTCATAAATAGGGGAGGACCCTTATTGTACAAAGGATGAATCTTTTGAGTGTCGTTACCTTGTCAAAATAATGAGAGAGTGAACAGTGGACGTAGACATCTAATTGGGCCAAATCACTTAAAAATTCCTTGTGTCTTCTCTTTCCTCTTCGACCTCATTTCCTTTGCTTCTTACTTTATTCATCCATTTACCAACACTAATCTAATATTGCAGCTTAGGCTTAAAACACGAACCTGGTTGACTAGGATCCAAATCCAGATGTCAATAGGGCTGTTTCGTAATTTCACATGTCGATTTTTTATAATATAATAAGAGTTAAGGGTTTATGGATAAAAACATGCAGGGGTTTATTGGTAATTTGGATATATGATAAAATCAATTTGTTTGAGGGGTTAAAAATAATTTTTTTTTTTAAATACGGGGTAAAAACAAAATTGATCATTTTTAAATGGGTATTTGTTGTAATTTTCACTATCTAGTATTTATATAATATTAACATTGTTTTTTTATTAATAAATATTTATAGGAGTGAGATTCGTTTGACAAAGATACATCCAATAGCGATTTCACAAGAAAGACACAATTGCAGTTGTACTTAGATGAACCAAAGCTCCAAGATACAGTGGACTTTGATGTTTTGAATTTCTGAAAAGCCAATGCAATTCGATTTCCTAAACTCGCAATGATGGCTCATGATGTTTTGAGCACCCAGTATCTACAGTGGTGTTCGAATCAACGTTTAGTGTTGATGGTCTAGTCGTTGATCAATATCGAAGTTCACTTAAACAACATGTGGTGGAGGCTATAGTTTGTACTCGAGATTAGATATATGGAGGCAAAGGTAATTTTTTACTAAAAAGTGTTAATTGCAATTTACATGTGTTATATGATTATGAGTTTTATTTTTCTTTTCTAATGGGATAATCTTAATTTTTTTTTTCTCATTATTGTAGAGAATCCAAATCAGATTGGATGAGCTTACCAAAGACATCAAGAACATTAATAATGATAGTGAAATTGTTAGCGCTAATAATCACACTATCGAATATATTTCTTCATAAATTGCCATATAGGGGTAAAATTTTATTGGTTTTGATAAAATATTTGTTAAATTATTTTTTTTCATGTATAAATGTATAATTTACTAATTAACTAACTTTTAGTTATTATCTTTTGACAGGTTTAGTTTGGTGGATGCAATCAACACTTGATGTTGTTTTTCCAATATAAAGGACTATATTTACGGATATATTTTTTATGTTATTTTTTCTAATATTAAGGACTATATTTGCAAAGATGTTTTTACTCATCTTTGTGAACATTTATATTTTTATATTTTGGATTGTATTTGTAAATGATTGTATTTTTTTAGGTTTTGGATTGTGTTTGTGGATTTAAGAGGTCTTGTGTATTTTTAATTTTATTTTTTTATTAGATCTATATTAAAATTTAAATATATTAAATATTGTTAAATGGGTAATAAACGGGTCATTAAATGTGTCAGCTAAATATGTCATTAAACGTGTCGATTAAACGGATCATTAAACGTATTGACTAAACAGGTCAATAGATAGATTATTAAATATGTCGATTAAATGAGTCACTAAATATTTTTCAAAAAAAAAAAATGAGTCACTAAATGGGTCAATAAACGACTCGTAAATAAACGTGTTAATAAACGACCTGTAAATAAACGAGTTAATCATGTCGTTTCCGTGTCAATCTATTAATAACCATGTTGTGTTCATGTTGAATGAATTCAACCCATTTATTAATAGAATCGCATTTATGTCGTGTTAAAAATAATCGTGTTGTGTTTGTGTCATGTTCAACCCGAGCTGCCAACCCCGATTGCTACCCCTATAAATACTGTTAACAGATAACAGCTGCAATTAAATGTCTCAAATAACGCAAGGTTAAAAAGTATATTGCCTGCCCCTTTATTTTATTAATTTAGATTTGGCATATTTTAGTAAAAACAAAAGCCACACGAATTCCCCTTTCCAGAAAACTTGATTTCAGGGAAGAAAGGGTGAAGAATCATGTTCCCATTCCAGCATTTACTTAATTACTAATTTGTATGTGCTAACCATGAAACTTGATGCTAAAAAATTTAGTAAACAGAATTCACAAGACAAGTCCTTTTCATGTCCCTTTTCTCAGGTAAGATTCCTGATCAATACACAGGTGGGATAGCTTCAAAACATTATAACAAATCACTATACCTTTTCAAATGAACTTCTCAGTAAAACAGTTTGGATTAACCAATTATAACTCTTACACAGTACATGTAGAACTCAAATATGATTATACTCTGTAGAACTCAGAACTTTTAAAATTATACAGACTTTCATGTTATAATTTTTGTCTGCCCTACAAAAAGCAGAAAGGAAGAGGGATAGAAAACTTAGCCAAGATCTGTCCAGTTGTTGCTTTATTCCTAAGAACGTCTAAATTATTGAACATTCCAATTAATTAATTGATAAAAATCCTCAAACTTGAAATGTTTATATGGGGAAAACTCTCCACTTTATCATTCAAAGTCGCAACCCGGTAGATTTACTAGTACAACATAATTAAACAAGAAAAATAACAAAATTCAAAAATATTAAAAAAAAAAAAAGAAAGAAAAGGATTCAAGCACACATGCACTAGAAAACTTATAGACTCTTTCTAATCATCAAAATATTTAAGAAAATACTCAATTGGTAAGCTCCATTATAGCTGAAACTATATCACCATTGGCAGCCTTCAATGCCGTCACAGCTTTTGCTCTGGAAACTCCTGCTTGTGTCATCACCAACTCTATGTCCTTCGGCTCAACCCCCGTCTCATCTACTTCTTCATCATCCGGAGCCACAGCCGATGACTCAGGTTTGGATATCACATTACTGAGATCAGGAGCTTTAAACTGCTCCGCTGCCTGAGTCTGCAGTTGTGAGCTCAAATCCTCGATCTTAGCTTCCCCAAAGATTACATATGTATCTGATGTTGGACTCTTGAAAACATCCGGTTTTGAGATAACAAACAAGATCTGATTACACAGGATAGAATCACAATGTAAACAGCAGCATATAATTCAAACAGTAGAGAGAAATGAAAAAACACTACTACTATTAAATCGACCTACATTCTTGCTCTTTTTAACAGTAACCCGGCTGACACCTGGGATAGGTTTCATTCCAAGCTTTAACATTGCTTTGCGACTCTTCTTCTCACTTCTGCTTTGCTTTGACCTACCACTTGCATCTCCATCTTGATGTCCTGCTAACAGAAGAAAAGGATGAAACCATAAACCAACAAACACATAAAATATTCAGAATCCAGATTTACAGACTTCTTTCCTAATTGCAATTTTCCAGACATCCAGCAAGGGTTAAAATTAACTAAGATTAAGACCAATTTCCATAATCTTATAGTCTTTTCTCCCATTACTAAGTTTGTGTAGTACTTTCAGAATGTTTTCTCTAAACAACTAGGTCCATCGTTGCTTCGCATTGATTTAGACCACTCAAGCACTCTTCATTCACATTGAGAAGCACATGGTAGAAACCCAAAACACGACTTATAATTGAACCAATGGATGAAAAGGTGCCACTATGTTCACTGGATAATTCTAGAAGAACTTGTAGTGCAGAGGCATAAGGATCTAGATGAACAGATTAGTCATAAAATTTGAGATTACAGCAGCAAAGCCAAGATCTAAAAATAGTCATAATTCAGTTTAGTACATAAAGATTACATTCATCCCACATCTACAACACAAACATAAAACGAATCTTGAGTGCATTAAGTAAATTCATTTTTACTTCAGTACTTGTAAATTTATATGTAGTTGTTACCAATATACATTCCTCAAATAATAAAAAAAGAAAAACAACAAAGTTCATTAACTGACCACACATATAATTCCAACAATGGCAAATTCAGTCGGGATTTGGATCCTCTCCCGATCTGAGTTTTTTCCTAACCTTTTTAAAATATGTAATTCTGGTAGTTGAAAAAGTAAATACGAAAAACAATCACATTTCAACCATTCATGGATTATAACGCTTATATGTCATGAAATTAGGTGAAATCAGAAAGAAGCTCAAAGTAGGAGAGGATCCAAATTCATACTCATTCAGAAGATGAATATCCCACAATACAAGGATTCCAACCATCAACTAAGAAGATGAATACCCTACCCTCACATTGTAACTAATATTTCCTAACTGTGAATTAGTATTACAAATTAAACAAATGCCATTGCCAATATGTTGATACATGCATCCATAACTGAAATTGGCAAATATACATACATGGACGACAACAATAAACTTGGAACTTACCCTCATCGTCGTCTTTATCATCATCGTCGTCCTCATCATCATCCTCGTCCTCATCGTCTTCTACCACAGGCTTATCAGGCTACCAAACAAAAACATTCAATTAGAAAATTTCAACATCCTTTTTTAAAGAACAATAACATTTTATGGGTTTCTTACAATCAACATCCAAACAACAAAAAAGCAGCGGTTTATTAAGATCTAACACATACGATAAAGATAACAATCAACTAAAACATATGAACAAGAGATCTAAAAAACGACTTGACGAGAGAGAGAGAGAGAGGCAAGTACATCGATTTTTTGCTCTTCGAGGTGGGCGGCGAGAAGCTCTTCCTGGGTCTGAGCAGTCATGGCGTTTTGTTGGAGAGAGTATAGACAGAGATTGAGGAAGGGCAGGTCAAGTGTTGTGTTTGTGTTGGCAGAAACCCTAAAAACCCCTTTATTGAATTGTTAGTGAAATCTCAAAGTGGGCTGGGCCACCTTAGCTCTTTTGGTCCCGATATTTTTAAAACCCTTCTCCAATAATATGGGAGAATTACTGTAAACCCTCCAAACATTTGTTTTATTACAATGGGAAACCATTTTTACGTTTTGTAACAATGACCTCCCCTCTACCGACGTTTGACCAGAGTTGACCGTTTAAAATAACTGGAAAATGATAAAATAGAGTAAAAAGACGATAATACCCCTGATGAATTAATTTTATAAATTTTAAATTATAAAATAATTAAAATTTAAAAATAATAAAATTTAAAATTTATATTATAATTACTCCTCTCCTCTCTCTCTCGGTCTCTCTCTCTCTTCGCCCGCTTCTCCTTCTGCTCTTCTTTTTCTTCATCTTCTTCCCCCTCTCTTCTCCTTCTTCTCTTCATCTTTTTCTTCATCTTCTTCTCGGTCTGGGTTTCCAGACGGGGAAACCCAGACCGATCTGGGTTTCCCCGTCTGGAAACCCAGATCGGTCTGGGTTTCCAGATCTGGGAACCCAGACCGATGTCTGGGTTTCCGTCTGGAAACCCAGACCGATGTATGGGTTTCCGTCTGGAAACCTAGATCTGGGTTTCCAGACGGAAACCCAGACATCGGTCTGGGTTTCCCGATCGATCTGGGTCGTCTGGAAACCCAGATCGATCTGGGTTTCCCGATCTGGAAACCCAGACCGATGTCTGGGTTTCCGTCTGGAAACCCAGATCGATCTGGGTTTCCCCGTCTGGAAACCCAGATCGGTCTGGGTTTCCAGATCTGGAAACCCAGACAGATCTGGGTCTGGGTTTCCCCGTCTGGAAACCCAGACCGGTCTGGGTTTCCAGGATCGGTCTGGGTTTCCAGATCTGGAAACCCAGACCGATCTGGGTCTGGGTTTCCGTCTGGAAACCCAGATCGATCTAGGTTTCCAGATCGGTCTAGGTTTCCAGATCGGTCTGGGTTTCCAGATCTGGAAACCCAGACAACCCAGCTTGATCTGATATTCTGATTGGGTTTATTGTTGATGATGTTCTTGGGTCTGTTTGATGATGATGGTTGTGGTTTTTGTTTTTGTTTGTATTGATGATTGTTGTGTTGATGATGTTGGAATATGTTGATGAATGATGATGTTGGAACAGACAAGATGAACCAGATCTGTTGAAGAATCGAACAGTTAGATGAACAAACAAGATGAACTGTTGAACAAACCAGATCTGTTGAAGAACCGAACAGTTAGATTAACAAACAAGATGAACAGTTGAACAAACAAGATAATCAGAAACCATCATCAATTTATTTTTTTATTTTAAATATTATTTTTTTAAATTAATCTGGGCCATCCATCTTTGAGATGGATGGTTTAGATTAATTTTAAATTTTATTATTTTTAAATTTTAATTAATTTAAAATTTATAAAATTAATTCATCAGGGGTATTATCGTCTTTTTACTCTATTTTGTCATTTTCCAGTTATTTTAAACGGTCAACTCTGGTCAAACGTCAGTACAGGAGAGGTCATTGTTACAAAACATAAAAATGGTTTCCCATTGTAATAAAGCAAATGTTTGGAGGGTTTAGAGTAATTCTCCCCCAATAATATTATACATATTTTACGAACTTGCCTCTAATAATAGTATATGCGTTTTTTTTGGAGATCTTCATTTTGGTGTCTTTATGTTCTGAAACGGATCTTATTTTTAAATATGAATCTATTTATAGCAATTTTTATTCCTTTTAGTTTAAAAACTCATCAAATTAGTCTCTACTATCAATCAACAGATAATCAAACGTTATACGTATAAGGATAGTTTCATCTTTTGACACTAATTGGTGACACAATGATATGTGTCACATGGAAAAAAAATGAAAAAATTGAATAAATACAATGATTAAAAGTGTATATAAAGTTAAAGATAAAATAGTCTTTTATCATTTTTTATTGACAGTTACCGTCAAAGATCACATCAAATAAACTAATTTGATAAATTTTTTAAACGTAAGGGACCATGAATGCTATAAACGGATTCACATTCAAAAACGAAATATTTTTTCAAAAATATAGAGATCAAAATGAAGTTCTTCCTATGTTTTTAGTTTATATTAAAAACAAATTATATGAAACCCTTTGAGTTATATCTTTATACAAGTGGAAACACATTTTTCATTTTATTACACTAAACTCTCACGTTATTAGTCCAATTCCGTTAATTTTAATAGTTGATTAGGATTTTTGGTTAAATGATTATTTTCCTTATAAATAACACACACACACACACACACACACATATATATATATATCAATTGAATGGATCTCATCTGACGATGAAGAGGGAGATGCCATCTGGATCTCTACCAATAGTTAAAAAAAAAAAAGGAAAAAAAAAACTTAAAAAATAAAAAATGTAAAAAAATTAATAAAGAAAGATCTTCATATGGTTGAGAAAAATCTTTATCTAGTTGAAGATGAAGATCTTCAATCATATGCAGAAGAAGAAAATGAAAAAAAATAAAAAAAATGTTTTTAAAAAAAAGAAGAAAAAATGAAAAACAAAAATCTAGGTTCAACTTAGATCTTCTTCGTCTTCAAGAACAAACGCAAAAACAAACACAAACCCAAAACATGAATCAAAGACCCACTCAAAGAAATCACTCAATGGTTCATCCGGGTTCTTTGAACTCTAATGAAGAACTCTTCATCTGGGTCGAACCCATATGAACATCATCTGGAACCCATCACTATTATCTAAACAAAAAAGAACAACTTTTTTATGTGAAACCCTTAATATTCAAGAACATTTTTTTATTTGGTATTTTTTTCTGTTATCTGGTTTTCCTTTTACTTTTTTTTTTTTTGTGTTATTTTGTCATGAACATAATTTTATGTTTGTATTTTTTTTGTTGTATTTTTGTTATTTGTGTCTGTGCTGTATTTTTGTTTGTGTTAGTATTTTTGTGTTCTGTGGTTGATTGTTGAAGACTTAAAATCAGGTGTGGTTGATTGTTGAAGACTCGAATGCAGTGTGTGCTTCTTTTTTTTTTTGGTGATTTGATTTTAGGGAACTTCTAGTGAAGGCTGGTGTGGTGAGAAAGATATGTTTTTTTTTTCGCACCCACATGTACACAAAATAAATAAAAATGAACAATAGATCCCAAAACTGAAGAACTGACCCCTTGCTAAAATCTGCCAATGGCTTGCGAGTATGTTGTTGTATCAAAGTAACAAAATAATTTTTTACTTCTATACGACAACATGCTTGCTAGCTATTGAGTGTGACAACCAATGGGGGAAGAACTGGTTTAGTAACGCGGTTTATAAATAACACAAAAACAAAAAAAAAAAAAAAAGGTAGCAGCCACACTTCCTGTTTCTCACAAAACACTGCCAACGGTCTCTATCTCCGACTCTCTTCTGCCAAACTCATACTTGGATATCTCTCTCTCCCAACAAGACATAAACAAACAATACTCGTAGTTGGATCTCTACCACTTCCATGGCTACCAGTTTCTCCTTCCTTCAAGCCACTTCTCCTCTCAAACTCCACTCCAGCACTTTCATATATTCCAAGCACAACAACGGTACCACTTGCTTTTCTTTTCTTTTGTAATTAGAATCCCATTTCATGGTCTTTGTTTTATGATTTTATATATATTCTGTTGGGGTTTGTTGGAGCAGTTAAATTTGGTACAACAATAACGTCTTGCTCTTCTTCAAATGGGAGAGAGCAAGAGTCAGCTGACAGTGGAGTGAAGAGGGTCGAAAAGCTTCTTGAAGAGAAAAGGAGGGCTAAGTGGATGGTGAGTTAAAGATTTAATGACAAATGTACGGGTGAGAAGAAGCATATATATAATGGGATGAAGAAAAGAAAATCAAGCAAATGAATGAAAAGATGATAATGCAATCTGTCAATAAAGTGAAAAGCAAACAAGAAATGAAAGAAAAATATGAAAGTACAGTCGGTCAATCGTTAGAACAAGATCGAGAGGAGAAATTGAAAACAAGAGAAGCAAGGTTCATTCACTCTGTCAAAAGCACAAGCAAAAGAAGAACTTGAAAACAAAAGAGACAATTTCATCATTCGGTCACCAAAGTAAACAAAGAGAGAGACTTTCAACTTAACAAAACCCGAGAGCTAGAAAATTGAAGAGAGAAATAAAAAGTGCAGAACCCGAAAGAAAACAAACTCAAGAAGAGAAGCACAAGCAAGAAGCAATCGGTCAAAAGGTAAACAAACAAGTTAGTGTGAGCGGTCTTGAGTGATTTTGTGAAGGATTTCCATGCATGCAAGTGAAGATTTTAGCCAAGGAAGAAACAAGGAGGCAGCAGCTTGCATGGTGGGTTGAAGGCTGTTTTTGGAGTGATTTCGAAGCTATTTTTGAAGGGATTTAACATGCATGAGGTATACACAAGTCTAAGCATAAAATCCAATCATTTGAGGTTAGTTTGAAAGGTAAAAATTGAGTTTTCCATGAGATAGTTTACAAGATTTTTGGATTTATGGTTTTTGATAATTTGGTTGTGATAATATGTGTGGGATTTAGGATTTGGAACCTCATTAGTTTGGAGGTTCATTTGCATGTGAACATAATGTTGTTTGATGTGAATTTTAGTGTTAAAACTTGAAAGAAATGTGATGTTTTGATGGAAGCAAAATTTCGGCTCTAGGCTACCATGTTGTGATTAATGTGATGGAAAATTGTTTTGGGATGTTTTGAATGATGTTAGGGGCTTTTTGATGATAAAAATTAGCTTGGATATCAAAGGAATACATTAGAATGTAAATGGCAACTTTGCGATAAAAGTTTGCGTAATTATAAAATTATGATATTTTATGTGATGGACTTGCATTTACACCCCTTGACATTATGTTTAAGTGTGATTTCGATGAGAAAAACAAAATAAGATTCATAGATTCGTTTACATGAAATTTGGACTGGAAATGACGCGTTTGACATGCTTGAATACTAAAATTTTCGAACGGAAAGTAAATGCGAATTATTGACGATGTTACGATTTGAAAAATGATATTTTGAAAATATTTATGTAATTAAATATTATGTGATTGAATGTATGTTGATGGAAATGATTTCACGAATAGCATAGTTGTGACGTGGTAATATTAGGACGTTAAATTTTGTAGGTATTGAGAAGGTGAAGGAATTCAAGATTGCCAATTCATCGCGAGCTAAGAAGTCACGAATTTTTCATGAGTTAGAAACTTATGAGTGTAAATTATTTTATGAATTGATAAATGCATTTTAGTATGCTTTAAATCTAAGTATAAAGTATTTTTGAATTGTTAAAAGCATTTTATTCTTTTTAGTATGCTTCCATGATGCGTTATAAATATTTAAGCATTAAATGAATTTATATTATTGTTATTAGTCTATAAATGTTTTATACATGCATTTAAAGAAATATTATTGCATAAAATTATTTATGAAATGAGATTTCATGCTATTAGTATTAAATTAAAGAAATGTGCTATTATGATTAAATACTTTTAGCATGCAAAAATTTTCAAGTACAATTAAAGAAAGTTTTCAAAACTGATGGTTACCCTAATCCCCATTATATGACTGAGATATGATTGTTATGTGACCGAAATACCTTATTGCGCATATGGCATGTCAATGAGGGGTAAGTCTACTAACTATGAGGGGATCAAGTCTATCGTGTCGACCTCTGCGCATATTTAAGGTACTATTATGACTGATGTCCTATGAAAGATAAGGTAACATTCCGCAGCATAATGGCTTATAACTGAGATTGACCATCTCCACCACTAGTGTTCTAGAATCAAACGGTGATCATGATTTCCTTGGGTTCCATTGAATATATGTTTTATTATTGATGATATGATTTACGAATTCATGTTTATGTTACGAACGAATTTCACATGAAGCCTATTATGGAATGAATTTTACGATGCATATAATTATGATTTCGAGTAGAATTGTATATTTATATATACATAAAATCATGAGATTTATGATGTGAAGAAATTATTAGAAAACATAGATTTTTCGAATGATTTTAGAGAGGATATATTTTAAAACAAATGTTTAAGTAAAAATGCATAACACTCACTGAGCTTTTTAACTCACCATTTCTTGTTTTATTTTTATGAAAAAGCCTCCCCAGGTGCAGGAACGAATGCTTAAGGAGATAAATCTCCTATACAAAGTTAGGTGAGCTTACTCGACGATTTCTACTTGAACTTAAAGTAAATGTTTTGATGTGTAATGAATTTTTGTATATGTAAATACTCTTGATTTTATATTAATTAATACTTACGATTTCGTGTATATTAAAATGTTTTAAGTTTCGAAATAGTTTGATTTAAATACTTTGAATTGTTATTGTGTGTGGAATTTGAGATGGACATGAGGTCCAAATTGGAAGTGGAGAAGAATATATATTTTTAGAAGTGTTTAAAATTGATTTACTGGTACTTTGAAAATGTTAAAAATATTGAAAAAATAGTTGTTGTGTTGCCGAAATTTTTTTAGTTTGATTTCTAAATGATTAATGAAATGAAAATGTATTACGGCTTCACTCCACGAGTCCTTTAAGTCAGTCACTGATATGAAAACTACGAGGATTTCCATTGGTACGCTGGGAGGACTCCGCTCGAAACCCTATAGGGGAAATCCAGGTCGGGTTCTTTCAGCTGTTACAATATTCTCCATGTTAGAAGTAATGTAAAGAGTACAATTTTTCTTTCCACGAGCTATGTGACCATAGCTCCCTTGGTGATCTTCCATTAATTACTTGCAAAGATTGCACTATAACTTTTTGATCAAGTTGACCTACTAAGATTAAATTCCTTTTTAGACCATGAATAACTCTTACATCCTTCAACTTCCACATAGTCTGATTTGGTAGCTTCACTTAGATATTATCTTTCTCTATAATTTTTAAGGTCTCATCATCAGCCAGATAAACCTTTTCGAAATCACCAGTAACAAAATTCTTCATGATTTCTTGATGTGAGGTACAATGAAAATGATGCCTCGAAATCCAAAATCTAGGTCAATTTGACTATTAACACTCAGGATTAGAGCTTTATCATTATCTTCGGCCACATTCATTGATTCCATTGCACTACCATTGTTATTTTTCAATGCTCTACAATCCTTATTCTAGTGATAGTTCTTGTCATAGTTCCAGCAATTATACTTTTTCTTCCAAAACCTATACTTACTTTGGTTTGATTTTGATCTGTTTTAATTTGAGTTTCCATTTTTAGATCTATCTTTAGATTCGGTGTTGAAGGCAAAACTAGATATTTCTCTTAATTCAATCTTGCATATCTCTTCGCTTAGAAATAGGTCTCGAAGATTTAAAAATCATTTTCTTGCTCCCGAAAGAATTACTCACTGTCGTCACCATGACATTCCGACTCTCTAATAAAGAGGATGAAAGGATTAAAGCTCAAACTTTGTCATCGAATTTGATTTCTACATAACTTAGTTTGTGTTATGATCATACTAAGTTAATTGATGTGAGTTGCTACCGACGTACCTTATATCATCTACATATTAAACAATCATCTCATCAAGTGCACTTTATTTGAAGCATATGACTTCTCATATATTTGGAGAGACTTGCCATAAGACCTGTCGTGTCTTTTATTTCACTGTGTTGAAAGCGACATTATGAGATAATGTCAATCAGATTGTACCAAGCGCTCACTTGTCTAGTAGAGCCCAATCTTCATTCTTTATATCTATTGGCTTTTTCCCTAAAAGAGGAAAATGCATGCCCTTTTGATATGAATAATCTTGAATCTGTATCTTCCAAAAGTTAAAAATCTTCATCATTGAACTTCTCAATTTTGATGCTATTTCCTTTGTCTACTATCATCGCTCTCACTTAACTCTAGCTCCATAGAACTTTTGTAAAAAATTATATAAAAAAAAAAAATTCCACCGAAAGCTTTAAACCACTAAGAAAGTTTCCTAGAAAGATTGTAGTGGTCACAATGGTCCCATTTAAAATCTAGCTTTCTTGGACGGAACTTTCATAGGCTATCATCAAACTCCTAAAACATAGCAGAATCGGTCTCTGATACCAATTATTGGTAAATAAACCTTTCAAAACACTATATTAATAGAGTGAAAAAATAATACGAAAATAATAATGAAATAAAAATAGAAAAACAATGCATAAAATTTACGTAGTTCACCGAAAATAGGCTATGTAAGGCCTAGAATATTCTCGTTTTATGAGAAATAAAATTTTTCTGATGAATAATATTTTTAGATGAATAATGACTTTTGGAAAATAGACCCCGAAAATTAAAAATTTCTAGAATAGGTAGTAAAGTCAAAAGAAACTGAAACATATAAAAAAATGAGTCCATTTGAGCAGATTTTAAGAGTTTCTAAGAATTTTTTTTTTTTTTTTGGATGAAAATACTTTTTTGGAGAATATTGGGTATTCATGATTTTACATCCATTTGAATTTTTTTTTTTTTTAACATGAAATTGAGAGATAAAATACCAAATTAGTATATTACATGGTCAATTAGATAATTAAATGATCATGAAATATTTTTGAAAATTATTTAGGTATGAATGAGAATTAAATTCATTAACGGGTAAAGTAGACTTTTCAAATTTCTAGCACACATGGATTATATGCGAGTATTGTATGGAATAAAATCTAGTAAAAAGAACAATCCATGCGAAACAAAATGAACCAATGAAAGAAGGCTACATGGAAATTACTAAATTGACTAATTAGTTGTCATGCAATTAAAATTTGTGGGATTTAATTAGTTTAATGGGATTTAGTTAGTTTAATGACTAATTAGCATATGGACCAATCACATGCCATTATTTATAATTAAGGATTTGTTTAATGTTATGGAAATAGTTCAAGGGCATTTTGGTCAATTAATAAGAGACCTATATAATATTGAATTGTGCATAAAATGATAAGAAAAATTGAAAAGAAAATTGAGAGAGAGTGAAGGGTGAATTCGGCCAAGACTAGAAAAAGAAGGGCAAGAAAAGATTGACCACTTTTGGTTGTCAAACTCAATTTTTCTTCACTAAATAAGTGTTAGGGCAAAACTTGAGCAAAGAAAGTGAAGAGAAAGTGGTAAAGTAAGTTAATTTTCTATGGTGTTTTGATAACTTATTTGATGTATGACAACTTGATGAGTTTATGTAATTTTTAGCATGTTTGGAAGCAGATTATCTTATATGCAAGTGTGGAATTAAAAAGAAACTTAAAGGAAGCAATTAGACCAGAAAGTGATTAAGGTATGTATTATAGGGTTTTATGCAATTTTACAAGGAAACTTAAATTGAGTTGATATTAGGGCATTGGATAAATATTGGTGTGATTTTAATGTTTCTGGTGGTTATGAAAATGAAAGAATTAGGTTGGATGCCTTGGTACAAATTTCGATCAAGATGATATTTTGGTGTTCAAAATGGAAATTCAATCACTTTGATGTATTTTTATGAGGTTATGCATGTAATTAAACAAGTTTGCATAAAGAAAATGAAAAGAAAAGAATGTCATGATATTAGTATAAGTTTATGCCAAGTATGTGAATTATGATGTACGCAGTATTTTAAATTAAATTTGGATGAATAAGGATAATTGGCATTGATTTTATATAATTAGGGTGATGGATTCTGAATTAGTATGTGTCTTGTAGGTGAAAAGAAGCAAAAGAGTTAAGGGAGAATTATTGAGGTCATTTTAGTCAAATTAGAGTCAAAGTAAGTGTAAAATTATTTTATAAAATGCTAAATACATTTTTGACATGCTTTAAAGTGTTTTTATAAATGTTAAAGTATCTTGAAATTGAAATGAGTTTTATTAAAATGTTAGTTTATAAATATCTTTACATATTCATCTAAAGAAAATGTTTATAACATAAATTGTCGAAGCAATATGTTTATGTTTATGTTTATGCTTTTGGCAATAATTTGAAGTAATAGGCCTTTATGTTTGATTATTTTTAGTACAAGAACTAAATTTTTAAAGCATAATGGAAGAAAGTTTTCAAGACCAATAATTACCCTAATCCCCATGATATGACTGAGAACCAGTTGAAGTACCTTATAAGCGCATGGCATGTCAATAGGGGGAGGAAGAGAGGGGCGTATATTACTAATTGTGGGGGAATTGAATCTGTCATGTCGCCCTCTGTGCGTTTTTAAAATATTATGACTGATACCCTAGGCAAGACAAGGTAACATTCTGCAATGTAGTGGTTTATGAAAGATATGGATCGTCTCCACAACCGATGACCTAAGACCAGTCAGTGAGATATGATTTCCTTGAGTTCCATTGGATACATGTTACATGAACGATGTTATTCTTTTATATACCTATATTCATGTTTTGGATGGATTTTAGTGATGTATGCATTTATGTTTTCAAGTGCATTTATATTAATGTGTATGCAAAACCTTGAGATTTATAATTTGGATAAATCATTCAGAATTTTAGATTTTTGAATATTTTGGGAGGTATCTTTGTAAGAATATGTTTTTCTTAACACTCACTAAGCTCTTTTAGCTCACTATTTTTTGTTTATTTTATGAAAATCTCCCTAGGTGCAAAGACAGGTGCTCAGAGCGAGCGATCTTCGACATAGAGTTAGGTGGGCATTTTCGACGATTGCAACTGTGAAAATATTGTACATATTTTGATGTCTAATAAATATGTATAATGTAAATGCTTTTGATTATGTGTAAATCCTTGTGATTAATCGTATGCATGATGAAATATTTTTAGAATTTGAAATGCTTTTTAGTCAAAATATTTTTAATTGTTGTTAAACTTTGATCGTGAGATAGACTTGATGTCCAAATAGGAAGTGGAGAAGAATGTATGGATTTTGAAGTGTTTATAAATTGATTTCAGGTGATTTGAAAAGATTGAAAATATTGGAAAACAGTCATTGGACTGCTGAAATTTTTATCACTCTAATTTCTAAACGATTATGAAATGGAATTGTATCACGTGTTCGCTCCATGGAGCCCTTTAGAGTCACTGGTATGAAAACCACAAGGGCTTCTGTTGAGGTGCCGGAAGGGCTTCTCTCGGGTCCCTAAAAGGAAAATCCGGGTTGGGGTCCATTCAGGCTACGTCCATGGAGCTGTTGTATATCTTTACAATATGGAGAAAAAATAATAACAAGTGTTTACAAACAGTTAAATCCACACAACTCAAATCTTGATAACACCCAAGAGAATAATAATTCTTTAACACTCAAGAGAATCTCACTCTCAAAGAGTTACACCACTCTTTTTCTCCCAATTTTGTGATGCATAAAATAATAATAGAAAAGGCCTTCACATAGGCAGTTCTAGGCATTCCCCCTCATCAATTACCATTAATTAGTTTCCTTTTTAATCACGTTGATAACTCTATTTTTATAGAGTTATTTTATCTTTTTAAACTTGAATTCTTGTTTAATTCTTGATGTTTTTATTATTATTAAGTACATTATTTCATCATTTTGTATTTTTCATTTTCAGAATAAAATTTGTGAAAATCGTATGTGGACCCCACCAAATGCTTTCGCTCGAGACAAGATCATGAATTTAATTCGAAGCAGTTCATCGCCTCAAGAATTACTCGAATCAGAAATCACATCAAAAAGTTATCGCAATTTAAAGATCGAGTATTCTAGAAATAAATATTATGTCATGCTTATGTAAAGAATGATGTAATCAAAATTATGATGTAAGCAATGATGTAATATTAAAGTTGACTTTGAATGAGGTAGGTGAATGATGATGTAAGAGATGATGTAAAATGAAAGTTGACTTTGAATGAGGTAGGTGAATGATGATGTAAGCGATGATGCAAAATGGTGGAAAATTAGGAAAAGATGATGCAATCGATGATGTAATTGGAGGTGAATTTGGCCTATAAATAGGCCTTAGAATCACCATTCCAAGCATTCGATCACAAACCAAAACAATAAGTAGTTTAGAGAAAGAGAGAGAGAGCTTGGAGAGGAGGAGCAAAGCAGAGGAAGAAATTCTACGGTGAAGCTTCAATCCACTAAGTTTTCCTATCTCTTGTTATGTTTAATTTTCTAGTTTTTGTAAATTCTATTATGGAGTAGATTTGTTTTCTAAGGTTATGATGTAGCCTAACTTTGATGTTCCAACCCTTTGTTCAATTCAATTAATGATTTTCTATCTTAGTTGATGCATTTAATACTATTCTTAATGCTTCTAAATAATTGGCCACTATTTAGTTGAATTGTTAATCATAATGATAGCGGAAGCTGATTTATGTGTCTAGTTCATTGTATTTAATGTCATAAATTGCATGTAGGATAGGAATATACTTGCATGGTTTGTGTAGTCTATAAAAGAGATTCATAAATCTTAATGAATCATTTAATGTTTTGATTTGCATGGGAACATAGCAGTTAATCTTTATAGGGTATTTTCCTTAGACCTCGGGAGAGGCTATGTGAATAATTCAAGAAATCTCGACTAATAACTGGATAGTTAATTTTGGTCAAAAAGAACAAAGGGGAGGAATAGATTAGTTATGGTGAAATCATAATCTTAGAGTTTTTATTCATTGAATTAATTTTCATTTATTTTCAATTGCAATTAAATTTAGTCATAGTTATCAACTCATTCACTCAAATTTCATCTACCAAATAAAAGTTGAGTTATTTTAATTTTGGGCATTAATTAACAACAATCCTCGTGGGACGATACTTCTCTCATCACTTTATTACTTGTTCGGCTCGTTCACTTGCGATTTTGCACAACACACGTATTATACTACCTTATATGCATCCTTAAATTGTTCTATTACCAAAACAGAGAATTATCAAGTTTCATGATTTTGCACAAGATCTTTTAGTGCATTAAATTCGTTGATTTCAGGAATCAAAATCTCAACACATTAAATTCCTTGATTTTAAATCAATATATCAATGCATTAAATTTCTTGATTTTAGGAATCCAACATGTTGAGATGCCACTTAAATGAATATATAGTTATCAATTATTTTTGGCATTTAAGAAGATTAATATTTTAATTTTGCATAGATAGATATTAATTAAATAAGTTTAACCAATCATTTGTAATGTCTCAATTGGTCATATACTTCATTACTAAACTCTAGGTATTTATACTTGTTATAGGTAAAATAGCAATCAGAATATTCGAGCCCAGACGGATCTACAATGTAGGCCCAATGGTCCAGAAGCTCGATTATTCGCCATCATTTCGGTCTGTTCTCCTAAAAGAGGGGCCCGTTAGTGGGCGCTTGTTGTGACTGCTACCACCCATTCTGACCGAAGATCGTCTGTTCCGCAAGACTGGCTGTGACCGCTATATTCTCCACCACTCAGATCGTCGTGTTCCCTTTCAACTTTATTTGCCAAGTTTGATCGCTTGTCCTTGTCGCTGGCCGATTGGCTCTTATCCCTCAGACTCGCTCTCCAGAATATCCGCCATCCGTGACAGCTAAGCCTGCTCGCTATATTTCCGCCATAATTGACCGCCTGTCTGACCGCTATTCCTGTCCGATCGGGGGATCCGCCAAGAGAAACCATCCGTCAGAGTTGTCCAACATGCCATTCTCGTCCAAAGTTATCTGTCTGAGCTGGTCGTTGGTTTCTGAGCGTGGCCGCGTCCGACTCCTTCGTTCATGGCATCACTCGCCTTAACGCCATATCTAGCTATGGACATACCGACGCATAGCCCGCTTTCGCGATCCTCCTGGAAGACAGTGTTCAAAGACTCTCTTCTTCCCCCGCCTGATTCGGTGTTCCATCTACTGGAAGATCCGCCTCCGCCTCACTTCTGAAAGTCTTCAGTCAACAAAAGTCAACAGTGCCATGCAAAGTACAGTTCCAAGCCTTGCCATGCACGCTACCTCCATCAGAAGCTGTGATCTCAACCTCGACAACCCATCATTGCGTATCCGACCCGGTCAGCAGAAATCCCCCTCGAGCAGACCTCTGACGCGACGGATTCGACCGCATTTAGTGAGTTTTCGACCGCATTTAATGCACTGTCAGTCGTTTTAATTGGGATTCCGGCGCATTAAATGCTGTTTGTCAGTGTAACTGTAGTTAACTATTTGCTTTTGTCTTATTCTTTTTACTGTAGCATGTCCCCTTCCTCTATAAAAGGGGACGATTTTCACTGTAAAAAAGGATCCATCTTTGAGTGCCGTTACTCTGCCCAAATAGTGAGAGAGTGAACAGTGGACGTAGGCATCTTTTTGGGCCGAACCACTCTAAAAATCTTATGTGTCTTCTCCTCCTCGCCTCTGACCTCTCCTTGTCATTCTCATTGTTCTTCATGCAACTCATTGACCGTACGAAACTGTAAGCTTGGGCCCAAAAACAACCTCGTTGGTTAAGGGAACCTTTTCCTGACGTTAACATTTTTGGCGCTAGAAGGAGAGGCTCATCTTCGGTTTCGTCATCTTCCAGTCCATTAGCTTTCACAGCTCTTTCTTCGTTCGCCATGGTTAGAGGGAGGATTCTTAGAGACTCCAATATAACAGAAAACCGCCGGGAAACTTCAGACCATCGACAAGCCATGCCTGCCGGAGGAGTGTCCAATAATGGCGCAGGGACATCTAACGTGCCTGGGACGGGAGACGCTCAAGGTATACCCCCTCTCCCGACTCGCCAACCTACATGTAATGCTGCAGGTAGAGACGTAATGCAGGCAATACAACGACGATAGGAGAGGCTGGAAAATACCGTCGCGGAGTTTATGGATGAAGTTAGAACCCTGTTCCGGAACCAAGTCCAACCTTCTCAAGTTCCCCCCCAAACCATTCCGGAGAGAAATGTTCCCCCTAGGAGGCAGGCGAAAAATCCTGATATGAGCGGGAGGGGTGCCAGAGAGTTTGAACGAGAAGGGTCTGTCCATTCCTACAGCGTGCATTCTAGTGCTCAACCCCCACGAGCCCGCGATGGGCATAGACCGGAGCAGACTGGCCGCAATCATGATCAAATCCCGGCCCATGTAGACGGAGCGGGGCCAGGACATGGTGTCGGAGGGCGAGGTGGTAGAAACAACCGATCCCCAGGCAGGAGAGATGGACACTCCGCTGTAGGAAGAACTGAAACGCGGGGTACGATGGTAGCGGAACTCCTTCAAAGGGTCCGGCAGCTGGAAGCACGACCCGTGGTACAGCAACAGAGGGGCCAAGCCTGGGAGAGGACCCCATTCGCTGTGGAGATTGAGCTGGAGCCGTTCCCCCCAAGATTCAAAGTTCCCAACATTCCCCAGTATAGAGGAAACTCCGACCCCTACGATCATTTGGACGCCTTCAACATACAAATGGACCTCCAGACAACAAATCCGCTTGTGAAGTGTAGAGTGTTCCCAGCTACTCTTGGGGACATTCCGCGGACATGGTTCAGAAGCCTCCCACCGCGCAGCATCAATGACTGGGAGGAGTGCCAATAGAAGTTCTTGAACCAGTATAAGGCGCTGAAGAGGCGGCTGACGCCACCATGTCACCTTTCTACCATCTGCCAACGCCCAGGTAAGCCTTTGAAAGAATACATCAACAGGTTCAGGCGCGAGGTGACGAACGTGGAGAACCCTACGGATGAAGGGGTTTTGTCAGCTATCTCGTTTGGTATAAGGAAAGACGGTAAATTATACGAGAGCATATATAGGTCCCCCATCAAGGACCTGGGAGAATTCGATGACAGAGCTGAGAAGGAAATCCGATGGGAAGAAGTGACGAATCCTAGAAAGACCAGTGCTCAAAGGGACGAAGCTGGTACTTCCAGTCATGGAAGGAAAAGGAGTGGTGGAGGTAACAACCCTGGAGGGCGAAGAGAAAACCAGCAGGTTGCCAAAAAAGCCCGAGACTGGCGGAGACCAGACAGCAATCGGGGATCGGAGCGACCACGGTATCGAAGTCGTTACAATACCTACAACGCCCTGTCAGATACCCAAGATCGGATATATGCGACTGAGAAGAACAGGGAAAATTTTGGGCGGTCGGCTCCCCTTCAGGGTCCAGAAGGGCGGAGAGACAGGAACAAATTTTGTGCCTACCACAATGACATTGGGCACAATACCTCCGACTGTTGGGCGCTCAAAGATGCCATCGAGGAATTAATCAGAAATGGCCGCCTGAAGGATTATGTCATGAGACCCCCAAGGCGACCCTCTCAGCAACAACGGCCGCGCCAACGTTCAGAAGACCCTCCAGCTCAAAACCAACCAGAGCCGAATTCTACCCAAGGGCCCTCCGTCGGGACCATCCATACAATCCATGGGGGACCCTCAGAAGCAGGAGAATCTAACCGGTCCCAGGAGCGATTTGTGCGGGAAGCAAGACGCGTCCAGATTGGGAAGCAGAAGGGGTCAGAAAGACCTGCCAAGAAAGCCAAGAAGGTGGCGGAGGACATTGTGTTTACTGATGAAGACGCGCGGGATGTCCGCCTCCCTCACAATGATGCTTTGGTAATTAGGGCGCGTATCGACAACTCAGTGGTGAAGAGGATCATGATAGACACTGGCAGCTTCGTGAATGTTATGTACAAAGACTGCTATGATCAGATGGGGATCGGTGATGATTAGCTGAAACCATCCCCTGAACCCCTTTACGGATTTACTGGAGACTCGGTCATTCCTGCTGGACAAATCAGATTGCCTTTGACCCTCGGCAATGCCACCAAGCAGTCCACAATACTGGCAGACTTCCTCATCATCAACTCCCCCTCGGCGTACAATATGGTGATGGGGAGGCCCGCGATGAACGATCTCGATATGGTTGTCTCCACCAGGGCTGTCGCGGTGAAATTGCCAACCCCCAGCGGTGTGGGATGTGTGCAGGGCAAACAGTCCATGGCTCGTCGCTGTTATGTCGACGCGATCAGAAAGGGGTCCCAAGGGAAGAAGGCAGAGGAGGTTCCGAAGCGGGAATTGCAAGTAATTACTTCCTTAGGGGTCAGTCACGATTTGGATCCCAGGGAATTCGACGTACACTAAAATACTGGCCCAGTAGAAGAACTTGAGGACGTCCCGATTGCTGGAGTTGATGCGTCAAGGTGTCTCAAGCTGGGTAGAAGCCTGATCCCGGAGGTAAAGCATCAACTAATTAACTGCCTCAAGAAAAATACAGATATATTTACCTAGAACCATGGGGATATGGTAGGAATAGACCCGAACGTGATGACTCACAAGCTGAACGTCAACCCCCGCCACCGGCCGGTCTGCCAGAAGAGGAGGCAAATTAATCAAGAACGCAGCGAAGCCCTGAAGAAAGAAGTGGACAAGCTCCTGGCCAACAAGTTCATCCTAGAGGTCCAATATCCGGAATGGGTAGCTAATCCCGTGCTGGTAAAGAAGAAAAACGGGAAGTGGAGAACCTGCATAGACTTCACGGACCTTAACAAAGCTTGCCCGAAAGATAGTTTCCCTCTGCCCAGAATTGATCAGCTGGTAGACGCGACGACGGGACATGAACTCCTTAGCTTCATAGATGCTTACTCGGGCTACAACCAGATCCCCATGAACCCAAAAGACGAAGAGTGCACATCGTTCACCACTGACCGGGGGCTCTACTGCTACAAGGTAATGCCCTTCGGCCTAAAAAATGCTGGAGCTACTTAACAGAGACTGGTGAACAAAATGTTTGAAAAGTTAATCGGAAGAAGTATAGAGGTTTATGTGGACGACATGCTTGTGAAGTCGGAGAAAGCCGCCGACCACGTCCGCGATCTTGAAAGAATGTTCGAGATCCTAAGGAAGTATCAAATGAAACTCAACCCTCTCAAGTGCGCCTTCGGGATCTCCTCAGGTAAATTTCTTAGGTTCGTTGTAAACAACAGGGGAATAGAAGCTAACCCGGAGAAGATACAAGCCTTGCTGGACATGAGGTCGCCAAGAAATGTGAAGGAGATCCAGAGTCTGAACGGTCAGATTGCGGCCTTAAGCCGTTTCGTCTCCAAGGCCTCCGACAGATGTGTTCCGTTCTTTGAGGTATTAAAGAAGGCCAGGAACTTCAAGTGGACCGACGAGTGTGAAACCGCCTTCATGCAGTTAAAGGAATACATAGGGTGTGCTCCGCTGCTGACTAAACCAAAAGAAGGGGAAACTCTGACCATCTATCTGGGGGTTTCCCAGCATGCCTTGAGCGCAGCATTGATAAGGCGAGAAGGAAATGGAGCGCAAGTGCCGGTATACTTTGTAAGTAAGAAGCTGGTCAAGGCAGAAGCCAGATACACCCAAATGGAGCTGCTTGCTTACTGTCTAGTGATGGCATCCAGAAAGCTGTGTCCATACTTCCAGGCGTACAAGATTGAAGTCCTGACCAGGTACCCTCTGAAACAAATCCTTCAAAAACCAGACACCTCCGGCTGACTCATCAAATGGGCCATTGAGCTAGCCCAATATGACATCGAGTTCAGACCAAGGCCGGCGATCAAGAGTCAGGCACTGGCAGACTTCATTGCTGAGTTTACAGCACCGGCAGACGATCAAGCTGAAACTTCTGAAGGACCGTACTGGGAGCTCTTTGTGGATAGGTCCTCTTGCGAGAGGAGCGCTGGAGCCGAAATCCTGTTGATTAATCCAGACGGGGGTAAGTTCCTTTGTGCCCTTAAATTCGGCTTCAGAGCAACTAACAATGAGGCGGAGTACGAAGCACTGCTGGCAGGGCTCTGCCTGGCCAGAAGGATGCAGGTGGAACGACTTAGGATCTTCAGCGATTCCCAATTGGTTATCTGCCAGATAAAAGGTCAATATCAGGCTAAGGGGGCGAAGATGGCGGCCTATCTATAGGAGGTTCAGAAATTACTGGGGACTTTCGAAGCATTCGAGTTGAACCAGATCCCGCGCACCCAGAACTCCCACGCGGACGCTCTGGCTCGTCTGGTATCCGCTCAAAATATGGACTGCACTGAAAGCATACCTGTGGAGTTCCTGCCCAAACCAAGCACCAAGTGCGACATGGAAGTGATGACCCTGATAGTGGCGGATGGATCATGGATGAGCCCTCTGGTCGATTACTTACAAGAAGGCACCCTGCCAGAGGATAAGATGGAGGCGCGTCGTTTGCGGGTAAGAGCGGCCAGGTACTGTATCTATGGTGATGTCCTTTATAAAAGGGGCCTCTCAACCCCTCTTCTCAGGTGCATTGGTGAGCCGGAGTGCACTGCATTGATGAGTGATATACATGAGG
Organism: Dimocarpus longan; assembly: GCA_022984855.1. NCBI lineage: Eukaryota > Viridiplantae > Streptophyta > Magnoliopsida > Sapindales > Sapindaceae > Dimocarpus > Dimocarpus longan. Next base: position 19,974,860 of record CM041025.1, on the reverse strand, counting down.
GACACTGCGGCAACCATGCTGGAGGGCTGTCCTTAGCTCAGAAAGCACTCAGGCAAGGTTTCTACTGACCGACGATGAAGAAGGACGCCATTGACCTGGTAAAGAAGTGCGACAAGTGCTAGAGATTTTCTAAAGTTTCCCGAGCTCCACCAGCTTACCTCCGTCAGATGATCAGTCCATGGCCCTTCGCCATCTGGGGCATGGACCTAATCGGACCCCTTCCAGTGGGACGAGCAAGGTGTAAATATGCTGTTGTAGCCGTTGATTATTTCACCAGATGGGCAGAAGCGAAGGAGATGGCTGAGATCTCCACGACGAAGATTGAGAAGTTTGTATGGGATCATATAATCTGTATGTTCGGCGTCCCTCAGCAAATGGTGACAGACAACGGAACCCAATTCACAAGTGAGCAGTTTCAGGAGTTCTGCCACAGCCTCGGCATTGTCAAAAGCTTCTCTGCAGTTGACCACCCGTAAGCCAATGGTCAGGTGGAAACGGTCAACAAAGTATCAAACAGATCCTGAAAACTAAACTTGAAGCCAGGAAGGGAGCGTGGGTTGACGAGCTACAGAAAGTGTTGTGGGCCTACCGCACTACCGCCCGCAGTACTACTGGAGAGACCCCCTTCTCAATGGTCTACGGGTCTGAAGCCATGATTCCAGCAGAATTCGAAGTCTACAGTCACCGCAGGGCAAGCTTCAACTTCGACGAGAATAACCAACTCCTGGCCGCCAGCTCAGATTTACTCGAGGAATCAAGAGAAGCTGCTCGCCTCAGGGCGGCTGTCTACCAGCAGAGGATGGCCAGACACTACAATAAAAAGGTCCGGGTACGTCAATTCAAACCAGGTGACCTTGTCCTACGAGAGATCCTGCCCGGTGCTCGCAAAGCAAGTGAAGGAGTGTTGGGGCCGAACTGGGAAGGGCCTTACATAATCCATGAGAGCCTGAACAACGGAGCCTACCACTTGGCGGACATGGACGGGGCAATGCTACCAAGGGCTTGGAACGCCATCCACCTGAGGACGTACTACACTTGAAGTGTTGTGTTGTTGTTTATTATCGCTATTCTGTCACATATGTAAAAACAAACCATGTATAGATATAATGAGAATCGTCTATCAATTGTGATGGAATATTTCTAACATCAAATTTCTACATGTGTTTTCTTTATGAAAGGTACACCTCCAAACGGCCATGCGTCAACTTAAAGCTCCAATATTTAATGGCCCTAAGGGGCAGGAGGGGTAAAGACGGCCACGAGCCCGCACACCTAATCGCCGCTCACCGACTGGCCTCCCTTCCACCTCCGCGCGCGGGCAAAAAATAAAAGGCTCGATCAAAGTGACACTCGGCCCAACTCTCGCTGTATATACTCAGGTATATCCTTGTGAGCGCAGCTGGAGAGGTTAACTCCGTCATGCTGTAGATGCTCAGGCTAAGTCCTTGTGAGCGCAGCCGAGGTCTCATCCTCCACAACTCTCGGTGTATATGCTCAGGTATATCCTTGTGAGTGCAGCTGGAGAGGTTAACTCCGTTACGCTGTAGAGGCTCAGGCTATGGCCTTATGAGCGCAGCTGGCAAGGATCACCGCGTCATATAACGCGAGCCCCTTCAGTCTGAACGCGGTCCGTCACTAACCCATACAGTGATCAGAAAAGATGCGGCTGCAACTTGTCTATTATCCGTCTGGCTCCTTCCTTCATCTAGCAAGAGCATTATTGTCTACCTTGCCTCTTTTGCACGAATATATATATATTAGAAGCGAAATTACTACGGGATCGAAATTATTTGCCCATCCTCGAGGGCCCTCTTACGCCCCTCCAATTATTATATGTGTTGGAGATGTCCTACTGGACATCGTCCACAATACGAAGACTTATTTTCTCAATTTTATCTCCCCGAAGATACATGCGGGGGTGATCGCCCCCCTTATTGTTCTTAATTTGTCGTTTATCTGGCCGGGTATATTTATCCACGATCTATTATTACTGCATGCATACGAAAATAGGGAAGCAACAAAACGAAGTGGGAGAGATCCTACTTAAATAATGATCAAACAATAATTACAAATTGTTCCAAAAACAGGGCAAAAATAATAACAATCAGCATATCAATGTTTAAAGATAAGCCTCAACAACAGCAGGAGAAAGTATTGAAATCATTTGTCTAAAGGGGCTTTAGAAGAGCTGGGGAGGATGTCCTTAGGGTCTTTGCTGCTGGAAGTACCCTGAGAAGATGAACCCTGCCCCCCATCCTTTGTCAACTCCTGATGAGCTGAGGAAGGACCACCCTGAACCGATGGGGCCCCGGTCTGAGAGAGTGGCGGGTCAGAAGCCTTCTGAGCATCTTGCGAGGCTTTCTTCTGGGCGTCCGCAGCAGCACGGGCCGTATACTTCTTCACCTCCACCACCGCATCCTTCCCGAGGTACGAATAATCCAGCGTAGGGTGATGCAACCACGAAGTATACAAGAACTTGCTGCTCGTCTTTTTAGTGGCCTCTTCCCCGGCTTGTCTGGCCCGGAGTTCCACTCTGCGATGCGCCTCCCGCGACTTGGCAAGTTCGTTTCTGGCCACAGCCAGGTCCTTCAGCGTTGCTTCATTTTTCTTCTCAGCGTGTCCTCACTGCCCTGAGCATTTGCACAGGAGGAGCCCCCGTCGTGCTGAGAAGACCTCCCCCCGGTGCTTTCTTCACTAGACATGACTCGGCGATAACGGAGTCCACAGCTTGACATCTACAAAAGAAATAGCCCATCAGGCCGCTGACAATCACCCAGACTCAAAGAACAAGAAATACCTAAGAAAACTAAGCCTAAGCGTCAAGCCGTGCGCCCAGGAAGTCAGGAGAGGAAGGGGGGGGGGGGGGGGGGGGGGGAGGGATGAGGACATCATCCTGAAGGGATTTCTCCCTCCCCAAGATTGAGAAAAGAAGAAAGAAGGAACGAACCAGTCACCCTATGCAGCTACTAGACTATACCGGACTAGAAGCAGTACGGAGGTTATCCGCCCCAACTGGTCCAGAACCTCAGGAGGAAGAATACCATGCAGAAAATGGAAAATAACAGTACCAAGAACAATGTGGAGGGGGAAAAAAGGCCTAACCTGGAGTATGGTGGTCGCCGGAAGTTGCAGACGATAACCTCTGAACAGGGTTGAAGAATCAGAGCAGAGGAAGAAGACGATGGGAATGCCTATGAATCCTGAAAATGTCAGGAGAAGAATATGGAGGGGTGTTTCTTCTTTTTTAAAATAATTCAACCCCAGCCGTTGGATGAAAACAGCTGTGCAACCGCCCCTAATCCGACGACGCGGCGCAGTTCCCGGGATTTTGTCATCATGCAGCGTGCCAGTTGAATGACGTACATTAAATGCGCACGGCGCACGTTATGGCCAGCAGCCACTGTCTGGGGACGCTCCACGTGGCCTGGCAATAAAAGTGGAATTCAAAAGGTACTGTAACCGCCCTCTTTCTGTAACTGCCCCCGCTTATTCTGCTCGCTCTGGAATATATGTCTCCTGGTCCTCTTCAAGCACCAAGAGCCAGGGGGCTTTATGTTATGGGTAAAATAGCGATCAGAATATTTGAGCCCAGACAGATCTACAGTGCAAGCCCAATGGTCCAGAAGCTCGATTATTCGCCATCATTTCGGTCCGTTCTCCTAAAAGAGGGGCCCGTTAGTGGGCGCTTGTTATAGCCGCTGACCGCTACCACCCATTCTGATCGAAGATCGTCTGTTCCGCAAGACTGGTTGTGACCGCTATATTCTCCACCACTCAGATCGCCGTGTTCCCCTTCAACTTTATTTGCCAAGTTTGATCGCTTGTCCTTGTCGCTGGCCGATTGGCTCTTATCCCTCAGACTTGCTCTCTAGAATATTCGCCATCCGTGACAGCTAAGCCTGCTCGCTATATTTTCGCCATAATTGACCGCCTGTCTGACCGCTATTCTTGTCCGATCGGTGGATCCGCCAAGAGAAACCAACCGTCAGAGTTGTCCAACATGCCATTCTCGTCCAAAGTTATCTGTCTGAGCTGGTCGTTGGTTTCTGAGCGTGGCCGCGTCCGACTCCTTCGTTCATGGCATCACTCGCCTCACCGCCATATCCAGCTATGGACATACCAATGCATAGCCCGCTTCCGCGATCCTCCTGGAAGACAGTGTTCAAAGACTCTCTTCTTCCCCCGCCTAATTCGGTGTTCCATCTACTGGAAGATCCGCCTCCGCCTCACTTCTGAAAGTCTTCAGTCAACAAAAGTCAACAGTGCCATGCAAAGTACAGTTCCAAGGCTTGCCATGCACGCTACCTCCATCAGAAGCTGTGATCTCAACCTCGACAACCCATCATTGCGTATCCGACCCGGTCAGCAAAAATCCCCCTCGGGCAAACCTCGGACGCGACGGATTCGGCTGCATTTAATGAGTTTTCGATCGCATTTAATGCACTGTCAGTCGTTTTAATTGGGATTTCGACACATTAAATGCTGTTTGTCAGTGTAACTGTAGTTAACTATTTGTTTTTGTCTTATTCTTTTTACTGTAGCATGTCCCCTTCCTCTATAAAAGGGGACGATTTTCACTGTAAAAAAGGATCCATCTTTGAGTGTCGTTATTCTGTCCAAATAGTGAGAGAGTGAACAGTGGACGTAGGCATCTTTTTGGGCTGAACCACTCTAAAAATCTTCTGTGTCTTCTCCTCCTCGCCTCTAACCTCTCCTCGTCATTCTCATTGTTCTTCATGCAACTCATTGACCGTACGAAACTGTAAGCTTGGGCCCGAAAACAACCTCGTTGGCTAAGGGAACCTTTTCCTGACGTTAACAATACTATACAATGTAGCAACAATGGTAAGAAAGTTTAAATGAATAAAGAAACAATATTCTATTTTTCTAAATAAATTTGTCAACAAATAAACAATGAATTGAGAATTAAATAAATCTAGCAATTTGTAGTATAATGCAAAAAGGGTGAAGATAATAATAATAAATATAGTATCCATGGCCGTCACATTATGATTGACTTGCTCCCCAAGCATTAGGTGAGATTTCATCTCTAATTAGGTGTAAATCTTTAATAAATTAAATGTTGTATTTGAAATAATGCTTTCTTCTTCTAGTTTTCCAAAAAATAAAAATGTTTTTTTTTTTTTTTTTTGAAACTAAATAAATGTTTATTTCATTTAAAACTTTTGATAACAATTTAATAGCTTATGGTATTGTAGATCTTGAATGATTATGCACTATCTTGAAGACTTTAGTTTATGGGTGCTAATATTACAACTGAAATAATGATTTGTACACCCAATTAATAAGTACTCTCATTACTAAAATTTAAAAATTTAGGGTTTACAATAAGCACCCAAATATATTTCAATTATAGCTTCCATTCATGTTAACTTTCATTATACTAAGTGATTGTAAAAATTTTCATTAGACATGTTTCTTTCTTTCAAATTCATGTATTTTTTTTCAAATTTAGGTAAAACTTTTACAAGTAAAGTGTCTCGGTGTCTTACTCAAAGTTTAACAAGCAATCAAGTTCAATAATTGCCTTCCAGTATAAATCATTAAAGTACTTAGATATGTCATTGTTGGAAGGTTAAAAGTTTCAATTTTTATTGATGGGTATTTTTTATTTTGTGACAATTCATATAAATTTTGTTGATATGTGTTAATGTGTTTATGAGTTTAAGCGATTAAAAGATTTGTGTGGATTGATTGTGTTAATGTTTTTGTGACAAATTGGTTTTGTTAACATATGTTAATGTGTTTATGAGTTTAAGAGATTAAAAGATTTACGTGGATTGATTGTATTTATGGTTTTGTGACAAATTGATTTTTCTAGTGCATGTTTATGAGTTTAAGATATTAAAAGATTTAATTTAGTGTTAATTTTACATATTCGAAAGTGTTTGGTTTAGATGTTGGTCATGTGATTTGGAAGTACGAGAAAAACAAATTTGTTACTGGGATAATTAGAGTAGTGAATGAAGAAAAAAACAACAATTGTTTTTGTTAAAAATAAGAATTTTGCAGAATATTTAGTTTTAAAAATTTTTAGAAAACTCAAGAACGCTAGATCCATAAAATAATGAAATAAAATAATATAAAAAAATAAAAATAATATTTTTATCTTATGTATTGATCTCTGTGGATTGCTCACCATCTAACTTTTCTTGATTTGGCTCTATACCAAAAAACAAGTGAGTGAGCATAATTATATAGAATTGTGCTCACTTTCTTTTGATTTCTTTTCTAGAAAGAGTAAATAAAATATGTAAGAGGTGAGTTTTAATTTTGGTTACACAAAGAAGAAATATATAGATTCTTCTTCTTTGTATTATATCGTAGAGAAAAAATTTTTCTTTCTGTTTCAAAGAACGTACAGCAAAATAAAAAATAACTTATATTAGAAAAAGAACACTATTTATTTTTTATTTATACACAACTACTTAGGGTTTTAATTAATCAAAATTAATATTAAACCTCATGTTTATTAAAATTAAACTTTCTTCCCATATAACATAATTAAATTAAAATTAATTTATGTTATATTTTGAAATCAAACTTATAACCTCTAATTAATTCACAATTAATTTATACTCTGTCATTGCTGAGAATCGAATTCAAGACCTATTGTAAAATTAATTAAATAATTATTAATTCATAATTAATAATTAACTAATTAATTATTAAAATAATTTGAATAATCTATATTATTTAAATATCAAGTGAACACATATTTTGTTACTTACGTAACAATTGTAATTGGACGGTCCAATTACAATATACTATATACAAGTTTCTTATAGTGAAATGAGCTATCAAGGGGACTCGATGAACCTACAGTTTTGAGCTCTAATAATATCGAAATTATTAATTAAACTCTTTAATTAATAATTCACTATTATTAATTTTAGAGTTACTCCACTAAAAACTTAAAATTACACTCTCAAAACTGTAGATGTTTTTATACAATCTAAAATTTTCAGTGTCCATTGCTTTAATCATTACATATGATTTAACTCTTCACAAATAGCTCATAATTAGAGTTAGGTTAAAATGTTCATTATACCCCTTTAATTATTTCTTGATCCTTAAGTATTATTGATTCTCTAATGAACATTATATCCATAACAACTTATGAATTTATCTTTCTGTTTTTATATGAACGGAAAGTTGAGCGCTCTTATTGTTCAAGACCTGAATCAACCCTTAAGGGAACTACTTCTCTACTTCTTGTAAGAAGGAGTGGATTCCATTATCGTGTAGAATGTTCCCAACTACTTACTAAATCATATCCCTAAAGGATGAAGTTATTGACCAGTCATCTACACCGATCTCACCCATATAAATTAAAGGATATAACTCAATAACTCAAGATTAAGATCAATTCATATATGATCATCTGATCGATAAATATAAATCTCTAAGTTTAATGGATATTATAAGAAACATATATTTATCGTGGTCTAGTCCTATATAATCTTTATTATATAAGGTGTCTTCATTTCCATGTCACTACATGAATAGTCTCAAATAAAACTATTGTACCGAATACAAAATGGACTGCAATTGTAAATTTACCACAAATAAAGTACACAACTTCGTTTGCTTTCTACGGACTTTTTAGATTACTTATCTTAAACTAAATCTGCTGTATATATACTTAGTTTGAAATTACATCACTAACCAAGGATGTTTCTCATGATATATATAATTTTTGCAAAAATATAAATCAAATAAAATGAATACGTTATTAATATTTATTAAAATCGTTTGCATAATTACAAGCTCTTAGGGTACAAAACCCAACAATCTACCATTTGCTCTAGAGCAGATGGAACATATCTCATAATCCTAGACCCTCTAGATGACTTTCAAACACTTTAACTATTAAGGTTTTCGTATACGGATTAGTAAGATTAACTTGTGATGCAATCTTTATCACGTTCACATCTTCTTTGTACGATCTCCTTAATGAGATGATATTTCCTCTTTATATGCTCACTTGTGACTTCCTAGTTTTTTGGAATTGCCCACTGCACCACTATTATCACAATAAAGGGTAAGTGGTTTATCCATATCTGAAACAACTTCCACATCAGTCAAGAATTTACGTAGCCATATCGCTTCTTTAGTTACTTCACAAGTTGCTACGTATTCAGCTTCTATAGTAAAGTCAACAATGCACGATTGCATAACAGTCCTCCATACAATGGCTCTATCACCAAGAGTGAATACTGATCCAGATGTGGATTTTCTAGAATCTTTATCCGACTGAAAATCAGAACATGTATATCCTAATGGGATCGAATCCTTTCCAGAATATACTAGCATATAATTTCTTGTTCTCGGAAGATATTTGAAAATATGTTTTACTGCCACCGAGTGATCAAATCCTGGATTGGATTGATAACAACTAACTATTCCCACCGAATAACATAAATCTGATCTCGTGCATAACATAGCATACATGAGACTACCTACTGCAGAGGCATAGGGAATCCGTCTCATATCCTCAATTTTTTGAGGTGTCTTAGGATATTGTTCCTTAGACAAATGAACTCTATGACGAAAAGGTAAATTACCTTTCTTGGAGTTCTACATCGAAAATCGCATAAGAATCTTATTGATATACGATGCCTGAGATAGCGCTAATAGTTTGTTCTTATGATCCCGTATTATTTGGATCCCAAAAACATAATTGGCCTTTCCCAAATCTTTTATTTAGAATTGACTAGCAAGCCAACTCTTTACGTTTAACAATACTCCAATATCATTCCCAATGAGTAGAATATCTTCAACGTAAAGTATAAGGAAAACCAATTTCTTATCGATTATCCGTTTATATACACAAGGTTCATCGATATTTTGCTCAAAACCATAAGACTTGATTGAAGTATCAAACCTTATATTCCAGGATCGAGATGCTTGCTTATAAATGGACCTTTACAATTTGCAAACTTTTTGCTCTTGACCTTAGGACACGAATCCTTCTGGTTGTACCATATAGATACTTCCATCAAGATTACCATTAAAAAATGCAGTCTTGACGTTCATTTGCCAAATCTCATAATCGAGACACGTGGCAACGGAAAGAAGAATTCGAATGGACTTAAACATAGCTAATGACGAGAAAGTTTCCTCATAATCAACTTCCTCTTTCTAGGTATAACCCTTTGCTACTAGTCTAGCTTTAAAGGTTTCAACCTTTCCATCCATTCCTCTTTTCCTCTTGTAGATCCACTTGCAACCTATGGGTTTTATTCCATTTAGTTGATCTACAAGTTCGCAAACTGAGTTAGAGTACATAGACTCCATCTCGAGATTCATAACTTTAAGCCATTCCTCCTTATCAGAATCTCCCATTGCATCATGATATTTTAATAGATCATCTATACTTTCATTAGAGATAGCAATTTGTGCCTCTTCGATCTTTCTGTAGTGGACTGGTGGTCTAATAAAATCCCACTATGACAAGGTGATAGATGATTTTGATGAGAATCTATCTGACATTCAGATGTGGTCTGTATTATGTCATTGTCGACAACTGTTGCTGACAGGGTACTATTCGACCTAGGAAGTAACTCTTCGAGTATAACTTTACTTCGAGATTTGTAATTTCTCATATAGTTCTTTTCAAGAAAAGTAGTGTTTATTGATACAAACACTTTGTTTTCTTCAGAACTATAAAAGAGTTCGCCCCTAATCTCTCTAGGATAACCTACAAATAAGTAAACTTTTGAACGTGGTTCTAGCTTCCCAATCTTGCTCTTTAGCACATGTGCTGGACACCTCCATATGCGAAAATATCATATACTAGCTTTATGACCTTTCCACAACTCTAAAGGTGTCTTTGGAATTGATTTAAATGGTACAACATTCAAAATATACATTGCAGTTTGCAATGCATATCTCTAGAATGAACTAGGTAATGATAAAAAACTAAACATAGATCTCATCATGTCTAAAAGGGTCCGATTTCTCCTTTTTGCAATACCGTTCTACTGGGGTGTTCCAGGAGCAATCAGTTGGGATAAAATCCCATACTCAAGCAAGTAATCCTCAAACTCTATATCGAGATACTTGCCTCCACGATCTGATCGTAGAGTTTTCAATGTTTTACCTAATTGATATTCAACTTCAGCTCGAAACTCTTTGAAATTTTCAAAAGTTTATGACTTCTGTTGTATTAGGTAAACATACCCATATCTTGAATAATCATTAATAAAAGTGACGAAATATTCATAACCGCCTCTAACTTTAACATTCATAGGACCACAAATGTTCGAATGTGTAAGCTCTAGCGGTTCTTTATCTTTGAACCATTTTTTAGTAAAAGTCTTTTAGTCATTTTACCTTCTAGACATGATAAACAAATAAGCAAAGTACTGATCTTTAACTCGTTTAAATGTCTGCTCTTTATAAGTTTGTTTAATATGTCTTAAATACATCACATCATAAACAAATAAAAAAAAAAATAAAATAATAGTGTCTACTCAATGACATACAAATCAATTGAAGGAAAAAACAACAATTGTTTTTGTTAAAAATAAGAATTTAGTAAAACACTGAGTTTTAAAAATTTTTAGAAAACTCAAGAACGTTAGATCCATAAAACAATGAAATAAAATAATATAAAGAAATAAAAATAGGATTTTTTACTTTATATATTGATCTCTATAGATTGCTTATCACCTAACCTTCCTTGATATGTCTCTATAGAAAATAAGTGAGTAGGCACAATTATATAGAATTGTGCTCACTTTCTATTATTTATTTTTTATAAAAAATAAACAATATATATAAGATGTGAGTTTTAATTATGGTTATACAGAGAATAAAGATATAGATTCTTCTTCTTTGTATTATGTTGTAGAGAAAAAATTTTTCTTTCTGTTTCAAAGAACGTACAACAAAACAAAAAATAACTTGTATTAGAAAAAAAAAAACTATTTATTTTCTATTTATAGGCAACTACTTAGGGTTTTAATTAATCAAAATTAATATTAAACCTCATGTTTATTAAAATTAAACTTTCGTCCCATATAACATAATTAATTCAAAATTAATTCATGTTATATTTTGAAATCAAACTTGTGACTTCTAATTAATTCATAATTAATTTATACCCGGTTACTACTGAGAATCGAATTCATGACCTCTTATAAAATTAATTATATAATTATTAATTCATAATTAATAATTAACTAATTAATTATTAAATTAGTTTGAATAATTAATATTATTCAAATATCAAGTGAACACATAGTTTGCTACTTACGTAACAATTATAATTGGACGATCCAATTACAATAGTGAAATGAGCTATCAAGAGAATCCGATGGATCTACAGTTTTGAGCTCCAATAATATCAAAATTATTAATTAAACTATTTAATTAATAGTTCACTATTATTAATATTAGAGTTACTCCACTAAAAATTTAAGATTATACTCTCAAAACTATAGATGTTTTTATACAATCTGAAATTTTCAATGTCCATTGATTTAATCATTACATATGATTTGACCCTCTATATATAGTTCATTATTAAAGTTAGGTCAAAATATCTGTTTTACCCCTCTAATTATTTCTTGATCCTTAAGTACCATTGATTCTCTAATGAACAATATATCTATAACAACTTATAAATTTATCTTTTTGTTTTTATATGAACAGAAAGTTGAACACTCTTATTGTTCAAGACCTGAATCAACCCTTGAGGGAACTACTTCTCTACTTCTCGTAAGAAGAAGTAGATTCCATTATCGTATAAAATGTTTTCAGCTACTTACTAAATCATATCTCCAAAGTATGAAATTATTGACCAAACATCTACATTGATCTCACTCATGTAAATTAAAGGATATAACTCAACAAGCAGGAATCCATAATACACTTAGGATTAAGATCAATTCATATATGATCATATAGTCGATAAATATAAATTTCTAAGTTTAACGAATATTATAAGAGACTTATATTTATCGTGGTTCAATCCTATATAATCTTTATTATATAAAGTACCTTAATTTCCATGTCACTACATGAATAGTCTCGGATAAAACTATTGTACCGAATAAAAATGGATTGCAATGGTAGATTTACCACAAATAAAATACCCAACTTTATTTGCTTTCTACGGCCTCTTTAAAATACTTATTTCAAACTAAACCCGCTTGTATATAACACTTATATACGTAGTTTGAAATTACATCAGTAACCGAAGATGTTTCTCATGATATATACAATTTTTTACAAAAATATAAATCAAATAAAATGAATACTTTATTTGATGGGACCCTTTCTGAATCCTTACTTTTAACCCAAGAAAAACCCTATAGCACTTAGACAGAACTCCAATGAACCCTCGCTTTAGTTCGAGGAATCTCCTCGGAGCACCGAAACTCTATTTAATTTATTTTCTTACTCTTTGAATAGGTGGCTAGGGTAAAATAATTTTTTTTTTTTATGCAAATCCGGCAGCATACCTGTTGTTTATTGGACTATGCCACCATGTAAATTTAAAAGAGATTTAAATACACTTCTAAGGCAAACAATCCTCACTACCATAGGGTCTCTGGCCCTCATCCAAACCAAATCACAATATAAATAATCACATTTGTGAAATCGATGGAAATCTGAAATTTTCTTTTCAAAATATTTTCATAAAACCTGCATCTAGCAACAGATATTTCTATTTACAATTTTACATCATTTATATCATGATTTACATATAAAATATGCATGACAAAAAGATGAGTTATATAATAGGGTGTAGTCGTCCATCAATCTATCCGCGCGTCAGTTTGAGACTCGTTTGCTGGACGACTCGTTCATGCACTTGAGGGAACATTTTAAGAAACACATAGAAAATAAACAGTTAGTATAATTCAGTGAGATAAACATTAAACCATTTCATAAACTAAAGTATTTTTCTGAAATACTTTCTAATCTTTCAAATAAAACTGTTTCTGAAATTTACTTCGAATTTCTTTCGAAAACTTCCTTAGTTCTTACCTTAATGGTAACCTAGGGAACCTACTCCTGTCATGGCCGCATAAATCTCTAGCTAGCCATTAGGAATTAGGGAATCTACGCTGCGTAGTCTCTAATGCGCGACTCTGGGCACATGTTACCTTTATGCAATCGGTTTGACCTATACTATCCTATACGTGCAGAGGGTCGCTCAACTGATGCTCTCTCTCTCAATTAGTAACTCTCTCACATCTACCATACACGTAGAAAGTATTCTACTGGGTACTTAACTCGGGTTAGGGTAAATCATCAACGTATTAAAATCCTTTTGCTCAATCTTTTTAAAATAAACTCGTTTACTAGGCATACTGCCTAAAATCTTTAATTCTCTTTCATTCTTGATAGAAATGCAAACTTAACTTGAAACTCACACGATATGATTACAATATATAATTCAATTATATAATGAAATAAACACATATAGTCATAAAAGAAAATTTAAATAACACTACTCTCGAAAGGGTTGATTTTCTACTCAGGAAACTCCCTCCGATCAATTGCGAACCTCCTCCGGAAGTCTCCGATACTTTCCGCCTTTACCCTATAACATGAAATACTTATTTAGAATTATAAAACTCGCTCAAACAAAACTATAAATTGCTTATAACACAACTAATTCTATAAAGACCCTCTTTCGCCTAAACTTCGCAATTAAGTTTTAACTCATTCGAGGCTTTCGAATTCCAATTTCTTTTTACAAAACCTATTTATTATCACTTAGGAACACCTCAGTATACTTAATTTCATCGTCAGAAGCTCGGAACGAAATTTGTCCGATCTCGTTTACTAGTAAAAATCACTTTTCGCTTCGAACATTCGATAACTTTAACAATCAATCCTCTAGTGTTCTAACACCCAATCATGATTAAATAAATGGTTTCGAACGTTAAACGAATGCGTTTTGAAGGGTTTCGGAAAACGCCCTTCAACTCATCCGTTTAGCTTCGAAATCAATCCTAAACTTTTTGTTTTCGAAATCTAACTTTATAGGATTATTTCCTAACCTCTGAAACATCCATCTAATGCTTTAAAATCAAAAACGAAATTGGATCCTAAAAAAACCCCATTTTGGCCGTGTACTTCCCTCTCACTTCTCATATGTTTTTCTTCCATTAAACCACTCACAAACCATACCAAAATTATCCTCACATCTCCCTTTTATCATTCCTAAACTCGGATTTGAAAAAGAAACGAAAGATAGTTTCATAGAAATTATCAAATTTTGAACTGAAATAACTCACCCAATAGGTGATATTTTTACTTCAAATTCATTTGGCTAGCTAGAGGAGATGATAAGGATTGACTTTGGTGAAGAAATCATGACAAGATACAGACCAAATCACCTTCTCTTCTTCCCTTTCTCTCGGCTGCACGCACGTTTCTTTTCTTTCTCCCTTTCTCTCGGCTTCTCTCTCTCTCGCACGACTCTCTCTTTTCTCCCTTGCTTTTCACGTATAAAAATGAAGCAAATGAGACAAAATCAACTTATATATATATTAATGCTCAATTGCTAAAAAGTCCCTCAAAAAAATCTCACTTTATCACCTCAAACTTTCAATAATTATACCGGTGCCCAAAATCAATTCTATTGGTCCATTTGGCATACTTTAGTTTACTTATTTCTTCAAAAATCAACAAATGACACGTGGCACAACCATAGCCACTACTTTTAAAAGTCACTTATCTCATTTCTTATTGGTTGAAATAAATATATTTTACTTTATTCCGTGAGCTCATCTCGCTTAATTAATACATAAATAACTTCTAATCACTTTGTATTCATACCGTGGTCCACCAAACGATATCCGACTTACGATACGAAAATATAATAAACCTCAAATAACACTACTGGAGGCATACTACTCGACTGTAACTCATTTCGAAGATTCTTAATACCATAAAATAATAAATCCGGGTGAGGGCTTACAATTCCTCCCCTCTTTAAAATAAATTTCGTCCTCGAAATTTAAATAACATACCTGAATAAAAAAGATGAGGGTACTGTCTCCGCGTCTGCTCTTCAGGCTCCCACGTAGCCTCCTCAACTGAATGATTCTTCCATAAAACTTTTACCAATAGAATTATCTTACTGCGTAGAACCTGTTCCCTCATGTCTAGAATCTAAACTGGACTCTCCTCATAGGTCAAGTTCTCTCTCAATTCCACTGGCTGCTCAGTCAATACATGTGAAGGATCTGGCATGTATTTAAGAGTATCAAGACATGGAATACATTATGAATCTTGGACAACTTTGACAGAAGCTCCAGACGATAAGCCACGTCTCTAACTCTACCGATCACCTCATAAGGACCAATATATCGTGGACTAAGCTTTCTATGTCTACCAAATCTGATGATCCCTTTCCACGGTAATATTTGTAGAAATACTTTACCCCTAATTGAAACTTCAAATCTTGTCTTCTATTATCTAGATAACTTTTCTGACGATCCTGGGTGATCTTTAATCTGTCCCGAATAATCTTGATCTTATCTATAGTCATCTGTACCAGTTCGGGTCCTAGAAGTTTCCTTTCACCCACTTCATCTCAACATACTGGCGCTCTGCACCGCCTCCCATAAAGAGCCTCATAAGCTGCCATACTGATATTGGCCTGGTAACTATTATTATAGGCAAACTCAATCAAAGAATTGCTCTACCATCTCAGAAAAAATGGACATCATACATCGTTGAAATGTTGCGGGAGCATTACATAATCCAAATGGCATTCTCTTATAGGCAAAGGTACCATAAGGACATGTAAAGGTTGTCTTTTCCTGATCCTTTGGAGCTATGACATTTTGGTTGTACCCAGAATATCCATCCAACAAGCAATAGAATTCATGTCCGGCTAACCTATCAAGCATTTGATCAATGAAAGGTAGCGAAAAATGATCTTTCCTCGTGGCTTGATTTAGCTTTCTGTAATCCATATAAACCCGCCAGCCATTGACCACTCTCATTGGAATAAGTTCATTCTTCTCATTTGTCACCACCGTTATTCCACCTTTCTTGGGAACACATTGAATTAGACTGATCCAAGAACTATCAAAGATGGGATAAATGATACCCGCGTCTAACAGTTTAATTATCTCCTTCTTTACCGCATCCTTCATAATTAGATTCAGTCGGCGTTGAGGTTGAATAGTTAGCTTGTAGTTATCTTCCATTAGGATTTTGTGCATGCAGAAAGATGGACTAATACCCCTTATATCAGCGATTGTCCATCTCAAAACTAACTTATTTTCTCTCAACACCTGTAACAATTTCTCTTCTTGAACATCATTCAGTGCTGCAGAGATGATCACTGGCAAAGTGGACGCCTCCCCAAGATAAGCATATCGTAAATGTTTTGGGAGTGGTTTAAGCTCTAAAGTCGGTGGCTTTTCTATTGATGGCTTGAGTATCGACGATGCTAAAAGAGGCTGAGCATTATGCATATTTAACACCTCATACTTTGGAGCTACTTCAAGTATTTCCAAATAATCTTGGAATTCTTCACGATTTCCTTTACTTGAATCTAACAATGTGGCTTCCAAGGCATCTAGTGGAGTTTCTTCATTATATACCTCCTGAATACAATCATGTAACACTTCCACTCTTTTGCATTCATCGGTGTCACTAGAAAATTTCAAAGCTTTGAAAACAATAAAACTGACTTTTTCATCTTGTACCCTCATTGTCAACTGGCCCTGTTGCACATCAATCACAGTCCTACCGATGGCTAAAAAGGGTCTTCCTAGTATGATAGGAATCTCTCGGTCTTCTTCCATATCAAGGATAATGAAATCCGTTGGGAATATAAGCTTCTCCACTTTCACTAAAACATCCTCAATTATACCTCTAGGTCTCTTCACAGACCGATCTGCAAGTTGAAGAGTAACTGATGTTGGCTTAGCTTCCCCCAAACCTAATCTCTTGTAAATGGATAAAGGCATCAAGTTGATACTTGCTCCCAGATCACACAAAGCTTTTCCTTCAAAGTTCTTTCCAATTCTGTATGAAATAGTGAAACTGCCTGGATCCTTTAATTTTGAAGGTAATTTCTGCTGCAGGATTGCACTACACTCTTCTGTGAGTGCTACAGTCTCAAACTCTTCCAACTTCCTTTTCTTCGATAGGATCTTTTTCGTGAACTTCACGTAACTAGGCATCTGTTCTAGTGTTTCTGCGAAAGGTATATTGATATGCAGCTTTTTGAATACCTCCAAAAACTTCGAGAACTACTTGTCTAGTTTTTGCTTCTGAAACCTCTGAGGAAATGGTAACGGTGGTATCTAAGACACTTTCTTTTCTTCTATTGGCTTTGCTAGTCCCTCTTTGTCATCCTTTTTCTCTTTCTTGAGCTCTTCCTCCACTGTAACTATCTCTTCATCCTTTGATGGGTTAGGCATCACAGTAGATTTTCTTATGCTTTGATTCAGCTCCTTACCATTCCTCAACATGATGGCCTTACACTACTCTTTACCTTCCCTTCTAGGGTTTTGCTCCGTATCGCTAGGTAAGTTTCCATACGGTCTACTGTTGATAGAATTAGCAAGCTGCCCTATTTGTACTTCCAAGTTTCGAATTGATGCACTCTAGTTCTGTAACTGAGCTTGGAATTGATTTTGCTGATTCTGTAACATATTATGTTGATTTTGCATAAGAGAATAAGTTTTCATCATGTATTGCAACATCATTTCCTTCATTGAAGGCTTCTTGACTTGAGGTTGAACTTGTTGTGGTTGACTTTGAAAACCGGGTGGAAATGCAGGCTTCAATTGTGATGCTTGATCTTGATTTTGCTTCAACGAGAAATTGGGGTGATTTCTCCACTCAGGATTGTAGACATTTGAATATGGATCATTGCGTTATCTATTATAGTTGGCTACAAACTGTACCGACTCCTGATTACCCGGACAACTATCTATTGTATGACCACCTCTACACTCTTCACAACTAACAAATGAGCTTTGGATTGCGTTAATGCCACTTGCGCCTATACCGCAAGCATCCAATCTCTTAGTGAAGGTAGAAACTTAAGCTGTTAATGCTGTAATCGCATCCAACTCGTGTATACCTGCCACTGATTTTTTGGATTTCGTTCTCTCATAAGGCCACTGATAAATATTGGAGGACATCTCTTCAATAAGCTCAAATGCATCCTCCACATTTCTTTTTAATAGAGTGCCCCTTGCTGCAGCATCCACATTAGATCTTCCAACCTCTGATAATCCTTGATAAAAAGTCTGTATTTGCATCCATTCTGGAACTCCATGATGAGGACACTTCCTAAGCATCTCCTTAAACCTCTCCCAAGCCTCGTATAATGATTCTCCTTCTCTGAGTGAATGCAGCAATATCATTCCTCAATTGCGCTGTTTTCGCTGGAGGGAAGTACATGGCTAGGAACTTCTACGCCAACTCATCCCATATAGTGATAGAAGATCGAGGCAATGAATTCAGCCAACCCTTTCCCTTATCCTTTAATGAGAAAGGGAACAATCTCAACTGAATGACATCGTCCGTCACTCCATTGTACTTGAAAGTGTCGCAAATCTCTAAGAAATTTGTGATATGCTCATTTGGATCTTCATTGAGTAAACCGCAAAATTGCACTGTTGATTGAACCATTTGAATGGTTACCGGTTTGATCTCAAAATTGTTCGCTTGAATGGCTAGTCTGCGAATGCTTTGATGAATCCCTTCTACGGTTGGTATAGAATAATCTCTGAGCGGTTTGGAACCCTCGGGATGTGCTTGATTATCCTCCATTTTTACTTTATGTTCCACCAAACGCCTAGCTTTTCTTATTCCATGAACTGTTCTCTCAATTTCACTATCGAATGGCAATAACTCAGTGCTTTTAGACCTTCACATAAAGCGTCTGCTAGCACCTGAAAAAATGCAAAATAAAATTGTCTGAAGTAAGATTGTTTCAACTAGTATTGATATTGATACTATAAAACAGCACGTTATCCCCGACAACGGCACTAAAAACTTGATGGATAAATTCCTAATGCACTAATTACAATAGGTTGCGTGCAAGTATACACGGTCACAATGTAATATAATGACAAATCAAGGTCGTTCCCACAGGGATAATTGCTAAATTTTACGTATCAATTACCAAAATTAATTGAGAACAATTTTATTCAAACTATCAAAACTAAAACACAGGTGAATAAAAATATATTAAAAAAATAAAAAGTAAAAAATTAAATAAACAACCAAATTAAATGATGAAACTAATAGCAGATTAGTAGATCTAAGGCACAATTTCACCTTTTTATTTCATCAACCTATTCTTATTTTATTCTCACAAAAGTAATGACGTTTATATTGTAATTAATCGGGTAAAGTTCTAAATCAATTACCAGCCTCTTTCAAACAGTCAAGTAATATTATTCAGAATAATTAATCTATTATATATCTATATAGATTAAATTAATCTGAACTCATTAAGTTTCAATTACCCACAAATGATCACACAATCCTATAGGTATATGTCTATCATATATAGATTATGTCATTCTATTGACGTCTAATACAGATACCTTCGTCAAGCGCATCAAGGTCACAACATCTAGGAATTAACAGGCCTTATTTAATTGACAGCATTAAGTTCCAATAGAATAGAATACAAATATAAAAGAAAACAATAATCAATTAACCCAAAAAATCATTGACTAGGCGATGAAATAAATCGGCTACATTATAGCCTTAGAAATTAAAATTAGTTGGACATAAAATTGAATAACACAGCGTATAAAATTGAATTAACAATAATCAACATTGAAACAAATAACTAAAAAGATGAAATAGTCACTGTGTTGTTCTCTGAGATGTCGCTCCCTCCTGAAATTGAATATTCTGGAGTGCTTTGAATTTGGACAATGTTGAGATCGAACTAAGACTCCACTTTCTTCAAACCCTCTCTGCTGTCGTCCAGAAGAAAATGATCAATAAAAAAAACCTTAAACCTTTTCTCAGCCGATCGCTCTCTCTCAGTTTACGAAAAGAATGCATTTATATAAGAGGGAAATATTTTTCAAGCATTAGTTGACTTCCTTTTTTTCTTGATTCTCTGTTACTTGTCGACAACAGCTCCCTCAATTTCCTCCAATATGCTCTCTATTAATATCATAAACTGACCACTTGAATCGCTGCTTTGAATGCTCACCATATTAATTTCAAGATTTTCTGCAATGATTACTTGAAACTTCCTTCAATACCTTGATCTCTTGCCTAAATTATCTTCGACAAATCAACTGAGACATTAATGATGATTCTCCACGAGTAAAATCAGCAAGAAAAATTTTCAACGCACGCTTTGATCGCTTCACGCTGGCCTGCACGTTGTTTACGCGTAAAAACAAAACAAATCTAGACGCAGCTCATAGATGCAGGCAATAGGCTTACGTATACTTCCACAACCAGCTGTTGGTTCGGGTTGCTGGAAATTAGCCTGTTGCTATGGGCTACGAGAAAATTATGAAAAAGCCCCTCAAGTTTCAAAAATTACACTTTTGCCTCTCAACTTCTAAAAATTATACTTTTACCCTTAAAATTTATAGTTTAGTCCCTGCATTCAATTTCTGCACAAAACACTCAGAATGCATTACTTATTTTACTCGGGTTTTCATCACAAAAGCATAGGCTAAAGATATATAATCGTGCATAATTTTAGCCCGATCAACCTCCAAACTCCATCACACAGGATCTCAACATATTCTGTAGAGTCTGAATGGTACGCTCGGATTGTCTGTCCATCTGAGGATGAAATGCTGCGCTGAAATGTAACCGAGTGCCTAAAGCTCTCGACAGACTCGGCCAAAACCTGGATGTAAATCAGATCTCTGTCAGATACAATCGAAACAAGAGCTCCATGCAACTTAATGATCTCGTCAATATATAGATTGGCTAATCGGTCTAAGGAACAAGTACTGTAAACTGGTAGAAAATGAGCTGACTTCGTGAGCCAATCAATAATCACCCATATACTATCATGCCCACTTCGATTACGGGGAAAACCAACCACAAAATCCGTGGTGATATGCTCCCATTTCCACTTTGGGATAGGGAAAGACTGAGATAAACTTGCTGGTCTCTGATGTTCTGCTTTAACCTGTTGGCATATCAGACATCTGGATATATACTCAGCTATCTCCCTCTTCATACCTTTCCACCAGTAATGCTTTTTCAAGGTATGATACATCTTTGTACTCCCCGAATGCATCGCATAAGCATAAGAATGAGCTTCATCTAAAATCTCTTTCTTAAGGTCTGCCATATCTGGAACACATAGTCTCTGACGCATCATCAACGCACCATCTTCTCTCATCGAAAAGTCTTGTCCTCTGCCTAACTCAATCTCTTAACGGATCTTGCTCAACTGAGGATCCTAGCCCTATAACTCTCAGACTTGATCTGCAAGTACCGATCGAACTTGAAATATAACTAATAGAGCACTGAACTCCATAGTCCCCAAATGAACTCATAAGGACCTCATATCTCTCAACAACGGAAGGTGCCCTGCCTTCAAATGAGCCACTGAACTACTGGGCTGTCTACTTAAGGCATCAGCCACTACATTGGCGGATGGTACTGAATAGTGCAGTCATAGTCTTTAATTAACTCTAACCACCTCATCTGCCTCATATTTAGTTATTTCTGAGAGAATAAATACTAAAGGCTCTTATGATCTATAAATATCTGATAAGGAACTCCATAAAGGTAGTGTCTCCAGATCCACAATGCAAATACTACTGCAACTAGCTCTAGATCATATGTAGGATAATTCTGCTCATGCTTCTTTAATTGCCTTGATGCATATGCTATCACTTTCCAATTTTGCATCAAAGCACACACTAATCCCTATCTGGATGCATCACTGTACACCATGAAGTCTTCTACTCCGAAGGGAGTGTAAGAACGAGAGTTGTGGTCAATCTAGCCTTCAACTCATCAAAGCTTTTTTGACAAGTTTCTGACTACTCAAATTTAACATAATTTCTTGTGAGTTTCGTCAAAGGAATGGCTATCTTGGAGAATCCCTCTGCGAATTTCGTGTAATATCATGCCAATCCCAAGAAACTCTTGACCTCTGTAACTGTGGCTAGCTGCTTCCATTGTAAAATAGTTTCAACTTTCTGGGGGTCAACATTGATCCCATTTACGAAAACTACATGCCTGAGAAAAGAGACCCTGTCCAACCAAAATTGATACTTACTAAACTCAGCATACAATCGACAATCCCTCAGAGTCTGCAAAACCAACCTCAAATGCTCGACATAGGCCTCCCTACTGCTTGAATATACTAGAATGTCGTCAATAAACACTATTACAAACTTGTCAAGAAAGTCATGGAACACCCTATTCATCATGTCTATAAATACTGTAGGTGCATTGGTTAGCCCAAAATGAATCACCAAAAACTCATAGTGTCCATAATGTGTCCTAAAAGCAGTCATAGGAACATCATCTTCCTTAATCTTTAACTGATGGTATCCGGACCTCAGATCAATCTTCAAAAACACACAGGCCCCATGAAGTTGATTAAACAAATCATTGATGTGAGGAAATAGATACTGGTTTCGCACCGTCACTTTATTTAACTCCCTGTAATCGATGCACAACCGCACACTGCCATTTTTTTTCACAAATAACACTAGCGCTCCCCAGGGAGAAACACTCAGTCGGATAAAACCTTTATCTACTAACTCCTTTAATTGTACCTTCAGCTCTCTCAACTCAATAGGTGCCATCCTATAGGGTGCTCTGTCTATATGTGCTATCCTCGGAATCAAATTAATCTCAAACTCAATTTTCTTATCTAAAGGTAACTCAGGAAGATCCTCCGGGACTACATCCGAAAACTCTTTAACCATTGGGATATCCTCTAACTGGGCCTTTCTCTCCGAAGTATCCACCACATAAGCCAAATAACCCTCACATTGCTTCCTTAACATCTTCCAGGCTGTCATGGCCGAGATTACATACGAAGAAAACATCCGACGCTCACCCTTGAATACCACATCTGGCTCCCCTGGAATACTTAATTTGACTTCCTTGTGGTAATAATCAACTGTGGCGCGTAACCAGTCCATCCCTAGTATCACATCAAAATCATAGATGTCTATCACTACCAAACTGACCGGGAATGCTCTACCTCCAACTACAACCTCACCACCTTTATACCCCCTCTCCGCCACTAAAACATCTCCAATAGGAGTAGTCACCACCATCTCATACTCTAATGGCTCTAATGATAATCCAGCTCGACTAGCAAAACTCTCAGAAATGAAGGAGTGAGTAGCTCCCGGATCTACAACACATGAATATTAAAACCAAAGGGTAAAACTGCACCTGTAACCACCTCAGGCGTCATCTCTACCTCCTGCTGAGTGACAGTAAAAACCCTGGCTTGAACTGGAGGTCTCCCTGGCTGACCTCTGAATGGGGTACTTTAACTCATACCTTTGCCTGGCTGACTAAGGGTCCTTAGTCTTCTCCCTTATGGACCTCTCCTACCTCTCGACTGCCCTTCATTAGGCTGAACCAAAGTCGCTGGTCTCAACTCACTATTCTCTATAGTAGTCCTCTGCGGACAATCTCTCTTCAGATGTCCCTTCTGACCACAAACAATAACACCCAGTACGACCAAAGTGACATTCTCCCTTATGTCATCTCCCACAAGTCGCACACTGGGGTATCCTACTCTGGCTACTACCTCGATTCTGAGAACCTGATGGCTGCCTCACTGTTCCAGGCTAGAAGTGGCTCCTTGACTTTGTAGCCTCACAGAAGGTCTTCTAGACTTGCTTTCGGTCTTGAAGGTTTTACTAGGTCCCCCTGTCTGCCACTCTTGGCTCGGTCCCCTCTTCTGCTGTTGCGGTCTCCTCTGGGCTTGAATAATCCTCTCAACCCTCAAAGCTGCCTCTACTAATCTTTCATACTCTCTGTACTCGGTAGCAGCTACATAGGCCTTGATTCTGAAGTTTTGGCCCTACAAGAATTTATGGCACTTGTTGGCTTTGTCATCGATAATGAACGGTGCCACTTGGGACAACTTAGTAAACTTCTTTTCATACTCTTCCACTGTCATATTACCTTGTACCAGACGGTAGAACTCCTCAATTCTTGCATCCCTGTAAGCCTTAGGATAGAATCTCTCATTAAAATATTCTTTAAACTACTCCCATGAAAGCGGAGTGGTCACTCTCCTCCTCACAAAATCCCACCAGTCTCTAGCGGAAGCTCGTAGGAGAAATAAAGTAATAGATACTCTCTACTGATCCTCGCATTCCATCTGCTCTAGAACCCTCTTTGTGCTCTCCAACCACTATAGAGCTACATCTAGGCCTCCTATCCCATCAAAAACCTTCAGCATCTAACTTCCGTGCTCTCTCTACGGTGGCGCCAGGTGTACGAGGTCTCATACCTTGCATAATTTGGGCCAGTCTCTCAATAGAATTGACTGTTGGCCTTGCCATTGGTGGCTCTGGCTGCCCCTTAGGTTGAGGCTCATTTACGGACTCATGAATGGGCTTCTCAGCCTCTGGTGGAGGAGAAAGAACAGGTGGAGTCTCAGCGGTGACTCTACATGTACGAGGATGATTAGTTGGACGTATAGCTCTATTACAACCAAAACAATGAATGTCATGCAACCTTTAATGATTCAATGTAATAAAACGCATGACTAACTTTTGGATGCAGCATTTTTCAAAAACTTTCTAAACAACTTTAAACCAGGCTCTGATACCAAATTGATGAGACTCTTCCCGAATCCCTACTTTGAACCTAAGAAAGATCCCGTAGCACCATGACAGAACTCTAACGAACCCATCGGAGCATCGAAACTCTATTTAACTTATTTTCTTACTCTTTAAATAGGTGGTAAGGGTCAAATAATTTTTCATTTTTTTTATGCAAATCCGAAAGCATGCCGGCTGTTAATTGAACTATACCACCTTGTAAATTCAAAAGAGATTTAAATACATTTTTATGACAAACAATCTCCACTACCATGGGGCCTCTGGCCCTCATCCAAACCAAATCACAATATAAATAATCACATTTGTGAAATCGATGGAAATATGAAATTTTCTTTTCAGAACATTTTTATAAAACGTGCATCCAGCAACAGATATTTCTATTTACAATTTTACATCATTTACATCATGATTTACATACAACATATGCATGCAAAAAAGATGAGCTATACAATATGGTATAGTCGTCTGTCAGTCTATCCGCGTGTTTGTCTGAGCCTCGTCTGCTAGACGACTCGTTCCTGAACCTGAGGGAACATTTTAAGAAACACATAGAAAATAAACGGTGGTACAACTCAGTGAGATAAACATAAAACCATTTCATAAACTAAAGTATCTTTCTGAAATACTTTTTAATCCTTCAAATAAAATTGTTTCTGAAACTCACTTCAAATTTCTTTCAAAAACTTCCTTAGTTCTTGTCTTAATTGTAACTTAGGGAAACTATTCCTGTCGTGGCCGCATAAATCTCTAGCTAACAACTAGAAATTAGGGAATCTACCTTGCATAGTCACCAATGCGCGACTTTGGGCATGCATTACCCCTATGTAATCGGTTTGAACTACATTACCCTATACGTGCAGAGGGTCGCTCAACTGACTCTCTCTCTCTCTCTCTCTCTCTTAATTAGTAACTCTCTCACATCTACCATGCACACATAGAACATTCTACTGGGTACTTAACTGAGGCTAGGGTAAACCATCGACGTATTAAAATAAACTCGTTTACTAGGCACACTATCTGAAATCTTTAATTCTCTTTTATTCTTAATGGAAATACAAACTTAACTTGAAACTCACATGATATGATTACAATATAAAATTCAATTATATAATGAAATAAACACATATAATCATAAAAGAAAATTTAAACAATACTACTCTCGAAAGGGTTGGTTTATAACTTACGAAACTCCCTCTAATCAACTATGAATCTCCTTTGGAAGTCTCCGATACTTTCTGCCTTTACCCTATAACATCAAATACTCATTTAGAATTATAAAAATCGCTCAAACAAAGCTATAAATAACTTCTAACACAACTAATTCTATAAAGACCATTTTTCGCCTAAACTTTGCAATTAAGTTTTAACTCATCCGAGGCTTTTGAATTCCGATTTTTTTTTTTAACAAAACCTATTTACTATCACCTAAGAACACCTCAGTATACTCAATTTCATCGTTAGAAGTTCGGAACGAAATTCGTTCGATCTTGCTTACTAGTAAAAATCACTTCTCACTTCGAACATTCGATAACTTCAACAATCAATCTTCTAGTGTTCTAACACCCAATCATAATTAAATAAATAGTTTCGAATGTTAAACGAACGCGTTTCAAAGTGTTTCAAAAAACACCCTTCAACTCGTCCATTTAGCTTCGAAATCAATCATAAACTTTTGGTTTTTGAAATCTAACTTTATAGGATCATTTCCTAACCTCTGAAACATCTATCTATCGTCTATTGGGTGAGCTATTTCAGTTCAAAGTTTGATAATTTCTATAAAACTCATTTTATCTTTCGCTTCTTTTTTAAATCCGAGTTCAAAGATGATGAGAAGGAGATGTAAGGATGATTTTACCTTAACTCATTTCAAAGATTTCTAATTCTATAAAATAATAAATCTGGATGAGAGCTTACATTATTAATATTTATTAAAATCGTTTACATAATTATAAGCTCTTAAAGCATAAAACCCAACAGTGAACTAGTTAAAAAGTTTAAGAATTCGACATACTATATTGAGTTATGTTGATCTATTAAAATGTTGTAGTTAAGATTGGATTGGTTTGGTTTAGTTGAAGATATAATATATTGTTTCACCTTTGTCGTATGATATTTTGAAGTGAAAAATATATCATCCTTTTAGGAGTTTTATAACATTTAATTATAGAAGCTTCATAACAAAATCATCTAGCTAAATCACTACCAATCAAAATTGGTGTCATTAAAAAATATATATATATATATATGTTTATTGAAAGCTTTTTTCTTTGTAGATGCAATATTCAAGTGACTCAAACTTGGTGGGAGGTAACAAAAGTGTCCAATATTAGTGCACAAGTGTGAAGTACACTATTGGCATCTTATGGCATTTAGGCTTCACTTTAAGAAAGCAAATGTATGTAGCAAATCTCATGGACTACATAATGTTTAAGTACCATGTTTCTCATTTTCTAAGTTATAACATCTGATTCAATGTTAGAACATCGATAATGAAGTTACAATAACTTTACTAACAGTACTCAGTACAGATTTCAGTGCAGGAATTTCATATATTTTCATGGTAGACTAAATTTTGTGTCTTATGATGTTTGTCTATTTTGTTGAATATTCTTGTGTTTATTTGACAAGGGTTTTGCCAATAATAAAGTGTTTAAGTTCCTTATGGTTTAGGATTAATGATGATATTCTTTGTAAGGGAAACATTTTATGTAGGTGATTGTTCTTGTGCAAGAAACTTGGTAAATATCTTTCTTTGTTTATGGAATGTTTGTTATTAGTCAACTAATGCGGAGAACGTCATTGATTTTCTTGTTTCAGATCTAAACGAGCAAGAATATTGGGATTCTAGAGCATCGGGGGTCAAACATTAAAAGATAAGGGAGTTTCCTTTCTACTTTTTAGTTGTTTATTAATAAAGATTTTTATTGTCTATCCACTTAATTTAAAACTGATCTTTAGGCATTTTCCTTTTCCAAAAGATTGGCTGCACATTCATTAATAAAAGGGAAACAAGTTCATTTAGAAAAAGTGAAAGACTTGGATGATTCAAACAGTACGAACATATTGAGATATTAAGTGTTTACTTGTAAACCTTAGAGAGTTTGTTCTCTAAGTTGAGTACTAGACTTATGCTTGGTGAGGCAAACTTAGTCTAGACTATATGCTTGTTGGGATGACAAGTCATTAGGTCTTAAAGAGAGGAGACAAGTTTACAGATTAAAGAGAGTTCAAGCTATTGTCCACCATTGAAGGTAATGGGAGCTTGCTACAATTGTGTTGATGAACATGTACATGTCTTGAGTTGTTTTTAAGAGGCAGTTTTAGATTGAATAAGTCTAGTAGGTTGCACTTTATTTAAGTTCATTAATAAGTTGATATGATGCGAAAACTTCAAGAATCAAGTCTTGAAACCTCTAAAACCAGATTTGGATCAAGAACCCCAATTCCCAATACAAGATTCAAATATATGAAATCTTGACATATTGTTGTATTGCAAACAAAAACCAAGATTCAAGAGAAGAATGAATGCCACCAAGGTTAGATTAACCCCTGATAAGTTCGGTTAAAAGTTCAATAAAGAACTTAGGAGAAATAACCTCTCATTTTTTTTGCAAATCCTATCATCCCCTATAAAGGAGGCACAAACATATATTTATAGTTAATTTAGTTCACAAATAAACCCTAAATATGCCCTAATTGGCTTAATTATAAAGCCTACTCTTCAAATTTAAATAAACAAGCCCAAAACAATGTAAACATGACACCTTATTAATAAAAATCACATGCATGATATATGACATGCTTATTTATATAATGGGCTAAAATATATTAAATTCTAGACTTTAATATTAGGTTCATATATGTCAATTAGGTTGACATATTGGGCTGGCCCCTTGACTCCACTCGACGGTCCACCGTAGGCCACCATCGAAGGTCCACCATAAGCATTATCACGCACCCTCAGCTCCAAGTCAATAAAATGTTGCACAAAGCCTTGAAATGCCGTTTTTAACCTCTTTGACCTTGCTCTTATGATTGGTCCATCGGGTATACTCAATTCATCCTTGGAACGACCATCCTTGTCACGTGCACCATCAACTCCAATGTCATATGTTCTACTCACATTATTCCCTCCCTCTTCAAAAAGATTCATCCTCGAATCTACATCTATGTCAAAAAGAGATAAGTCAGCAACATTAAATGTAGCAGAAACATTGTACTCACCAGGTAAATCAATTTTATAGGCATTATCATTGATCTTCTTTAAAACTTAGAAACGACCATCGCCTCGAGGGTCAAACTTAGACTTCCTTCGTGTAGGAAATCTATCATTCCTCAACTGCACCCAAACCCAATCTCCAGGTTCGAAAGTTACAAGTTTATGTCCCTTATTGGCTTGTTATGCGTAGGTCTTGTTTTTCTTTTCTATGTGCTGCCGCGCTTTCTCATGAATGGTTTTAATCAATTCAGCCTTCTTCCGACCATCTAAGCTTGTAACTTCATTCAAAGGTAAAGGCATCAAATCTAACATAGTTAAAGGATTAAAACTATACATAATTTCAAATGGTGAACAACCAGTAGATGAATGCACACTTCTATTATATGCAAACTCAACAAATGGTAAACAATCTTCCCAAGTTTTCAAGTTTTTACCAACAGCGACATGTAATAAGTTTCCTAAAGTTCTATTCACTACCTCTGTTTGTCCATTAGTTTGTGGATGACAAATTGTAGAATAAAGCAACTTAGTTCCTAACTTACCCCACAAAACTTTCCAAAAATGGCTTAAGAACTTAACATCCCTATTAGAAACAACTGTCTTAGGAACACCATGCAAACGCACAACCTCCCTAAAGCACAAGTCAACAATATTTGTTGCATCATCAGTCTTGTGACATGCAATAAAATGCTCCATTTTGCTAAATCTATCCACAACAAAAAATATGCTATCTCTACCTTTTTTTGTCCTAGGTAAACCCAAAACAAAATCCATTGAAATATCAACCCAAGGGTCCGTAGGAATAGGTAAAGGCGTATACAATCCATGCGGTAAGATTGTAGATTTAGCTTGTCTATATGAAATGCATTTAGAACATATTCTTGTTATATCTCTAGGCATATTAGGCCAAAAGAAATGTTCATGTAATATGTCTAATGTCTTAGCCACACCAAAATGACCTATTAAACCTCCACTATGTGCCTCACGCACAAGCAATTCCCTCAAAGAACATATAGGCACGCACAATTTACCTTCTCTAAATAAGAATCCATCATGCCTATAGAACTTTTGAAAAGCTATATGCTCACACGCATTATACACATTGGCAAAATCAGAATCAGCAGCATACATTTCTTTAATTTGTTCAAATCCTAAAAGCTTAGAACTTAAAGTTGTGATTAAGGCATACCTCTTAGAAAGTGCATCAGCTACCACATTCTCTTTACCTTGCTTGTACTGAATTACATAAGGAAAGGTTTTAATGAATTCCACCAATTTTGCATGATGTCGATTCAGCTTAGTTTGCCCCTTCAAGTGCTTCAAGGACTTATGGCATAGAGCACTTTGTCGTATGTGGAATAATTCAAGGTAGCCCTATTGAGTTTTTCACTGAAATAAGCAATGAGTTGTTTGTCTTGCATGAGAACAACACCTATACCAATACCAGAAGCATCACATTCGATTTCAAATGCTTTAGAAAAATTTGATAAAAGAAGTAAAGGAGCAGAACTTAGCTTTTATTTCAAAGTGTTGAATGCGATTTCTTGCGCTTACCAGACTTAAAACCTACATCTTTCTTGATGACCACAGTTAAAGGCGCAGCAATGGTATTGAAATTTTTCACAAACCTCCGATAAAATCCAGCTATGCCATAAAAGCTCCTCATTTTCGTTGTTGTTATTGGGGTGGGCCAATCTTTGATGGCCTTCACTTTTTCTTCATCAACTTCCACGTCCCTAGCACTAACAACAAACCCAAGAAACACAACTATATCTATGCCAAAAGTGCACTTTTTCAAGTTAGCGTATAGTTTTTCACGTCTCAAAGCTTCAAACACACATCTCAAATGACTAATATGATTATGTAAGTTCTTGTTATATACTAAAATGTCATCAAAATAGACAACCACAAATTTTCCTATAAATGCACGCAATACATGGTTCATAATACGCATAAACATGCTAGGTGCATTAGTTAAACCAAAAGGCATAACCAACCACTTATATAAACCATGTTTTGTTTTAAAAGCAGTTTTTCACTCATCTCCTTCTTTCGTCCTAATTTGGTGATAACCACTTTTAAGATCAATTTTAGAAAAGATGGTGGATCCATGTAGTTCATCAAGCATGCCATCTAATCGAGGAATGGGATGTCAATACTTTATCGTTATTTTGTTGATAGATCGACAATCCACACACATCCGTTATGTTATGTCATTCTTTAGCACTAAAAAAACAGGAACGGAGCACGAATTCATGCTTTCACGAACATGTCCCTTTGCTAAAAGCTCTTCAACTTGCCTTTGAAGTTCCTTTGTCTCCTCAGGATTACTTCTATAAGCTGGTCGGTTTGGAATAGTAGTTCCGGGCAACAAATCAATTTGATGTTCTATCCCTCTAATTGGTGGTAACCCCTTTGGTATCTTTTTAGGAAAGACATCCTTAAGTCCTGTAAAAGAGCAACAGCAGCACTAGGCAAAGAAGTGTTAAGGTTAAAATTATTTAAATAAGCCTCTTTGTACAAGAGCACAAATATTGGCTTGTTTACAAAAAAGGCACTCTTAACATCTCTTTCTTTCGCAAATAAACTCACTTGGCTCTCTTTCTCTTTTCCCTCCTTTTGGACTGTACTCTTTTTCTTTTCAATTGAACACTCTTTATTTTCACTCAAACTTACTTTGCTCTCATTCTCTTTTCTTTTTTTTTTTTGAGATGTGCTCTCTTTCTTTTCAATGGGGTACTCTTTATTTTCACCCTCTTTTATTATCTCAATCTCAAAATCTCTCTTTTCACTCTTTTCAACTCCACTCTTATTTTTCTCATCAAGAGCTCTCTTAATCCCTAATTGATCCTCATACACTTGCATTGCAGTTAAAGGAGCAAGTGTAATCTTTCTCCCATCTTTCTCAAACGTGTATCTGTTTTTGTACCCATCATGAAAGACACGTCTATCAAATATTCAAGGCCTACCAAGCAACAAATGACCAGCATGCATAGGTATCACATCGCACAACACCTCATCCTTATACCGTCCAATGGAAAACGAAACTAGTACCTGCCTATTCACTTTAACTTCTCCATACTCATTTAACCATTGCAATTTGTATGGCCTAGGATGTTTCAAAATAGGCAAATTCAATTTCTCCACCAAAGTAGTACTAGCTACATTCACACAACTACCACCATTAATGATCATACTACATGTTTTATCATGAATAAGACACCTAGTGTGAAAGATATTATCTCTCTGAGCCTCATCACCATCATTCCTTTTCACTTGAGTATTCAATACACGTCTTATAACCAAAACATTACCCTTCACGACATACTCTACATCACTAGCATCATCCAAAGGCGGCATAGAATCAATCTCATCATCCTCAGTCTCTATATCCCCATTGTCACGCAAAATCATTGCCCTTTTGTTGGGGTATTGAGAAGCAACATGTCTAGTCTCCAAACACTTAAAGCATTTAATATCTCTATTTTTTTTTAGGATGGGATGTTTTTACCTTTCTCTTTGCTGTCCCCATGGCTTTTATGCTTGTTTTCATCTTCCTTAGGCTTCGAAACAGCCTCATCATCTTTCTTTCTCAAATTGGACCTCCAATTAGAGCTTGAACTTGAACTTGCATTAAACTTACCTCTTGCTGCCCCTCTGTGTTTCAATTGCTTCTCCACTCTTATTGCCATGTGCACCATATCTTCTAACTCCACATAAGGTTGCAATTAAACTATATTGGCAATATCTCAATTCAGCCCACTTAAAAATCTAGCCATAGTGGCCTCTCTATCCTCTTCAATGTTTGCTTGAATCATAGCCATATCCATCTCTTTATGATAATCTTTCACATTTTTATAACCTTGTGTAAGACCTTGCAAATGCTGATAAAGCTCTCAATAATAATGACTAGGAACAAATCGTCTCCTTATGACAGCCTTCATCTCATCCCAAGTATCAATAAGCCTCTCACTGTTTCTCCTCCAGGTCAACAACAATTGATCCCACCACACAAGTGCATAATCAGTGAATTCAACTGTAGCAAGCTTCACTTTCTTTTCTTCAGAATAATTATGGCATTCGAAGAATAGTTTCACCTTATGCTCCTATTCAAGGTACACATCACTATCATCTTTGCCTTGAAATGATGGTATCTTCATCTTTATACTACAAATGTTGTCATCTTATCGATTCTGACCTCTATAATTTTTATTACCATCTTGCCGATTCTGACCTCTATAATCTCTTCGTGCTCTTCTTTCTTGCCTTCCACCTTGAGGCATAAATCTACCATCATATGCAACCTGTTCTTCTTCATCTTCAACATCCTCAAATATCTCATCATCAAATTCATGTACAGGTGGGGAAACAACTCGCCTTACATGCCTTCTACCATTTTGAGCTTGCATAGGTGGCTTCTTATGCAAGTCAACTATGGCAGCGTCTTGCCTATCCATTCGGTCCCTTATTTCTCCAAAAACAAGATTCATTCGCTCAAATTGTTAGTGCTAATTACAAAAAAGCCAACAAATAAGCAACATTTAGAAAAATTAGCTGCAGTTGTATATATACTCAGATATTCTTATTTCTCAATGTTTAGGTAAAGAAGTTTGAATGATGGAGTGATGAATTGTTGGATGAGTTGTGTGATTATGCCAAGACAGTTTCTTGTGAGAACCATGCTCAAATTGTCCAGAATGACAATTCAATTGATGAAATGCCCTTTGTGGTGGATGACAAACTATGGACTTACTCCTTCACAAGTACCAATGTTGACTCTCCAAGGCCTCCTGGTAACACATTAACTAGTCATCTTGAAGGTACAACTCCTGTGGAGAAGAATTTGTTGATTGGTTTCAAATTGACCCAAATTCATCTGAACTCCCTATCTCAACTAGAACTATTCGAGTAGCTAAATAGGTAGATACCTTCGCTCTAATGTCTTATGACCAACAAAATGTATTCATCAAGCGACTGGTAGCTCTTTCAGCTATGCAAGACAAAGCACCTCTAACAAAATCTTAGTGACAAGCACCAATTGAAGGGTCTCAATCGTTGCCTGCAATTGAAATTTGAGAGAATTGTTCAAGAACCTTAGTATAGAGCCATGCAAATGCTTATCGTTCCATCAAGGTAAAACATAACCACAATGATATTGAACCACCCACGAAAATTAATTATTAAGAACATAGCAATGGATTTAAATTATTTAGTACCTTTAAATTTGTTCTAGGAAATTTTTGTATGCAAACTATTTTGTTTCATATATAGTATGAAGTAACCTGTTTACAGTACCTAATTTATGCAATTCTTACATCAAGTTAAAAAGTGTGGTGGCAATTGATTAAATGTTGCAACAGTATATGTATCGCAACAACATAAACACACAAGCAGCAATAAAGTAAAAAGAACACAATAGTCATTTTAACGTGATTCAATTTTATCCTATATTACATCCACGAAGCCTTGCCCAAAATAATCAACTTATTAATGAACTTCAACAAAGCAGAGCCTATCATTGACTTACTCAACTTAAGACTCCCTTTTAAAGTTGATGCAAGACATGTACACATTCACCAATCACATTGCGGTAAGCTCCCTTTGCCTTCAATGATTATCAGCTACTTGAACTCCCTTCAGTAACTGCAAGCCTATCTCCTCTTGAAGACTTAATAGCTTGTTATCCCAACAATCTTCTGGAATATAACCTAGACCTAGTCGGCTCACACTTCCTAAGTTTAGAAAAGAAACTCAGAGAATAGACTCTCAAACATTTACATAAGCATTCACTCTATCACTCATGAACACTGGAGTGCTTGCTTGTATTCTGTGCGGAGATGTGTTGTATTTATCTCAATTACATGTAGCCATTATTTTGTGAGAAAAAAAAATTATCAGCTAGAAAATTAGATAATTATTAGAAGATAAAGATCAGAAAAAGAAAATAAAATCAGTTAAAAATAGTAAGATAAGTTATATTTTTTAACAATGACCATATCCCCTTGTATTTAGACTTCTTGCTCATCCAAACTTGGTCAAGAGGTGTCTTGATTCATTCTACTTCTATACATCAGCTGACATGTTTGCAGAAGATTATTGCCAAATGATAAATCTCAATAATCCTAAAGGAAAAATAAACTTTTATCTTTAGAAAATAATCACACATTTATCTTGGCAAATAATCACAAAAAATCTAGTAAAATAAGCATTGAAAATACTAGTTAATGAAAATCAAGTTAACTACTGAAAAGTACTCTAAGTTCTGTACTGGGTCCTGTAAACATGTTTGTTGTAACAACACAGTACTGGGTCCTGTAAACATGTTTGTTGTAACAACACATCAGCTATTGTAACAACTCTACAGAGGTTGTAACATCCAAATGTTAACAGTTCATGAACTTTGCTGCACTGAGTTTGCTGTCTTAATACCATAAGATACCAACACATGTGCACTTCCAATACTTGTGCACAAACATAGTACAACATGTAGATTATGAATTTAAATAAGTGTACATTTACGAGAAGAAAAAGATTAAGGTTTTTCTTAAAGCGAAAAAAAAAATAAAAAAAGTTTACAAAATTTAACACAACAATTCTCAAGGAAAAAAATGTTGTTGCTCTTTTATGTATCGTATAAAAGAGATGGCAAGACTACAGTCTGTAGGGATTTGGCATGACTGGCTAGCAAACAAGAACCTGGTTTAATTAAATGTTGTTTCGGTTTTCAGTGCAGGACCTCCAAACAAGATGTTGATTTTGGGTTACAGGGCTTCTTCCGCTGCAACTTTAAATTTTTCTTCACAATTTTTACACAAAATCAATCAAAAGTAGGACTTACTCATGCAGATTTCATTTGGTGAGAATCTGACAGGCCACCAAGTTATATTCTCAACCAATTGCTTTTTGATTCCTGTAGAGTTCCTACTTTCAGATTTTGTTAAGTTCTCTTGTATCTCTTTTTACTTATCAATATATCTCTCCTTTTCTAAGCGAAAAAATAAAATAAAAAATTTTTTTAAAAAAAATTAAGGAGCTTATACATTTACTTTGTACTTTAAACATAATTGAACTCAAATTTCCATAAATATCATTAAACTAAATAAGAATTAAATGAAATTTTTTTTAAATAACATATTATTACTAAATAAAATTTATATTTTTAATTTCATTGAAAGGCAATTTATGATGTTGGGGTTTGAGGAAACAATATGTCTATGTAAAAGAATCTCAACAAAATAAAGTGATTTTTTTTGGGTTAAGTAGTAGAAATAAAATGAATATGTCTAATCCCATTATTATGCATGCTGTCTTGATATATAATATTTTCTGTTTTATCGGAAAATATTATATATCAACTTTCTCGGTCAAATGACCAAGTTGTTTCTCCTAGAATGGAGTATTCATTCTGTCTTTAAGACCTTGCATTTTTAAGTCTTAAGTAATTAAACTCAAGTCGGTGTTTAATTATTCTATTTTTATTATTATTGTTTTTAAAACAAAATCATTAATTTTCATTTTTATGTGTGATCAACCAATTTCCTATCTTGTACGTGCTTAGATTGTCCAAAATGACTGCTCAATTGATGACTTGATGTTTTTGGTGCAAGGCAAGCTATGGACGTACTCCTTCGACAGTCACTATTGGCACTGCAAGCATTGGCTCTTCAAATTACTAGCTTTGAAAACACTACTAGTTGTGGAATATGGTGACGAAAGGCACTTGAGATCACTATTGAAGAACGACAGTGTCAAGTTTCAAGTCACGTGGTTATTGCTCTATCTAGGTAAAACACAAGCATAAGGATACAAAACGATGTACCGACAAGTTATTAGGAATATAAAATATAATCGATGAATTAAAACTATCTGGTACTTTCAAATTCATTATGCACTATCTAGGCTATCTTGTTTCGTTATATTTATAGATCTTTTTAAAGTAATTTGTGTAATATACCCTTCCTATTTTAGTAATGTAAATGTATTGTACATTTATACTCCATTTGTGGAATAAAGAAATAATCAAAGTACCATGTAGTGTGATCGAATTTCGATAGAATTTTCGAATATGAAATTTAATCCCAATGAAATTTTCGAGTAAATTGAAAACGGTTTTGAAATTTAAAAGTGGTAATATAATCGATTTATGATTGTCGGTAGGCTGCCGTCTATACGGGAAAGGAGGTACAAAAACAGGGTCTGTCATGTTGGTATTAGAGTGGGGTTTTCAAATGGGATCTCATATTTTTATGTTTTGATTTATTAAATCATTTTATTTTAACCTGTTATATAAGTAAAGCAATCCAGATGTGTTCATATTATTTTATATATCATGCATATGATTTTAAAATTTTTCAGTGTTTCATAATTTTATTTTTTTGAAATCACAGCACTATGCATCTACAAGGTCAAAGGGGTCCCCATAGAGCCACTTTCAAGGCTCCCGCATCGGAGGTACCATTCGCCCAGGAGGCTAAGCATGCAATAGGGTCGGTGAATGCCCCCATAGATCAGACCCGTCTGGGATCATCGGCACCAGTAGGATCAGTCGGTGGGAGTTTTAATAAGGAGCAGGTCACCCAGATACTGATGGCGACAATGCGTCAACCGCGAGAGGCCTCCGAAGAACCAAAATGCTCAATCAAACGTGCTTGTAAGTTGGGGGTGAAGCCATTTGATGGAAGCGGTGACCCAAAAAGCGCCCTGGCATGGCTAGATAGAGTTTTTGAGATTTATAGGGTGATGGGATGCTCCGACAAGTAGAGAATTCTATTCTCCTTAGATGTTATAGTTATCTTCGGTTGAGATTAAGTACCCAAAGTGTGTATTAATAGTGTCTAGTGGGTGTTCGTCACTAACAACGAAAGGAAACCCGCAGGTGGGATTGCGTCGTGTCAATTCAGTCCTATGTATCGCCCAATACACGTATAGCGTATATTATTAGTTAGTTTCCACCTGAGCAAGAAAAATTGCTGCTCCATAGTGAGGGAAAAATTTTACTATATAATACCGGATAGATGGCTTGAACGAGGAAAAATTCTAAAAAGGTCGGAGCGAGGGAAAATTCTGCTCCATACGTAAGATACCATATGGTACAAACCGATGGTAGTTGGCTTGCTTTATTTAAAGAATTTTCAAAAATCGTAGAGCCACCTCTATTTATATTTTTCATCGGAAAACTGAAAGCTTGCAACATTTTGTTTTATTACTCAGTTTTATATTGAAACCAAATGATGTTTGTGAAAATTGTTTATCCATGCATTGATTTGAGTTATGGTTTTTAGAGAAAAATCAAGTTTTAATATTACAATGATTATGAGTTTATAAACTGTTTTAAAACTCAAGGGAGATTCATTTTTGTAAATATAAACTTTAAATGAAAACTAATGACACTTATTGGGCTGGTGTAGCTCATATTATTTTATGTTTTATAAATAAAACCTTTCCAAGAGCAGATGTAGGGATAGGTACATCGAGAGCAGGGACTCTAGCCCAGGATCAGGCAAACCGAGTTAGTGACGTTGCTGTGGTTGCATAAATGTATTTGAATATTTTTAAATATTTGTACATAAAGGATTGTATAACTTTTCTACAATTTTGAAATTATGTAATTAAATATATGCAGGACTTGTAAATGTGTTTTACTTTATATTTTAAAATGATGGCTTGTTTGTGGTTGATTGTGCGTTGAAAAATAAGGGTTTGAGGCTTAGTAGTTTGGGGGAAATTGATTGAATTTAGAAGTGCATAAATTAATTTTAGAAAATTTGCTGGGTGGCATTTTCAGAAAAATAGTCGTTATGTTACCCAAATTTTTATTCAAATCATTTTATTATCATATAATTAAAAGAAAAAAAATAAAGTTTTCAAATAAAGAGAAAATAACTTAGCTTCACGGGAACCTTTTAGTCGGATCCGATATCGATTCGAGGGCTACAGTAGGGTTACCGACAGGTTGCCGTCTGTACGGGAAAGAAGGTACAAAAATAGGGTTTATCAAGTTGGTATCAGAGAGAGGTTTTGAAATGGGATCTCATATTTTTATGGTTTGA
The DNA here is from genome assembly GCA_022984855.1 of Dimocarpus longan. Classification (NCBI taxonomy): domain Eukaryota; kingdom Viridiplantae; phylum Streptophyta; class Magnoliopsida; order Sapindales; family Sapindaceae; genus Dimocarpus; species Dimocarpus longan. The sequence continues at coordinate 19,935,795 of CM041025.1, read as the reverse complement.
TTTATTAAATTGTTTTATTTTTAACTTGTTATATAAGTAAAGCAACCCAGATATGTTTATATTATTTTATATGTCATATATATGATTTTAAACTTTTTCAGTGTTTCATAATCTTGTTTTGTTGAAATCACAGTACTATACACCGATAAGGTCAAAGGGGTCTTCGTATAACCACTTTCGAGGCTTCCGCACCTAAGGTACCATTCTCTCGGGAGGCTGAGCATGCGATGGGGTCCGTGAATGCCCCAGTAGATCAGACTCGTCTATGGTGAATACCAGTACGACCAGTCGGTGGGATTTTTAATGCGGAGCAAGTAACCCAAATACTAATGGCGATGATGTGTCAGCCGTGGGAGGCCCTCAAAGAACCAAAGTGCTCGATTGAACGTGCTTGTAAGTTAGGGGCAAAGCCATTTGATGGAAGCAGCAACCTAGAGAGCGCCTTGACATAGCTGGACAGAGTTGTTGAGATTTACAGGGTGATGGAATGCTCCGACAAGCAAAGAATTCTATTATTCTCTTGTTTTCTAGAGGACAGAATGGAGAATTGGTAGAAGGCCTTAAAGAGGCGGCACCTGAAGAAAGTATCATAGGCATTATTTCAGTAGGAGTTTATAGACAAATTTTATATGAAGAGCCATAAGGATGCTCGAGTTGAAGAATTTTTTAGACTAGAGTAGGGCTCGACATCCATGACTGAGTACAAAAAGAAGTTCTTAAAACTGGTCCAGATTGTCCCGTTCGTCTCAGGGGATGAAAAGTAAAGGTGCAAGCGATTCATGGCCAGCTTGAATCCCAACCTTAGAGTTCATTTGTCATGGGTCCCTCAAACGTATTATGGGGGGTTAGTTGAGGCTGCATTGATGGTTGAAAGAAATATGACGACGGCTGCTCAACAGGGAAAATCAAAAGGCAAGCGCAACGGATCTAGTCTACAGTAAGAAGGGCCTAACAAGTTTACCAGGAAGAAGAGTAGATCCAGATGGGTTGATGGCCGGAGGATGAGCCGAGAAGCATCATCCAGCCAGGGGTCAGCTAGACCACCTGCAGCATTTGGAGACTTTTGTGACACCTAAATTCGGTACCAGAATGCAATATATGCTGGATGAGGCATCTAGGCAAGTTCGGATGAGGAGTACAGGCACCTATTACTTTCATTATGGGTAGGAGGGTCATTTTATGAGAGAGTGCCCATAGTTAGCCTGTGCCAGTTCAGAGGTTAGACCGTCCGTAGCACCGACACAGGCCAGTGTGAGCCAAAGACAAGAAGGTAAAGGCTCCAAAATCAAAGAACGTGGCACTTCAGTCTTAGCCAAAGGTGTAGTGGGCAAAGAAGTGTCTTCCGTAGGTCAGCTAGATAGACCCCGCGCCCAGGCTTGAGTGTTCGTCGTCACTCAATAGGAAGTGAACATCGCTCTAGAGGTCGTTAATAATATGGTTTCTATCTTAGACCATGATGTATATGCACTCATAAATCCCGGGGCCTCCTATTCTTTCGTGTTCGTACCATTTTCGATGAAGGTTAAAGCGGAATTAGAGTCCTTAGATGGTGGTATCGTAGTCTCCATCTCTGCTGGAAACTCTTTGTTGGCTGACAAGGTGATTGAGAATAGAAAAATTGTGATAGAGGATAAAGAGTTTTCGACAGATCTGATTGTATTAAATGTTCGAGATTTTGATGTGATATTAGGGGTGGATTAGCAATCCAAACATCGAGCCAAAGTTGATTGCTATGGAAAGGAAGTTAGATTGGCCAGACCAGAGGAACCAGAGGTGATATTCTATGGAATACGAAAGGTACTTACCACCAGTATTATGACTGCCATAACAGCCAGTAGGATGCTTCGTAAAGGATATCAGGGGTATCTGGCTTATATGATTAAATAGAAAAAGGGTGAAGTCCAATTAGAAGATATTCCTGTTGTCAAAGAGTTCCCAAATGTATTTCCAAAGGATCTCTTAGGTCTACCACCAGATAAAGAGATAGAGTTCAAGATCTAGGAACTGAGCCAATCTCAATCACCCTATACAGGATGGCTCCAGTTGAGTTGAAGGAATTAAAAGTACATATGGAAAAGCTGTTGGAGAAGTAAGACCTCGTCACTCTTTATGGAGGCCTCCAGTATTATTTGTCAAGAAGAAAGATAGAAGCTTGAGGTTATATATTGATTACAGACAGCTAAATCGAGTAACGATACGGGATCAGTATCCACTAATGAGAATTGATGATTTATTTGATCAATTACAAGGATCTAGAGTGTATTCAAAGATTGATCTGAGATCGAGGTATCACCAGCTAAAAGTCTATGAGGAAGATGTTCTGAAAACTACCTTTAGGACTCGGTATGGGCATTATGAGTTCTTAGTTATGCCATTTGGGTTGACAAATGCCCCAGCCGTGTTCATGGACCTAATGAATAGGGTTTTCCAAGCTCATTTGGACAAGTTCGTGATTGTGTTCATTGATTACATTTTGATGTATTCAGGCAATCATTAGCAGCATGCGGAATATCTCAAGATAGTGTTGCAGACACTAAGAGAACATCAGTTGTATGCAAAGTTCAGCAAGTGTCAATTTCTGTTGGACAGAGTTTCCTTTTTGGGTCCTGTAATATCAGCTGAAGGATTGAGTGTGGATCCTTAGAAGATAGAAGCCATCGCAAATTAAAGACTGCCCACAAATGTGACCGAAGTCAGGAGCTTTCTTGGGTTGGCAGACTATTACAGAAAGTTCGTTGAGGGATAGAATAACAGCCCTATTGATTGAATGGTCGGAAGTCTACCAATAGAGTTTTGATGAGTTTAAGAGAAGATTAACATCAACTTCTATATTGACATTTTCAATAGGGACAGATGGTTTCACAGTATACAGTGATGCTTTGAGACAGGGTTTAAGTTGTGTGTTGATGCAGAATGATAAAGTTGTAACATATGCTTCCAAACTACTAAAGAAGCATGACTATAACTACTCGACCCATGATCTGAAACTGGCGGCAATTGTATTTGCATTGAGGATTTGGAGACATTACTTATATGGCGTCCCTTGTCGGATTTTCACTAATCACAAGAGTTTGCAATACTTGCTCACCTCGAAGGAATTGAATATGAGGCAAAGAAGATGGTTGGAACTGATTAAGGATTATGATTATACAATAGAGTACCACCTTAGAAAGGCCAATGTAGTAGCTGATGCTTTGAGCAGAAGACCTATGAGTTCCTCAGCGCATTTGAAGACCGTATACCTTCCACTTCTGGTAGAAATGAGATAGCTAGGAGTAAGATTAGATGTGGCAAACTCAGGGGCATTATTGACTACTTTTCATGTCCGCCTCATTCTAATAGTCAAATAAGGGAATAACAGAAATAGGATCCTTAGTTGATGAAACTCAAAAAGGAAGTTGAAGATGGCCGCAGAATAGATCTCATGATCAAGGAAGATGGCATAGTAATGATGGGCCAGTGCTTATATGCATCGAATGTAGAGGATCTAAAGAAGGAAATAATGGAAGAAGCTCACTCTTTAGCATATGTCATGCATCCGAGCAGCATGAAAATATACCATATCTTGAAGGGACACTACTAGCGAAAAGGGATAAAGAAAGAGATTGTAGATTTTATCTCCTGATGCTTCACCTGTCAGCAAGTGAAAGTAGAGCATCAGAAGTCGACAGAATTATTACAACCTCTCCCTATCCTTGAATGGAAATAGGAAAAGATTAGCATGGATTTGTGGTAGGACTTCCACACAGTTAGAGGAGACATGATGCGATATGGGTGATAATCGATAGATTGATGAAGTCCGTTCATTTCCTCCCGATTAGAAGTAATTACCCCCTTAGCAAGTAGCACAGCTTTACATTAATGAAATAGTCAGACTCCATGGCACACCAGTTTCCATTGTTTCGGACCATGATCCCAGGTTTAGATCAAGGTTTTGGCTCAATTTACAGAAAACTTTAGGAACTCGGCTGAACTTCAGCATAACCTTTCACCCTCATACAGATGGACAGTCAGAGAAAATCATTTAGACACTTGAAGATATGCTTAGAGTATGTGTTTTGGAATTCAAAGGGAGTTGAGATACACACCTACCACTCATAGAGTTTGCCTATAACAATAGCTATCAGGCTAGTATTAGTATGGTCACATATGAAGCACTCTATGGAAGGAAGTGTAGGACTCCAGTGTACTGGGATGAGGTAGGTAAGAGAAAACCGATAGGTCCCAAGGTTGTCCAGGTCACTACAGATAAGATTAAAGTTATTTGAGACAGACTCAAAACTGTTAGCGATAGACAAAAGGAGTTATATAGACAATCGTCGTAGGGACCTTGAATTTAAAATTGGAGATAAAATATTCCTCAGGATATCCCCTTACAAAGGCGTGCTCCAATTTAGAAAGCGTGGTAAACTGAATCCGCGTTACATTGGGCCATATGAGATCATAGATAGAGTGGGGTCAGTGACATACAAGTTAAAGTTGCCACCACAATTAGATAAGATTCATAACGTATTTCATATATCCATGCTCCAAAAATACATCCCAAATCCCTGCTACATACGTAAAAAGCAATCTGTTAAGCTAAAGGAAAACTTTACTTTTAAAGAAGAACCAATATAAATTCCGAATTGCAGGGGACAAGTTCTGCAGAACAAAGTCATTCCCTTAGTAAAGGTTATATAGAGGAATTATGATGTAGAGGAAGCCACTTAGGAGCATGAGGATCAAATGCGATGTAAATATCCTCAATTGTTTCAATGGACAAGCTTTGTAAATTTCGAGAACGAAATTTTTTTTAGGGGGAAAGAAATTATAATATACTCTCCTCATTTTAGTAATGTAAATATATTGTATATTTACATCCCATTCATGGAGTAAAGAAATAATCAAAGTATCTTGAAGTATAATCGAATTTCGATAGAATTTTCGAATGTAAAATTGAATCTCGATGAAATTTTTAGGTAAATCGAAAACGGTTTCGAAATCGAAAAGTAGTAATATAATCGATTTGGGGTTACCGGTAGGCTGTCGTCTGTACGAGAAAGGAGGTATAGAAAAGGGGTCTGTCAATTTGTGTGCTTTTATTTTTTTTATGTATATAGAGTAATCTTTGACACTATTAGTCAATTTATCAGAACTTGTTAAGATTAAGGCATTTAACATTATATATACGGTTTATAAATTTACTTTCATAACATTAGAAAATATTTACTCATACAACAAAAAAAATACTCACCACATATATTAGTGGATATAAATAGTAGTACTTAATTGAATCCCTATTATAAATGTGCATAGACTGAAGTTATGAATGAGGGTGCACTTTTTACGTTTAGTTTACTTTTACAACATGTACAATTTGATCTTTGAAGTAATTTGTCTGTTTCATACAAAATCTTTGAAATTGAAGAAAAGACGAACGAACCTCGTCCATTTATCCTACAACATACTCTATGACATCTATATTGGGCTTCAACATTTAAGAACAGATTGACAAAAGTGGTATCATCACATTACAAATTTACAATATTCTTAATAATAATAATAATAATAATAAATTTACAATATTCTCTGTCTTGCAGAATTTTAGACCTTTGAGGCCTCTAAAAGTTTATATTGGGCTATATTTTATGCTCAATAGCTGAAAACTCAGAGAAGAACAAAGCGAACCAGAGAGAGTCCAGGTTCTTGAGAGACGAATCTGGAAGAAACTTTTATTCAATCTTGTTGATCTTCTTTAATTTACAAATTATAATCTTAATTTATATATGGAGCTAACCAGGCTTAACAAACTCTAACTATGGTTTAACAGCCTAAATAACTTCTTTATCAACCTGCTGACACGGCACTTTAATTAGCTATGCTTTTGTGTTCCACGTGCCACACATGCGATTCTACCATTAGCTCAGCTCATGTGGATTCAGCTCTTGAGCAGCCTTGACTTGTTGAGTCAAGCATCAGCTCTCGGTTCAACAATAGCAAACACGAACTTATGTTTTGCCCGATAAATAAACCTGATCATGAGGCTTCAACGGCCTAGGGTTGTGCAATACAGAGGGGGTTTGGTATAACTACGGGTGGGCAGCTGGTCGGTAGACCATGATTGGAGGGGTCAATGGATAATTAAAAAAGGTCAATTTTTATTATTATTATGAGAATGTGGGTTGTTATCCATAATGATTTCAAAATGGTCGATTCTTAATTACTGTCAAGGAAACAAAGTTGGAGATCTTTAAAATTATACTGCAGATAAAATATTCTTCCCTTCTGTCACAAAGAAAAGAAGATAATGATATATATATAACAATAATAAAATAAGTAACTTCTTTATCAACCTACTGACATGGCACTTTAATTGGCTATGCTTTTGTGTTCCACGTGCCACACATGCGATTCTGCTATTAGCTCAGCTCATGTGAATTCAGCTCTTGACCTGCGTTGGCTCATTGAGTCAAACATCAGCTCTTGGTTCAACAATAGCAAACATGAAATTATGTTTTGCCCCATGTACACCTGATCAAGAGGCTTCAACGGCCTAGGGCTGTGCAATACAGAGAGGGTTTAGTATAACTACGGGTGCGCTGCTATTCACACATGCACCCCTTTTTTAATAAGATTTCATATTACTAAAATACCTTAATATAAAATTATTAGTAAAGAGAAAATATAGTGAGGTATTAATTTGAAGTACTCTATACTAAACTGACCAATTTACACTTGCGTCAGACCCTTATCGTTTACTTGACCAAGTCATGCATGGCGGCCAGCTGCTAGGTAGACCATGATTGCAGGGGTCAATGGATTATTAAAAAAGGTCAATTTTTATTATTATTATGAGAATATGGGTTGGTATCCATAATGATTTCAAAATGGTCGATTCTTAATTACTGTCAAGGAAAACAAGTTGGAGATCTTTTAAATTATACTGCAGATAAAATATTCTTCCCTTCTGTCACAAAGAAAAGAAGATAATGATATATATAAGAACAATAATATAAGTAACTTCTTTATCAACCAACTGACATGGCACTTTAATTGGCTATGCTTTTGTGTTCCACGTGCCACACATGCGATTCTGCTATTAGCTCAGCTCATGTGGATTCAGCTCTTGACCAGTGTGGACTCATTGAGTCAAACATCAGTTCTTCGTTCAACAATAGCAAACATGAAATTATGTTTTGCCCAATATAAACCTGATCAAGAGGCTTCAACGGCCTAGGGTTGTGCAATACAGAGAGGGTTTAGTATAACTACGGGTGCGCTGCTATTCACACATGCACCCCTTTTTTAATAAGATTTCATATTACTAAAATACCTTAATATAAAATTATTAGTAAAGAGAAAATATAGTAAGGTATTAATTTGAAGTACTCTATACTAAACTGACCAATTTACACTTGCGTCAGACCCTTATCGTTTACTTGACCAAGTCATGCATGGCGGCCAGCTGCTAGGTAGACCATGATTGCAGGGGTCAATGGATTATTAAAAAAGGTCAATTTTTATTATTATTATGAGAATATGGGTTGGTATCCATAATGATTTCAAAATGGTCGATTCTTAATTACTGTCAAGGAAACAAGTTGGAGATCTTTAAAATTATACTGCAGATAAAATAATCTTCCCTTCTGTCACAAATAAAAGAAGATAACGATATATATAATAATAATAATAAAAGTAACTTCTTCATCAACCTGCAGACATGGCACTTTAATCGGCTATGCTTTTGCGTTCAACGTGCCACATATGTGATTCTGCTGTTAGCTCAGCTCTTCAATATTTCAAAACTCACTACTTGTTAGTTGACTAATAACCCAGCGAATGACGAGTATTCGGTAACTCGGCGAGTACTCGAAAAGTACTGTTCAAGGGATAAATTGTGATTTTTAAAGTTCGAAATTGTAAACTGATATTTTTATAAACATCAGGGGTCATAATGAAATTATCCTTACCATATTTAATGTCGATTACATGGTCAACATCTTTCAAACCCTCATTTTCACTCTCTCTTTCTCTTTTCTACTCTGGTTCTCCCTCTTCCTTCTCCTCTCTCATCCCTCTTCTCTCTCTAGCACATCGTTGCTGTCGTCATCACCATTCAAGTGAGTCACTGCCTCACCATTCAAGTGCGTCATCGCCGTCGCCGTCGCCGTCACCGTCACCATTTTAAGATCAAGAACAATTCCCATCATCAAAGCCGAAGAGTCCCTCACTCCCTCTTCATGGTCGCCGCCCATTTAAAATCTTCTTCTCTCTCCTCTACGATAGTCGTTCAAGTCTCCTTGTCTCTCCCTCCGTGTCATCGATGGCCGTTCTGCTCTTCCCTTCAAGTTGTCACTGATAGCGATCTGTGAGTGATTATTTTTCTTGTACATAATTTTATGTGTGTTTGTTTTGTTGGGAATGATTTTGAGTTTGAACTAATTTTTAGGTGATATTTGGGATGATTTCCAGTCAATTTGTGATAGACGGACTCGCCGAGTTAGTCGAATTGGGTCGAGTTAAGTCGAATTGGTCCAAGTTAGGCCAAGTGTCCACTTCTGGTGAGCAAGACCTCTAATCTGGGGGTTCACAGATCGGTGGAATGCCAATCTGTGAGAACCCGGCGAGAACTCAACAAAATTCGTCGAGTTTTTAAATAATGCAACTCATGTGGATTCAGCTCTTGACTAGCCTTAACTCATTGAGTCAAACATTAGCTCTTGGTTCAATAATAGCAAACATGAAATTATGATTTGCCCAATATATAACCTTATCAATAGGCTTCAAAGACCTAGGATTGTGCAATATAGAGAGGGTTTAGTATAACTACGGGTGCTCTGTTATTCACACATGCACTATAAAGCACAAAATATCCTCTTTTTATGAGAAATAAAAATTTTTCTAATGAATAGTGTTTGATACGAACCACACCAAGAACTGACAAAACCTGTGAATTAAGTAAGGTTCCAAGATTGCCTAGAATAAGATTTGTATGAAAAACCTTAACCATTGCTTATATGGAAGCAAGAACCTTAATATGATGAAGATGTCACAATCAACGATGGAAGAATTGATTGATATGTCTAGAAAGAACGCCACAGGAAAATCATGATAAGTTCGAAAAGTTCTATGAAGAACCAAAGTGAATACTCTCACTAATATTATTAATCATGAACTAAATTCCCCTTTAGAGTTACATTAGTTTATATAGCTAAAAACACTAAGTAGCATAAAAGGAAATAATTAATTAGATAATTAAACCCTTGTATACCTATAAAAGAAAAGGAAAAGTCAATCCCTTACAATTAGAAAAATAAAAAAATAAAGAAGGAAGAATAAGGAATAAAATTGACAACTAATTATCTCGAAAATAATAGGCAAGAAATCAGCTCCAAATTGGAAATCTTTATAATTAAGAAATCAACTCCATTTTGGAAAGTCTTCATAGGCAAGAAATTAGCTAGAATCAGCCCCACCAATTGCTTTAATTAAATTGATTAATCCTTGATCTTATTTTAGGCCCATCTTAGAATTCATTATTTTAAAATTAGCCCAGATCTCTTAAACCAATCCATTAAGTGCTTCTTTGAACTTTTTAGCTCTTGCCCTTATACTTGGCCCAACTGAAATATGCAATGGATCTTTTGATGATGTTTTTTTTATTCTCATCATTATCTTTCTCTTGAAAAAGATTTATCCTCAAATCTTCACCTGCATCAAAAGAAGTTAAATCATTAACATTGAAAGTGGCACTAATATTGCACTCACCTGGCAAATCCAACTTGTATGCATTGTCATTGATACATTCAAGGACTTGAAAAGGCCCATCTCCTTTCGGAAGCAACTTAAACCTTCTTTGTGTCGGAAATCTTTCTTTTCTCATACGCAATCAAACCCAATCTCCGGGTTCAAAAATCAACTAGTGCCGCCCTTTATTAGCTTATTTTGCATATTACTCCGTTCTCTTCTCAATGCTAAGTCTTGCTTTCTCATGTATCTACTTAACAAATTCAGTATTTTTCTTTTCATCTAAGTTAACATGTTTAGACATTGGTAGCGGCATTAAATCCAATAGAGTTAAAGGATTAAAACCATAAATAATTTCAAATAGTGAAAACTTAGTTACAAAATGAACAGTACGATTATAAGCAAGCTTAATATGTGGTAAACACTCTTCCCAAGTTTTAATGTTCTTTTTGATAATAGCCCTCAACAAAGTAGACAAAGTCTTATTTATTACTTCAGTTTGACTATCAGTTTAAGGGTGACAAGTAGTAGAAAATAATAACTTAGTTCCTAACTTACCACACAAGGTTTTTCAAAAATAATTCAAGAACTTAACATCTCTTTCTAGAACAATTATCCTAGGTATACTATGCAATCTCACAATCTCTCGAAAGAACAATTCAGCAACATATGAAGCATCATCAGTTTTGTGATATGGAATAAAATGTGCCATTTTAGAAAATCTATCCATAACCACAAAAATTGAATCTATACCACATTTAGACCTAGGCAAACCTAATACAAAGTCCATCGAAATATCAATCCAAGGTTCACTAGGAATGGGCAATGGTGTGTATAAACCATGGGGTTGCATTCAGGATTTTGACTACTTATATGTAACACATCTATCACAAATCTTCTCAACATCCCTTTTTATGTGTGGCCAATAAAAGTGTTATTGTAAAACGACCAAGGTCTTAGCAACTCCAAAGTGTCCCATTAAACCTCCACTATAAGATTCCTTCACTAACAAATCTCGTAATGAATAATTAGGCACACACAACTTATTTTCTTGAAACAAATAATCATCATGCCTAAAGAACTTTCCAAACACAGATTTCTCACAAGATTGATACACATAACTAAAATCATGATCTAATGGACATAGTTCTTTGATGTGTTCAAAACCAAGCAACTTAGCATCAAGAATGGAAAGTAATACATACCTGTGGAAGAGTGCATCTGCCACGACGTTTTCCTTACCTTGTTTGTATCGAATCACATATGGAAACGTCTTGATGAATTCCACCCAACGTACATATCTCTTATTCAGCTTGTATTGGCCTTTCAAATGCTTTAAAGACTCATGATCAGTGTGAATCACAAATTCCTTAGGCCATAGATAGTGCTGCCATGTCTCTAAAGCTCAAACCAATGTATACAATTCCTTATCATAAGTAGGCTAGTTTAAGGTTGCCCTACTTAGTTTCCAGCTAAAGTATGCAACTGGCCTTCCTCCTTGCATAAGGACTGCGCTTATACCAATACCTGAAGCATTACATTCAATTTCAAACGTTTGAATAAAATCAAGAAAAACAAGTAAATGAGCATGGGTTAATTTTTCTTTAATCAATTGGAACGCCTTCTCTTACTCATCACCCCATTTAAATCCAACGTTCTTCTTGATAACTTTGGTAAGCGATGCGGTGATGCTACTAAAGTTTTTCACGAACCTCCTGTAAAAACTAGCGAGTCCATGAAAACTACGAACACTACATACACTTGTGGGACTCATCCATTCTTGGATTGCACGTACCATTTTTTCATCAACCTATATACCTTATGCACTCACAACAAATCCAAGAAACATAAGTTTATCTATGCAAAAGCTACACTTCTTAAGGTTAGCAAACAACTTTTTTTTCCTTAAAACATCTAAAATAAGTTTTAAATGTTCAATATGATCATCCAAGTTTTTGCTATAAATTATAATATCATCAAAATGAATCACAATAAATCTGCTTATGAAAACACGCAAAACATGGTTAATTAATCTCATAAAAGTACTTTATGCATTAGTTAATCCAAAAGGTATAACTAACCATTCATATAAACCATATTCTGTTTTAAAAGTGTTTTCCATTCGTCTCATTTTCTCATTCTAATATGATGATATCCACTTTTAAGATCAATCTTTGTAAAATCACAAGATTCATGTAATTCATTAAGCATATCATCTAACCTTGGAATGAAATGTCGATACTTTACCATTATGTTGTTGATGGCTTGACAATCAACATACATCCTTTATGTCCCATCCTTCTTAGGAACTAGCAAAACTGGAACTGCATAAGGACTCATGCTTTCTCTCATGTACCATTTTTCCATCAATTCATTAACGTGCCTTTGTAGCTCCTTTCTCTCCTCGGGGTTACTCCTATAGGTTGGTCAATTTGGAATGGTTGCATTGAGTATAAAATCAATTTAATGATCTATCCCTCGGAGTGGTGGCAAACTATATGGTGTTTCCTCGAAAAAGACATCCTCATAAGCCTGCAAAAGAGAAACAATAGAATTAGGCAAAGCGGGATCAAGTTCGTTAGTGTTTAAAAATGCCTCTTTGTATAAAAGCACAATCATTGACTGATTTGAAAACAATGCTCTTTTTATGTCACTCACTCTTGCATAGAAATTCTTTTCTTTTCTTTCTAATTTTCTTTCAATGGCCAAATTTTTCTTTTCTTTTTCTCGGCCTCCCTCTGATTTTTACTCTCTTTTTGCAACTTCACTTGATCTTCATAAACCTATTTTAGTGTCATTAGACAAGAGTGATTGGTCTTTGATTGAGTACAAAAGAGTATTTGTTAGAGAATTCATCATGCTTCACACGCCTATCAAATTGTCATGGCCATCCTAACAACAAATGTTCAGTTTGCATCGGTATATCGTCACACAACACCTCATCTTCATATTTATTGATCCAAAAAGAAACTAACACTTGTTTGTTTACCTTCACTTTGCTACTATCATTTAACCATTGTAACTTATATGGTCGTGGATGCTTAAATGTTGACAACCCCAATTTCTCCACCAAAGTAGTGCTTGCAATATTAGTACAACTACCACCATCAATAATCACACTATATACCTTGTTCTGAACATGGCACCTAATGTGGAAGATGTTTTCCCGCTGCACCTCATCATCTTCTTTGACCTGCACACTTAGAGCCCTCCTCGTAACCAACAATTCACCTTGGACAGCATATTCCTCATCATTCACATCTGTTAATGGTGCCATAGATTCGATGTCATCTTCATCATCGGATTCAATCTTGTCATTCTCTCGCAATATCATAACTCTTTTGTTTGGACATTGACTCACTATATGACCCCTGCCTTGGCATTTAAAACACTTAATATCACGATTTTGAGTGGTTGTAGAATTTATTTTACATTTATTTCCATGGCTGGTCATTTCTTGCTTTTGCTATGTTTTAAGTTTAGCCATGGCTTGCTTCCCTTCTTTCCTCAAGAAATTTAACCTCCATGATGAACCCGAGCTAAGGTTTTACCGTGTATTGCTGTCTCTTACCTTGAGTTGGTTCTCAATCTTGATAGCCATGTGTACCATATTATCCAACTTTATATAATGCTGCAATTCTACCGAGTTAGCAATTTTTCGGTTCAAACCAGCTAAGAACCTAGCCATAGTAGCCTCTCGGTCTTCTTCTACATTCGCACGGATCATAGTGAGTTTCATCTCCTTACAATAATCCTCTACACTTCGATTACTTTGTGTAAGTCTTTACAATTTTTGGTACAACTCCAGATAGTAATAGCTTGGAACAAACTATCTTTTCATCACAGTTTTCATTTCTTCCCATGTCTCTATTGGACACTCTCTATTTCTTCTTCTGTTTAATACTAATTGATCCTACCAAACAATCGTATAATCAGAAAATTCAACGGTTACAAGTTTTATCATTTTAAGTTCGGAATAATGGTGACAATCAAATACTAATTTCATCTTTTCCTCCCATTCAAGGTAAGCTTCGGGATCGTTTTTTTCTTGAAACGATGGAATTGTCATCTTAATACTACCCAAGTTATTATCTTCTCGATTCCTAACTTCTCTAAATCGCCCACCATATCTCCTATTGCTAACAATTGAATTATGGTCATCTTCTTCATCAAATCCATCCCCATAATACTTTTCATCTTCAATTCTCACTTCCTTAGGTTGAACCCTCTCTCTCCTATGCAGATTAGGAACATTTTGTGGCTATTCCATAAGTGCATTCTCTACATGATCTAATCGTTCATGAACCTACTCCATCTCCACTTTCAATGTTCTCCTCATCTCACTCATTAAGGCTTCCATGAGTAACTTCGGATCAATCTCTCCTTGCACACTTCTGCAAATATTGTTTGACATGATTGCTGCAAAACAAAGTTAGGAAAAGAAGAAAAAAAAATAAAAATCTTGCACGATCTATCATGTGTTTCACTCAAAAAAAGATTTACTCAACTTTCACTCGTGTTTTCACACAAAATCAGTTTGGCTTTTACCCTCTTATGTGCTCACCACTCTTGCTTTTTTCCACTTATAGTAATCTCTATAGGGTCTTATCAAATTAATCAGATAAATATCATAATTTTCAGCAACAATTCACTACAAACTCACCAAGAAAAATATGGTTGTGTTTGACAAAAGTTTATGGGTTTGATGACAATAATAAATTTGGATTAGGACTCAAAAGGGAAAATAAGGATGTAAAATTGAAACAAGATTGTAAGAATAAAATCTTAATATCACACTATTTTTTTCTTTTGTTTTTTTTTTTTTTTTTTTTTTGTTTCTGGATTTTTTTTTGTTTTTGGTTTTGTTTTTCTTTTTTTTTTTAATAAAATAAAGAATATAGGCACACCTAATACTAAACTAGGCTCTAATACCAACCGATACGAATCATGCCAAGAACCGACCAAACCCGTGAGTCAAGTAAGGTTCCAAGATCGCCTAAAATCATATTTGTATAAAAAACGTCTACTCGTTGCTGATATGGAAGCAAGAACCTTGGTATGGTGAAGATGCCACAATCAACAATGGAAGAATTGATTGATTAATATAGGAAGAACATCATAGGAAAATCCTGATAAGTTTGAAAAGTTCTATAAAGAACCGAAGAGAATACTCTTACTAGTATTATTAATCATGAACTGAATTCCCCTTTAGGGTTACATTGGGTTATAAAGTTGAAAACACTAAGTAGCATAAAAGAGAATAATTAATTAGACAATTAAACCATTTTAAACCTATAAAAGAAAAGGGAAAGTCAACCTTTTACAATTAGAAAAATAAAAAAATAAGAAAAGAAGAATAAGGAATAAAAATGACAACTAATTGTCTTGAAAATAATATGTAAGAAATCAACCACAAATTGGAGGTCTTTATGATTTAGAAATTAACACCATAGTGGAAAGTCTTTATGGACAAGAAATTAGCTAGAATCAACTCCACCAATTGCTTTAATTAAATTAATTAAGCCTTGATATTCTTTTAAGCCCATCTTGGAATTCATAATTTTAAATCAGTTCAAATCTCTTGAACCAATCCATTAAGTGTTTCTCTAAACCTCTTAGCTCCTGTCCTTGTAATTAGCCTAACTGGAAGATGCAATGGATTCTTTGGTGATGCTTCTTTATTCTCATCAGTGTTTTCGGTTAATAGTGATCGAGTGAATGATGATTTTTGGGAAATGGACCCTAAAAATCGAAAATTTTTAGAATAGGTATTAGATCTAAATAAACTAAAACATATCAACAATGAGCCCATCTGAGCAGAATTTTAAGAGCTCCGAAGATTTTTGGACGAAAATACCTTTTTTTTAGAATAATGGTTATTGATGATCTTACACCCATTTGATTTTTTTTAGTATAAAATTGAGAGATAAAATACCCAATTAGAGTATTACATGGTCAATTGGATGATTGAAAGACTATAAAATATTTTTGGAAATTATTTAAGTATGAATGTGAATTAAATCTATTAAGAGGTAAAGTAGATATTTTCACATTCAAGCACATATGGATTATATGTGAGTATTGCATGGAATAAAAATTAGAAGCACAATTCATGTGAAACAAAATGAACCAATGAGAGAAGGCCATATGGAAATCACTAAATTAACTAGTTAGTTGTCATACAGCTAAAATTTATGGGATTTAGTTGTTTAATAACTAGCTAGCCTATGGACCAATCACATGTCATTATTTGTAACTAATGACGTATTTAACATTATAGAAATAGTTCAAAGACAATTTGATCAATTAATGGGAGCCTATATAAAATTGAATTGTGCATGAATTGATAAGAAAAATTAAAAGAAAATTGAGAGAAAGAGAAGAGTTAGGTTCGGCCAAGAGAAGGACAAGAAGAACAAGAAAAGTTTTACCACTTTTGAATGCAAACTCCATTGATCTTCACTAAATAGATATTAAGGTTAAACTTGAGCAAAGAAAGTGAAGAGAAAGTGGTAAGTAAGTTGATTTCCTATGGCGTTTTAATGATTTCTTGGATGTATAACAACTTGATGAGTTTATGTAATTTTTGACATATTTAGAAGTAGATTAGCTTATATTCAAGTATGGAATTGAAAGGAAACTCAAAGGAAGCAATTAGGTAAAGAAGTGATCAAGGTATGTATTTTAGGGTTTTATGCAATTTTACAAAGAAACTTAAATTGTGTTGGTATTAAGGCATTAGATAATTATTGATCTGATTTTAATGCTTGTGGTGGTCTTGATAATGAAAGAATTAAGTTGGATGCCCTTATGTGCAATTTCGGTCAAGATGACATTTTGGTGTTCAAAGTGGAAATTCAATCACCTTAATATGTTCTCATGAGATTATGTATATTGTAACATCCTCCACCCGACTTCCGTCGGAACGGATAATCTAGACAGAGGATGTCACCTGCCTAATTGAAATTCGTTTGTTCTTTTCACTCAAGTTTTTGTTATTAAAATTTCGTTTAAAAACGTTCATTTAAATTTCTAAAAGATCCGACAGAGTTTTTTTTTTCTTTTCTAAAAACCCAAAATTTGAAAACATATAAGGAAATAATTAACACTTCTAAATCACATTCATTTTCTCAACTTTCATTTCGAATCTCCCGTCTGACTTCAAAACCACTTCACCACACAAATATTTATAATAAATCATAATAAAACTTATTAATTGAAAAACGCATGATAGCATGAAAATTATTATTATTAACAATCATTCTTAAATTTTATATCAACATTAACTAATAATTCCATTCATTAACAATTGTACATACAAAATACTTAACATCATTTCTTCCAATTTGTAACCACACGATATTCACTATATTTTGAGATTTAAGTCGTAAATTTAGATTTCACGAATTTGTAAACTTTTACAAATAAATTTTCAAAGCACTCAATTTACAAATTTAAAACACACATAAACTCAACAATTATTGTTTTCAATTATTTTAACACAGTTTTCTTTTTATACTATTAAAATATCATTATAATGATTTTTCATATATATATATATATATAATATTTCCAAAATTCTTAAACTTTATTAGAATTCACAAATAACATTAATTTACTAATAATTACACATATAAAACACATAAAACTTATTGTTGCGCCTATTAATCCGAATCCGATTTTCATAAAAATTTCAAAGCAATTCTGACAAAGACACTTGATTAAGAATTTCACATATCCATTTCATCAAAAATCATTTAATAATACGATTTCGTTTAATAATTTTCAAAACATAATGACACGATTTTCTTTAATAATTTTTCAAACATAATAACACGATTTCATTTAATAATTTTCAGTGCCCTTCGTAAACTCTGACACAATACCATGGACCGAAATTCGGGTTTCAGACAGAATAAATAGCGTTTTCAGTATCGGCCACTCAGTGTCTATCCACCGGATCGCATATCACATATCCATATCACATTCGGTTTCGACTTCAGGACCGGACACCTGGTGCCTCTCAATTCATCCGTCGAAAACTACGTATCAGTATCGATGTAACGGCGTCGTACTGCTATATCACCCTATTGGCTAGCCAACTACTAGTCCCCATCTACCAATGCTCAGGTTTACTCGGGCTCTACTCAATTTTATTAATTTTATTATTTACCAAAAAAAAAACATTTCATTCAAAAAGCGAGAAACACAATTTCAGCCACAATTTTTTTCATATATTCAAATTATTCATATAAACATCATAACACACTATTTTACATTTAGTTAACTCATCCAATCTTTTTCATAACGTCTGTGCCCTTCTTTCGATATACGCTCGGTCAAGGCACTGAACTTGTCCATTTCTTTCTATTTCCTTTCCATTATCATTCAAAATCATTCAATTATCATTTAATCATTACATAAATAAACATAAAATGACACGAATACCCTTGAATTTCCAAATTAATATTCATTTGACCTAAAAAGAAGTTTTAAAAATATTTCTTTTTCACACATTACTTCATCGTATAAAGCATTCAAAAATCATTGATTTAACACATGAATACAATAAGATGGAAATGATAGAAATACCACTAGGTTATTCCCTACTGTGCATACGGTCTAGGGAACTAAATTATTAACGTATTTTAATTGGGCTTGAGTTCGAGATATTATCTCAAACGTCTACGTACCCATTTCATTATTGGGATCAAAGCCCTTGTAGTTCGACAAACTAGTATTATTATAATTTATCAACATAATTCATAATACACTCAATCTCTATTTTCAGACCAACCTGCATATATATATTTTCCAAACTTTTTATTTTTCATTTCATAATATCACAAAATTATTTATACTGTGATTTTTACATAAACCTGAAATCAAATCAATTAAAAATAACAATATCACACGATTTACTAAATAATTCATTTATTTTCAATACATAATAAAAACTGAAATATACATAAACGTACTAAAATATCATTTTATTCATTTTCAAATCTTAAATCATTTTATATGCAAAGTTATATAACTCGATTTCTAAATAGAAATATAATTATCAAAATATATATTCTATAATCCAATCATAAATCATAATACAAAATCAATAAACAATTATTGTAAAACCCAAAACTTCGTTCGTCGGAGAGCGAAATCTTTTTCCGATGGATCGTGTTTCATCGAAAAAATATAATTATCGAGTCCGAAAATATTCGAAATAATTATTTTAGAATAATAAAAATAAATTCAAGTTCGTAAAGACGGATTCGAAATTTTAAAATAATTTCAAAGGCGAAAGCAGTTAAAAGCGGATTCCAGGACGGACGGACAGAAATGGATTCGATTTCGAAATTAAAGCGAGAATGCATGGAAGAATGTTAATAAAATAAAATTGATGAATCAATATGACAAGTCATTCATGCATGGAATCAAGTTAACAAGTGGCATCATTTTGTAGCTTTTATATATATAATAGTGAAAAGCAAGACTTGAGCATTAAAAGCAAAGAAATCTATTTCGGTCATCCATTCAAGCAAAACCGAAAACCATTTATGAGAGAGTCAAGTAAAGTGAATCAAAACCAAGGCAAGCATTCGGTCAACACTCATTTCAAGCAAAACTAAAAATCATCTTGAGAGAGAACCGAGAGACATAGGGAGATCGAGAAAGAGAGTTGTGTGTGAGAGTGAGAGATAGAGAAAAGAGGCCGAGTCATCTTCAAGCTTCGATCAAGCAGATCTGCCCATGCATGCAAGCAGAAGTGAGCTGGTTGAGCCAATCGTGAATTGTCCAGTGCAGACCAGAAAGCAAGGCAAACACCATCAAGCTTAGCGCGAGCTGATCGTGCATGCAAGCTAGAAAGAGTACTGCCGTGAGCTGAGGAGCTGCTGCCGTTACTATCGTGTCCTGCTGCTGTGAAGCTACAGTTGCTGTCTTGAGAAGCTACTGGTGTGAGGAGCTACTGGCGAGAGGAGCTACTGTTGCTGCCGTTAAGAGCTATCGTCGTTGTCGTGAGTCGCTGCCATTGCCGAGAGCTGTTGTCGCCGTTGTGAGCTGCTGTCGAGCAGCTGCTGTTAGGCCGAGACCTCATCAGGTGAAGACCGAGCAGCTTTGGACCTTCAACCCATCATCCTTTGGATCTTCATCAAGTTAGAAAGGGAGGAAGGAGATTGCTTGCTGCCGTGAGCTTAAGTGAGCATCGTCTCGCCGTCGTAATTGTTCGAGAGCTGGTTCGAAGCAAAAATCAGTTCAAGTTGAGGTAAGTGTTGTTCCATTTGGTTTTGTTATGTTTTTCGAGTAATTTTTAAAGTGTGCATGTGAATTCGGATTGAAGGAAGCTCGATTTAAAGTGAATTTATAAAGACAGCCCATTCACGCAAGTGTTCTTTTGAAATTTCAAGCTTTCGAAGTGAGTTTCAAAAAGTATATTAAGTTTTTATTGATTTCGTTGGATAGTTAATGTTGGAATTGAGATATGGATTAATTGATGATGTTATGATTGGGTTTTAGGATTTAGAACCTCGTTAGTGCGGAGGTTTGCTCGTTATTGTTCGATTGTGTTTTTGGAATGAAATTGTCATTAATTGTTTTCGTTGCGATTCGAGTATGGGCTGTTATACAAAAGTTAGGGGCTATTATGTTATGCTTTTAGTTTCGAGTTCGTTATCGTGGAAAATGGTTAGTATTGGTATGTTTTAAAGTATCGAATAGTCGTTCGGATATTGAGAAATTGTTTCCGAGCGATTCGGATGAGTTTTCTGCGAATGCGAATGTTTTTAATTTGTGATTTTCGTTGTCAAATGTGAACGTGTTGATGATGTTATCTCGCTACCTTGAGACGTATTTAAGCCCGTTAAAGTGTTAAAGTTTGATGTTAGGATAGTTTGAAATACATTTAAGTTGGTCGGATAGTTTTTATTTCGCGCGAAATCGTTAAATTGTCGAAATTCGGAGTTGAATCGAGAAATGAATATTGTTTAAGCTTGCTGCCATATTTTTCATGTTTGTGCTTTAAAGTGTTTAAATATTCATTTTCCATGTTTTAAGTAAAGTCACGAATAGTAATTGACGATACGTTAAATTGAAAACGAAGGAATCGCGCGAAACACTAAAAGCGATAATTCGCGATAAATAGTTGAAATCGCGTAAGTTTTAAGTTATTCATTGGCTTCGAATCTTTTTTTTATTGAATCCATTAGAATGTGATGTCGGTGATGTTACTTTAGTTTCGAATGGCATAGTTGTCGGTTTTGTAACCGTAGAGTTTCGAGTAGTTTATGTTGCGATAATGAATTGGTTCGAGATAGTCTCCGCGTGCGAATATTAGTTTTCCATATTATTATCGTGTGAGGATAATCGCTTGAATTGTTGTGATTAGAAATCCTCGTGTGGCTTAAGTTTAGTTTGCGCATGAGTTGTATTTTAACGAAATCTCGATTGAAACCAATTGTAAGTGAATCGAAGAGCGGACGAGATCCGTATCGAGAAGTGGTGATAAAGTATTTGGAAGCAAGTTGTGAGTATGGATTTTATTTAAAGTTTTCATGCAAATGATTCTATGATTTGAATTTCATTACGTTTCATACAATGCATGTATAGTTTTATATATATATCCTGCTATAACTATATGTATATATATTCTTTGAGTAAAGTAAACTAGTAAATTGAGATATACATGCATAAAGATATTATTTGCGAAAGTTATATTGTGATATTATAGCATATTGTTGAGATTTCATTATCTATATGCCTTTGGCTTACCTTAGCCCTAGTTTACACCTAGTCGAAGTATTCCATACGTGTACGGTAAGTTGGGGGAGGGGGGTGTTTACTAACTTTGGGGGGAGTCAGTCACCCTCTGCACATATGGGATAGTGTAGATTTGCCTTATGTTAGAGGGAATCGCGATCTCAGAGTTGTTTCCACATCTGTGACTACACATGGTGAGAGTTCCCCTAATCCTAGTGGCGTGTCTTCGCATCGTCATGAAGGATAAGTTTCCCTGGGTTGCCAAATAGGCTAGTAAGAAAACAAGAAAAGTTTTTAAAAAAAGTTTGATAAGTATTTTTCACATTTTTAAAACGAGTTTACAGTTTTCAGAAAAAGTAAGTAAATAATAATTTTCCAACCATTATTATGTTAAGCAAAAGCATAGTTTATGTTAAACTTACTCACTCACTGAGTTATTCTCACCATCGTTTTTCATATTTTATTAAAATCCTCCCCAAGTGTAGGTACGAGCAGCGCGGCGGAGGCATCTTCATTGGACGTACAGGCCAGCTAGATACGCGATCACACTGCACTAGTTTCTAGATATATTATCATGTACTGTATTTATTATCTTTTTCAGTTCTCTCCAGTGTTGTAAATATTATTTTGGATTAAGGATTTTATGTAAATATCATACATGACGTTTTAAGATTTTAATCAAGTTACTTTCCGTATCATTGAATGATTATGAAATTGAAAAAGGGCCAGAGGCCTATTAGTTATGGAAATGTTTGGAAATGAAATTATATAGATTTTATGAAGTTTTTACAGGATGAAAATTTTAGAAAAACAGCCGTTGCACTGCCGGATTTTTGTATAACTCTATTTTAATAAAGTTATTTTCAACGAACAAAATTCCTACCCGTTTTCAGAATTAAAAGGATTTCAAGTAATTTCAAGAAGAAAAGAGGCTTAGCTCCACGGGAACTTTCCAGCCAGAGCAGATCTCGACTAGAAAGCCACCGTGGGGTATCGGGCAAGTCACCTAGCTAGTAAAGTTAGAAAGGGACCTGTCAATTTTCTTCAAATAATGCTTAAATAAATCAAATTTGAAACATATATAATCTTTTTTTTTTTTCAATTGTATAACATAATTTATAATCTATAAAATCAATTAACTCAACAATTATTTACTTGAAATAACTAATAAAATCTTAAATGTAAATAAACATAACTCAACAAATTTAATTAAAAATAAAATTATCCACTCACATAACTCTTTTGCTTATTTCTATATCAAAAACGCATTTCTCTCTTATTTTCTCATCATTCTATATTTATCCAAAAATCATATAAAACTGAATGTAAAACTATACAAAAATAAATTACTTGTCTGAAATTCAAATCATATTAAAATAAATTTACTTATCTGAATAATTGAACACACAAATCATTATTATTTTTTCTTACCATCCTCCCTCTCGGCTCCTTCTATCTTTCTTCAATTTTCTTTTTCTTTCCGATGCTGCCCAATTCTCTGCTCTTGCTGCTCTTCATTTTTTTTTCCAACTGTCGGCACGTTCTGCTCCTTTTTCTGTCGATTTCCAATCAAACATATATATATATATACTCACACAATCACCGCCTCACTGTTACGCCAATCATCTCAATTTTTTTTTTTAATCATCATCATTATCCTACTAACTGACATATATACATATATATTTTATTATATTTATGATAATTAATTTTAAAAACAAACGCCACCAATTTTGACTTTTCAATATTTGAAAATTTTCATTTTCTACCCCTCTGACATTTTTCTTTTTAACCTAACTTTCTTAATTTCTTTTAAAAATATCCTTCAATTGGATATTTATCCACAAAATTCTGTATTTCTAAGACTTGAACTGAACCAAGTTGATAACAATAAATTAAATTTCAATTAATCTCTTGGATCCAGTGAAAGTAGGGCGTTACAATTTATCTCCCTTTATAAAATTTCATCCTCGAAATATAGGAACCATCTCATCTCAAAATATCTTATGCTAAAGTCATTGTTTTCATTTAATCATTAATAACCATAATAATTAGATTCTAAATAAATTTTTAATTTTTTCACATCCATAAAATCGTATATTCTACACTATAATAATTCACACCTATATAAATTATTATTAACCAAGATTCCTCAATAATCATAATTGTATCTTTATAGAATATTTCATAAATTTCTATATATATAATATCCAAAACTATAACAATTTATACCTAAATAGATTATCATTAAACAAAATTCTTTAATTAGAATCTTCAACAGTAATTATACTCATATAATTCTGAATAATCACACATATACCTATTCTCAATAATCAATATTTATAATATTCTAAATAATAATTCGTTTCCTTTTTCTCATTTTCAATAATATACAAAACTTAATCAATCATTCTCCATAACTCGTATATTTCATATAGCTTCCATATAATAGTTCAAAATACATCAATGAATAATTATTTACAATTTTTTTTCTCATTTCCTTTTCTTTAGTATCTAGTATAAATTTCGAAACCTTTTGATTTGCGATAGCCGCTTTTCGAAAGTTATTATTTATACGGATACTTTTCATCCAAAAATATTATTTATCAAAATTTTCACTTTCAATGATTTTCGAGATCCGTTTTTCAAAAATCATTATTCACTCGTCACTATTCATCCAAAAATCACTATTCTCCCAAAAATACTATTTATTCTGAAAATACTATTTATCTGGATATATTTTTATTTCTCTTAAATAGAGAAAATTTGGAACATTACACATATAGTTAAACAAGTTTGCACAAAGAAAATGAAAAGAAAAGAATGTCATGATGTTAGTATGAGTTTATGTCAAGTATGTGAATTATAATGTATGTAGTATTTTAAATTCAATTTGGGTGAATAAGGGTGATAGGCATTGACTTCATATAATTAGGGTGATTGATTCTAAATTAGGATATGCCTTGTCTGTGAAAAGGAAGCAAAGAAATCGAGGGAGAATTATTGAAGACCATTGTAATCAAATTAGAGGCAAAGTGAGTGTAAAATTATTTTATAAAATGCTAAGTGCATTTTTAGCATGCTTTCAAATGTTAAAGTATCTTAAAATTGAAATGAGTTTTATTAAATATGTTAGTTTATATATTCATGTATTCATCTAAAAAAATGTTTATAACATAAATTATTGAAATAATATATTTTTATGCCTTTAGTAATAATTTGAAGCAACATGCCTTTACATTTGATTATTTTTAGTATAAGAACTAAATTTTTCAAAAGCATAATAGAAGAAAGTTTTCAAGACCAATGGTTATCCATCCCCACGATATGATTGAGAATCAATTGAAGTACCTTATGCATGCATGGTACATCAAGGGGGGCATGTCATTAACTGTAGGGGGATTGAGTCTATTATATTGCCCACTGTGTGTTTGAAGGTACTATGACTGATACCCTACACAAGGCGAGGTAATATTTCGCAGCATAGTGGTTTATGACTGAGATAGATCGTCCCCACCATCGGTGACCTACTACCGATCGGTAAGATATGATTTCTCTAGCTTCCATTATATATATGTTACATGAATGATGCTATTCCTTTATGTACCTATGTTCATGTTTTCAATGGATTTACTGATGAATGTATTTATGTTTTCAAGTAAATTTATATTAATGTATATGCAAAACGGTGAGATTTATAATTTGAATAAATCATTAAGAATTTTAGATTTCTGAATATTTTGGGAGGTATACTTATTCGAAATATTTTTTTCATAACACTCACTGAGCCCTTTTAACTTAATTTTTTCTGTTTACTTTGTGAAAATCTCCCTATGTATAGAGACGGGTGCTCAAAGCGAGCGATCTCCGACACAGAGTTAGGTGAGCACTTCCAACGACTGTAATTGTGAAAATATTGTATATATTTTGATGTCTAGTAAATATGTATAATGTAATTATTTATGATTATATGCATGATAATATATATATATTTTTTAAATTTGAAATGGTTTTAGGTAGAAATATTTTTAATTGTGGTTAAGCTTTGATCATGAGATAGACTTGAGGTCCAAATTGGAAGTGGAGAAAAATGTATGAATTTTTGAAGTGTTTATAAATTTATTTTCAGGTGAATTGAAAGGACTGGAAATATCGAAAAACAACTGTTGGGCTGCAATTTTTATCACTCAAATTTCTAAATGATTATGAAATATAAATGTATTACGGGTTCGCTCCATAGAGTCCTTTACGGTTATCGGTATGAAGATTGCAAGGATTTTTGTTGAGGTGCTGGAAGGGCTCCTCTCGGGTCCTTAAAGGGGAAATTCGGGTCAAGTCTCTTTCATGCACCCATTTTTTAATAAGATTTCATATCACTAAAATACCTTAATATAAAATTATTAGCAAAGAGAAAATATAGTTAGATATAAATTTGAAGTGCTCCACACTACACTAACCAATTTACATTTGACGTTAGACATGACCACGGTTCAGTTTGAATTGTCCGATTCGAACTGAACTAGGTCAAATTAACCGAAACCAGAACATAAGGTTCTGGTTCCAGTTAAGAACAGGATCGGAACTGCTATTGTAGTGCTTCCAGCTCCGGTTCTTCTATTATTAGAATCGAAACCGTCGGTTCAAAGAACCAGTGGAACCAGAACCGCTTTGAATCGATGGTTTTGGTTCTTTTAAAAAAAAAAAAAAAATTAAAAGTGACAAACGGTCAAAATTTTAAAAGTGACAAACAATCACTCTTTTTTTAACATTTCACCCCTCCCCTTAATTTCTCTTTTAACCTCTCCCTTTTCCCTGTCTATAAATACCTCTCCCATTCTTAATTTCTTCTCACACCTATATCTCTCAATCTCAACTCTCTCTCAATTTCAACTTTTAGTTTCAATATTCTCTTAATTCTTAATCTTAATTTCCTTTAATTATTTTTTAATTATATCTATAAATTATAGTTTTCAATTTATTGTTTGAAGTTTCAAATTCTTAATTTATTATTTTTAAATTACAAAATCTTATTTTATTATTTTTAAATTTCAAATTTTCAATTTATAATATTTATAAATTTCAAATTTTCAATTTATCATTTTTTTTTTACTTATAAATTTTAATTTCAATTTATATTTTTAAATCTAAATTTTTAATTTATTAGTTATTACTTTTAAATATCAAATTTTCAGTTTATTAAACACCATGTAATAAAAGGTAAGAGAACTATGTGAACTTTGGTTCCTCTAAAATTTAAGAGGATACGTAGGCAACTTAATTATGGTAATAAATTATGTGCAAGCCCAATGTTTTTATTTAAATTTTTTATTAAATCAAAGTTCAAATAATTAATTTTTTTTTTTTTTTGTGTATAGATTTATTTTTTTAATATCAAAATATGGTTTAATATTAATTTTTAAATTTTATTTTTATTTAAAAAAAGGTTCCGAAACCAGAACGAAACCGTTATAGAACCGGAATCGGAACCGAAACGGAAACTAGAACCATACAAAACCTCGGTTCCAGAACTGAACTAGAATCATTTTATCTCGGTTAAGGTTTCGATTTTAGTTTTTCCAGAATCGGAACCATCGGTTTGGAATCGAAATCAGAACCGAACCAAATCGTGATCATGTCTACTTGACGTTAGACCCTTATCATTTACTTGATCAAGTCATGCATGGTAGCCAGCTGGTTGGTAGACCATGATTGGAGGGGTTAATGGATTATTAAAAAAGTTTAATTTTTATTATTATTATGAGAATATGGGTTGGTATCCATAATGTTTTCAAAATGGTTGATTCTTAATTACTATCCAAAAAACAATTTGGAGACCTTTTAAATTATACTGAAGATAAAATATTAGGATAATCCCAAAAAACTCATTGTAGTTTGTAAAAATATCTATTTTATTATCTATGTTTTCATTTTTATCCAAAATCCCTTCTAACATTAATAAAAACACTCAAAATACCTTATAAAAGCATGTGAAAGGATGATAATACACCTGATGGTCCTAAATTAATGATAAAGTTATAAGGGTAAAATGATTATTTTTTGTTAATTTTTTAATATCAAGGGAGATTTTGGATAAAAATAAAACTATAGTGATAAAATGAATTTTTTTACAAACTATAGTGGATTTTTTGGGATTATCCCTAAAATATTTTTACCTTCTATCACAAAGAAAAGAAGATAATGAAATGTTTCTAGTTGACTAGAATAGTATATTGAGTCATCCTCATGCTATGTATATCAACATTTAAAACTTTTAGATGTCGATGATGCAAACCATGAATTATGGTAGTGAAAGTTATTTGTATAAACTACACCGACTGGTTTCAAATAGGTGATTAATTATGAGAAAAATTTGATTTAGATAAGTGAATAAAAGATTATATTTAATTCTTTAAGATAGCATAAAGTTAGGCATTAATGTATGTAATGGTAAAAAAGTTTGACAAAATACATAAAATGATCCATTTGACCAGCTACACTTCAAAACTAACCCTTTAGTTTTTGTTCGTACAAAAAAGAGTATGAATGGACAAAAATGTCCTTAATGAAATGAGAGCTATGAAATTGATAGAAGCTTAGTTTTGGTAAACCACTCTTCTCACCCCTTGGTAACCTCTCCTGCTAAGCAGCCTCTCTCGCCAACCAGCAGTACAATAATCTCTTCCCACCGATCAGCCTTCCATTCAATCACTTTCGACGGCTAACATGTCTTTTCACTTCCCACAGCCAACCTTTCTTCTCATTTCCTAAGTTCTCACACCAAGCAGTTGTGCACCGTCTTCGCCAACTAGACTAATGTCTATCTGTAGTTCTGACGACCAACATCTTTTCTAACTACCCACAACCAACCTCTCTTCTCACTTCCCACGGCCACCCTTTCTTCTGTCTTTCCTTGCTTAAGAAATGAAGAAGTGTGAACTTTTGGACTGTCGAAGAACTACGTCTATAGCTACTGGTCTTCTTCTCTGTGGGTGGGTAGTATATTTACTAGTTATGGTTGCTTTGGGTATGTGAATATAGTTATATAAACCAAAGATGAGGTATTGAAAGTGGGTTATGGCTATTTGCTGTACTGTTGTGTGTGGGTTTATGGGTAAGATGATAATGTGACAGTTAGAATGTTGGTAGTTGTAATGTAAATTGATAATTTGAGTGTGGAATTTGTAACGAAGGGTGAGATGATTTTGAGGTGAAGTCTTCATGTTAACAGTAGGAAACTTTTAGGTTGGGAATCTCAACTTTCAGGTTGGGATTTCTAACCTGTAGGTTGGGAATTTTAACCTTTACGTTGAAATTCCAAACCTTGAGATTGAGAATCTTAGATTTTTGAATTAAGAATCCCAAATAGAAGGTTGGGATTCCCATTCTTAGGTTGCATATCTGAACCATTAAGTTGAGAATCTCAACTTATAAGTTAAGAATCTCCATCTCCAAGTTGAAAATCCCAACGTGGATGTTCAACCAAAGTTGGGATTCCCAATCTTCAGGTTAGGAATCCCAACGCTAAGATTGAGATTCCCAATCTGGAGGTTGGGATTGCCAATCTTAATTTAATATCTAGGTTGTGAATCATAACTTTGATATTGAGATTTCAAATATGGATTTGAATCAAGGTTAGGACTCACAACCTTTAAGTTGGGATTTTCAATTTTAATTTAACATCCAGATTGGGAATCCCAACCTTAAAGTTGAGATTCCAAATATGAATGTTGAATCAAGGTTAGGACTCCCAACTTGAAAATTGGGATTCTCAATCTTGATTTAACATTCAGGTTAGGAATCCTAGCCCTAAGGTTGAGATTCCAAATGTGGATGTTGAATCCAAGGTTAGGACTTCAAACTTAGAGACTGAGATTTTCAACCTAGAGATTGAGAATGTCAACTTAGATATTCTATCAAGATTGAAATTCTCCACCTCAAATTTGGGATTCCTAACTGTGACGTTGGGATTCCCAACCTCTTAATCTTGATTTAATATCCAGGTTGAAAATCCTAATCCTGAGGTTGAGATTTCAAATATAGATATGAATCAATGTTAGGACTTCCAACCTCCAGGTTGGGATTCCCAATCTTGATTTAAAATCTAGATTGGGAATCCCAACTCTAAGGTTGAGATTCTAAATTTGGATGTTGAATCAAAGTTAGCACTCCCAACTTGGAAGTTAAGATTCTCAATCTTGATTTAACATCCAGGTTGGGAATCTCAGCTCTAAAATTGAGATTCTAAATGTAGATGTTGAATCAAGGTTAGGACTCCTAAACTGGAGGCTGAGATTTTCTACCTAGAGATTGAGAATGTCAACTTGGATGTTTTATCAAGGTTGGAATTCTTTACCTCGAAGTTGGGATTCCCTGCTGCGAGGTTGGGATTCTGAACTAGGTCGGGAATCGTAACATTAATTTGAAAATCCCAACCTAAAGATTCCATTTTTCAACCTTGATTGAACATCCCAACAAGTTAGAATATAATTTTTTGATTTCTTTCTACATTTTCATCTACTTGTTCATTGATGGTGTTTCTTCAATGTTTGGTAGCTATGGTATTGCGGATTGATACAGGGAGTTGTATAGCATTTGATATGAAATAATTAGAAATTGTCATGAAATGTGTACAAGTGATTGTTATCGTTAAAATAAATGCTATACATATGGAAAAAAAAAATATACATTGCCTTATTTGGGAGATTGTGAGAGTAGTAGTGCTTGTTTGTCACAAACCAGGAGGAACCAATGTTTGGATATATACTGACCAGACTGCCTTAATTTGATAGGTTGAACGACATGGATAAAGTTCGAATCCCAGTTCGATATGATGGTGTGGATGATGAATAAGGGAGGAAACGTGTTGTACGAAGGTGGCAAGATGAAAGGAATTTAATTGTTGAAGAAGTCAGCACACGAAGAATTACATGATGCTGTGGTACGTGCACTTGATATTAATCCTGTTGATTTTGTAGTTATGATAAAGTTCAAATGTAAAACATGTGATGTCAACCCACCAATTGAAGTGATGAATGATAGTGATGCTGAGTTCTTTATCACTGAAGTTAGTATCAATGAGGAATCCATTATGTATTACAGTGGAGTATAAATGTGACTCGACAGCAGTCTTGTTAGTTGGTGAGGAAGAATGTGCCAAAAATATTGGAGAAAATGTTGCTGTAGAAAAATATTTGGCTAGCGAAATTCTAGTTCGGCTAGAACACTTAATGACTGATGAACATGTGATGGGGGTTGATAACTATACAGAACATATATTTGATCTTTGTGGTACCGAATCTACAGATGTTTGTGCATCTCTATTGGCTTCTACAGAAGCATCACCAATTGATAGGATTGATAGTTCGAATGAGAAGAAGTTGAAATAAAAAATAGATAAATGGGATTGTCATGTTGCAACGACATCTTCGATTCCTTAGGGAACATATGGTGGTTGCATTGACAATGTCTTTAATAGTGTTAAAGATGTTCGGCTTGGTAATGTATGCTCTAATAAGGAAAAGCTAAATCTGAAGATGATAATGTTGGCTATTGCTAGACAGTTCAATGTTAGAGTGAAGAAGTCCACCAAAGACTTATTTGTTTTGGCTTATGTGCAGAAAGGTTGCAAATGGTGGTTGCATACAATGAAACTTATGGCTCAGAAGCTTTTCACGTGTGAAAGTACATTCCAGATCACACATGTTCTCTTGATTCGCTCATTTTTCACCGTCGATAAACAACAAGTAAATTGATTGGGCATTGTATCAAATGGAAGCATAAGGGTGCTTCTCAATGTTACCATCCAAACAACATAGTTGAGGATATTAAGAAAAGGTATGGGATGACTTGTAATTATAATAAAGCATGGAGGGCTAAAGAGGTTGTTTTGACGTTAGTTAGGGGATCACCTGAATAGTCCTATAGTGTGCTTCCGTTGTATTATGCGATGTTGGAAATGAAAAGTCTAAGGACTATAACTAACATTGAATGTGATGCTTCTAATCGATTCAAGACTTTTTTGTGGCATTAGGAGGTTCTATTACTAGATTTAGATCTTCCATTCGGCCCGTTACAGCTATAGATGGAACTTTCCTCAAATGTAAGTATAAAGGTACCCTATTTATTGTTACTTGCATGGATGGAAATAACCAAGTGTGCCCATTAGCTTTTGGCATTAGAGATTCAGAAATTAATAATACATGGATTTGGTTTATGACAAAGTTGCACGGGTGTATTGGAGAAGTTGATGATCTAGTGTTCATTTTAGACCGAAACACAAGTATAACAATGGCTATTATATATTAATTTCCAGGGGTTTTTGCATGGAATATGTATGTATCACCTCGGGTAAAACATAAAGACCAATTGTAAAGGTGGTGATGTGCATCAGTTGTTTTACAAGGCTACGAAAGCATACCAGGATTCAATGTTCAATAAAGTCATATCCCAAATTGTAGGAGTTAATATTAAAGCAGTTGAGTATTTGATTCTTGCAAAACCTACCAAATGGGCTAGATGTCAGTTTCGTGGTAGAAGATATTTCATTATGATAATAAACACTATAAAGTGTTTGAATGCTATTTTGAAGGAGCCATAAGAACTACCGATCACGAAGTTAATAGAGCATATACGTGGCCGTACTTCAAAGAAGGTTTTGGGAAAGCGTGAGGAAGCTGCAAAAATGACAATGCCTATGACAAAATGGGTTGAAGTCAAGCTGCGACAAAGGATGAAGAAAACTTCTTGTTATCCTGTGCATGCCGTTGATGTAGATAAGTACCATGTCATCGATGAATTTTTGAACTCGGTTGTGAACGTGCAGAATAGAACATGTGATTGCAAAAAATTTCAGTTAGACTAATTGCCATCTGCACATGCATTAGCAATCTGTACATGCATTAGCAATCTGTAGTAGTCGCCATCTATCTTATTGTGACTATTGTGCACCATTCTATAGCAGGGAATCATTAGCAGCAGCATATGTAGCTTCCATTCATCCAGTTGGCCCTGAAGATGATTGGATTTTACCTGAACATCTTGAAGTTCCTGTTGTCCTACCATCTAAAGGTTGTAAGCCTCGTGGACCTACTACAAAAAGAAAACCTTCAAAAGGTAAAGGTAAGCAGCAATTAAAGTGTAGTAAATGTGGTGGCTTAGGACACAACAGACAAAAATATAGGGCACCAATTCCAGTATGCTAAGCTACTGCATGGAAATCAACTACTAATAGGGAAAACTGTCAGACATTAACGCCATTATCATAATATAATCTATAATAGCAACTATTTATAAATCTTTGTTTCCTCCTTTATGTAATTGGTTTGTTTTTGGCTATAACATGAATTGCAATTTGTAAGTATAACTGGTTTTATATTTTTCTCAATTGACTTAAAGTACACGAGTACAAATGCTATTATGTTGCTAGTGCTGATAATCTATATGACATTATCAAAATTAACCTAATTTTACCTTGCGGCTGTACTTCTATTGCATTTCATCAGGTTAAACACTAGCAGGAAGGAGATCAATCATTTGAGCATCCTGTTGTTTCAACTAAAGGAAAGGTATGTAGTGTAGTGTAATGGTGGTAGCCAAATCTATGTTTCCTACCTATGTTGATTTTATGGTATAGAATTTTAAGGTCAGCTATGAAGTTGAGTAAGTTGATCGTTCCTTCTTGGCATTAACTTTATTTACTTTTTAGTCATTTTTTTCCGCATGAAACTGCTTACGACTATTTTACTGCTCCAATAATGTAGTTCTAGTGACATTTTACATAAAGTGTGTTTCGTATTTCTGATTTCTTAATGATGTTGTTGTAGGTAAATTACATGTATGGAGATACGCCTTCTACGTCACATGTGCGTCAGAATATCTGTCATATAAGGAATCACATGTGTTTATGAAATTTACTTGGCAGCAATACAAGTAATCGATTTTTTTTCCCTTGAAGCTGGTTTCTTCTGAGTGTCCACTCTATTGATGCTATTTGATTATATCTAAAATAAATGTAATCAAATAGTATATTTGTTGTAAAATAACTTTATTTACTATAATTAAAAATAGAAGAACAAAAAATGAATTATGTTGCCGGACGTACGTGTATATTTACGATTGCATTGGAATATTTTGTATTCTATCATGTTTGTTAATATAATGAAACTTCTGCAGGTGCCATTTTATTGGTGGGCAGTATCTAAAAGTTTATTCATTTAATCACTTATCCTTATTGTCGTAGTTATCGCGTGACCTTTATGGTAAACAGGGTTTTAGTCCGTGTATGTATACATACATAATGGCATTTTGAAGGTACAGAAGATCCCTATGCATACATAATGCTGATGATCCTTATTGTGGCAGTTATTCATAACTCCGAAGTGGCAAACAGTTGTATCGTCCTTATGAGAGAATATATGACTCTAATGGTATGGATAAAAAGCTATAGTCATTCAGGATGCAAACATGTACTCTATTACTACGTTAGGACTTGGGATGCTGAGTTGATTGTTGAATTGATCATATGTATTGCATAAGCCTTGAGTCCTTTGTCATTCAAGAAGCAAGCATGTAATCTGTTAGTACGTTGGGACTTGGGATGCTAAGTTGATTGTTGACTTCATCATATGTATTGCATAATGTTATGTCCTTCATTCCAAAGTGACGTTACCATTGCTACTTTCAATTTTAACATCTTCATGTATGAATTGAACATATATTGTATCATTTTTGGCCTCCATCATGAAGTCAAAATTTAAGTTGTATCAAATATTGAGCAAATGATTGTAAAGTTTCTCGTTTTTGTTATGAAAAGAATTTGCTCTTATTCCTCCTTCTTATCGCTACTTTTAAAGTTTCCAACATTAGCTGTCATGTCGCACTAGCACAAATATTGAATGACTACATACATTGTTTAGATGATTTTGTTAACTTTTAACCATTGGATCATCATTTTTCAATGACATTAGTATAATGACTGAGACTAGATTGATAAGTTTGTTCTGTAAACAAAATAGAAGCAGAAATGTCGATTACAGAAACTTGCTTCATGCATGTTATTTTTCCAAAATCAACTTTCAGGAAATGGAATTAACACCATTGATGCATCAAATGATCACATAATGCAATGGCAAGTAAAATAACATTAAGATCAGAGGGTAGAGTCAGAGATGAGCCTCACAATAAATTTAACACAAAACAGTATGCTAGTTGGTGCTAAGGTTTTAATATAGAAGAGGTATGACATATGCTGGAAAGGTAGGAGCTATCTATCACACAGATGATAGCCATCAAAAGCAGAGAAAGTAGATTCTTAGCTCTATGAAAACATTCCATGAACCAAATAGATGCGATTGAATGCATTTGAGGCTTAGTATTTTGTCACCGAATTCATCATCATCTTCCTCGGTAATATGTTTTACGAGCTCCTACTCTTGCTGTCATTTCTCCCTTTTTTTCTCACCATTTTTGTTTTCCTGTTGGGAGTTTGGTGGGAAGTGAAGGGCACACATGGCTTGATTATGTGTGTTCATGCAGAAAGCAATCCTTGAGTTGATTGCAATTTAAGGTTCGTTTGTGAAATAGATGTCTACTATCTCGTTCAACACCATCCAACCATTTCCATTATTGACTGTTGCCATGATTGCACCATCTTGGCAACATCAACCAGTGCACAAATGATAATAGCAGATGCTGATGTTCCATAGTCCAATCGTTATGACATTATGGTATAGCATAAGCAGCAAATTGTTGGTCCTGTCTGCACTGAAAGTACTTGAAAACTTCTTAGCAGCAGATCTAAAGAGATTCAACTCCCCAATACGCACGACCTAAAAAATAATTACTCCCATCAGGTTAGATTAATTCAAATCAATTGATGACAAAATGCTATAATTTCAAGATGCCATCTGTCAGCAGTAGCAAAGGTATGCTTGTGTTAAACAGTATCACTAATTATGGAGAAAGGGAAAAACATCAGCACTCACACAAACCGAGTTCAACAGACATGGAGATCCTTAAGAAAACATGAAAAAATGTTAACATAACATAATTGTACTTACCATATTTAAGGCACATAGGCACAACACAAGTAATTTTACCTTATTTTCGTAGTCAATATAAGACAAATTTGAATAACAATATATATTTAAGCATGCTGTTACCTGAAGAATGAAGAAATCAAGGGTTCAAGTAAAATAAACTGAAACTTACATTTGTCAACTCCAAATATGGTCTTAAAGCCTTTTCCATGCCGTTGTGCATGAAAACAGTCATCTCAGGAATCTCTCCTAGTAGTAAACGAACCATGATTGGCCACTTGTTACATTGAACTCGGAAACCAAGGGCTACAACAGGACTTTTCCTAGCAGCTTCAACGAGGGACTCATTTGCATCTGTGTTCTGCAATGAAATTGTCCTAATCTTCCTAGGGTACATGTGGTACAACTATGTTAATGATGTTGGTAGAAGTCACTTGCAAGATTTACGGTTACCAGTTGTCAAGTCAGATTCAGAGAAAATGACAAAACAACCTCAATCAATCAAAATTTTACAATTGTGAACAGCATCCACCTGAGGCAAGATAGAGCAGTTAAGCTCATCCAGCAGATCAGTAGTGGACACACTGTATTTGTTTAAGAAGCCCACAATCTTCATTTCAATTTTTCCTTGATTGCATACATACGTAGTGCATTCAGTTACAAATATGACGTCTAAATTACCAAGAGATACATAATATGGTATATAGATTGTCTTACTTTGTTCTTCCAACCATTGTCAAGACTATCATGTTATTCCATATGCTTCAATTGCTTTTGGGAGGAAATTCCAAGTCTATTATGCACGTAACAGATATAAGTATTATCTGACCAATCATAGAGAAACAACATATGTTAATAGGGGCACAGTATACGTCTATACTTAACACCCCTTCTACAAATGAAAAGGCACCAATATACAAAAACTCTATTGTTTATGCAACCATTTAGAGCAATTATCTAACCTTCTTGTTGTATACAAGCTGCACTATCAAAGTGCTACCTAAAAGTTGGATATACTAGTTTGACTTTGCTAAACAACTCATCCAAAGTCATCTTCGCAGAATCAGTCTGATAATTTAAGTCACCTAGTCAACAGCACGTGAAGAAGGAACATCAACGCTGACTAAGTTAGACTGTAACAACATATTGTCCTTCGTACAAACACATCAAATTTACAATGGCCTTATAGCCATAAAAATATTACCTCCCCCCCCCCCCAATAACTGATGAGACCATTTCCAGAGGTCGAGAGCTAGTTGCTCCCTAAAATCTGATATGTACGATTGGTTGAATGAGTCCACCGGCATATCGTTCACCAGGTATTCCGCTAACTTGATTACAAACATCTAACAATCACCACTACTACATAAAATAAGATAACATACTGGTTAGCACATGACATAAATATAATTGCAATGCTAAAAACTACTACATGTGGTATAGTTCTTACCTTACTGCTTGTTGTGGCATGTCATTGCATTGTGATAGTGTCCATCCCTCCTTCCTATACCAGTTTGGAGTCATGTGCACATGTTTCCTATAATGATTAGTCTTTTGGAGGAGCAATGGCAATAATGTTGCTATGGGCTGCAAAAACTATTTGTAATTGCGTATGTACATGCCTAGTGAGTCAAACAGGTTATGGTTCGCTTATTGAAGTGTACTTTCATGAGACCTAATATACACCCCTATAATTCAATGGCATGTATAGCTATTGACATCACAAGCAGAAGACAACCACAATTTAATCGTGGTATATAATATAACAGTTAAAATGACAACTCTTAAGCAACTAATTAAGTATAATACCGTCATAAGTCCTGCCCATTGACAACAGGCTACCTCTCATGTTGCGTTTGTACTGCTAGCTACCTCCTCTATTGTGCATCTTATGTAGATATCGTAGTCAACCCAAAGTGATTTTTTCTTGGTATAAGCCTCCTATTTACTTTGTAGGTGTTGTTACATATATTCAAACAAATAATTTAATTAGTAATGAAAAAATGTTTCTTGCTTGAACTACCCAGTTTACTTTAACTGAAAGAAAATATTTACCCCAAACAAAATATCAGTCGTTATGAATGCTTCTATGTCACTTGTGGGGGACGTCATTGACTTCCATTGAATAAAGCATAAAGCAGCATCTATATGCTGCAAATAGGAAAAATGCATACGTTTATACTACCTAATATATGTATGGCATAACTACTTTCCGTATTGTTTATATGCACCGAATCAGTTAACCAGAAATTATCCGTGCACAAATCCCTATACCACTGTCGAGTATAGTCTCTTATTGGCAACCGGACCATAGGTTTATAGTGACATACAAGTGCTATGTAAGAACGATATACATGTATAACAGAAAATATGAATGAAGTAAGAATGACAGAAACATACAACTCATTCAGTACATGTGTGTCCCATCATGCCTTAAATGTATTCATCTCACTATTGGACGGTTTAGGAAATAGTTCGAATTTGGTGCGCTTTCTTGGCACAACTTCGAATTGCTGAAATGGAGTCGAAATTTATGGACCTTTTTTATGCATTCTCTTGAAAATTTTCGTTTCTATTATAAGCTTTAGACTTACGTCAAAATCTAGCGATAGCGACCAAACTATTAGTTGTCGTGGTAGGATAATTGTAAGGTTTCAATCTAACTGGACCCAAGAGATTAAATGAAATCCAATTTATTATTATTAATTTGGCCTGGTTCAAGTTTTAGAAGTAATGAAGTTTATGGATCAATATCTCATTTGAGGATATTTTTAAAAGGAATTAAGAAAGTTGGATTAAAAGGGAAAAGGTCATAGGGGTAGAAGATGAAAATTTACATATTGTGCATGACATACAAATATTTTTTATGTGATATTTTGTGTCTTAGTTATATAAATAAATCTACGAAAAATTTTGTTTAAATTAAAAGATTTTTAGTAGAAACAAATGACTTAACTTCAAATGAACTTTTCGGTCGGAGTAGACTTTGATTAAAAGACCACTGTAAGGTTGTCGACGGGCTACTTAGTGTACTTAAATAGTTTTATAAGGAAGAGGCTCGTCAATAAGGTCCAAAATCATTTTTCCCTTGAAACTGTCTACTTTCGCAGGTCTAACTTCTGCACTCCCCTCTACCGGATTAGGCAATGATGTTTGCGTCCATTTTTTGACTGCAACTGTCGACTGTGTAAAAAGAGAGGTCATTTGTGCACCCTGGTCTCACTTTCTCAGCACAAATGTGGTTTATGGTCTCATTTTCACACTTGTATCCAAACTAATGGAAGGTGAGCCTATAATTGGCTTGCATCCAAACCAATGGAAGGCGAGCCTATAATTGGTTGAGGTGGGACAATAGGATCGAACGTTATTTTGTCACCGAAGTTGTCCACTTCCTCATGCATGGCTTTTGAAGGCCTATCGGTAGTAACCGGCAATGATCCTTCCAGCCTAATACTATCTTCATTTGTTTCACCATTTACGTCATCGTTCTCCTATATAACAAAATTCAAACATAATAAGTACATGTGAATATATAATACTAATAACTGTCACGAACAACCTGTTAAGTATACCTTCAATGCAGGTGGGTTCTATTGTGAAGGAACAACATTTTCTTTAAATAAAAAGTTAATAACCATATCAACTTTCTTGTTTGCTTCCTGTAGGAGATCGTGTGTTTCCTTTACCTCCAGCCTTGTGGCTTCAAGGTTTTGATTTATATGTTGTCGTAAGTTGGTCGTTTCTCTTTTCAACTGCTTTAACTATTTCTGGATGGCTTGTATTTCATTAATATGTTTGGCATTATTCCTGTCCTTGGCAGCCTATAGACAAGTTTATATATTAAGGTGATGTTATATACTCAAACTATATGCCAAACAACCACAAAATAAAGCTAACAACAATTGTACCTGATGACACGATCGTCTTTCGATAGGCTATGACTTAAAAAATGAAAGAGCAGTGGACTTGTCAATGTTCTCATTCTTACCACTAGTAGGATTGTCAGAGACAACGTTGCCAGAAGACACTTGGGCTGGACCCTTATGCTTCCTCACGAAATATATGCAATATTGCTCCTTTCCCTCTATCGGCATTAGCTCTAACATCAAGTCAGCTTGAAGCTACAATGACATGGAAAACAAATGTATGAAAACATAAACTAGAATATGGCGCGTGCATTCAAAGCAGTAATATTATAAACCCCCTATATTCGATTTTACATTTCCTAGCTATAGAGGCTAAGTTATCGAAATAAAAAGGGTAAATTACTCAACGTCACCCTTTGAAATAATGTTAAAACGTGAATAAATGTCATAAAACTAGGAAAAGTCGAAAAAGGGCGAAACGATTATTTTGTGAATAAGAAATATAAATAGATGGCAAAGTTGTAAAACTTTGATTTAGTGAATCTAACAATTGAGCTGTATGAGTAATTGATTAATTACTTAAAACCCATTAGTGAAATAAGATACTTAAAGGCATTATGGTAAATTATTGCCATTGATAGCTATATGTATGTGAGTGTTGGTGATAGTCACCAACACTTAGCCAATTTTTGAAGCAAAAATAGAGGGGAAGAAAGACTAAAAGAGACAGCAATTAGGAAGAGAAAAGGGAGAGGAAAATCCTTCAAGCCCAAGTCAATCTCAAGGTTCGAAACCAACTTCCTAAGGCAAAACAAGTTAGAATAGCAAACCTAAGCAACCTAAAGGTGAGTTATCATCTACTTCATCAATTATGGTGATAGTTGAGATGTGTTAAAGTATGATGATTGGGTTAGATTTTAGTAAATTTGTGATGGGGTTTACATTAAATCAAGTGTAGAATCCTAATTATGTAAAAAGGAAACTTAGATTACATGATATAATGAATGAATGATAGGTTAGGTTTATATGGGGGGAAAAACCCTAACTTGTGAATTTAGCATGCAAAGAGTACTAAGTGTTGTAGACTAAATATAAGATGAATTGTGGGACAAAAAATAGCATGAGAAATTGAAAAAGTAGTGTGATGTATGTGCACGGGGGTGTCATGGCCATAGGAGGGGTGAGGGATATTATTGTGTTTTGATCCCTTTGAGTCTTAAATCATGCATCTTTAATGTTAGAAAATCATATAGGAGAGTTAGAATTGAAAAATGAAACTAGATTTGCATTGTTTGTGCATGTCAACTTGATGAAGGACAGTAGCTTGTGCATGTGTTTTGTTGGTATTTATGACATAATTAGAGTTCTAAAAACATGTATGAAGGAATAGGAATCAAGGTAATTAATATGGATATATATGGGTGTATGAATGACATATAATCTAGTAAAGAGTGAAATGATAATAGAATGAGAGAATAAGCAACTGAAAGGGTTATAAAGACTTTCACTAATTGAGCATAATTGGGGTTGTTTTAGACCTCAAAAAATGCATAAATATCATAGCAAACCATAGAAATTTGAAGAGAAAGGTTTGAATAAAAATTGAATAAATTACGGCCTAAATAGTGCACATATATAGTTGTAAAGATGAGTTGAGAATGAAAATGTATTTTTGATGCATGTAATGAATGTATTCGATCATAATTGAGTAAAAAAATATTAGCTACGAAAGAAATGACATCATTGCATGTGGGAAGCAAAAAATGTGCATAAAAAAGTGTTGAAATAGGTGGTTTCCTTAGGTTTCACCCCTCGATACTTAAAAATTTTCGAAACCGTTTTATGAGTGACCTAAATAAGAGATAGGGAGGTGATCTAAGTGAAAACAGAAGTGAAAAAGCCCATGGATAGGGTTAGGTATACTATTCGGGTTTGGGGGGTCAAAATTTATGATTTTTCGTTCCAAGCTTCTTGTAACCAATTCAAATATACCAAAGTATTCCTAGGTGAAAATAAATAGGGTTCGTGAAAGAAACTAAAACTTTTAAGCCCCGGTCAAGTTAGAACTTGATGGGAAGGTTGTAGGAAAAAGGATTTTCAATAAGAAACTGTTATTTAAAGGTTTCGAATAGCTTTATTAAGCAAAGTTTTAAGTAATATTGTGTTATGTAGGTGACAAGTAGGTTAGCGGAGCACGGAAAGCTCAGTGACGAGTATAGCTCGCTTGATGAGGTAAGTGTCATAACATTTGCATTGATTCAATTTTTATTTTCAATACAAGTTATTATGATTCTATGATTTCAAAAATGTTTTCATAATTCAAATTTGAATTTGAGTATGAAATCCTTTATGGGATTCAAAGGAGTAAAATTAAAAATTTAGTGGTTTTCAAAATAGTTACGTTAAGAAAAATGTAAAAGTTGAAAAGCGAAGCGAAGTGATTTGTGCTTTTTGCACTTATAGAAAATAGTTTCAAGAACCATTTATATACCCTCAGTTTATATGGGATTTAGCGCTATGCGTCGATGCAGAAAATTTCGTCCGTAGTCGCTTAGTTTTTCAAAATATCTAACGTTATATTTACGATCAAGAAAATTTTGTACATGATCACTGAGATATAGAGAGATTTCTAGCGATACATTGTGATGCAGAAAACTCCGCATGTTATCGTCTAGATTTATAGTTTTGACACTACATTGTGATGCAGCAAATTCCACTTGTAGTCGCCTAGAATTATAGCACTACAATTGCGATGCAGAAAAATTCGGCATTGTGATTGCTCAGTTTTGAGATCGTTTCACACTATGTTTGCGATGTAGTAAATTCCGCATCGTAGTGATTGAGATATCTTAATAGCTTCACGTTTGGCATTAGTTGCAAACTGCCACGTGAAGATTCGAGTATATTAGGGATATACATGGAGTTTTTAGAAAGAAAGGTTTTAAAATTGAAAAATTTGATACCCGAACAAAAGTACAAATTGTTATGTAATTAGATCTTGATGTTATTATCAATTGTTGAACTAACCTTTTCACTTTTGTGCAGCTTGTATATTGAAATAGGTGTTTGTACAAGTGATTTTGCATTTAGAAAACCTCATCGGATAATTTAGGTGGGCATCGACTAGACGTATTGTATAAATGTTGAAAGAAAAAATTTTGGATGTGTAAATATTATAACTAGAGGATTGCATGTGTGGAAATTTGTAGTCCATATTTTGATATGTATATATATATAATTGAACACTTGCACATGATACATATCTATTACCTGATATATCTATGTATATATATATTGATACGTATATGTGGCATTTAAAATATTTATGGTAGTGCATGTTATGGAAATTATATACTTGTGAAAATGTATGTTGTGAAATGGAATGAGAAAATACATGTTTGTGGCTAAAAAGAAGTTGGGTGGCGATTAATATAGTTAAAAGTGTGTTTCTTTTATAGGTAAAATTTTGGTATATTAAAAATACAACAGTTATGTTGTCGAAAATTAAATTGATTTAACTTGAATCCCAAAAAAAAAAAAAAAAAAAAAAAATTATACCAACCCAACTATTTTCAGAAAAACGAATTTCCATTTAAGTAAATTAAATTAATTGGGCAAGATTAAGGAGTTCGCTCCTCGAATCTCTTTTACCCAACTAGTAGGGTTAAGAGAGGTTCGTTGGAGCGCCCGACGAGACCCTCCAGAAAAGAGCATAGGGAGAATCTGGTTCAAGTATTGTCAAATATATTTACATACATTAGATCGATATAACAACATATTATTTCTCCTAATTTTGGGGTTGCAGTAGAACTCTAACTCTAGATACAAGGCAACAAATTGTTGGATTTAAGTGCAATTTGTAGCCCAATGCTCGGAATTGCTTCACATCCCCATATCTACTAATGCAC
Organism: Dimocarpus longan; assembly: GCA_022984855.1. Lineage (NCBI taxonomy): Eukaryota > Viridiplantae > Streptophyta > Magnoliopsida > Sapindales > Sapindaceae > Dimocarpus > Dimocarpus longan. Next base: position 19,892,502 of record CM041025.1, on the reverse strand, counting down.
AAAAAATATATCAAACCTCATTGGCAAAGGAAGCAACCATTGGGAAGCAACATCAACAAACAAAAGACATGTACCTGAAATGCATATAGGAAACCAGACAAAGAATAGAAGGCTGCTCTTATGCCTTTTTTCTCGATTTCCCACGTTCGCAGCCATTTTCTTAAAATCCTTTTTCACGCCGCGCAAGGTCATCTCATAGCAGTGATGACCCTATAGGAAATTGTTGAATGCATTCATATCATCTAACAATCGAATATGCTCTCTTTGAATCTGATTCGTATCCTTCCTAAGCAACACCATCTCTAAGAAGTACAACAAGATAAGTTTGACAATGTTGTCATCACTATCTGAAGAAGCATGCCTAAAAATGACATCCAGTCGTTTGTTTGAAACTTTACCACTACTTGAAAACATTATGTGGTTGAACGTCTCAATGAATGTATATTCATGAGCTTATTTCTCTTTCGAATATAGCCAACAATCTAGCCCTATAACAATGGCAAACTCCTGCTTAAAGAACTAAATCACAGTGCTATTCGGAAAACCAAAGCTCATCCAAATCATCACTTTCCACTTATCGGAGGAGCAAGTTATGCACTAACTGTCCGATGAACTTAAGCTTATTCATATAAAAGAGTTTACCAAAGCAAGAGCTCTTGAACATCTCTAATTGCATCTTACTTAACTTGTTAGCTATAACTTTTATGGCTTTCAAATTAGAGACATGTGACTTTCGAACTAAAATGCTATGAGTCCGTGATCTTGTAAATAACTGGAGCATTCATCTGCACAGTGACCTGCAATTATAAAAAACCCCATTAAATATTGTTTATTACATTTAAAAATTCAACTCTAATATAACATATATTATACCTGTATAATTTCCGTGTATGTGAAACAAGTAATAAAACTCATGCAATTTTAATAGAGCATTAACGACTTGACACTTTAAAACACTACTAAACACATCCAAAATTTACCAAATCAATACATAGATAAAGTAACCAATTCATAAAGCCATATCCATAGCCAAAACCCTAACAAAGATAAACACCAATCAAAAGGCCCTACAGATTGGGATTCTCAACCAATGGCTTGTGAACCTAGGGTTACGAATTCAACCTTAAAGTTCACTCTCAACGGTGGCGTAAATGATTCACAATTGCAAAGTTCTTAATCTGAACCTCTCAACCACCAGGTTAGAATGAGATTAGGAATTCCAAGAGGTTGGGCCTCCCAACCTCAAAGACAGTGAGGTAAATGCTCCAAACCTGGAGGTTAGGAATCCTAACATTGCGGTTGGGATTCCCAACCACTAGGTTTGGAAGGGTAGGGATTAGGTTGGGAATCCCAACCCCAAGGTTGGGAATAAGTTGGGAATCCTAACCTCGAGTTTGAGAAATAGTTGGGATTTTCCAACCTGGAGATTGGGAATCCCAACCTGCATGGTGGCATACCCAACTCAATGTTGGGAATCTTAATCAAATCACAACATGGTGGTTAGGAATCCTAATTTGGAAGTTGGGATCCCAACCTTGAAGTTGGTATTCTCACCCTGAAGGTTGGGGATCCTAACATGAAGGTTCGAAAATCTCCACTTTCACGGTTGGGAATCCTAGTTCGGAGGTTGGAAAACCCACCTTGAAAGCAGAGAATCTCAACTTGGAGGTTGGGTTTCAACTTGAACTTTATATTCGAAAAATATGTTTAGCCTACCAGTCTTATGTTAGGATTGTTGGGTTTACAAATGATTACAAATATCTCATTACAACCCCAATCAATCAGTTATCCAACAAAACCAAACCCATGGCAAATTCAATCCTTCAATCCACTGTTTACCACACTAATATACAATACTATGCATGAAATCTTTTACAATATTCAAAACACAATTTCAATTTTCTCATAATCTTAAACAACATAAAAGTGTTTAACCTACAAATATCTTACAAGCTCAAAACCTATTAGAATGAAAACACCCCATAAGTAATGTGTTCTTATTTAGGAGGTTTTGTTTGGCTGCCACAACTCTCACCAGCTTTAACTTGTTGCTTCTTTATCTTTCAACTTTGTTCCTCTTTAACCTTATCTTCTTCCTTCTTCTTTCATCTTCTTCTTCTTGCTTCTTCAGATAGTTTCGGATTCATAATGAAGACACGTACGGATTGTTAATAGGTGGAGAACAACTGAGAGTTTACATTAAGAGCAGATTCGATGGTGGGTAGGTCGCTTTTTCTTCGAAAACGAATGATGGAGGATGATGGAGGGTAGAGGAGATGTGAGCTCGATGGTGGCTTAGGGTTTCTTACAGACAGAATGACAGCAGAAGGTCGGGTTGAGATAAAGTCAACAACGATAGGTGGCTCGAGTCTCCAATGTTCACTATTAGCATTCGAGCGGTACTGGGTGGAGGTTAAGAATAGGTGAGGTGCGACAAGAAGGAGGTGCGACAGTAAGAGAAAAAGGTTGGCTATGGACAGAGTGAAGGGCCTTCGGTGGGTCAGGGTTCCAATGTATTTCGATGGTTTCGATCAGCGGTGGTTGGAGGTGCAACGGTGAGGTTTGTCGAAGACTAGGTGCAATTATCAATTAGGGTTTTACATAAAGAGTGACAGTAAACGTTTTGTTGAGAAAGAGTGATTCGTTTAGTAGAGAAGGATTGACCATGACCAATAAAGGTTGGGTTAAGGGTATTTTTGTCCAATAAAAGTCATGTTACAAACATTTAAACAAAAAGGGTTATTTTCAAAAAGGGTCTTTGGAAAAATGTCATTTTTCAACTAAACCCAAAAAATAGACCAGGATGAGCCCAGTAGATATATGCGTTGGACCAATGAAGCATTTCACTTAAAAAAGCCCACAAGACAGTTTAGTCCGAGCATCAAGATTGATTTGTTGTGACGTGCATCAGCTGTCTCGTTAATGACATGTTGACCAGGGCTAAATTGCCCGACCTGAGAATCTCCATTAAGGCAAACGTGAATCAAAGCTATAATAGTAGGGGCTTAGGTCAAGGGAACGACTCTTTTAATCGCCTATGCTCTATAACTTGCCAACAAGTACTTTTTCACCTATAAAAGGGAAGCAGACAAATGCACCAGGAATCAAAATTTTGTCCAAGTACTGTCACCTAGATATGACGACGGTTCGATTCGGTTCCGATTCCGTTTCCAAACCGACTGTTCCGGTTTTGAAAAAGCTAGAACCGAAACCTTAACCGAGATAAAACGGTTTCGGTTCGGTTCTAGAACCGACGGTTCTGTAACGGTTCTGATTCCGGTTCTATAACGGTTCCAGTTCCGGTTCCAGAACCTTTTTTATAAATAGAAATTTTGAACTTTATAAATATTATAAATTGACAATTTGAAATTTAAAAATAATAAAATAAGATTTTGAAATTTAAAAATAATAGATTAAGAATTTTAAACTTCAAACAATAAATTGAAAATTATAATTTATAAATATAATTAAAAAAAATTAAAGGAAATTAAGATTGAGAATTAAGAGAATATTGAAACTAAAAGTTAAAATTGAGAGAGAGTTGAGATTAAGAAAGAAAGGTGTGAGAAGAAATTAAAAATGTAAGGGGTATTTATAGAGGAAATAGAGAGATTAAAAAAGAAATTACGGGGAGGGGGTGAAATGTTAAAAAAAAAAAATGACCTTATAGTTTTTTTGTTAGAACTGGAACCGAACCGGAACCGTCGGTTCAAAGCGGTTCCGGTTCCACCGGTTCTTTGAACTGACGGTTCCGATTCCATTAATAAAAGAACCAGAACCGGAACCTTTGTTCTGGTTCTGGTTCCATTGACCTAGTTCGGTTCGAACTGAACCGTGGTCATGTCTACTGTCACCCTATCAAAATTTCTTTAGAATCTTGCACTCTCAAGCACTACTACTCTCAAGGCATCGCAATTCCTATCCTCAATTGTGTAGGATAGTAGGCCTCTACTAGTTGGAAGGCCACCCTCGCACCTAAGGCCCTTACACATCGCTCAATCCCTACAACCTTAGTTTCTATAGTATTTTTGGTTCTGTTATATTTTTGGTCAAACAACGAATATCCATTATCTGTCAAACGCCCTTTTGCTTATTTTTATTTCAATTTCTAACTTGAACGTCGGTATATTTTTGGTCGACACTACTCCGGTGTCAAGATCACAAGTGGTTTGTTTGTTCAACTTGTACAAGTTGTTAGATTTCCAGAAAACTGACCGACGGGACTTACTCTACATCAACAATTATAGATTGATCCTTTACAATGTATTGAAAGAATACTTACAAATTTATTTATTGAATTTTGAGTTGTTAACGTGTTTTATATATATATATATACCACAACCTCGGTTATGGTATACATAATGCGCATGATTCCAATATAATAAGGACAGAAAGATTTTATAATCATTTTCTGGTTGACTGTAACTTTAAGCCTTTGAACTCATGCTAAATCATGATTATAAGTGACCAAGCAGCAGCACGATTAGTATTCGTCATTACCATTAGTCAGAACTCAGAAGGGAGGTTCCTCTGTCAAGTCTACTTCAAGCTACTCGGAGTTTTCCATTGTTGATCATGTAAGTGACTCTTTGCTATTATCTATAACATGTTAATGGAATTAATTCTGCCAATGTAATTCTGACCAACTATATATACATGTGTTGCATTGTCATATCTTGTGCTTTTTTTTTAAGTTGTAAAGCGGCTTGAACTAACAAAATCTAGTGCTTATATATGTTATTGATCAAGTCTGGTCAGCAGACCGCCATGAATATACAGGAAAATAATGCAGGTCAAGGTTTTGGCGAAGATGATGTTCGTGACATAATGAAATTTTGTATGCCCTTCATTGCTAGATACTGGCGTCCTGTAATGGAGGAATTCCAATTTCCATGGCTTGATGAAAGTTGGAAAACTTTTATCTTGTGGATTTTATCAATTGTAGTTGATCCTTTGATTTGCTACGTTCCTGTGATCAATAATGAGAAAAAGTCGCTTGAATTCGACATATTATTCTTGGTTATTATCTTTGTTCTCTATGGGGCTATCTACTTCAGTCAACTCTCCATCTATGTTGGTAAATTTAATAAATTAGAGGATGGTTCACACTCAAAACTCTGGAGGGCGTTTGTTGTGGTTGCTCCACTCGTGCCTATCATCACAAATGTAAGCGGTGGACTCTTTTCTACTTGATGATTCTTTTGTGTATTTAAAAGTTCAGTTTGCAACGAGAATTGATAAGTCGCTTAATATTACTCAATTTTGGGATCCTAAATATAGTTATATACAGAACAACGGTAACTACTTTAATTTCTATGTTAAAATGAAGATCTCACCTGTTCCTTTAAACTTTACTGAGTTGTATCTTTAAATAGATATATTCAAGATCTTGGACCTCAGCAGCTCTACTGTTTTAAGAGATCTTACTAGAGTTACTTTCCGATCGATCGTTTCTTTTACATTATGCACGCCAAGATGCGTGTATGTCAATTAATACACGTTTGCTTATGTTAACAATATTCTGGTGCTTATGTATACTTATTAATTTGATGAGATCCTTTCCATTCTAACACCAGAAACAAAAAAAAAAAAAAAAAAAGGAACGAGTTTTAAAAAATATTACTGAAAAGCTAAGTTTTTCAGCACCACTAGTTTGTAGGCATGTGTTTTGCAAATTAAAAGTAATTTGTAAACGTATCTAAACAAATTAAATGTAATAAAATATAAAATATTTTTAATATTAATTTGAAAAGTGCACACTCTTTTTATGCTATTTAAAGGGATTTTCTCTTAATTTGATTATCGCCTATACTGTGTCCAGATTCTGCTGCTGCTTTTACTAAAATTCAAGGCGACGAAAGTGATTAGAGCTTCAATATTTTCAGTTGGAATGGCCATATTTCTTATTCTGCATTTGATGAGGGTTTTGGGAATCTCCAAATTGTTTATAACAGCTTCTCGAATGAAAACTGCAGTTCCCAGAATTGGGATCAACTTTCTACTTTACTTTTACGGAGGTCATGTAAGTTAAATATGACGATTTTAATTGTTCAACAAAAATTTTGCTGAGCAATATAGCTTTTTGTTTATGTTTACCTATTTTTTACCAATAGCGATAAATATATCATATTTTATATTTCACTTACGTCACAATTAATATTATGTATTTTACAAATTGAATAAATAATAATCATTTGTAATATCAATTCACCAATGGACATGTCATTAGTTGGAAAGTGAAATATAAAAGTGGAATTTAGTATTATTGAAGTTTTGTTGGTGGGCAATTTACCTTTTCATCATGGAAAAATAAGTATTGCTTTTGAATATTGGTTTTGTTTTGTTTTGTTTTAATCTAAATCTAATACTGAAACATGGGGCATCTAAAATTGCTTTTTTTAAGGTTCACAAATTTTATCAAATGGTTCCTTAGGCGTCAAAGTATATAACTTAAGTTCCCCGTCAGTCAAACATAATAGTCAGTTTATATTTGTCTTTTATTATAGAATAATAAAATTTCATTGAAAGTCGTAATATAATTGTAACAATATTCATTTTTGCGAAACTATAAGTAAATTTAAAGTTACCTTGAATCTTTACTTTTTATGTAGGAGTTTCGAAGCTCAACAATGTTAGGGTCCCAACATGTGCTGTGGTTGTTTTATTGAATTGTTTGGTAATAGTATAAGCTCAATTATATATGTTTCAACTGGGCATATTTTATGATTAATAATTGACTTACTGGTCTAGTCTGGCCTTGTCTTGCCTTACCTTGCCTTTTAGCTATTTGGAGGTTTGTGGTACTTCTTTGCGGTGTGGAAAACGATGGAGTGCTGGAACAGAGCGTGCACAAGTCATGCTGGATGCTATTATGCAAACGATCAATTTATTATTAGTTCCGAAGACAACAACTTCCTTGATGATATTTGTTTTAATAAGAAAACCTATGAGTTGGGAATATTCAATGAAGCTCTTGAATCTCGTATTGTGGAGACAAGAAACTTTTGGAAGAAGTTGTTACTTTGTTGCAGATGGGGCATACAAAATCTTAGGTATGTGCAAAATATTTATTTGAGATAATCCTAAAAAACCGTATATAGTTTGTATCTCTTTTTTATAATTTATGACTTTATTTTTATCTAAAATATCATATATCTTAATTAAAACACTTAAAATATCCTTAAAAGTATGTAAAAAAACAATAATATCTTCAACAGTTACGGATTCTTTTAAGTTAACTTGCTTGACCATTTAATTCTAGGAGCAAAAAGGAAAATTTGAATGAAAAATTAGTTAAAATTGATTAAAATAATTAATAAAAATAAATAATATAAAAATATAATACTAAAATTAATAAAATAAATAAATAAAATAATATTATAATTAAAACATAAAAATATAAAATCAAAAACCCATCTCATCGCCACTTTACTCATCAGCATCATCGCCACTTATCTCCACCCATCACCACTTATCTTCTTCTTCCCTTCTCTGTTTTTCTTTCTTTTTCTTCTTCCACTTATCTTATCGCTGTCATCACCTATCTTCACCGTCGATGACTATGACGCACTTATCTCCACTGCCGCTGTTGAAACCAGATTTTAACATGCCCATTTTCATCCATCTCCATCGATTTTGATGCACTCATCCCACAAATCAACGATTTGGTATTCTTGATGTTAGATTGTCTCTCTCTCTCTCTGTCTCTCTTGCTCTCTCTCTCTCCTCTCTTTTCTACTCACCCATCTCCATCTCCAGTCATTTTCCATGCCTTTCGCCGATGAATTAGGTAGTAGCTTGAGTTTGTATTTGCGTGTGTTTGGTTTTTGATTTTGTTGGGTGGTGGTAGGGTTAGGGTTTAATGATGAATGGATGGTGGTGGTGTTAGGTATGATAGTTTGACAACGAATGGAGGGTGGCTTGTGTGGTGGCGATTTGATGTGTTTGATAGTTGTTAGGTTCAAGGGTTTGGTTGCCATGTTTTAAAGGGTTTAGGTTCGGGTTTGATTGAGGGAGAAGATGATGGTTATTTGAATTTTCTTTTTTCTTTTTTCTTTTTTTTTTGGCAATATTTTTTAAATTAACCCTTTTTTTTTTAATTTTTTTTGAAGATAGTTAAAAATTTTCCAAATTTACAGATCTTTAACTTCAACCAGATCTGGATTAATTTTTTTAATTTTTCTTTTTTTTTCAATAATTTTTTATATTTGAATGTTATTTATTTTGGTTTTTTTAATGTTTTTATATTATTTATTTATTTTGATTGTTTATTTTTATATTTTTATATTTTAGTATTATTATTATTTTTATTTTTGAATTTTTATATTTTTAACATTTTTATGTTTTTTATTATTTATTTTGATTTTTATAATTTTACATTTTATATCATTTCTTTTAATTTTTTAATTTTTTATAGTTGTATACTTTCAATATTATTTAAATTAAGGGTAAATTCGGTAGTTTAATTTTTTTCTAATATTTTCTTTATAAAATTGACAGTAAATGAGATTTTGAATAAAAATAAAATTATTTAATAAAAATAAGATTTATATAAATTACGCATGATTTTTTGAAACTATCTCTATTTATTTTATAAATATATCTTTTTTTCCCTTAGAAAAAATATGGTCTCCATAATTTCTTTTGACATATGGGTTGAATTTTTCTGACTTTGTAATAAACATATATTATTGTGTTTTTATATGGTTTGAGGTTTTGTTGGGGCATGGATTTTGAATACTTAAAAGCTAGATTCAGCCATGCAATTTGTTTTGTGCTGTTGTCTAATGCTACATTATGGCAATGCTCCCTGCATAGCCCAAGTGAAAGTAGATGGTTAGGCACTGCATAGCCCATTCGCAGTGTGCGACCAGCTTCAGCACCCCAAGTTCGTGTGTCTCTGCTAAGAGACATACTAGGTTATGTGACGTGTCTCTCTACTAAGAGGCACAATCTATAAGAGACTCTATCCATTAGACAAATGTCGACTGCTCGCACAGAGACTCAAAAATTTATAAGTTTTGTTGCCACATCAATTTTTTTAATGAAAAAATTTAAATTTAAATAAAACTATCTATCACCTCATATTTTAAAATAAAAGATAAGAGTAAAAATTAAACTATTCTTCTCTTCCAATAAAAAACTTATTCAATTACTGCTAATAAAAATGTTGCAGTTATTGCCACAACTTTATTCATTCGTTGTAGATACAAATAAGCTTGGATAGCTATTATAGATAACTCTTATCTCCTAATTTTATTTAGATTTAGCTTATGTATAGTAATTGCATGGTCACAGGGTAATTTTAAGGGTTTCGCTAGCGTAGAGTTTCAACAATTCATAAACTTCTTATTTATTTGAACCACTAGATTGAAATATAATGGAATTGAATTGCTCATGAATTGTTACTAATCCTATATATATTTACATTTAGTTGAGTAGAACTGGCAAGGATTAAAATAAAAAAAAAAAAAATGGAAAGGACTAAAAAAACTTATGTAGACACAGAGACATGTGCCGCATCATCACCAACCTACAACCTTACCAGATAATCTTCAACGCCTCTAAGAACAAACAAACACAGAGACACATCTCCAGCATCATCGCTAACCCGCAACTTCGCCATATCATCTCCAAAACAAACAAACATGCATCTATGTTCATCTTCATCAAACCTCACCGCATCATCACCAACCCGTAACCATCACTAGCATCATCATCTCTTCAATCCATCCTCACCGCCACTCCACACCAAACCCTAACCCACAACCTAAAACCGCACACTAACACTAAACCAACAATCATGGACATCCGGTGCCGGTGGGAGTGGGCCCGGCGTCGATCTCCTCCCAATAGAAGAGATTAATGCCAAAAATCCTCCGTCCAATGCCATATCTAACCTTTTTTTGGATATATGCATGAAGAGAAACAGAGAAGAGGACTAGTGAGGCGAGAGAAAGGGAGAAGAGATGGAATCAGAGAAAGGAAGAAAGAGAAAGAGAAGAGAGAGAAGTGGAGAAATGGGAGGAGAGAGTGGTGAGACGGACACCGGAGAAGGTGACTGAAAGAAAGGCGATATTAGATAATTGACCGGCGGATGAGAGAGAGAGAGAGAGAGAGAGAGAGAGAGGGGCACCGTACAGAGATTATGATTGGTATTAAGTTATTTTTTTAAGAATATTTTTTTTAAAAGTTTTTTTAAGAGTAAACTTGAGTTTCCCACGTTTGTTTAAGCTAACAGAAGAGGCTTAGAGGAGGGTTTTCAGACAATAATCTAAAATCGGGGGTTATTTTGCCATTATTTTCAAAAACAAGGGGGGCCTAACATTTTCCCAATTATATATACCTATTTATATATATATATATTTTTTTTCCAGTGGTTTTGGTGAAAGCCTTCTAGCAAGTACGCACACCTGGGAAAACGTCTTTGTGATTTTAATTGTCATCTATGGCATGGTGACGTTTACTTTCTTCGTGGGAAACATGCAGGTTGGTGTATAAATTTTTTTTTCTTATTGCAATTATGTTTCTATAAGCTTATGAAGCACTATATATGAACTTTATTTTTCAATACGGATCATTCTTTTGGTGAAACAGAATCTTGTAAAACATTCAATTAGCAAGTCAGAGGAGACTAGATGGACACGACAAGACTTAGAGAAATGGTCTCCTTTTGGAAAGCTCTCTAGGGATGATCAAAATTTGATTGTTAGAAAATGTCGGCAATGCAATTGGCCACAAACTGGAGTTGTTAATGTTAAAAATTTGCTCAATAACCTCCCCGAGGGTGTTGAAAAGGACATTAAACGTATACTTTGCTTGAACATGCTAAGACAAGTAAGTTCTTTCATCTCGCATTAAATTTGCTTAACAACTTGCTTGCTTGCCTAGGTCAAATCACCCATTCATATTATTGGCATATATGTTCTCCATTGATTCACAAATTCAACAACTTTAGAAGTCACTAATGAATGAACATCATTAAAATAGAATACTTAGGGTTGAAATTTAAAGGGAAGAAATGTTAGCTAATTCCTATTGTTATATATGCATCTTGACATAGAATTACAGAAAAGAAAATGTTAATTAGTTATTGTTTTTCTCTATTAACGGTACATTTTGTCATTTCAACCACATGTTTCTAACCATGCCATTTATCTTAAGTAGTTTATCTTATAACAATATCTATCATTGTAACTTATAGAATTTTGTGGAAGATTAGAAGAAGTGCAATAATTAATTTAACAGAAAGAGTATTAGAAATAGTACGTATGGTAAGAAATTATTAAAGGTGTTAAAGATTTCGATGTAGTGAATTTTCTTAGTAATCCTCTTGAGATTCTAAAAAAAATTATAATAAGGCAAAATCTCTATATAGAATTAGCTATGAGCCTAATAGAATGTTTAAATTTTCATTAATTAAGTTACTTTTTATTTTCCAATTTGTGAAGCTAATTAAGAAAAAAAGCTAATGAATGAGAAGTATTTTGAGAAATTAGATGCAATTATATAATCATTCTTATTTCTCATTGTTTAGGTACAAAAGTTTGAAAGTTGGAGTAACGTATGGTTAAATGAACTATGTGACTCTGCCAAACCAGTACTTTTTTACGAGAAGTATGCTCAAATTGTCCAAAAAGACAGATCAATTGATGAAATGATTTTTGTGATGAAAGGCAAGCTACGGATCTACTCCTTCAATGGTGGTAGAAAATCAATTAGTCATCTTGAAGATGCCGGCTTCTGTGGAGAAGAGCTTGTCCATTTCGTTCAAAATAACCCAGAATCATTGGAACCCCCTATCTCAAACAGAACTATTCAAGTTGTTAAACAGGTTGATGCCTTCGCTCTAGTGTTTGATGACTTAAAAGACGTCATCATGCGACAGGCAAATCATGCATCTACACAACAGCAAGCACCAATTGAAGGGTCTCAACAATCTACGCAAGAGCAAGCACCAATTGACGGGTCTCAGCCATCTACGCAAGAGCAAGCACCAAGTGAAGGGTCTCAGCCTCAGCCTGCATATTGAACCTCAGTATAGATTCATGCAGATAATGTTCCATCAAGGCAGAAGACAACCACAATATCCACCTATGAGAGTTAATTATTAGGAATAACACAATGGATTTAAATTATCAAGTACCTTCATATTTGTTCTAAGAATTATTGTGTACTATCTAGACTATTTTGTTCCATGGTAAAATATGTAGATTTTGAATTATGTATAAGTTTATGTTTAAGAGAAGAAAGCGAAGATTCTAAATTATATAAGTATACGATTAAGAGAAAAAAGTGAAAAAGGTTTACAAAATTTGACACAACAAACATCAAAGAAAAAAAAAATGTTGCTGCTCTTTTATATTTTACGAGCGAATTACAAAATAGATACCCAATTTAAACTTATCTACTGAGGGAATCAACTTTATAGTTTTATTATAATTTAGTTACCTAAAGTTAATTTTAGTTAGTCAACAGTTAGTCAACATGAATATATCCAGGGATATTTTTGTCTTTCAACTATATTTTATATTTTTATCCCTTCTCTCTCACCGGCCTCTCATTCTGCCTATTCTGCCTCTTCTTCTTCCGCGTCTTCTTCTTCCCTTCTGAGATTCTTCCTCTCATTGTTCCACTTCTCTTCTTCCACTTCTTCTTCTTCCTCGGAGCGAACCCACTTCTTCTCTTCTTCCACTTCTTCTTCTTGCTCGCGAACCCAGATCTGGGTTCTCTCGCGAACGCAGATCTGGGTTCTTAGGAACCCAGATTTCTGGGTTCGTAAGAGAACCCAGATTTGGGTTCTCACAAACCCAGATTTCTGGGTTCGTCAGAACCCAGATTCTGGGTTCATACGAACCCAGATCTCTGGGTTCGGACGAACCCAGAATCTGGGTTCGGACGAACCCAGATCAGAGATCTGGGTTCTGATGAATTGGTGATTTTGTTTTCAGATTTTGTTTTTCAATTTTTTTTGTTGTTGAATTGGTGATTGTTTGGATTGATGATTATATTTAACTGATGACTTTGGGTGATTTTTTGATGATGAATTGATGAAGAACACTTGAAAAATACTGTAGATTGAAGCTGGGCATTTTTGGTCAAATAAGTCAACAAATCAGTTAGGGGTATTTCCGTCTTTTTAACACTATAACATGATTTGCTGTTAAAACTAACAGACATAGTTTAAAGTGGATAGCTAATTAGTAATAAAACTATAAAGTTGATTCCCTCAATAAATAAATTTAAATTGGGTAGCTATTTTGTAATTCGCTCTATATTTTACCCAGATGAAGGGGCAGGACATTAGTAACAGGCTAGAAGCAGTGTCTTCAGGTTTCATCTGTGAAGTTGATACATGATATATACAGTTTCCACAATATGTTTCCACATCTTTATAAATAGTCAGTGTGATATCACTTCTGCTAATAGAATTGCTAGAGATACATTTATTAAGGGTTGGCCACAAGCCCACAAATACAGGGCAATAAACTCTAACTACAACCAATATAATTTCTATATTTTCATATTTTGAAAGGAATAATATCAAAATATCTTCATATATTTTCCCTATTTTCTCCCATGTTTTCTTAAATTTATTCTTCTAATACTTTCAGTGAAACAATGTCTACTTCCTAGCTTTGTTTTTATTGAAATTTCATCCACACATCATCCCCATATACATGGACAAAACATGCAATTTCCTTACAATGCTGTCTAGAAATTCCACCAAATTAATCAAAGAGAACGTGTATAATTAAATTTTGTTTCAGTTTTCACGGTAGGACCTCCAAATTGAGACGTTTAATTTTTCTCCACAATTACTATACAAAATCAATCACAAGTACGACTCACACAAATCTCATACGGTGGGAATGGGATAGGCCACCAAGATCTCTTTCTTTAGCAATTACTTCTCAATTTTTGGAGTGTTTCTACTTCCAGATTGTATTGATTTCATTTATATCTCTTATAATTTAACTTGAATTTGCTGAATATCATTAAACTTATAAATATCTATGACTAAGAATTAAAAATTAAGGAAAAAAAAAATTCTTTTCTAAGAAAGATGTGCCATTGTCTACCAAAGAACAAACATCCACACGAGAGTTGAATAAACAATAGATCATTTTTAAAAAGAATTATAAATCAGTAAGATTTTGTCGTTTATATTCTTGGTTTATAAATAAGGTTGTTGTTCCATTTGAGATCCACAATACGATACAATCATATTATCTTGTGCAATCAAATTTGTTGTAGGAGCAATACTTTGTGCTATCAAGACAATCAACAAACTATAGACTCAATAAAGTAAATGATTTGTTTGTTTAATTTTCCTTATTGTAGAGCATGATATAAGAAATCCTACGAAACAATGTTGGAAGTATCGGTACCAATGTGTACTTCTTTCTGTCATAACAATGCTATATTTACATAACTTAAAATCTTAACCCTGAAATAGGTGACTGGACTCTAGAATAGGCTTTAAACTCTGGTTTTAAAGTTGTGTTTGTTTATGTGGAGTGGAGGATGGTATCTAAAGTTGAAATGACTTCCACAATATGTTTCCATTTGTTTAACATTACATCTTGCCCTACCAAAACAACGAAGTACTAAATCACTTTATAACACTAGTCAAACTAATTATTTTTGGACAATTTTTCTAGTATAAAACAAAAGGTAAAGATATATAGGATATCGTGATTTCCTGATACAAGCAAATAAAAAATTGCTTGCATACTTATTCAAGAAAGAGTAGTATGACAAAATAAGTGGTGCTTTTAGAAATTATCATACCAAACTTTTGCAGTTATTTTAGATGTATAACATGGTTTTTAGAAAGGTCTTGAACCAAGTTTAGCCTCAGATAAATGAGGGAAATATAGTGAAGATTATTCAAGTATGAATCAATCAAACTTTAATTGTGAACAAGAAATGACCTGGATAAGCATCAAGTGCACTGTCAAAGCATTGAAGAACTCATGAATACCATACACGAAAGATAGACAATAGCATTTAGACACCATATTAGCTGCTTAATTGATTCACTAGAGGGAGTGAAGCATTGGTAGAGAAAGGACCTAAACCCAATCCACATATAGAAAATGCGTACATGTGTCCGTTGGTTTTGGTTTTGGTTTTAATTCAACAAACTTTTGGGCTTTAACTGGGCCATGGATCAAGACGATCTTTCGAACTCATTGACGTACAAAGTTGCATCAATTGGATGTTCAATTGACGTTTTGATGGCCGATATCCCTCGGTGCAAGAAGCATTCTGACCTTGTAGGGCAACCGTGATGGATGACATGGGAAGGCCGCATATGAAAGACCATAATGAAGCTATGCATGACATGTGCACAGATGACAGTTCAATCCAAATTCTTGAAAATGATCCACTTAAAAAGACGCAGAAATCGGTATAGTTTACATAACAACAATTAGTTCAATATTTATGTTTGATTAATTTGTTTGAATTATTTTATTTTACATAACTATTATTTCTGTTAAAGTTGATGCATTTGATATCGAAGACAAGAATGACGAAGAGAAGCTTGGGCATCTCTTCGAACATTCTTTCTGGTTTAATTTCTAAAGACGACATTGGTGTGTTGAACTTCATCCTTCTTGGCCCTGCATAAAAAAAACTAAGGTATTTCATGTCTGTGATTGCATACACGAGTAAGCAATTTCTACTTATGGAACCTAATTACTTATTGGAAATCTAATCACATTACATAAGATGGTTGTAAAGTAATCTTGTTCCTTTTAGTGAAGTAATTGTCGAGATTGAATGTCTCTGATTACATGTATGATTATCGAATTAGAGGTACTTCATGTCTGCGATTGCATACACAAGTAAGCAATTTCTACTTATCGAAGCTGATTACTTTTTTGGAAATCTGATCACATTACTTAATATTGTTGTAAAGTATTGTTGTTCCTTTTAGAGAAGTAATTGTTGAGATTGATTGTCTTTTGAGTAAATTTTGCAATTGGGTAATATCGAAACAGATTGCGTGTAGAAATCGGATAACAGTAATTAATATTAATGTAATGTATTGTTTTTCCTTTCAGTGACATAATTGTGAAGAATGAGGCTAGGGTATGTTTGCGTCCCGGCTGGAGATGCAAATTCTTTTGCCACAAGCATGGGTGGGAGATGTGGTCCATACATTGTTGATAAATTTGTTTGTTAGATTTTTCATTCAATGCTTCTAAAAAGTATTGATAATGTTTGGTTCGTATAGATCATTGATTTGGCAATACAATTTCTATCGTGTGATGCCCCAAAAGAAGTGTGGTGTCTGTTTACATCTTTTTGCGGAAGTTAATTTAACTGTATTTCAATTACTAAATGTTCAAAATATTACTATAGAAATCCCATTGCCATCGACGCCACATTGATGGTATATATAGTTCTTATAGTCACATTTAAATTACAGACATATGCATACCAGTTGGTGGATGTAAGGAATCCGAATGGTGTGATGAAGAGTATGAATCAGTGTTGCAATTTCAAGTTTTGTGAGAGTTGCAAGTTTGACTGTGATAAGGCTAAATAAGTGTGAATACTATAAATGATTGCGAGAAAAAAAACATTAGATCATAGTGAAGAATTGATCGTAGTTTACAATGCACAGGTTATCATTCCATTGAATATTGATAATAATACCCATTGGTTCTTATTAGTTGCAAATGTACTTGAGAAGAGGGCAGGGATATGGGATTGCTATCCATGTAATCAAGGCAACAAATGAAGAGGAGAGTTGGCAAGGCGAGTTATGTATGCCATATCCTATACGTGTAGAATACTCGTTCATTTATTTCATTAGTATTAAGTTGGTAATGAAAATATTTTTGTATGCAGCAGGATAGATACTTGCTCGAGTATGAGAAAATTGTTATGGATACTGAATTCACATCCTTTAGTGTCGTTGACTATACACAATATCTATTACAGCCTAATGGATTCGACAATGATGTATTTGTCATTATGAATTGTATGCATGGTTCCCACGACTGGTTCAATGGAAAAAAACACAAGTGATTTTATTTGAATTATGGTGATGGTGCTACTGCAAACTGAAATAATTAAATTGTTCATACAGTACAACTCCGACTGTGAAAGAATGAAAATTGCACCATATCTAGCCAAGCATCCATCAAACATGATAGCAAGTCACATCAGAAAAGCAAGCGACTCCTTTTCTAATTGACGTTCAATTTCAGTTAACAAGATTCTTCTAAGCCCAATGCTGTAATATGATCAAAATAATGCAACAGACATGAAATGAAGAAAAAAGCAAAAAGGAAGAACAAAAGACAACAAGATTTAGAGTGGTTCGGTCAAATTGTGCCTACATCCACTATTTTTCTCTCACTATCTAGGCAGAGTAACTGTAAGTTTACACTTAGTGTTTATCTCTTAATTTATAATAAAAATCCTTCCCTATTTATAGAGGGGGAGGTGCTACAGTACAGTAAAATAAGTCAAAATATAATAATCACTATAATTAATGCACCTGAATTATAATAAATACAGTCGGATTACATTTAATGCATCTGACACTTGTCAGGTTTATTCTGCCAAAGTATGGGTTTATACAGTTAACCCATGTGGATTAGGTGAAATATCTATAATCCAAGCTGTAATTTCTGATAGCATAGGCGTACACGACACGTTATAAGCTGGCCTGGCTTCTCTCTGGACGAGTTGGTTTGCGAACTGGAGATCTCAGTCATTTAAATGACATACGAACTGGTAGTAAGCGAGCTTGAGATCACCGGAGTTGTGAAATACATGGACTGGGAGCTCGCTTCTCCGAGCTGGTAGTTTGGTCCTGGCCTATTGGGCTAACTAATTAGGCTTTTACCAGTCCATTCAGGTATTCTAGGAAATACCCATAACATAAGCCCCCCAGCTCTTAGGGCGTCTGGCAAGCTAAGAGCTCCGAACTCGCTGGTAAAAGTAGGCTTGGCGGGAACGGTTACTCGGCATTTTTTCAAATTTGTCTTAGCTGGACATGTGGCAACCTATCAAGTGACAGTTTATGAGTACGTCTCGTGCAGGGTGTACATTTAATGCACATCTTTCAACTGACGGCTCATGATGATGGAATCCTGAACGTCGTGCTGGGCCGTCAGATCTAAGGCTATGACTGGGCCTTGAGATCTAACGGTTAGGGCAAGTCTGCTATAAGAAGGCATAGACCTTTCATATTCTTCATTTTCATGTCATTTTCAGAATCAGATCACCATAGGATTGTTTGCTTCTCTCAACTACTGCAACCACCCTTTGTCTTCGCAGACGACCACCTTTCATCGTCCCAAAGTGTTTAAATCCTGTATCTTCAAAGTAAGTTCTTCTGCCTCTTCCTATGGTTTTTTGCTTCTGTAAATAGTATTGCTGGTGCATTTTTCTGGGTTTTGTTCGAAGATTGCTCTTCGTGTTCTTGCTTCCTAACTGTATGCTTGAAATTGAAATTTTGAAGATGCTGGTTTTGATCTGATAAATCTATTTTTGAAATTTGTTTGTTGTTTGTAATATGTGCGTAAGACTATTAAGAATGTAGTAGACTAGCAACTCATAGGTTGCTAGACGATAGCTTAGGTTTTACCTTGTAGATGGTTTTCCTGTGGCGTTTGTAATCTGTTAACCATAGGAGAATTAGTAGCTTAGGGAACTTGAGCCTTAGATATTCTTAGGCTTGGTCTGTATATAGCGACCTAACAACTCCTTTTCATTGTGTAGATGTCTTCAGGTCATAAACGCCAACCACACATAATAGGAGAGGGGGAATCCTCAAGCTCGGAAGAGCAAATAGAGCAAAGGTAGGGTCCTCATGAGGCGACCTTGCAAGGCGAAAAGGTCGCTGAAGAGTTCTTTGTCAGCCCAGATCCTGTTCCATTGGCCTAACACTCAACTTTGGCTGAGCAGGCTGCTGAAGAAAGGAGAGCCCATGAGATGTTCAAGCGTTATCCTTCCAAAATGTCCTTTATAGATCTTATGGGAGTGGTGTTAGGGTTTCACATCCCTAGACGTTGTCGGGTTATGGCAACTTCTGATGATGACCAAGCGGCTTACCCCCCAGATGGTTTTATAGTAATCAGCCTACAGTATTTAGAGGTGGGGTTTAGGTTTCCTGTTTCCTCATATCTTATCGACCTTCTCAACGACCTGGATCTCGCCCCCTTCCAGTTTACCCCAAACACCTACTCTCAGTTAAATTCTTTAGCCATTCTTTTTAGGAAAAACAATTTCCCCTTCCCTTCTCCAGCATTAATAAAGTATCTGTTTGCTTTCAAAGGTACTAGTAGTGGCTAACCACGAGACGGTTTGCATTACATCTCAGCTCGCCAAACCCTAGATAAGGGCATTTTGCTTAAGGGTCAGGCAAAGGGAAAATCTAATATGGGTGACTATAAAACACATTGGTTTTATATCTCCTGCCATTCTTTATTTAATCTTAATAATTTTACGTTCCAAGCTGAGCCAGGTAAGAGCCCTCAGTTCGCGCTATGGGTTATTTTGTTCTTGATCATTTTCAGCCTCATTAATGACATTTCCTTTATTGTTTGTAGTTTTGAAGGCTAAGAAATTTCAGTTGAATCAAGACAAGGTTACCGATTTTGAGATTCTTTTGGCACAAAAGTCAAAGGAGGACGATGTCAAGTCGTCAGAAGAGCTCCTTCGGGCTTATAAACTTGCTCCTCCTCTTGAACGCAAGCTTGTCAAAAGCAAATACGTGGGCTCCCACGATATCAAGGACATCGAATCAGCATTTACCGCGAGAGACGTGGGTGAGAGTGACGCTGATGTTGAAATTACTTCCGGAGAAGTTGCGAAGATGGCTGATTCGAGGGGCAACCTGAGTTTACTAACTCCCTCAAAGAGAAAATCTCGGCAGCTCAGGAGTACTACGGCTGCAACCTCTGCTTCTCCTGGTTCATCTGTAGTGGGAACGCAGGGCGGTCCGTAGGACCTTAGCACCGCAGAGTCCCCCACTCTAATTATTTCATAAGGTCCTCAAACGGATGCTCCTTCTGGTACTTCACAGACTGTCACTCCTCCTTAGCCACAAATATCCCAAGATCCAAGTATTATTACAGTGGCCAAGGGCAAAAAGGTGGCCGCTGTCTCCGAGGTGAAGAGAAAAGACCCTATAGTTCAAAGCAAGCCTCCTTCTGCCAAGAAGACCCAAAAAGAAAAAAGGAAGCAGGTCGTAGCTCCGACTCTAAAGGCAAGACCTAAAATCCCCGTCGAGGTTCCCCTTGGTGACTTCCCTAGAAGAGCCTACCTTGATATTGCATACGAGCAAACCCTATCCCTTATAGGTTACTAGGCCAAAAGGTTTGAGGACGATGACTTTTCTGGCATGAATCTTCTGTCCTAGTCACTATGCCAGACCATTAAAGTAAGACTCCTTTTCTTCCTCATATAATTTGTTGATATCTCCATAATTATTTTTTGAATTATGTAGGCTTTTATGGGGCTCATGAAGGCCTTGGATAAAGAGTCCCTTCTAAAGGAACGACATAATGACCTCAAGGCTGCCAACAAGAAGCTCAAGTTGGTAGCTAAGAAGCATAACGAGGAGCAACTTTTCTTGAAGGGCGAGCTCGAGGAATCCAGAGAAGCATCGAGAAAGACTGAGGAAGCA
The DNA here is from genome assembly GCA_022984855.1 of Dimocarpus longan. Taxonomy (NCBI): domain Eukaryota; kingdom Viridiplantae; phylum Streptophyta; class Magnoliopsida; order Sapindales; family Sapindaceae; genus Dimocarpus; species Dimocarpus longan. Next base: position 19,871,843 of record CM041025.1, on the reverse strand, counting down.
ACAAAGAAAGCTCAGGAAGCTGCTGACAAGGCTAAGGAGGCGATGACTGCTCTTCAGTCCAAACTGGATGTTGCTGAGGTGGCAAGACACAAGGTTAAGGCCACCCTAGTGAAGGAGAAGAGCCTTCATGAATTGGTTTTTTTCAAACTGTACTCTAAGCTTGAGAATACTTAAGCTACACTAGGGGAGAGGAAGAAGGACTTGGAAGTGGCCATGCAAGAGATAGCTAAGCTCAAGGAGGAGGTCGCCGTTGCTTGGCTCGTGCTCAAGAGATTAGCATTGAGACCAAATCAGGGTTTTTGTATAACCTATGGAAGACATACCCCAAGATAGATTATTCGATTTTTGGTGAATGAGGGGTCAAAGAGGTTCAGTTCTTCATTGGGGAAACTGTGGAAGTGCTAGGCGAAGTGCAAGATCAAGTTCAGGAGACTTTTCCTGGAGGGAATGCGTAGGACCCGCCCATTGGAGGCACGAATGATCAAGCACCCTCCTCGTCAACTCCTCAAGACCCTACCCCCATGAGCTCTTGATTTTGCGAGCACAACATGAAATTTTTTCTTTTCATTCCTTGGCTCTTATTTTGTAGTTAGATAATTTTTATTTCAACTTACCTCGTCGGTGAGGTCATTTCCACGAATTGTATGGATATTGACCTTAGAGGTCTTTTTAGTATATATATATATTACTGTTACTTATCTGTGCATATTGATTCAGTAAATCAATACTTACTGTCTTAGCATACCATTACATAATCAATAAGTCGAAGCTCGTAAAATGGATTAGATTATGAATAAACTTTGGTGAATTGATTTTGAATGTACAGAATGAGTTACGCATATGGATGATCTTTTACTTGAAATTTTTAGATGAAGCTTTCATTTGCTCATAAGCTTTCGTTGACGATATGAGCTCGCGTGACTTGTCAACGAAGGTTAACGATATGAGCTCGCGTGACTTGTCAACGAAGGTTGACGATATGAGCTCGCACGGCTTGTCAGTTGAAGACTAACGATATGAGCTCGCGTGGCCTATCAACGAAGGTTAACGATATGAGCTCGTGCGGCTTGTCAGTTAAAGGTTGATGATGAGCTCGTGCGGCCTATCAACGAAGGTTGATGATATGAGCTCTTGTGGCTTATCAACCTTAAATAGGAACTCCATGTGTGACAATTCTCTTTAGACTACAGGGTAGGTATAGGGTCAGTTGGGAAGCTGATATTAAGCCCCTTACCCTTGTGATTTTCTCTCCGAGGTGAGATTTATAATTTTTTAGTTCTCATTTTCAAAACGATGGCTATGAATTCATTTTCTGTTGCATATAATCACAAATAAGCGATATCAGTAAATTTCATGAAAAATATAGAGCTTTTGTTCACCTATAAAATTGCATAATTTATAAAGACGAAACGAGTGAGCAATGAACTATTGAAAATAAGACCGCAGGTGTTCTGCATTCCAAGCCCGTAGCTCTGTTGCTCCGCTCATGTTTGTCAGGTGATATGCTCCATTCTTCAAATCTTCTTTTATAATGTAAGGTCACTCCCAGTTCGAGTCCAATGTACCATCGCTTGCCTTGCGAGCTTCAACTTGAATGATGCGAAGTATGAAATCACCAGGTTTGTAGCTTCGAACTTGGACCTTCTTGTTATAATATCTTGCCACCTTTTGTTGGTAGATGGCAATCATCATGCAGGCTATTTCCTTTGCCTCGTCAAGCAGATCCAAGTTTACGGTAAGAAGCTGATCATTCTCTTCGGAATGGAAACTCGTTCTTCGCTTACTGGCCACCTCCATCTCAACTAGGATCATGGCTTCGGACTCGTAGACCATTGAGACAGGAGTTTCTCCAGTGGTACTGCGAGCTATTGTTCTGTAGGTTCATAACACCTTTAGTAGCTCATCCACCCATACTCCTTTCTTGGCTTCCAATCTTGTCTTCGGAATTTGTTTGATAATCTTATTCACTGCTTTGACTTTGCCATTCGACTGGGGATGGTTTACTGTTGAAAAGCTTTTTTTAATGCCAAGGCTTCTATAGAATTTGAGGAACTGTTCGCTATTGAACTGAGTGCCGTCGTCAGTTACTAGCTGTTGAGGGACTCCAAACCTGCAGATAATGTTATTCCATACAAATTTTTCTACCTTTGTAGTGGAGATCTCAGCCAGTTCTTTTGCCTCAGTCTATTTGGTGAAATAATCAACTACAACGATAGCATACTTGCACTTTCCATGACCTATTGGGAGAGATCCTATCAGGTCCATACCCCAGATTGCGAAGGGCTATGGACTAATCATTTGGTAGGCAGGCGGAGCTCGTGGGATTTTAGAGAATCTTTAACAATTGTCGCACCTCTTGACCAAATCGACGACATCCTGCTTCATGGTTGGCCAATAATACCCCTGTCTCAAGGCCTTCTGGGCTAAGGAAAGCCCCCCAGCATGATTCCCACAATGGCCCGTATGAATGTCCATAAAAACCTTGGAGCTATCCGGCTTATCTATGCACCTCAGCAGTGGATCTGAGAAGCCTCTCTTGTAGAGCACATCGTCGCTGATGTAGTACCGTGCAGCTCAAGAACGTAAGCGACAAGCCTCTAACTTATCATTTGGTAGCTTTTCATCCTATAGGTATTTGATTAAGGAGCTTATCCAGGAATCCTCCGCCATAGTCATGACCATTACTTTGTCTATTGACTTTATACTTGGTTTCGGAAGGTATTCCACTGGTTTGGTTCCTGAGAATTCTGCATCTTGGGTCGTTGCTAGGTGAGCTAAAACATCTGTATAGGAGTTTTAAGCTCGTGGAATTTGGTTTACATATATTTCTCAAAAGTCCCTAGTAACTCCTAATATTTTTGCAGATAAACAGTCATCTTAGCCCTCTTGGTATGATATTCTCCTTGCAATTGGCAGACCACGAGCTGGGAGTCGCTGAAGATTCTGAGTTGGTCAGCTTTCATCTCTTTAGCCAAACGAAGACTTGCCAGCAAGGCCTCATATTCTGCTTTGTTGTTGGTAGCCCGAAAACCAAACTTGAGTGCACAAAGGTTCTTATGCCATTCTCGGCTTATCAATAATACCTCAGCTCCTGCCCTCTGCTCGCTGGATGAGCCGTCAACATATAATTCCCAATAAGGTCCTTCCGAAGTCCCAATTTCTTCTTCGATAGGTCCGGTGAATTCTGCCATAAAATCAGCTAATGCTTGCCCTTTAATTGCCGACCTCGGCTTGAATTCTATGTCAAACTGGGCCAAGTTGATTGCCCATTTAAGGAGACGTCCTGAAGTATCTAGCTTCTGGAGAACTTGCCTGAGTGGATACTTGGTCAGAACTTTTATCTTATGTGCTTGGAAGTAACGACGCAGCTTCCTCGACGCTACCACCAGGCAGTAAGCGAGCTTCTCCATTGGGGTATATCTTGTCTCAGTATTAACCAGTTTCTTACTGATATAGTAGACAGGGAGCTGCATTTTATCATCTTCCCAGATTAGAGGTATGCTCAAGGCATGCTGGGACACCCCCAGGTAGATCATTAAATTCTCCCCTTCCTTTGGTTTGGAAAGGAGCGGAGCTCATCCTAGATATTCTTTTAGTCATTAAAATGCTGTTTCACATTCTTCTGTCCATTCAAAATTTCTCGTTCCCTTTAGCACTTTAAGGAAGGGAATACACTTGTCAGTAGCCTTTGCAATGAATCTGTTTAGTGCTGCGACCTGGTCGTTAAGACTCTGCACCTCCTTTATCTTCATTGGTGACCTCATATTGAGCAGGGCTTGGATTTTTTCTAGGTTGGCCTCTATCCCCCTGTTGTTCACCATGAATCCCAAGAATTTACCTGAAGCTACTCTGACGGCGAACTTGAGAGGATTGAGTTTCATCTGGTACTTAATATTTGAAAGGTTCTCTCTAGGTCGTGCACATGATTAATGGCTTGCCCAGATTTTATTAGTATGTCATCCACGTACACCTTCATAGTCTTCCCAATCAGCTCTTCGAATATCATATTCACTAGTCGTTGGTAAGTTGTCTCCGCATTTTTGAGTCTAAAGGGAATTACCTTATAACAGAATAAACCACGATCGGTGACAAATGAGATGTGCTCCTTATCTTCAAGATGCACTGGGATCTAGTTGTAACTCGAGTACACATCTATGAAACTGAGGAGCACATGACCAGCGGTTGCATCTACGACCTGGTCGATTCTAGGTAGAGGGAAACTGTCTTTGGGGCAGGCTCTGTTGAGGTCGGTAAAGTCAATGCAAGTCCTCAACTTTCCACTCTTCTTTTTCACCAGTACTAGGTTAGCTACCTAAGTGGGATAATGTGTTATTCTGATGAAATTGTTGGCCAAGAGTTTGCCCATTTCCTCTTGTAAGGCTTCATAACGCTCTTTTGTCATTGGTCTTCTTTTTTGGCAACTGACCTATGGTAGGGGTCGATGTTCAGCTTGTGCGACATTAATTCAGGACTTATCCCTATCATGTCTTTGTGATTCCAGGCAAAGACATCTAGATTGGCTTTCAGGAAGTCAATGAGCTAGGACCTTATTTCTGAAGTTAGTCCTAACTTTAAACACCTTTCAGAGTCTAGTTCATTGACTTGGACTTGCTCAAGCTCTTCAACAGGCCCCATAACTTTTTCTTCATCCACTTCGCGAGGGTCAAGATCATAACTCACCCTGCTTCTGCTCACATCGTGAGGTTCTCCTCCAGAAACCATATTGACCATTTTTTCTCAAAGTCCCATTTTAACTACCTTATCGTAATAGCTTCTTGCCATGTACTGGTCACCCTGTATACAACCTACTCCTTTAGGGGTTGGAAACTTAATTGTGAGCATCCTGGTGGAGGTGATTACGTCAAAATCGTTCATTGTCGATCTCCCCAGGACAACATTATACGCAGAAGGGTAGTCAATAATCAGGAAATCTGCCTGTAACATGTTACTTCGGTATCCAAATAATTTATTAAATGTTGATTATTAATTAAGGGATGATGTAATTAATTATTCGTTCGAATTCAGATGAGTAACTGAATTTTTATAAATTTTTCAGACGGGTTCGGAGATAATTATTTAATCCAATCTCATAAAATAAATTAAAGCGTCAGAATTCAAATATTTATTCGGAATTTAATGAAGTTTCTGTTTGTGAAATTGGATTTTAATAAAAAAAATTTCAGGCGGACCCGAAGCGAATCGGAGCGAAAGCGAAATCCGTAAAACGCGAATTACATGCATTAAATTAATGTGTGGGAGTTGGTGCTTGGTGGGACAAGAGGCATAAAAAGCATGAGATGGGTATTGCATGAATGACATGTGTCATGCAAGGGAATTAAATAAATTAAAATTGAATGGTGGTTGATGACTTAGCTATGATATGTGTACGGTATTAAGAGGGCATATATAAATGAAATGAAAAGTGAATTAATGAAGAGAGCAGAAGCATTCAAGTGCAGCCGGTTAGAAAGCTTGAGAGGACCCGTGAGAAGTATTAGAGAAAACCGAGAGAGTGAAATGAAGATTGTGGATGTGAGCTCGTGCATGCAAGAGCAAAAGTGAATAGCAAGAAGCAAGAAGGAAGTGAGCTGTTCGATGAAGTAGGAAACAGACCAGATCTGAAGCAAAGCCGAGACCACCCTTTTGTAAGAGAAAGTGAACTGTCCGTGCATGCAACAGATTTGGAGGTGAGCTTATAAATTTTGACAGCTTGTGTGTGTGTATGGTGTGCTGCTATGAGTTAATGGATGCATGAATGTGCAGTTTAAGAGCTGAATGGGAGTTGAGATGAGGAGGTGCAACCCGTGACCTGTAGCAAGAAGAAAGTGTGCAAGCTACCATCAACTAAAGTTCAGTTCGGTCAAGAGAGAAGCATGCTGTTGTGAGCTACATTTCAAAAGCAGTTTGCTGTCAATGGAGTTCGGATGCTGTTTTTGAAAGAAATCAACACATGCAAGAGGAGATTTAAGGTGACAGGACCTGAACCAGACCTTTTCTAAGCTCTTATCTGGAGGATCCCGTCGGGCACTTCAACGAACTTCCCGAACCTGACTCGTCAGATTAAGGAAATCCGAGAAGCGAACCCTTAAAATACTTTGCCGATTTACTCGTTTTAACTTAAAACTTACTTTACTTTTAAAATAGTTGGGATTGGTGGAAATTTTTCGCGTTTGATTGAAAACTAATTTCATAAAAATCGGACAGCATAACGGCTGTAAATTTACATTTCCAAAATCAACCTGCATAAGAAATACACTTCGAACTATTTTGATCACCGTCCAACTTCTTTCAATCTCAAACATGCATTTTTCATTCATTTCACAAACATGCAATTCTTTTACAAACATAATTCACATATGTAATTAACATATAACAACTCATACTTATATGAAATATGTGCCTTGTGCAATATGTGCATATCAAGTGTAATGGTTCATTTATATATACATATCAAAATATGATTTATAATCCATCAAGTTTCTCATGTCAACACATAATTATTTGATTCAATATATACACATGTACACAATGTCAAAATACATTAACATCCATATATTTCGTCTCATTATTTCCCCCACCTAAAGTTAATCAAAATAATGTCGTTGATGCAAAAGCGTTCGTGCCAACATCTACTAAAGTATACAAGCTACACAAAACAAAGAGAGGTTAGGCAATATATATAAAGGTATAACTCCGCGTAGACATTACTTAGAAAATAATCGATTTGATTCTTTTTCTTTTGAAAACCATTTCTCATAAGACAATCATGTGCAAAGCCACTACGCACGGAATTTGCTACATCGCGACGTAGGGCGAACTTTCTCAACTCTAGGTAACCACAACGCGGAATTTTCTACATTGCCGTTGTAGTGCCAATAGCTTATACTTTACGCAACTACATGCGGAATTTTCTACATCGCATATTATAGTGCAATTTACTCATCACTTGCAATTAGATACGGAATTTTCTACATCGTATCACATTGCTATCAACCTTGACAACTACGAGCGGAATTTTCTACATCGCCGCGTAGTGCCAAGATGCTAATATCACAACATGCACATGGGTCTTAATTCAACTTTACTTTGCTTTACTTTTAAACCTTTTTGCAACTTACTTTCGCCTTCGAATCTCATTTCTAGATTCTAGGCATAACTCATTACTCAACATAAAACTTATGATTTTGGAAAACCATTTTTTTTGCAAAACTCTTTGAAACAATATATTTTATCATTGCCATATAAATGAAAATCAACTAGATGTAAGTGAAGTGAAGGACACTTACCTCGATCCCAACACTCTCAATGCCTCAACGAGCCTCTCGCATCTCGTCCGCGTGCTCGTCACCTACACATCATAGTCTCGTTATAACTTACTCACTTTCATAGCTAAAACTAATAAAAATAGAGTTTCCAATACATTGAAAACTCACTATACCACACTTTCCTAACTCGATTTTTGACTCGACCGAGGCTCTCAAAATTTGGTTTCTTTGTAAAAGTCTTACTTCTAGACCCCTAGGATCATCCCCATATGTTTCGTTTGCTCTCCGGAAGCTTAAAACAAAAAGTCAACTTTTTAACTATCCGGTTGACCACGAAAAACAGAATTGAAACCAGCCATGGTTTCACCTCCGTTCCTTTTTCTAGCGTCTCCTTATCACATAACTAAGTCGCCTGTAAAGTTTCGTCTAGAAACTCCATCGTTTGCTATGTCAATCTAGGCAAAACGCCCAATTTTGGGCACTTTTCAAAGCAAGTTTTTACATCGGACAAGTGACGATGGTTTTTCTTTCGTATCTAAGGTTCTTTTACCTAATTATGACCGAATACATCTATTTTGGGCATCAACGAATGCATTTGCATCGCTATTACACATCTCGGTTTCCTACGCCCACTATTTTGGCTATAACTTCGTCAATTTTTATCGGATCGATCCCATTCCAATTTCCATGGTTTTCTATTATTCCTAGGCATCATTTGAGGTGTAGAACAACCTCAACTAAGCTAGAATAGGTCAGGTCTTACCAGACCCTTTTATGAGCTCGGGATTGTCAACATGCTTCTATGCATTATTTTAACCTCTACTAGATTTAGGCTATTCTTGTACCTATGTGTATCCATGTCAATTTTGCTGATTCCTACTCATTTATGCATGCTTTTATGACCCTAAATACGTCATAAATACCATCAAAACACAATGGGGTCACATGCCCCTTCATAGGTCGTGACATGCACACACACTACACATTGTTTCATGAGATTTACTTGGTTATTCTCTCAAACACATTATTCACCTAAACACAATTGCTCTTCATCTAACAAAATATTGCTAGGAGAGCTTTCATACTAATTCTTCATCATTCTTTTACTTAAATGGCTCATTTACAACCTAATCATCACATAATTGATAACATAAAAATATAGCATTTAACAAAACATAATTCTCTCATTATTTACTCTATAATAACTTGAAACTTAACAATTTCTTTCCTACACATTTCCTTCCAATTCCAACATTTAAATTTGGTATCTAAGCACATTTTTATATCTTAACATAACTCAAATAAACGATATATGGATCAGCCCTCATCTCAGCCCCTAAAACTTGAATTTTCCTCCATGCTACACAACATCTCTTTATCTTAAATTACCATACTCATTTTAATCATTCCAAGGCATAGCTACTACCTTAATTCACTTCATTTAGATTCAATTTAATCCTCTAAAAAAAAACATTTTCACTAGCCACTTAAAATATCTCCAACTTTAACCCAAATTATAAATCAAACAATTTAAACTTTAAACAAAATAAAAAAAATAATACCACAAACCTAAAGGTACTGGTCACGGATTTCTTTCTCTCTACAGAAACATTTTCTCAAGAATCCCACCGTTCATATTGATAAAAAACGTCTGAGGCACCTCCAGACCAAATTTGAAGCTGATCCAATGGTTAACAAAGGAGATAAGGTGAAATAAGCAAGACTGTCCTGGTTGTGCCCTGTTATCCGGCCAGCCCTGTTACGAAAGCCATAACTCACCCTATACACATTCAATTGAAAATCAAACTGTTCATAACTAAGAACCATGTGTGATTAACATACCCAACAAATTTCAGCTCGATCCAACGGTGGATGAAGGAGATATCCCGATTCTCTGAAACCTGCGCAGATAGCTCTCTGCATCAGCTCTCTCTCACGTTTCAGCTTTTGTTTCTCATGATTTGGTGAGCTGAATGAGTGAAGGTTTCTGCCTCAATTTCCAGCTGAGAGTGTCTTTATATAGGCCCTCCAAAACTTGTTAAAAAGTGCCTCAAATATTGCTTAATTACATAACACCCATTAGTTAACTTTAACTAAAGTTAAATTCCAATTAACCTTAGTTAACTTCCATAATTTTCCACTTTTTCTTGGCAAACTCTTATTGGCTAATAAACTTTCACATGGATTTATGTTTCTTCTAGGATTTCATTACTCCCATTTACTCACATCAAATCCATATACACTAAAATTATAATTTACTCAAATCATCTTTATAATTTAATTCCAAGTTCCAAGTTAATAAAATTCCAAAAATATTCTATGGTCATCTAATCATCAAATTAACCATGGGGTACTCTAATTGGGTATCTAACTAATCAATCTTAAGCTTCGAAAAAAAATTCAAACGGTCTTCGGATCATTATTATTTTTAATAACTCAAAAATGACGTTTTTAATAATTTTCGTTCTGATCATTCGAAATCTATTCAAATGAACTCATTTTTAATCTGTTTCAGTTTCTATGGACTACATTATTCATTCCAGGGTTTTTGAATCCCAAAGTAAAATTTTTGAAATTTACTATTCATCTGGATACTATTCATCAAAAGTCACTATTCACACGAAAATTTACTATTTACCCAAAATTAAAGGTTAGGGTATTACATAAGGTGCCGTAGCTGGTAAGTATTTTTGAATCTGTTTTGGGCGTGAAATCTGACAGCTTTATATAGAGTTTGAGTGCTATTTTGGGTCTTTAACCAACAGCTGTAAATCTATTGGAGGTTTGAGGATTGTCTTGGAGCAGCATCAGCTTGTGCATGGAGGTGGAATAGGTTGCTTGCTATCGTAAGTTTCTGAGGGTGTCAATTGTCATCGCGATCATCCGAGAGCTGTTTCGAAGCAAAAAACAGCTCAAGGAAAGGTAAGTTGCTGTCCCGTTGATATTGTTATCATGATTTGAGTAATGTTTAAATGTTAATGGTGTCCATTTGGGTTGAAGAAAGGTCACGGATAAGGAAATTAATATAGATAGCCCTTCGTGCTAGTTTTCGAAGCTTTCGAAAATGCTTGTGGAAAGGTAAGTTTGAATTTATGGATTTTGTTTGCAATAGAAATATTTTTGATTTAGTTGTGGATTAAATTGATGATGACATGATTGGGATATGGGATTTAGAACCTCGTTAGTGCGGAGGTTCGTTGGATTAAGTTTTGACGTGTTTACGATTGACTTTTGATGTTGAATTTACGTTGTGAAATCCGTATAGGGGCTGTTATGTTAGGAAAGTATGGGCTGTTACGTTAGGAAAGTATGGGCTGTTACGTTTTGCTTTTCGTTTTGAAATTTGTCGGTATGAAAAATGATTCGCAACGATATGCTTTAGAGTATTGAAAGTTATTTGAATATCGCTAGATTGTTTTCAAGTGTTTCAATCGAGTTTTCCATGATTTCAAAAGGTGTTAGTTTGCGATTTAGTGTCGAATGAATTGTAATTAAAATGCCATGATACTAAACGATATTTGAATGTGATTCAAATGAATATCTATGACGAAGATGATTGAGAGATTTCATGATGGTTTGTTGGAGCAATTCGCGTAAATGAAAGACAATGTGACTAAATTTATGGGCTGTTTTGGACATGCAGTTTTCATGGGAATTATGTGAAATTTTTATCATGTTTAAGGAGTGTTCTTGAATTGTTTAAAGGCTGTTTTTGTGTTATACAAATGAGCTGTTAAAGTGTTATTATATGAGCTATAAATATGCTAGTTATGGGTTGTCAAAATGAAGAGTAGCAAGCTATTTTTAAGGGCTGTTACATGCTGTTTTTATAAACGTTATACGTGCTGTTTTGAGTTCTTTAAATGCTGCATTTGTATTGATTGTTGGGCTGTCATAAGCTATTTTAAAGGGTTGTTTTGAGATTATTTTCATTACGGTAAAGACAGTCATAAAAAGGATATTATGAGCTGTTTCAAAGTGATATCCATTGAAAGTATTTGGGATGCATTATAGGAGAACATATAGTTATAGTGCATTAAGTAATATTAGTAGCATATGTAAGTAAACTTTTGCTATGATTGTTTTAATGAAAAGTCAAGGAGAACTCGGCGAACCAAATTCTCGATTAGAGAATAAGGGTAAAGCGTAAGGGAGCATTTGATTCAAAGATCGAATCCTTTTGAGGTCGGTATACACATTATCTTTAATTTTACTTGAAAATGTTTTTATTGTGAAGCGATTTTATTAAATGAGATTGCTATATCGTTTTCACACAACGCATTTACAAACTTATTTGCCTATACTTGAAAGGAAAAACAGAACTGATTTGTTATGAAAATCTTGATACTAAAACCAAAGTGTAAAATGTGATACAAACGTTATGTTGTAAATAGCCCTTGTAAACTTAGATATCGATAAATGGAAATTGGTAATTGACATGTCAATAGGGAACTTAGCAGCTGCACTGTTTATTTGCATACACTAAATTGATTCGTTATGGATTATGAGAGGTACCACGTGTCCGATCCCAAACGATTATGTGATATGATATATGACCCGGTGGATAATCACCGAGCGGCCAATGCCGGGGTCGACCGTTATTCCGACGGATAATCACTGCGTGTCCGATGCCGGAAACGCGTATACCAATACTTGAGTATCGAATATATGTTTATTAAGGGCACTGAAAAATGTTATAAGCAATGAAATGAAAATGTTATGTGAAATGAAATGTTCAATGCTTTGAAATATGTTGAACTCAAAAAATTGTGAACTATATGTTTAAATATTTTTATGTAACGTGTATATATATATATTTATGAATGTTAAAGTTAGAATGCTTTTAGTTATGAATGAAATTATATTTGAAATTGAGAAATTAGATTATGTATATACCTATTAAGCAGTTATGCTTAATGCATTGATTTACCGTGTGCAGATTGAATCTTTTGACTCCATCTTCAGACAGGGGAAATAGCTTGTACGCGAAGGCTCAGATAGTCGCCATCCATTCTACGCTTTTGGTAGTTATATATATATATTGCGTAGGATCATGCATTTTGAAACATATGTATATTTATGTAAATTATTGTATTTCACTTATGTAAAAAGCTTATGTATATTTATTAAAAGCTTACTTTTGATTATGTATGCATATAAATGTTTATGATATATTTGAGTAATGAAATGTTTTGGAAACGGACGGGAGGTCGGAATTGGGAATTTTGAAATTGGTGTTTTAGAAATGTTAGACTTTTAATTACAGGAAATGAATTTTGGGATTTCAAAAAAACAGAGGAAACTCCGAATTTATGTTTAAAGAAAAAAAAATCCTCTATTGGTAACGAGTTTAATAAGTATGATAATAGTTTTTCAAAAGAAACAGAAACGGATTTATTAGGAAAGTAACGTTCTTCATTCTGGATTTTCGACCGTAACGGAAGTCGGGCGAAGGGCGTTACACTGCCAACATCGTTACATGACTTCTTGAATCTCCAAGAGTGAGTGGAAGGCCTAATGGGACGATAGCGTCTCTGGTAAAGCCATAGAGAGGCTCTGGGGATAACTTTACCTGCTCCATTCCAATTCCTATTTGGTCGTAGCACCCCTTATTCATGACGTTAACTGAGCTTCCTATATCAATCATGATTCTTCGTACCTTAGCGTTGCCTATTGTAGCCTGGATAACAAGGGCATTATTATAGGGCCAACACACTCCCCTTGCATCTTCCTTTGTAAAAATAATATCCTCCGAAGTCATCCTTACTTTCTTCGCAGGTCCTTCCTGATCACACTCACTTGTAAGTAGAAGATGATTCGCTTCCCACACATATCATTGGTGGGATCTGTTTGAGGTGCCTGCAATATGGGGACCACCATGAATAGTAAATATGGTTTTGACTACAGGTTCACGGTCTTGTTCTGCTTCGGTGGCTTGACGAGCTGGAGAAGATACTGGCTGTTATCGAGGATGCTGGTTTTGAGTTTGTTGGCCCGCAGGCCGTACTACATAATCTCTTAGATGACCATTCCTAATCAGTTCTTCGATGGTGTCTTTCAGTGCCTAACAGTTCGAGGTGTTGTGCCCTACTTCATTATGGTAAGCACAATATTTGTTCCTATTTTAAAACCAATTAGGCACATTTTTTGGAGCAGGCCTACTAAAATTCTCTCTGTCTTTCTCCGTGGCAAATATTCTATCCTTGGAGTCAGATAGAACAACGTAGTTCTCATAACTGCTAGAGCGAGAGGGTCGCCCACTCCTTTTATCAGCTTTTGGCCTAGATCCACCTCTGGCTTTCTTGGCTACCTGGTGATTATTTCTTTGCCCTTCATTATTGTTATTCCCCTTGTCATTCCTCTTTTTATGCTACTCAAAGCTGCTAGCCTTACCCTTATGATTGCTGGACTTCTTCGAGCTGAAGGCCTCCTCCCACCTGACCTCCTTTGAGGCACGCTTATAGAATTTCCCTAAATTCTTCACAGGGAATTTGTAGATGTTTTCATACAACTTTCCATCTTTTCTCAATCATACTGAGATAGTTATTAAGATTCCTTCATTTGTAGGGTTCTCCACATTGTTCATCTCGCTTCTAAACTTGCTGATGTAATCCTTCAACGATTCCCTAGATCGTTAAAAAATGGTAGCAAGGTGACATGGTGGTATGAGCTGCCTCTTCAGCGTCTTGTACTAATCAACAAAATTTTTCTAGCATTCTTCCCAACCGCCAATATTACGAGGTGGGAGGTTTCTGAACCATGCCCGTGGGACATCGTCAAGCGTCGTTGGGAAGGTGCTGCATTTAAAGAACTGATTAGTTGTTTGTAAGTCCATTTCGACGTTGAAAGCATCTAGGTGGTCATAAGGGTCAAAGTCCCCATTGTATTGAGGAATATTGGGGATCTTGAACCGAAGAGGTAGGGGCTCTGCTTCAATCTCCCAAGAAAATGGATTCCTGTTTCCTCATAGATTCCCTTAGTCCTGGGTCTCTGGTCTTGCCTCAAACTGCTGGACCCTTTGTAGAAGTTGTTCAATCACTAGATCCTAAGCTTCGAATTGCCTAGCTTGGGATTGCCAGTATCGGACTGCCTGGCTGGTCTGCTCTCTTGATTAGAGGGATATTGGTTGGGTTCGTCGTACGTTCATCTACGATCGAGCTCAGGTGAGCGGTAGCCTGGTTCACATCTCCGGTCTATAGCCTGTTTGACCCTTCTTCCCTACGCGAGCCTCCATGTTAGTGCCTATGTTCATTTTCACTCCTTCAAATTGACACTGACATATGTCCACTGCTCCTTTCGACCGGCCAATGCCCGTCATGGCTCACCCTCACTCTCATTCTTGAAGGCTGAGGCATATTCTCATCCCCCAGAGCTTGTGGAGTTCGGCCCCCAGATCGTATATTAGAGGACTGATTTGATTCATTCAACGTTGGTACTTCTTTAGCGGTTCTCCCTGCCAGGTCCTCAGCTTGTTTTTAAGGGACCTGAACCTGAGCTTAAGTCAACACCCTTACTGCATCCACTATCTGCGCTATCGTATTTTCCAACCTCTTTTGGCGCTATTGCAACACCTGCACAGCATCCCCTCCTTGGGCAATCCCATCTGCGGGTATGTCGGAGGTGCCTGCACCTAGATTGGCTGGTCCAGCACCTTGCTGGTTATGGACATTCTCTGTCCTATCAGCTATCACACCGGAACTTCTGGTTGTTCTGCCTTTTGCCATGGTTATGATTGATAGAAGATTGTAGTTGGGCCCCTCCTTCTAGCGCCAAAATGTTGACGTTCAATTTCAGTCAACGAGATTCTTCTAAGCCAAATGCTGCAATATGATCAAAATAATGCAAGGAACAAACATGAAATAAAGAAGAAAGCAGAAATGAAGAACAAAAGACAACAAGATTTAGTGTGATTCGACTTAATTGTGCCTACATCCACTGTTTTTCTCTCACTATCTGGGCAGAGTAACGGCAAGTTTACACTTAGTGTTTCTCTCTTAATTTACAATGAAAATCCTCCCCTATTTATAGAGAGGGAGGTGCTACAGTAAAGTAAAATAAGTAAAAATATAATGATCACTATAATTAATGCACCTGAATTAGAATAAATGTAGCTGGATTACATTTAATGCATCTGACACTTGCCAGATTCATTCTGCCTAAGTATGGGTTTATACGGCTAACTCATGTGGGTAGGTGAAATCTCTGTAATTCAAGTTGTAATTTCTGACGGTATTGGTGTGCATGACACGTTATAAGCTGGCCTAGCTCCTCTCTGGACTAGTTGGTTCGCGAGCTTGTTCGCGAACTAGAGATCTCAGTCCTTTAAATGACATACGAACTAGTAGTAAGCGAGCTTGAGATCGTCGGAGTTGTGAAATGCATGGACTGAGAGCTTGCTTCTCCGAGCTGGTAGTTTGGTTTTGGCCTGTTGGGCCAACTAATTGGGCTTTTATTAGCCCATTCGGGTGTTCTGGAAAATACCCATAACATTACCTTTATGGAATACCCCACCTACTCGTTATAAGATGAATAAGTGACGAGGAACGAAAAATGGTAAAGGTTGTAGAAAAGGTGGAAAAACTTAATTGGTCTTTTCAGCGTCACAGCAGATGATACATGATTTCATTTTTCCATTTCAAAGACGCATGTGGCTTCTTTCTTTTGTCGTTCATTTGATGCTACTGTAAAGCAACAAACCTGGACTTTTGTGCCTTCATTGATTCGCTAATTTTGGAAATGTGGCTTGGAGTTAAGTTGTTTTGAATGTGCTCAAGGTTACCGTCAGAGCACCAAACGACCGATTTTTGAAATTACAATTTTTCCTTGCAAATCAAAAGACAAAAACTTTACAAACAATTGTCCCATTGTACATTTAAGTCATGACAATTAAAGTTGCAATCAGATATCTGGGGGATTTAAATACTTAACGTTAAATGTAGTCAGATAGATAATACAACTTACGAGATGATCTGTTAGGTGATAGAATGAAAGAATATCAAATTGCAATCACCTACTTGGAAATGTTAGGTGTTAAGTTTATCGAATCAATGAACAAACTCCACGGTTAAACTAACTAGTTCATGATCAACTTTTGTGTGTTTGTTGTGTTGTGAAAGTGTTATAATGCAGGAAATATATATAATATAAAGTTGAAATAATCAAATATTTACGATAAATGGATTTTCGAATTGTCATCAATGTTTCTTCAAATACAAGATTCGGATACAAAAGCAAATATAAACAGGAAATATGAAATTGACAGAAAATTGTATATTTATTTTCATATGAAAAGGATCGAAAATGTTAAAACCAAACAAGAAGACAAATTGAAAACGGAGAACCGAACTTATTTCATGTTTTTTTTTTCTCATGCGGAAACATACAAATTCACATGGAGTAATGTACAATTCAGCTGTTCGTACATTACTTCATGCATCGTAATCAGTTAAACAATGCATTTGCAAATTCAATAACTCATAACACAATGCGATTAGCAGACAGTTCACTTTATATTCCAACTTTATGATATGTGAATTAAGAAATTGTTATGGGTATTTTTAGTAAAATGAGTAAAGCCCAGAAACGAAGGCCCGTTGTATCGCCTTGTGAGGGGAAGCCCAAAAAGGCCTGGTCAAAATAGACAAAGGTCAAAAGGAGTCAACCATTAACTTGTGGACACCTGATTACCCATAAGGCCTGATCGATGAATGATTGCATAACGACCAGGAATTCTGCTCGGTTGAGGGATAGTGAAGTCTGCTCGTTTGTCCGATAAAGGAGGCATTAGGCCAATAAAGTGGTCTGCTCGCTTATAGGCAACGTCTGATCGCTGGAGAAGTTATTCATAAGAATTGACCGATTGACCTTCTGGAAGGGGAATCAATTTAAAATAGGAAAGGTGACAGTTTGTCTATTCTCATGCAAATCAAACACTCTTGGAAATTGCTATATGCACGGGAGAGATAATCTCGAAGAAGATTATCCTAATTAATGTATATTATTTTTTTGCCTTATCTGTAAGATTCTTAAACCTATTCTGACTGTAACATCTCCAATATAAATAGGAGATGGAATTCAATGTAAAGGGACAGAGTGAAATAAAATACAATTACTCCGGTAGTGAGAAGGGGTAATTGTCGTGGACGTAGGCCATTATTTTCTGGCTGAACCACGTAAAAAAGTCCGGTTGTCTTGTTGGTTTTGGCTTTAGTGTTGTGTGCTTCGTGTGTGGTTTGTCATATTGCAGGTATTGGGCTCAAAAGAACTGGGTTGACCAAAATCGAGTGTCAACATCTTTTGGCGCTAAAGGAAGGGCCCAAAACTGCAATTTAACGATTTCTTTTACTTTTCGCTTTTTGTTGTGATTTGCTGACATGGCCAGGATCAAGACAACCAGGGTGGTTGCGACAGAAGCTGACCCATCTGAAGGACTCCAAGGCCAAGGTCAAGTGGCGAGGACGTCTAGTGCAGCCTTGCCTCCGCCTCCTTCGCATCGGGCAACAGATGGTGCAGATGCTACTGCAGCTTGGCAACAACTTCAGGAGGCACGTCAGGAGGCGTTAGAAAATACGGTGGCACAATTGGCTGAAGCCATTAGAACCCTGACATAGGCCCGTGCCCAGGAGGCTCCCAGAAACATAGGCCCTCAACCTCAGCACCAATCGAGAAGGAACGAGCCTGGTAGAGGAGAAGAGGCCGGTAGGGTAAGAGAACAGCCAGCGATTTCTGTTCGTTCCTCAAATATACGCCCTAGAAGGGAGGGACGCCCAGTCCACGAAGAAGTGGCTCCACATCCTCCTGATCAGAGAATCAGAGTAAATCAATCTGGTAGCCGCCGTATGGAGAATAATAGTAGGGATGAAAGAATTCAGCGGCACAGCGGAGAACAAGTTCGTCAACCGAAACTTCCTCGGGCAGAAAATTCTCACAGAAGGAATGAGTCGCGAGGAGTGTCTCCAGATCGAAGGAGGTCGCAAACTCGTTTCTCGGAAGATGGGAGTAGGAGAAACCGTCGGTCCCCGGCAAACAGGAATGAACGACGCGACCCAATGGTGCAAGAATTAATGCAGAGGGTTCAGCAGTTAGAAACCAGGCCCGGAATCCACGGCCGAGCAAGGGAGCGGGAAGATAGAACTCCGTTTTCAAGAGAGATTGAAACCCAGTTGCTACCACCAAGATTTAAACTCCCAAACATCCCACTTTATGACGGAGATAGTGACCCGTATGACCATCTGGATACCTTCAACGTACAAATGGATCTGCAGACCTCCAACCCTCTGGTCAAGTGTAGGGTGTTCCCGGCGACATTAGGGAATGTGCCGAGGACGTGGCTAAGGAGTCTTCCGGCCCATAGCATAAATAGTTAGGATGAGTGCCAAAGAAAATTCAAGGACCAGTATAAGGCACTGAGAAAGCAGCTCGCACCAACTTGACACTTGGCAACTATCTTTCAGAAGCGGGAAGAGACCCTGAGGGATTACATCGCCAGGTTCAGGGGCGAGGTAAATAACTTAGAAAACCCTTCTGATGAAAGTATCTTAACCGCAATCTCTGCAGGACTGAGGAAGGATGGAAAGCTATACAAAAGCATCTACAGGAATCCTGTGAAAAGCCTGGGAGAATTCTATGATCGAGCAGCAAAGGAGATTTGCTGGGAAGATACCTTTGGGCAGAAGAAGTCCAGCGAGCAGAAAAACGGAGCGAACAGTTCACGCCAAGGGAAAAAGAGGAGTCAGCGCGAGAATGAAGAGAGTGGTCATAAGCACCGTTCCAGCAATCAAGTAGCGAAACGGTCAAAAAGCGAGTCCCGCAGGAAGACATCACCACCAAGGGATCGCTATCAGAATTACAGCCTTTTGACTGACAGACAGGACAGGATATTTGAAGCTGAGAAAAGGCGTGAGAACTTCGGGAAGCCCGGATCTACAAATATCCCGAAGAGATTTCAAGATCCAAAGAAATATTGTGCCTATCATAGGGAAAACGGGCACTATACTTCGCAATGCAGGGAACTCAAGGATGCTATAGAGGAGCTGATCAGAAGAGGTCGCTTAAGAGAGTATGTGGTGCGGCCAGAAAATCAGCATCCCCAGCAAGGGCATCAGCCAGTACAAGAATATCCTGACACATCCCGTCAGCCTATCCAGCAGCAGCCACAGCATGCAACTGATCAAGGCCACTTACCTGCTGTAAGGACCATTTTTACTATTCATAGAGGACCACACATCGCGGGTACATCCAATAGAGCGCAAGAGCGCTATGTGCGGGAGGCCAGCCGTGTCGTACTAACGGGTCATAATGAAGTAGAAGGTCCGGTCAAGAGGGCCAGAGTATCTTCAGGAGGCATAATGTTTAGTGAAGAAGATGCCAGAGGGATACGGTGGCCCCACAATGATGCACTGGTCATCAGGGCAAGGATCGGCAATGCTGAAGTCAGAAGGATAATGATGGATACGGGCAGCTCAGTGAATGTGATGTATAGAGGATGCTTTGAGCAAATGGGCTTATCTTCCGAACAGTTGGCTCCGTCCCCAGAACCCCTCTTTGGCTTTACAGGAGATGCAATCGTACCGTTGGGGCAGATTAAGCTTCCACTCGCCATAGGAGACCTGGACAAATAAGCTCTTACAATGGCCGATTTTTTGGTCATTGATTGTCCTTCAGTGTATAATGTCATCCTTGGAAGACCTGCTATGAATGATCTCGACACAGCAATATCTGCCCGAACGCTTACTATTAAATTCCCTACTCCAAATGGGATAGGATGTGTCAGAGGGGAGCAGGAAATGGCGAGAAGGTGCTATAAGAACGCGGTAAAAGCTGGGGTCCAAGGAAAAAAGGTAAGCATGATGACCGAGGAAAAGAAACATCCAGTCAGCGCAATAGGAATCAGTCAGGACTTGGATCCAAGAGAAGTAGATGAAGATCGAGCTACTAGCCCTGTGGAAGAATTGGAAGATGTGCAAGTTAGCGAGCGGGATTCCAAACGATGTCTGAAGATAGGGAAGGATTTACTCCCAAACCTTAAAAAACAGCTCGTAGGTTTCTTAAAAGAAAATTTGGATGTCTTCGCATGGAATCATGAAGACATGGTAGGAATAAACCCGGAAGTAATGTCGCATAAGTTGAACATTAGTCCTCTGCATAAGCCGGTTCGTCAAAAGAGAAGGCCGATGACAGAGGAGCGATATGAGGCACTAAGGGAGGAAGTAGAAAAACTTCTGGTAAATAAATTTATCAGAGAAGTTCATTACCCAGTTTGGGTAGCAAACCCTGTCTTGGTAAAGAAGAAGAACGGGAAATGAAGGACGTGTATCGATTTCACCGATTTAAACAAGGCATGTCCGAAAGATAGTTTTCCTTTGCCACGGATTGATCAGCTCGTTGATGGTACCGCCGGACATCAGCTCCTCAGCTTCATGGATGCTTACTCGGGGTATTACCAGATCCCGATGAACCCTGATGATGAGGAGCATACTTCTTTTGTTACTGACAGGGGGCTTTACTGCTACAAGGTGATGCCGTTTGGACTGAAGAATGCCGGAGCCACTTACCAACGGCTGGTAAATATGATGTTTAAACGCCTTATTGGAAGAACAATGGAAGTATATGTGGATGACATGTTGGTAAAGTCCAAGCAAACGTGCGAGCATGTGCGAGATTTAGAGGAGATGTTCCAGATTTTGCGAGAATTTCAGATGAAGTTGAATCCTTTAAAATGTGCATTTGGAGTAGCCTCGGGCAAGTTCTTAGGATTCATGGTCAACAGTAGAGGGATCGAAGCAAATCCTGAAAAAATTAAAGCCCTTGTTGACATGAAGTCACCCACTAAGATCAAGGAAGTACAGAGCCTCAACGGTCAAGTAGCCGCCCTGAGCAGGTTTATATCTAGATCAACCGACAGATGCATGCCAT